>JACAXG010000031.1:5453126-6653126 GCA_018881555.1 Amblyornis subalaris | reverse complement strand
GGTTCCAGTGCCAGCCCTTCACGTCATCTTTAGGGACAACGGGGTGTGATTTGGAACCTGCCTTTGGCTGTCCAAGAAATCACCACACAAATAGAAAAAGTCACAAGGTAAGAAATGATGACATGTATTTGGTGTTATCTCGGTATCAACGTGCCAGTGAATGTGGCATGATTCACTTGGTCCTTACAACCTGGTTTATTCCAGTACAACTCCCTTGCTGCTTCCCCTTTTTCTCCTGAGCACAAAGAGAAAAATGATGTCTATCATTTTCCATGATTTACCATCTTTCCCAGACTACACTCTACCAACCCCAACATAAAAAGAAAATTATACAGAACTCCATATTAAATTTTTTACATATATGTGTACAGCAAAATGAACATGTGATTTAGCATTTCCTAGACTTATGTGTTAGATAAGTTGTACAATTCTCTCCTTTCCTCTGCTAAGCAAAGAAACAGCAATAAGCAGTGGGGCTAACCATGAATGTATCCATCTTTTGAAATCACACTCACTGAAGGAAATACAACATTCCCAATTAGAAATATCTGAAATTTCAATTAGAATTGTCTATAGAAGTTGTATTTGCTTGATATTTACTAAGTTTTCCKTTGAACTGCAGAGACAGAGACTCTCTCCCCACTCTCTAAGGAGAGTTATGGCTCTGAGCAACAAACGACACTACGTACTTAACCCTTTTTCCAGGGAATACGAGCCTGTGTAACACTGTTCAGAAAAAGACCCTTCTACATCATGTTTAGATCACTAACAAATCGTCGCTGTTGTAAGAAACTGCCCCAAGAGGCCAAGAAGCGAGTCATGACACTGTGATTCTGCATTGATTTTACGGAGAGGATGTCTGAACACTGCAACAGTGAGTGGTGTGTTCATTTCCTCAAGCCCACAAGACAAAAAAAAAAATGGGTTAGTTACTGAAAGCAATTAACTGTAAAAGATAACTTGAAAATGGGATTTAAAAACAAGATGTGTGAGGAGAAACAGATTTCTAGCAAAGACAGCAATTACTATGAAGTGCCTTGAATGGCACATATAAAGTTGTCTCACTTTCACCTACACAGAGATTGCCTTTCCAGAGGTATTTCACCAAATTGCATTTCCTATTCTCCTGCCTCTGTTTACTGCAGTTTCAAAAGAATGCCTATGAGTACCACACGAACAGCAGCAGGAAATAAAATCTGGTTTTAATGGGAACTACTTAAATAAAGTTTAAAAATAAAGTACTTATTTTCAAAACTAGATTGCTTAATTTTTTAAGGGCTTTGGCTCTGCAATGTACAAGGGTGCTCTAAGATGCAGATACCCAAACCCCCGATTCACTTTAAAATTAGTGCTCTCTTAGAAGTATGAATTGCTCCATCTGGAAGTGATTAGGGTTCCAAGGATGTGCAGCATTAAGTAATTTAACTTACTGAAGTGCTTCTTTTTTAATAAGCTCTTCAATTTAAAAATAAGAATAGTTTAAAAAACCCCCACCTCCTTCCTAGTACAGCTGTTTGAATCACATGAACCACTTTATTCATTTAATATCCTGAAAAAGGTGGGGAAGGCATTACTCGAGGCCAGCAGTAACAACTGTATTAGCAATGAACTGGAGGTACAACTGCAGAAGAAAAAAAGTCRAATACTTGGCATAAAATGTTTGTCTGTGATAGCCACCAGGCTATCCCCTCACACAGCTACTGCCATCGTTTATCTCCTGGTAGGAGCTTCTTCCTTGTTTGTCTTTGAAATTTTTTGATGAATAAATATTTCTTAAGATGTTTTCCCAGCGTTTAACAGAAGGGAAGTTAAAAGTTGGCATTTGACAATGGTAATTTTGGCATTTTTCAGGTTAAAATCCCTACGTAATTTTGAAGGGTTGAAAAGTTAAAGTAAGAGATGCTAATTGCTCTGGGGAACATGAAAATTAAAATATATTTCTAACTTGAATGAACTGACATGCATCATCAGTTGTATTTTCAATTAAAGTTCTGCAGTGTTGATTAATTCACTCATTTGAAAACAATTTACATACAAGATGGTCAGGGAAGTGGAATGTTGCCCTGGGGGAACTCAAGAGAAGAGTCAGGGATCGAAGTATGAAAGCAAATTGAACATATTTGGGGAGCTTTCAATAGCATGATAGCAGTGGTTGAAGATCAGAGCAGGGAGATGAATGCTTTTTGCTTACATGATGATTATTGCCATCACTGAAAATTTAAGCCTTCAGATTTTTCATAAACACACAGACATGTACTTCATATTATTAAGAAAATTCCAGCCATCAGTCTAAGGAAATATCTGAATACTGAAATGGAAATTAGCTTTAAAATTTGCATTGAGGAATGTGGAAGTGTGTGGACAGGCTTTTATGTAATAAAACTATTTCCTTGTTACAACGTTTGCCAGCTGACTCCAGAAAAACCCTGACTTTCCCTCTATACATGGCTGCTTAGATTAATCAGGAATATGAATGAGAAATTGACCTATTTATAAAGTAATTTAGAGAGAAATATTACCAATGGTTGCTACTGTATTTCAATGGGATGCCTCAAGTTAAATTTCAATTTGCTATGTTTAAATTGTAAAAACAATTCAAATTGCAATCAACTGTGTGGTCTTTTTGAACTGTATAGAAAAACTGGAGATGCAGCACCTGAGGAAGTTAATGTAGGTAACATTTTAAAAGCAATTCAACCAATTACAAAATTTACTCACAATGCTGACACACCATGCCAAGACTGTTGGTTTCGCACTTCCCACATAAGGAAATGTTTAGTGAAGTAAAAAGCACATATTACATATAAGCTAAATCAATGTCAAGCAGAAACAAAAAATTCAGTAAATATTGGTTTGAATTTGGAGACAAAGTAGGAAACACGAAACTACATGCTTTTTTTTAATCCATTTCRTAATGAACAGTTAGAAGTGCCTTTCACCAGCTGTTGTTGGAAAGCTGTCAGTTCATTTTTAAATAGAGATGTCAAAGGTCTGCAAACCTGTTATTGAACAAGACTGAAAAGCATATGACTATGGACAATTGAAAACGACTGGGGTGATGGGGTTAGGTGCAGGGACACATGATTTTAGTCAACCTTTTGGCTTGCCGTGTTCTTTGAAACTCAGTTCTCTGGAGCTTTCAAGGCTCTACTGTTACCCAAGAGATACATAAATACAGGACCACAAAGCATACCTCAGCCTCGCTGCTCTAGAGGCTCCTAATGAGTTAAAAATGAGAATGTCAGCACAGATGAACTTTCAGAAGTGAAAACTTATGCTATATATCTCTAGAGGTAAAAAACAGATCTAAGTCTAAGCTCAAATGCAACACACTTCTGCTCAAATAATACATGCTGCAAACAGAAAGCATCCCTGTAAAATACCGTCCCGTTAGCGCCAGATACASAGATGTTTCAAACTCTTAGCTTTTATGGTGAAAAATACAATTCTTTATTGTGTAAGTAATTTTTCCTATGATGGTATGAAGATACATGTTTTTACTACTGTAATTGTGTAACCTAACTCTGATGTGGACACTTTAAGCAGGAAGATGCATTCACGTAAAAGTTCTGCCTGTGCCAATGTATGACACAGAAACAAAAACTTTGCTATTTCGGTCAGGCTTCTAGTGCCACAAAAATGCCTGTCCTTGGGCAAAATTAAGCATCCAGTCTGGATAATATATAAAAATATATCAACAGGTCCCCTCTAAATGAGAAATTAATAATGCTATGTGCGATCATTAACAGAAACCAAGGATAAATTGCCCCTACATTTAGCAATGGCAACAAAGGCTCAATGCAAACAGTGAGGAACATGTGGGGAAAAGAAAGGATGAAAAGGATGAAAGTAAATAAAAAGGGTTGTATACCTGGGTATAAGCCTTAAGTWAGGCAATGAAACATGGCTACATTATCAATTTTGCTAATCCTATTGTCAGGTTATTTATTCTCAGGGAAAAATTTAAAGCCTATATAACTAACTCTAATGAAGAGTTAAACCCTATTTAACAAAAAATCCTGTGTAACTGGATGACTGCAAGGATCCTTCTGTTAAAATATCAGAAACATCCAACTACTTGAAGAGCGTACATATGACAAAAGTCTTATTAGGCAATGAAAGGAATATGTCCTTTTCCCTTCAGCAGGCCTATTTACATGCCTAAAATTAAACACATGCCTAATAATTAAGCATGATTAGGTTCCAATTACTTCGTTTGTGCTTCTTTAGGGCTTTTTTCATTTCATTCTAGCTGCAGCAAAATGTGAAAACCAGAAATATGAATGGCTGAGATTGACTGCCATCGGTTTCAGACACATTTCAGCCCACCCTGGAAAATGTAAGCTTCCTGTCATAAGCTGTCAGTAAAACTCATGTCTTCCAAACAAAGGTTCTGAGAACAGAGCTTACATGGCACCTTTAGATTTTACATTTTGTTTGACATCTACCATTTGCGAGAAATGGCATTTTATAACCACTTTCCATCCTGTCTGTCCCCATCACCACCACCCCCACCAAACATAATTGCTTTTACTATAAATATCTGACAGTGCTACYGAAAGTAATAGAGTGAGATTTAGAAAACTCTTGTTGACTGCCTGATAGATTTCTCAGAATCACAGAACGGTTTGGGTTGGAAGGAACCTGAAAGATCACCTGTTTCCAACCCCCTGCCATGGGCAGGGACACTTTCCACTAGAGCAGGTTGCTCAGGGCTCCATCCAATCCGGCCTTGAACACTTCCCGGGAYGGGGAGTACACAACCTCTCTGGGCAACCTGTTCAATCACCCTCAAAGGGAAGAATTTCTTCCTAATAGCTAAGCTAACCCTGCCCTCTGTCAGTTTAAAGCCATTCCCCCCTGTCATATAAGTGCAAATCTTCTAGTGTTAGTGTTAAGTCGTTTGTTTTCTACCAAATCAAAAAAAAAAGGAAGGAATAAATCATCTTCTCCAAATGGAGAGCACAATCTGGCCAGGGAAAAAAMCAATTCTTGTACTTACAGCACATTTGGAAAGTTAGTTTATTATATCAGGCAGCACACTACATACCTACAAGTTTCATCTCAGAGATTCCATATTAATGTCCTTTTTTATTGGTTCCTTACTTGAACATATCCTAAGTTTTGTAGGTACAGCACATTCACTAAGCAAAGGAAAAAAAATCAGGTCTGTCGAGGTAAATCCCATTATTTTCTGACTGAAATACAAACCAAAGCAGGAAATAACTGCAACAACGCACCGTATTAGCTGCTGTGGAAAACAACCCTCGATGAATGTTCAATTTACTGAGTGGACACTAAAAGTGCTCCAGAGCTGCCAATAATAACGGAGCAGCAAGCCTTGACAGCAGAAAAGCAAACCAATCGATCTAAAATGGCATACACAGAAAGCAATCTGGTATTAAAAAGAAACTTGAGCAAATCAAACAAATTTGCTTTAAAAGACGATTCCAACACAGTTATAATTTCCAGGTATAATTCAGATTATATGTGTTATTCAAGSCAGCAAAGACCTTCCAAATTAAAATTGCAGGACTGTCTCACTACAGAAATCATTCTGGTCGAATTAAAAGAGAAGATGAGGATYTAAGCAATTTTTTGTGTTTCTCTTACCACTCAAGTAGGTCTGTAAACTGAGAGCAAATCTAGGGAAGAGCTATTATGAAGAAACAACCCTAAATACTAGACCRAAAGGCTTTTCCAAAAGTGTTCTTTATATATTTCTTGCATGGAGCAAAAGGCCTGGGTTTCAGGGTGGCTGTTCACAAACAGCCGAACTTGTCCTTTTGTGCTTTTGTAAAATTTCACCTATGTAAAACATATTTTGCTAAACTCAGTGAAGAACAGGTTCCCAGCCAGGAGGTCCCACCTTATCCCCAGGATCCTGGGAAATTATGAAGTCCTGAAGCAGCACTAGGACTGATGCATATCTAGCRATTTCTCACAGGATTACGCAAAGAGCATAAAGAGGAGGAAACACGATTTCACAATCAGTGTCAAAGTTCAGGAACAGATCATGGCAACCACAGCCCGAGGAAAAACCACCCTTCCAGCAGTACCCCTAAGYGGAAGTGACCCCCTTCCCCCAGGCTACCCCTTCACAGCCCAGACCTTGTTTCCTGCCTGGTATCCCCACCCTGCACCAGCAGCATCCTCTGATAGATTTGTGTGTTCCTGGATCATCCAACGTGGTGACTTACAGGAGGAACCAGCCTGGACGTGACAGTAACTTGCCTCTGAAGCACACGGGACAGCTTGTACCTCTCAGAGCTGCCATTTCCTAACATCAAGAAGTAATTAATCTAAGCTGACTTCCATCATGGAGCGAACAGTTTGCCAACAGTTACCACATAATATTATGTTAGAAATTATACATGTTCACTACACTGGAGATGTGCCTAAGGCATTAACTGTAAATGGTATTTTTCAGCAGGGATGTGTATGTGGGCATGCACACTGGAGCAAGAAAAGCCGTGACAGTCATGGATTGCACAACAGTTTCCATAAACAGAATCCTCTGTTGAGAGCTTATCCCCCTGCTGTACTAAAGTTTTCCATGTTTGGCCTCAGAAAAAAGCAGAATTGCTCTAAATACTTCAGGATTGAAAGAACTGCTCCTGTCTCAAATCCATCACTGGGGAGAGAAACTAGAGTCTGATTTCACTGTGTTTGTTCTYATCCAAGATTTACTTTAACACATGGTACTTTCCCCCTTTTCATCTTTAATGTTTGGTTCTTCCATTCAGAAAATATTAACTGAGGCAAGGTTTTTTCAGATGGATAAACATATCTGAGCAGCAGGAAGCCCTGTCAGTGCTTGGAATCAGTTGGCATATCTGGGGATGGAGGGCTCATGGGCATAGAGGGCAATGCCTGGGCATCAGCTTATGCCCYGCCTTTCGTATTTTGGAGCCTAGAAAGGCACTGAAAATCTGTAGCAGGCATTAAACTTCACGGTAGTAGAYGTGCTAGGGAGAATAGCAGAGCAGCAGTGGCAAAATTCTTAAGTATGTAAAGATCATGGTAATCGGTCTAAAGCATTATTAGCTAAATTCAGTGCACTGGATGAAATTCATTCATGGAACCAATTCCTGCCCTACCCATCGCTTAAGCTGTTATTTCCTTAGGTCATGCATAAACCCTATGATGGCATTTTAAGCAGCATGATTTCACACTGAAGCACTTCCAGAAGTCCTGTGAAGTATGAAGATCTATTGGGTTGTTTCAATTCGTTATGTTCAGGAGGCTTTCTCCAGAAAAGGCTCACGACATGAAGGAGATAAGCCCCAAGCAAGGGAAAGTATCAGTCGCGTGCACAGAATAAAGTTTTCGCTTTACAATCTGACATTATCTTCTTAGGATGAAATATAATCTGTGCTATAATCTGTTTTAAGCATTAGGAAAACAAAAGCCCAAGCACACACATTAAATTGCTATCAAGAGGAAAATCCATATTATACAGGTGACAGGTTTTTCTAACAAAGCATTTAAAAGATAAAAATACAGGAAATACCACTGCCTGCCTCCAAATACTTGCAAAAAAAGGTTAAGGAATATAATARGCAAAAGAGGAAGAAATATTAGCACACAACAGCATAAGCTAAGGTGCAAAGAGTGTTAATTAGTGTATTATAATGACTTCTGACAGCTTCACATAATGCCTTTTCATCAGCATACTGTTTCAATTACACATTCTCCACTTCCCACATTAAAACCAGCTTCACTATGATTTTTCACCTGCTGCTTCAGTATTAGGTTTAAGCCCTATGTCTTCCAAGAAAGTAATTTTATTTTCCCAAAGTTACTCACTGATTCCTTCAACATACATGAGGGAAAACATTCCTCTGCTCTGTGAAAGTATAAAAGCAAAAGGGAGGGAAATACCATAATGTGGCCTGCCTTTTTATCTTGGATACATCACGATCCTCCATGCTGCACAAAGCCCTTGGTTAGAAGCAGATCATGCAGCTCAGAGGTGGAGCACACTGAAACAGACACCTTAAATCTGGACTAACTTTCCCCAAATGCTGAATAAATGATCACAAAATGACAGAATATGCTGAGTTGGAAGAAGGGACCCAGAAGGATCATTGAGGCCAACTCCTGGCCCTCCACAGACCATGAAACAGCCCCTCTCCCTTTTTTTTTTCCCACCAGCTATTAAATAAGTAACCAAACATTAAGACAAATGACTGGAAGTCTGATCTACTAACAGGTAAAAGATCGAGTTTGCTATTTCATTACTAGTGACCTGATTGCAAAACATATACCTTCTGATTTAGTTTTTTAAACTTGTGCCTTGAGGAACCACAAATAAGAAAATCCAAAATGAATGCATAGCTAGGTCTAAATCCTTTCCAATGTTTAAAATGCTGGATTCACTCATTATTGTCATGGAAATGAGGCACAAGGAAGAAGGAAGACTGCCTTGCTCCTCTGCTTGCAAGACCGAGCAGGGCACCACGATGTCGAGCACAAAGGCCGCGTTCCACGGGCAGAGCGTGAACGGATTAAAGGAGCACATCTCCAAGGCAGATCCCTACAGCCACACACAGGAGCGGGCTCTGACAGCAGACTGGGCCACGATGAATGGGTCTCCTCCTACACATGCCTCTGAGCTCACTCTGGGGAGAGGCAGCCACGGGAGGACGATGATTGCCTCCAGGAAACAATCTTTCCCATCCCAAACTGCATGGGACACACCCTCTCTCCAGTCATGGTATGGCTGGAAGAATTTTTTCCATGCACTCATAGACCACTCTGTTCCAACAAGTCTGGTACATTCTTCCTCCATCCACTGCTGAAAGGTGCCAAGAAACCTGTAAAGCAAGCACTCTAGAGGTGCCCAGAGCCTGACAGGATTTGGTGTTCAGGGCACCACCACGGGCACAGCAGTTACACAGGGCAAACGATCTTGGTCATTTAACGACAGTTTACTGTAGTAATCTTCAATACACCCATATTTTCAACCACTTCTCCACTCATTTTATTAAACAGTCATGTAGTAAGAAAGCTCTTGATACAGAGCCACAAAACAGAAACTCCTCCTTGAAATTTTCATGCAGCAACTCATCAYCCAATTATTCCTCTTCCTTTTACATTTCTACTGAATTTTAACAAGGAAAATGGCATGGAGCTAAGAGGCAACTTTTTGGCCTAAATTCTRTATTTGGTCAAGGTTCTAAATTCCTCTTCTCCTCTGCTCCTTCCCCCCATAACRTAATACTTTAAGCCCTTAATTCAAGTTTGTACAGACAGGGTGACACTCCCAGGCAATGCAAATGCATACTTGGAGGATTGACAGCAGCATCTTCCATCAAGCAATGCACCCCATAAAGGAGCTGCAACCTTTTTTTAAGGCATTTGGATGCTTGCAGCAATGATAGACTGCTGCACTGAATTTTCAACCCTAGGCACATTTTAAGCAAGAGTCTTCAGGCTCCCAGGTGCCTTTTTTCTTTTTTTTTTTTGAATCTAAAGAATTATTTAATGGCCAGACTTTCCCAGGTGCCTAGTACCCATGCACTCATTCTGCAATCTCTCTGAAAAGGCTCCTAGTAAGATCTTAAATCAGCACTGGAGTGCTYAGAATTAGTACGTATTAACAGATTTAGGCAATGAAATTTTAAGCCACTGAAGCTTATTATTTTCATCCTCAAAATCTATTCATGTAAGTGCAGTCACCTTTTAATTCAGAGCAGAAGATTTGAGATTTAAATGTAGGTTCACTTGAAGTGAGTTTAGCACACAAAAAGTGACAGGAGTTGGAATACAGCTCTTTTGTGAACTGAAGAAAAAGAAATGAAAGAATAGAAGCAGCAAACAAATTACAAGACCTGTCAACCTTGTTAGATATTATGTTGAGAGCAGTAGGGATGAATGGGGACTTCCCACTTCTCTGCCTATCACAAACAAATGAAAATATATGCATCGTTTTGAATAAGGTATTTAGGAAGTGACAGATAAGTCTTAGGAAGGCACATTTGCTTTCCCTGCTGAGAAAATAACATATCTCAATAACACCACTTCCTTTCAAATTCCTCGAGACGACTATTCAGAGAGGGCAATTTTAATTTATTTTGACTGTTTACTCTGTGCTGACAATCTGAATTGGTAACTTCTGATACTCTGCTGCAGGAAGCAGTCTGAAACATGACAGCTCAGGCTGTAAAGAATTAATACCTTCAAAATTATACATCTCTTAACAAACTGTCTTTCTTCCCAGCTATTCCAGCCTTAATGTCAGCATTCCAGCTTTGCGTTTCTTTTGTCCAAAAGGACATCCCTGAATGTTGTTCTTTCCATTGTTTTGGAATTACATACATGCATTAACCATGCCCGAGTAAGCCCAGAAAAAATGAGAAAAAAAATTGTAAAATTATTTGACTGTCAAGAAACTGCTGTTCTGCAGAAAGATCTGTGCTCATTTATGTACTTGAGAAATTCCTTCTCTTTAGATTTCCCTTGTTTGAAGAACACGACCATTACATGAACATACAGACTCAGTGCTATYCACAATATGGGGGAACAGATTTACAGACAGCGTATTTAACTCTGCAGCAACCATCTCAACAGGAAGGGCACAAGCCAAGGTAAGAAAACCAATCTCTGGTGCATAAATACGGATTGTGACACTGCCACAACCTAACCAATTGTTTTTAGATGTCACAGGAAAACTCGCAAACTACATTAAGCTCCCCAAAAGGCTTTACAAGCAAAAATTTTGTGCCACCCCTTTGTTCAGGTTGCTGAAATGACAACTTCAACAGAGGGCAAACGGAACTTCTGTCATAGAAGTCTCAAACAACAAGCACCATTCCTCCTCTCAAGCAAGAAACTACTTTCATTTTTTTTTTAAATTGTTCCATTCCTTTCTCTAAGTAGAAAAAGTACACCCTACTATTAGCTTGCTATTGTCAAGTAATCTGAAACGTATAGGAATGTAAAATTAAAGCTCTCACAAAACTGACACAAGCTTCAAAAATCGTTCCACATCACTTGAAGATTCCTGCTTCGCTAAGTTTTATTGTTCTCCAGTCTAGTTAATCTTCTGATATGTAATGGTCATTGTTCCATGTATTTTGAAGGTTTATACTTATGCAGGAATGTGGGAATGGTTGTGTAGGTAACTCCAAAATCAATCCCATTAGGGCAGAAAAAAGAATAGATGCCAAAACTCCTCTCTTACAAAGATAAAATGTAAATGCTGTATAGAAAGTGAAAACAGCTCCTCAGGGAATTGTTAGGAACTGGGCAAAAGAGCAACGCAAACGTTTCATTAGTCATGTAGGAACTTGAAGAAAGAGAACTGGGAGTGCTTGTGGGAACAGCTCTGCCAGCACGGGCAGCACCAGAGACATCACTGACCTTGCATGCGCATGGAACGTCAATAAAGTAAAAGGAAATAGATAAAAATCTGTAGGTATAAAGTATATGCCATTTTTATTCCTTTAAGGATTTAATAAATTCCACAAGTCTCCAGGAACATAAAGATAAGCTAGCTGCTCATGAAGGGCAAAGCGCTATCGGTTTTCAAACCAACTCCACTGAGTTTAGGAAGGACTTCAGGGAGAAATGGCATTTAATAACATCTCTGGCTGCTCCTAAAACACAGAGCTACCTAAATGGGAGCCATAATTTAACCTTCTTCCCTGCAGAACATTGTTCTCAAGAAAACACTTCAAAATGAAGAAGGAAAACCAATTTACTCATCTCTTTCTCAGCTTGTTTGTTAGGACTGAATTCTCCATACACTACAATTATGTCCTGAATGCATTAAGTATGACTGATATTCAGATAAAACCAGCAGTTTATATTAATGATCCACCTTAATTTCTTAGATTTTCAACATTTTTAATATAAGAAAAAATGAAAATGTTAAGGGTGTCCAGCTGGAAGAGGAAATTAGAATGATAAATATATCACAGCCGCTTTGATCCAAACATTTTCTTTAAAATAAATTCCACTTTCAAGCTTCATTTACAATCTCATTTGCACAGAGTTGCCAATCCTGATTAGCCCGAATGAACTCCCAAAACATGAAGGTGAAATCTCCCAGACAGTGATATAGCAGGAGATTAGAACACCTGCAGACATCCACTGTGCCACAAGTGACTTTCTTTTTACTTGGAATTACCCTCAAATGAATACCTTCAAACATAAATGTACAAAAGAAGGGATCTCACAATCCATGGTTACACGGAAACCTTGCATTTTAAAGCTGAAGAAAAGCATTATGTTTGAGACCAAAAGCTAAGAAACAAAGAAGTCTTTCTAGCTTTCAAAAACACTGATCCTCAAAAAAGGGAGAAAAGCATGATTTTTACCAAAGTCTCAAGACACTTTTAATAGGAACTAGTGATGTTACAGTAGGCAAGATAAAGAAATAGTTGCTCAGCCCACCAGTGGAACATATAATTCCCCATGAAGACCCTAAACACAACCATCTGGAAAGCCACAATTTCTTTAAAAAAACCCAAACAGCTGATGATTTTAAAGATACTACATATATCGTGAGACTGATTGCAAATGAAAACTTCAGTCATGGAGGTAAGAAATCCTTAATAAAGGAGGATTTTCACACCCAGCAAATCATCACATGCCATCTATTCCAGTTGATTATGGCATTTATTTGGTCGAGTATTCACAAGTTAAAACTCCATGTGTTTAATCATAGTCTGGCCTGTTATAAAGCATTATGTCTTAAGACTTTATTTGATCAGAAGGCAAGCTTAGACTAGTCCTTGCAACTTTGAGAAATTGCAGCCAGCCATTTCTCAATATCTGATAGGAAKAAGGCAGAAGAAATGCATTTTAAAATGGGTATGGTTTGATCATTCATACACAAGCCATGTTTCAACAGCTGTGATTGGTAAAAATGAAGGGGGATTCCCTGTATGTATGGAAGAGAGTACGGCACATGGCACACCTCGTCTAGGAAAAATACAAATGTCAATTGTTTTTTTAATGCATATATTAAAACAAGGTACGTAACACATGAAAAATAAAATATCCATGAAAATACACAATAACAATACTGAGAGATCACCACGAGAAGTGACTGCACAAGAAAGTGCTGCAAAGAGGAAGGGGAGTTTGAAGAAGTAGAAAAATGCAGAAGTAGGCTAAGGATGATACACTTGCCAGGAGCAGCACTTAAAGAAGAAACTGTAGTTAATTGTATACTGTTAATTGTATGCCTGCCATTTTACCAAGTTGGAGGCTAAAGGTGCAACGTATAATGGATGCTGGGCTTGGAGCCAAATCACAGCTCCTGCTGTTGAACATCCAGCTAATGTAAGCCAATAGAGGTGCTTTTATGATTTAAAATACTGGTAGGCAAATACATTGTTTTCCAAACATCAACAGCACATCCCTGTTACAATTTCTTCAATAAAACACGCAATAAATCAAATGAGCGTTATCACTGGTTTGTATTATGGAGAGCCTGAAGGTAATAGTTAAATGCAAGGCCCTCTTTTAAAGAATTGAATTGAATTGAATTCCACTGCCATGGGCTGGGACATACGTTTGGCTGGTTGGATAATATGGAAAAGGGAGGAAAGTGTGGGAAGGGAACAAACATGTGTTTTGCACATGAGGCTAAAAGGCGCACTACCAACAGGTGACCACTTTGGAAGCATTTATTTCAGAGCAGGGCTCAGTGCAACCAGCCCTGCCCAAAGCTCTCCCAAGTTTAAAGACACTGAATTCACCCACTAAAAAACTGGGCAGATTAGGAAGCAATTCATTCACCCTACAGGGATACATCAAAATCTCAGACTGCTGGAAAAACACAAGATAGGGACTCACCACACCTGCATCTAATATGAATTACCATTTATCTAATAAAATAGTATTCTTATGAGGAAGCAGATTAGATAATTGGTTACAGAGCAATTGCTTATAAACTTCTGATACACTGAATAGGAGTGACAGAAAATTATTACCAAATTATGCCAGCTCAATGGATTACTCAAAGTGTTCTGATACCCTCAGTTTGTCCTCACTTGGTATCACTTTGATACAAAAGTCACTTCTACAGTTGGAACTAATTCAAATAATAGTTTTTAAGCAGAGAATATTCCAAAACCTGAAAAAATTATGTTCCTTTCCTATTAAAACACAGTAAATCTAAGTCAGATTTGGAAACTTTCTCCTTCCCGTTATTGTCATGCCAGTCCATGTCTAATGTGGGTTACACACACAGGGGGGTATTTTTTATTTTTAAACAAGCACTTAAATTCTGCATCCCTGCAGGCATGAAGGCGGCTCTGAGCTGTTTGGGAGGAGAGCAGCAGCAGCAGAAGGAGCTCTGAAGCTACAATTTCTTCATGTGCCACAGCCAAACACAACACGCTAAGCAGCATCACAACGTGTGAAAAAGGCCAGAGTCCCTCCAGCTCTTCAGTATATGAGGTGAGGGCTTGTTCCACCTTAGAGGATTTCCCTTCAGAACACGCTGTGTCTGCCATACAGAGGATTTACTCMTTCCTGCTGCCCTGATTTCTGATTCATGGTCATTGGGCCTCTAAAATATTGTTACTGAAAAAAAAAAGACCAAAGAAGTCCTCTCTCATTTTCAGCCTTACCCTCTGTGTATCACAAGGGATTCTCTGACCCACAAACTAACTGCTCTTTTTGATACAACCAGCTGGTAGGAAAGCTAAATAAAGCATTGTCTAAAATCAACAACAAAAAGACAGGGAAAAAAAAAGAAARGAAATCTTATTGTGATTTTAGAGATCTTAAAGTGATACATTAACTGGACAAAAAGTATCTGGGGAACATAGAGAAAACCCCAGATACTCCAACTGAAAAATTAAAGTTCCATACAGAAAAAGGACTCGTGGATCTGTAGGTGCAAAAGGACATCCAAGTATCTTCTGGACTCAGAGACCTCCAGTGCGGATCTTCTGCTTCTTCTCCGACACCTTTGAATTYCCCATGGTAGGAAACCTGTATAACGCAAGTTTTCTTTACTTCTGCCCTAATTATTCCCATGCTAACACAGTGGTAGTCCCTAAGCAAAACAGGTAATAAATATTCTTTAGCAATAAATCACAAGGGAGGAGGTTTTCTGTCCTGTAAAAAACAAGCAATAAGGAGGGCTCTGGCAGTTGCAGAGGCAGTTTTATCCTTCAGTTGGGGCCACACCTTCAAATGCAAAACTCACTTTCGGAAGTTGTCTTTCTTTGCCAAGCGTGAGATTGTGATTTAAAGTGACTTGTTTTCCGTATTCGTTTTGTTCARCTCTCTAAAGTGAAAGAAATCCAGCACTATCCATGGCTCCCCAGTCAATTTTGCATTAACTTCACTTTCAGCTTCCCATGAATAGGGCTGTATTGCAAGAAATTAATTTTAAATGAACAGTCTTCCCTGGGACCATTTCTGCTTCATTTTGTGGAAAAAAAAGAGTTGTTTTAAACAAGATTACACCTCTGACAGGATTACACCCGACATAAATGGAATCTTTTACTTGAGTGAATTGTGATTTTCAAAACTGCAGGCTTTCAGAGCGCATTATATGACATTATTTTGCTGTCCATGACACCTCTCAGAATCTCAAGGGTTTTTTTCTTCCTCTCTGCATCACACATAAACGTGTGTGGAGCTTTCCCAGTTCTACTGGAGGATTAAAATTCAACAATGCAGCTGTTAAAACAAAAAGATTCAACAGAAATAGTTGTGTTCATGGGTACTTTAAACAGTTTACAGTCTTGCCTTGATGACCTGCTGTTTACAGCTCGTGAAGACTATGAGATATTGAAACAATATTCTTATTGTATTCTTACTTTCTCAAAACCAACCCACATGTTTTAATTCTAATGCAAACACTGTATAAAATTATACTCAAAGTGTAGTGAGAAAGTTGCAAAAAAATAAATGTGATCCAGACAGACACACGTATAATCAAAGGGGTTATTTTTAGTGTTGCAAAGCATTTCTCATTTATGTATTTATTTATTTATAAGCCTTGGAAAGCTACCAGCTATTTTTATTGAAAAACTAAATAGGAAGCATATTTAGAAGTGTGCAGTGATGCTCACACACATTCTTTTTGTAATGCTGAAACGTTAAGATTGTCAGACATTTCTCCRTCTCCTTTCTCTCTCTGACACATCACTAGGAAATGTAAGAATTCAGACCACTGTGCTAAAGGGAATTCAGTATAACYCACTTTCCTAAGGAGCCAGAAGAGAGATTTGTATCATGACAAATAGTTAACGGAGAGTATGTAACAAGATGTAATTCAARGTTGGTGACAGTTATTTAATTAATACTTTCTTCTGGCTTCTTACTGCATAAATTATATTATACAAGTTATAATCACCTACAAATCAACATAAGGGCAGAAAGAGCCATAAAAAGTTTACACTGAGAGTATTGTATCTTTCATGAATACAGTTTCCTCCTAAACCTGGTCCCAGAACTATTATCAGTCCCTTGGAGTACTGCTGGGTCTTTTTAGCCACAGTTTGGGTTTTCTGTTAACATTCAAAGACATCCAGAAGGGTCTAAAGCCCARATCAGAGTGACTGCTGTTCCCTGCAGATGACGGATTTCAAAGTTCCTCTGTCTTCCCAACAGTGAAACTTCAGTCCAAGTCCAGCAAGCTGAAAACCCTGTGCTGCAACCATTAAAAACTTCTCCAAGTATTCTGTAAATGGCCAAAAACAAACGACATCTAGAACCTATTTTTTCTTATCAGCTAAAAGATACTGCCATCTATTCAGAAGAGAATAAATGGTACAACACTTGCAAGCCATGCAATGGTGTAAATAATCTCCAACCCCGACTAGCTTGCACAGCAGTAATGTAAATGTATCCCCTCCATCCCTTGCTTTTCCTTTTCTTATATTTGAAAAAGGTACAAAATCACTGATGACAACTCAAGAATCTTCATAAACATCATCCAAAACTCACAAATACCAAAAAAGGAAGAAATTAATCTGAGAATTATAAGAAATGAAAAAATAAAACCTAAYGTATGTTCTTCAACTTGCATGAAATGTTTCAAACAAAACTAAAAAAAAATTAAAATCCGCGTGAAGGCAATATTAAGAAAAGGGGGATGCTATCAGAAATCTAAAATAAAGAGGGAACTGATTTCTAGTGCTGAACAGCAACAACAACGACAAAAATCCACACGAATTTGGTTCCCATACTTGAAGGCAAAACATCCTGGATGATGTTCTTTTTTCACCAGTAGAGAAACAGCATCTTGAACATGTAACATAATACCAATTTTATTTCTCTTTACTATCTGATTAATCAGTATTAAGATTCTCTCCTACAGCAATTAAAACATTATTTACACCCCATAGTCTCACACCTGCTGTTTTCTTCCTGACGAGAAATGTTTTGAATGTTTGACATTAGTTTTCACCAAAAAACCCCTAAGTATATAGATCAAAACATTGTTATGTGGCACAACCTCAAGATTCCTCTGCTGGGTGAAACAAAGATCTTTTTTAAACCATTTACATAACCTTCCCATCCTATCCATTTAAGCCCGGTCTAAAGCAATTACATTACAGATAAAAAACTCCTCACAAAACACTCCTACTTTTGATCTGTATTATTCGTTCAAAATAGAYTTAGAAAAAAAAAATAGCAGCTTTAAACTTCAGCTGAACAGTGAGGTTTGTGGATGAGTGAAGGAGAACTCAAAAAAAATCACAGTACCTTTCAGGTTCTGCTTTATTTCAAAATAGTAGAAAGAAAACCCTTATTTATTACTTATGATCTGATTACTTCCATTTGCAAATAATTTGTCATATTTTGGCTGAGTAATGTGCAGATTCAGCACAAAAAGAAATCCTATTCTTTGCTTGCAAGAAAGAAAATTAGGCTGTACTGTTTTTAAAACATTSCAGCTACAATCACATAATTATTATTAATCTGAAGAAATGATATGAAGTTAATGACCTCTGAGAGGCTCCAATTTTAAACCTTTCTGCTACCCTAGGGAGATGGAGGATCAGCAGTTAGTGTTCCAATTCAAGCCCCAAGCCTGTGCCAACACATTTTATAAGCTAAATCCAGGTTTGGGAGACAGGCTGCATATTTTTCAGAGACTAAACCAGCATAAATCACAAAGTGCCAACACACTATGAGGTTAATGTTGTGTTTTACTACAGTAAGCAATTTCTATCASCATTTAAAATGAGACAAGCAAAATTCAGGCAGACAAAATCTCATGCATCAAAGATTAATTTTCAAGTACAGAGCATTGGCTTTGGCTACTGAGGGAACATATTAGAGTGGAGCAGCAACCACTGCACTTAMAGGATCATAAATATCTCCATTATAACCCATTCTAACCCCTTCTCCTTCTCAGCTGACTGTAGTGATGAGAATTTTGTTTATTTTTCTGCCATGGATTAGACTTCTTATTCTTTTTATTATTATTTGAGTAAAAAGGAGCAACTATATCCAAGTATGAAGGAAATAAAATATATTAGCCTTAAGGGGCACAACGCCCTGCTCCAGTGCCAACATACCTGAGGAATGACTCTACGCCACCAGTGTGGAAAGGCATATTCCAGCACAAATTATTTTGCACCGAATTAGGAGACATTTTAAATAGCACCTTAGGCATAAACTAAGCATTAGGAAAGTGTTTACACCTTGTAACTTACTCTCTGTTTCGTCGAGGGGGTTTCCAGACGGTGTTGGATGCAGATGCCAAGGAACTGTGATAACAAACAGTGCGGGCTGCTGTCCCCAACACACCACCCTGCAAACTCCGTTCTGGGACTGCTTTCAGTAACACCAAGAATTAGACCTTTGCAGAAACTGTTGCTGTCCACAATTTCAGAAATAAGGCCAGGGAGGGAAATTCATGGCACCAGGTTTCTACCGCCTGCTATTACAGTGTATTAACACACACGTTATATGCCAATGGTGGACCCAATTACTGAGTAAATGGCTCAGGGCTCCTCTAAAATTTCTCTGTGCCCACTTCTGTCCTGGAGTTCAGTATTCAGTGACCAGACTGTAACACGTGATGCCCAGAAGAGGAGGGTTTAGATTTAGCAGTGAGGATCGATAGTAAAACATTTCCTTTAGCCACAACACATACATTTGTAACCCAACAATTAGATGTGAAACGACAGCTTCCAGCAGAGCGTGCCATGAGTTAACCACAGCACGACACTGCAGAGAACACTGACAAACACACACTCGGGTCCATTCACAAATTAAATTTTAAAGAATCTATCCATTAAAAAAATGTCTATGAGCTAGGCTCAAATCCAAGGACAAAGACGATAGACTCTTGTGATGGAAGATTCTTCCTGATTCATAACCTCTGGTAGCTACAGCACTTGCCCCTTTTCTTCCCAAACTGATGACAGACCCTGCACAGACTTGGAAGAGAAGGAGATGTTTGAGCTTGTTTAGCTGAAGTTGATAAATGCATTCCCCATCATCCCCAGGAGTCCTAACTTCTCCCTTTTCATCTGTGTGTGGGGTGTGGGGGTGTACATAAGGGAGAGACAAGCCGTAAAGCTTTACAATATACCATAAAACCCTCTCTAAAATCTAAGAAGGTTTTAGGACCAAAGAAGTAATCATTAATATTTCYCTTCCAACACATTTAGAGCATATGCAATGTATTCGAGTGTTCATGGTGAATATAGCAGGTCATTAAGATGACTGGAGCCAATTAGATCAAATTAAAACACAATAAAGACATGACTGCACTTATTTTCAAAATGGTCATAAAGTACATAATATCATCTTATTAAAAAAACACCTTTGAAACCCAGACACCACTGAGAAGAAAAACACATAAATATGTGGTAAGTGGTTTTGTTAACTATAAAGAAAACCTTTCCCAAAGGAATCTGAACAAGAAAAACCTCTCTCAAGTTAAAGGGGTCTTGGACCTTTGATAAGTAYTAACTTGCTTTGCTTAATTTTCAAATTGGTTTTAAATATATAAGCAACGATAATGATTTAAAGGGGTGGCAAAGAGCTGCTGCAGCTCAGCACCACTTCAGGAAATTCCTGAGTTTTTCCAGCTCTGTATTTTTTTCCCAGGAGGTGTCACGCAGTTTGGGCAGAAGGCTGACAACAACAYGAGGCTACCCAGCTACGATAAAGAGTAGAAAGACATCCCTCCTGGAAAACCATCAAAACATTTATGAGTTTATATTCTATTAATGATTGTTTCACCTTAGGCTGTGCCTTTTTAACTGAAATTTCATCAAACTTCAGWCAGTTATGCATGAATCGTCAGAGAAGATCAAGGATTTTGACCAACTGGGAGTTAGTAGCCAAGTCAGTCTTCTCTAAGCAATCCTGTCTTGTCCACATAGTGCTCACTTTTATAACTTCCTTTCCAATTCCCAGACATATTTTTCAATTCCCAGACTTACCTCTTCCCAGAATAAATAAGGTAGCAAACTGAACAACCATCAGAACCACGCAGAAGAAAGCAACTCTCTRACTCTCACATCTCAGAAATTTAGAATCGTTTGAAACAAAACTTACGTATTATTTTTTAAACCAAGGTTACAAAAATAACTAAACAAATTTCTTTGCGGAATCCTGGAAATCTAAAAAATAACCTTGAATATTATGCCCCGTTTTTCAGCTGGTCAGTTTTGTAGTGCAGTAGAGCTTTGGAGCTCCATTTCTGCATAATCAACCTTTTAATTACAGCTCTGCCACTGATCTCCAAGAAAACAAGGAGAGATTTAAAAATGAGTACCCTTATAGCCTTACTTTAAAATAATACCCTGCAAATATTCATCTTTTAAAGACTGGAAATTATGTCAATATAACAGCAGCACACTTTTTAATCTCTACTTTTTAATCTCCACTTTTTAATCTGATTAAACAAATTTAAAAGCTGATTCCTCCTACTGAGTTTAATACTAGCACTCTTCCTAACTACTTATTTCACAGCAGGAACTGTCTCAGAGAGCACATTCACATTATTACTCCAGGCTGATCCACACAGGGACTTTGGACCAGAAGACTTGCTATATATGCTATTTACTCAGGGACAGTGCTTAAAGCACTAAAAATATCAAGCAAACAGAAAAATTTATTCTAAATATTATAGATTTATTACAAGCATAAACCATTGTTTTAGAAAGTGCCTAGCAAGGTGTCTCCACTGAAAGTCCACCTGTCAGATTTACTGAGAGTTGGTTCTATACCATATTAGAGGCTGTAAGATTTTATTTTCCTAGGTTTAGGGGTTTTATTATCAGACATTTTTCAGAATAAGAAAGAAATTGTTACTAGACTTGGTAACAACAGAAAAAAAGTTAGTCTGGGGGTCCTTTCCTGCCCGGCTCGGGGTACCACTTACCTGCTGGTTTTCAATTGTTTTTAGGCCTGTTAAATACCAGGCAGAATGGGACTCTATTTTCTAAGGTGTTCTGACAGGGTCTTTTTTTATAGTGAATCTCTGCAAGCAGATAACAAGCCACAAAGCTGTTATGGACCCCTCGTTCCAGCCATAAACACAATTTACATCCAGACCATTTTCTGCCAGTAGAGCCAACTGAGACTATTAATCAAATGAGAAAGAAAACAAGCATTTGTAGAGCTTTAAACAGATACTGTTCATCTGTTATTTAAAGCATGACAGTATCAGAGTACTGCTCAATGTTTGAAGATCAGTTGTACAATATTTAGAATGAACTGTTCTTTCAAAGGAACAACAATATGAAGTACAGAAGTTAAATAATTGATGATCGGTCTGGGACAGCAGTAAAGGAAACCATCTCAGTGCAAAAGCCACTGCCTTTTTCAGCCCTCCAGAGCACTACGAAAACTCGGGTGCCTGCATAGGTGTTTGCTGAAAAACAACAATAGATGACATCAACCAAATTATGTATTCAGCAGCTAACTTGGTTGGCATTTGGGGGGGCTTTGTGTAGGCTTTTGCAGCACAGGAGGCAGATGGTGATTACACTGATTTCTGTAAAACTGTACTGAATGTTACATTAACTGGTAATTAGAAAACTCAATTTGACTTCACTTTTATTTTCAAACAGACTACTTTTTGGTGTAAAAAAGTGAATATCTTGAAAGATTCATAAAGAAACATCTCCAGGCCATCGACTTGTTAATCTCGGTCTGTTCACATTATTAGAATAAAGAGCTGAGGAAAAAGATGAACTATTTTATGTATTCTCTCTCTGAACATTTGCTGTTACTTGTGTATTTCACAAACTGATTTCTGACTCAGATGCACCAAGAACAAATCACAGAAAGCCAGCCTATGCCCTAAATCTTTGCATTTTTCAGTCAGATATTATTTTTCCATTTCTCCACTGGGAAGAAGTTATTTGTCAGATCTGTTCTTATTTAACCTAAGTAAATACCACCAAGTATTCAATTCAAATACAATAGATCATAAAGGAGATGGCAGAGTGGCTTTTATTTACCAACTACTAGCTTCCTAACATGGCATACCTTCCTTCAGTGGCAAATTTAATCCTAGCTTCTTCCAAGTCATTTATAAAACAAAGCAATATGCTGCATGGTCTTTGAATACTAAAGCTTTTTTAATACAGAGTCTTCACTTAAGCCCAAGTCCCGCATCATGCAGCACACAGAGGCTGCTCTGTCCCAGAGCAGCTTTGCTGAACTCAGCAAACTGTTTCCAAGCAAAGCATTTCAGGATCAAGAACCTGAAACGGGAAAATCCCAGGGGTAGGAAATACAATTGTAACATTTTTCAATTCTGTTAAATAACAAGAAAAAAAACCCAAAACAACACCTGACACCAACAATTCATCACGCTAAGAAATGCATTTCACATTTACTATAATTGTTCATCCAACTACAGTCACAAGAAGAGGAGAGACAACAGAATAAATAGTTCACGACTCAAAGAAAAGTGTTAATGGATTATTGTAGTTGGTCTCCTATACACAAACAGATCAATGAAAAGCAAACTCCTTGTGAAAGTGGGAAGTTAGCAGTCAACCACCACCTTCAGCAAACTGCTGGCACCACAACCTCGTCTCACAGCGGATCTGGGTGGGGAACTCTGCACCTCCTCTCACAGTGCTGCACTCCTCACAAAAGTCAAATGCAAAATAGTTCTCACAGTTAAACTGTCATACTATTAAGACAACATGACAGAGAGTGACAAAAGATATCCAGTAGCTTTATAGCTCTCTGAAATATTAAACCAGTCTTGATTGCTTGATCACTTTCAGATGAATGGTTTAAAGGGTACAATAATCTAACGAGCCTACAGCCTAAATCTTGTAAAGGCAAAAGTAAAAGAAAACAACAGTTGGTGAACACAAATACATTTTATGGAAGAAAGCTAAGAAATCAAGTGTTTTTAATTCTCAGCCTTTGCGTGCAAATTGTACGTTTCTCTCCCCGTGCCTGTTTGCCGGTTAAAGTACCCTTTCCCCCTCTCGTGTTGATGCTGGATCAAATACAAATAGATGTGGCTTTGATACAACTTCAATTTCTAAGAATACCGATTAAGAAGAATATTGACTTTTCTCCATGCCTGGCTACAGGTTTTATTCAACTTCAAGTGATAATAAGGGTTTTCTCATTGTTTTGTTTATTATTCCTACACAAAAAAAAAAAAAATTCCTATAGCCTTCAAACAGGATCCCATTTTTCAAACCTAACTTAAGCAGCCCCTTGAAGATTTAAAGGGAGGTCACACCTCAGACATGACCGTTCCTCTTTCTAACACACATCAGCTGCCTTGATACCTTGTATTTCATTTCTCTCACTAAAATACATGTGAGGAATTATGCACCTACCGAGGAGCAGCTTTTCTCCTCTCCCAAGATATTTTTTGGTTAAAGGGAAGAATTAAACATCAAACATCCCCAGCAGAGTAAATCATGATGTGTTCTCCAACAATCCTTCCCCTTTTATGGGAATCTGGTGAAGATTCAGGTCATATACAAACCAAACCTAACTACCACATTGAATCTCCCTCAACAATTTCCCTGACCTCTAGTGAAATTAGCCTTTCATAAACAACCATTAACATGTGGTCACACTATGTATAAAACACAGCAAAGTTTTCCCGCACATGGAAATTACCACTSTCAAGGAAATAATTGTAATTGGAAGCTCTCATCATAATCATCCAAAGTGCAAAAAAATAACTGTGAACACCGTTTTCTTGTTTACYTAAGACATTAAGAGCTTCAGGAAGCCAAAGGGATACACRACAATTCAGAGAGAACTAAATATTTTTGAATGAGCCACATTCCTGCTGCAGCCTGCATATCAAAAAAAAAAAAAGAGCTTGAATKCTAGTTACATGGAGTTTGCAATGCTTTCTTGGTATTTGTATCTTCGTGTCTTAATATACTATTCTGTAAGATCCTAATTTACAAAGATTTCCTGCTTTATATTCTCACGTAATAGACTGGCTGACCAATGTGCTGTCAACATGTTGGGGTTTTCCAAGACAAGCTCAACATCTACACAACACAGTCAAATAACCATCTTCCCATTTGAAATAGGATGAGAATTTTGACAATTCCACTTTCAAAGTGCAAAAACATTCCAGCACTGAGCTGCACTCCGTCGAAAGCTACAGCGTGACAGATGCCTTCACAGTAATTGCCAATCAGACACTACATAGCAGCTGAAAACACAATACATCACTTTGATCTCCTGGGCTCTCAAAGCATTCACAATCAAGGAATATGCATGAAGAACATGAAATATGCAACATTTCCAAAAACTGTCTCCATGGAACTTAAATATGATAATGTATATTTTGTTCATATTTCATAAAGCATTTCCAATCCTTTATTATGCATATGAAAGGATATGTTTTAGCTTGCAAAAAATAAACACGAAAGATGCTTTATATTTTAGAGGCATGTAAGTTTTCATCGGATAACATAGGTGAAATAATCGTTTAGAAAAGCCTGAATTGCTTTGAGGGGAAGACATTATTACAGAACATGCTTAATTAAGTCCCACTGCTAATTTTGTAAAATGAATACCTTGTTGAATTAGACTACAAGGAAATGAAGCATGCACACCAGCAACACACGCTGGAAACGAAAACGCTGAGAGAGGCTTGACTTACATTTTGCAGGTAGCTCGTATCCACAGGTAATTTTGGCCTGTCCAGTCTCACAGCCATTCAGGCAGCGACACTCAGCAAGTAAGCAGGGCCCGGCAGCTCTGTGTATGCAGCCATCCACTACAAAACAAACCCAGAAACTTGGATTTATTAAAAGCCACTTTTTATGTTGCCTTCACTCAAATATATGGTCATAAACATTTCCTGCCCATTTGTACATCCACAGCCCAGACCTACTGATCTGCAAGTCGATATCTGAATATATACAGTTCTTTCTTCTCACAGAATTAGTCAATGTGTTTTTCAAAAAAAATAATATTTAGTCAACTTCTGCTGATTGAAAATTACGAAAACAAATTTGATCTCCATCTAAATGGAGATCTTTTACGACATACCTCTGATCTTCCTACAATTGTRCAGGTCATTTAATGTCGCCGTGCTACTAATGCCTTATACAAAAATTCCAAGAAATAATGCTTACRAATTTGAAATATAAAAACCAGCTACTTTTCACCTTTTTTAATTTTTCCATTTTTTTTAAATTGTGCATTATTCATGCAATATTTTGGAGTTAATTAAAAAATAATTACGGAAGGTTGCAATTGCAGCTAAGTATGCAAGAAAATTAGTAGAGTGCATAGATCTTATTACCCTCAGGAGCCAGCAAAAGAATAAAACAAGGCTGCTGGCACAGCAATTCTGCCCTCTCAACATGCAATCCAAGAAATCATTTACTGTAATTATAGCAAAAAGTTTGAGAAAAAGGATACAAAATAATAAAGGAAGTAGAGTATGCATGAACATATTAACCACAGTAAAGTCCTAATTTAGCAGCAACTGTGGAGTTCAACTAGAAGAAATAATCTTCATATAAACTACAACATCAACTCAAAAGGTAAAATAAGCTCAAGTATAAAGAGCTAAACAAATACTCAYGGAGATCAGAAAGGAAGATTCTGTATGCACATAGTTTAAGATTTATTTCAGATTTTATTTCAGATTGAACCAGTTCAAAGTTAGAGCTGTGCCCTGCAGCGTGTTGGAAGCAATTAAACCAGAACAGGTTTGAAAAGCCAAGTGTGGACGGGTTTTCAAGAGATGCACATCACCTGGTCACAGCAGGAACTGTGTAGCTTTCTGCAGGCTCGTGTTTGGGCAACACATGGCATTCAGTGCACCTACCAACCACTCACTGCCCACTGGGATGCAGGGAGACTGGGAAACTCCCTCATCCCAGGATGGTCTTTGGAGCCGGAATGGAAACAATGGGAGTGCCCTCTGTATTAAGGCCATAACTGGTTTTATAAGGTGGTGAGTATTTCTGGAAGTCACGCGTCCCCAAGCGGAGAGGCAGATAACATCTTCAAATGGATGAAACCGTCTTCTACTAAGTTAAAAACCCGATTGTCCTTTCTGAGGAGCTCTATACCAGAGTTCATATTCGAGTGACACAATAAAATTGGATAAGCAGTTCCTTGCAATACTCCATACCCATCCTGGACACGGTGGCACCGATTTTCAAAATGTCATTTTGTAATACTTTATATTAGACAAAAARATAATTACAGAATCATGTGATATTGCACTTTCAATGAAGTTTTCTAAAATTCTTTATTGAAAAGATTGTGGATGCCAAGCCACCAGCTGTAAGCACATTGCACACTCTCTGTCCCAAGACACCAAGACTTCTTACTCTACCTCAGCTGAACTTTTGTTTTTAGCTTACCCAAAGTCTCTGCTCAATGGACTCCAAGATGCTAATGCAAGAATAATATTTTGTAACCTTGAGGGKAAGAAAACGTTTGAAATCTATCCTGTGCTCATAATATCCAATTTAATTGTTTTAACTTAATTACTAAATGCTTTTCCAAATCAAGCAGGATAAGTAAACCAGTATGCATTAAAACCTCAAGTWTATTTTTATAATCAGCACCACCACCATCTTTACCAACCTTAGTACTTTCTGAGACACCAATATAAAAACAGCACAGATGCTTAGGCCTAGAACTTTCTGCAGGATTCTTTGCAGAGGAAGAAGTCCTCAAGAACACTGGACAAGGACTCAAGTCCACGCAAGGATTTGCTTGGTAGCTGATGAATCATTTCCACCCCTGAGACCCTTAATGTCCCTAACAGCTCACCATTCTCCCTTGAGCAGTGCCTGTGCAAGACTCAGCTCCTCTCTCAACCAACTCATCTGCATAAACTGACCTCTTCTTCCTCAAACTTCATTCACTTTAGCATAAGTCCAGCTCAGAGCACAGCCCAACCACAGGACCTGCAAAAAGAAACCATTGCCTCTGCCAGGCAAGTGGAAGCACAGATTTGCCACTTCTAAACCTGTGATGTATTAACATCTCCGATATGTCAGTGTACCATGTGCCAGATCAGCTGTGATGGCCAACACACAGGAGGTCCCAGCTCCCCACCTATAACCCAGCTCATGTTGGAAGGGTGTTCTTAATGCAAATACACCTATGATAAAAATGGTCTATCAGTAGTTTCCTGGAGCTGGTTCCACACAGGTCTGTGTCCAGCCTTTATAAGCAAAGAAGCCTCCAGAAAGATGAAAGAATAATTGAAGAAATTTGAATTCTTAACAGAGCAAAATCAACTCAATCACAACCAATCCTGACATATGACAAGGAAAATGGAAGACATCTGCCAAAACCGAACAAGTAGACGTGCATACTTCCCTTATAAAGGTGGCACAAGAGAAAATGATTGAATACTCCAGAGACAGGCATAGATGGAAAAGTAGAAATTAGCATTTGATATACTTCAGTGACTGATGATACAGAAGAATAAAGGAGAGGGGAGAACGCCGCCAGCAAAAATCAAACCCCAAAAACCAAACCACCCAAAATTTTCAGAACAACCTCTTTTTCGTATCATACTTTGTTATATACATGAACAGAGATGACCTCTGGTCTATGTATGCATTTTTAATTTCATAACTCAATAAGTCATCCTAGAAATACTATATGTTTCCAATAATATACACACTCCAGAACATGCATTTGATAATTCTTAAAGCAAAACCCAAGCACTGAAATATATTGCCAAATATGAGCATTGTGCATAACACAAAGGAAAATAACTGCAAATGCAGAGTAGACTAACAAATCTAAATGTGATTCTTCAGCCTCTGCTAAAACATGTCCTAGCCACATTAATTAAAAAAAAACATGGAACGGGCATGTACAAAATATATAAATGAGATATTTTGTTTTCTGGAAGTGTGCACCAACTAGTAATGTAACTGTTCCGAGAGGCAAGCACCATTAACAGGGAAACTTAGTGGAAATTACAGATAATGACAACAACCTCAGGAGAGAAAAATGATGGTCAAAGAGATTTTGTTATTGTGTAGCAAGGAGGAAGAGATTTACATGAAAATAATGTCATGCTGCCAAATTAATAGGAACATGAAGAACCTTTAATACATTTGTTTCAGGTATTTCATCTGTATTATCAGTTTGCTATATAGATGCTTAGCTACATTATTCTAAACATTTCTGGAAAACATTAAACCATGTCCCACTGTTCACTGTGGAACTGGCTGAAAAACCCAGTCAAATCTGACTTGGTGTCACATGACATTGATAAGGAATTATGTCTTATCAGTGCTTTCTACAACCACTGAAAAATGTGATTTCACTTTGAAGCCCTCACTCTGTCTCACAACATGCCTTTTTTTTCAGGCTACCTTTCTGTCCAGGTTTAAGGAAATCACATAGATGCTTTGGGTAGTTTTCATACACAAGTGACCTGCCATTTCACAGCTATGGGAAAGATGTGGGAAAATCCCACAGACAAAACTGCCAATCATAACTGAAAAGAAAGCCCATCTCCAGTCCGCACACTCATCAACTGACAACACTTAAAGGTACTGAAGACAGGGCTTCTAACTATCCTTATTGATACTGTGCTCCTTGAAATGAGTTTCAGGCTTAYAAACTATTTCAAAGGATTTTTGATAGCATTGAGTCCTGCCCGGGGCCACCAGTGAGGCAGCAAACACCCACAGCATGGTCCCTCTTCTCTTCTGCCCCCCATCCCAACAAACTGGCTACCCCACAATCTACCTGAGGTCTCATAAATGCTCTGAAAAAGCACACAACAGTTTGGCATTCAGRTGACTGCAAAGACTTCTTGCAGGTCTACTCCTCTTTTGAAAACTGATTTCATTACTCAGCACCATCACGTGCAGAGAGCCTGGGAAAACAGGGTTTCTGGATTTATTCTTTCACCATGCTTGGGTGGACAAGCAGGTGGAAGGGGCTTTTCAGTTTTGAAGACCTACAAACATGAACTACATTTTGAGGGCTGAAAAACGGCTCAAGAAGCTTTGGATTCACCTCTACAATTCAAGTTGTTCGTGCTTGTGTAAAGCTATTAAAAGTACTACTCTAATTTTTTTTTTTTTTCATGAAAAATAATATTAGCAATTTCACTGCATGCTTCCATAAGTTTTAGGAGCCACTAGGGACAGCATTTTGTTCTCCCAACAATTCAGCAGAAGCCATTAATGAAGAAAAACTATTTTCAAAGCTACTGCAGACAATGGCATTGGTTGCACAAAGAAGTCATCTGAAAATAATTGCCTAAAATACATGAACAAAATCAGGTATCAAAATAAAAATCCATGCAAAAGGACGACATATTAATAGCAAAATGTTAAACAAAAATCCTTAATCTTTGACATCATCTTTTTCCCTGTACACTGAAGGATGCTAACAGGTTAAATCCTTTCTTATTTAATTTATTGTAAAACAATTGCATTTGTTCTCCAGAATTAAAGGGTTAAAGTTATATAGTAAAAAAACTAGCTAATTTACTGGTGTACGATATAGAACAAACCTATTTCTTATAGCAAATCTCTTAAAATTGCAAATGAAGCAAAAGCACAGGAAACACAAAATTAAGGGTATCATGGGATGCTGCTTAAAAAAAAAATAACCTCAGCAAAACTAGCCTTGCAGTGCAGATGGTAATAAAAAAGGGTAAGGTAATCAAACACCACAGCAAAAAAATACAAACTCCTCCAGGAATAATAAGGTCCAAATTTCTTTTGTGACCTTGTATGCAAGTCTGAACAAAGTGAAGCTACGATGTAAACAACATATGCAGATTTATTGTGTTAGATTTCAAGAATCTGTATCGTCTTTTTTCCATAGTAATTCCTGTTCTCTGGTGCTTTTCCAGATTTTCATTTTTCGTTTTCAGTAGGAAATTCAGGAGGTTTGCTTATTTAAGAAAGTCACCCGTGTATGATGTATCTCTGAAGTGGTACCGTTCTCCCACACGGCAAAAGCCACAAGTGAATAAACCCAGGATAATGTCTTCATATCAGATGCACTGCTGGGGACACAGAAGAGGAAACTGCTCTGCGCAGACTGGAGCTCCTCCATCCTTGTGGACCTTCCAAAAACAGCCATTGCAAGGATGTGTGTGTCAACCAGAAGGGGCAAAAAAACCAAAAAAAAACCCAAACAAAAAGACAAAAAAACACTCCACAAAAAAACATCGCTGAACCCCGCAACAACAACCAAAAAACCACCTCACAATGAAACCCAACCTCATTCTACTAAACTGGTAAAGCACCTCTGAAAAGTTCATTGGAATCAAGTGCTGCCAAAGTTGCAACTGCACCTCTGAGACTGATGTCAAGGGGAAATAAATCCTGCCCACCAAGAGACAACAGCTGCTGGTCTAATGAACAAAGGTGGGGATCTTAAAAAGATTACAACACAGATGCCAGTCCACTGCTAGGAACGGCAGTTTTTATTACTGAGATAGCCTCTGCCATTGGGAGGTTTAATGAACTGAAGATTTTTAATCAATGCACTGGTTTATAGGCCTCYAACATAATTAATTTTAAATACTTAGCAATTATACAGTATTTCCTGGCCAAAATCTCAGAGTTTAAAAGCATGATCTTAAGCTTTATCCTTAAAATTCTCCATTTTAAACACAAAAAGCACAGATGAACCATTTGTTTCGAGATGGCTAGTTCCCTGAATTAGGTTCACACTTCATCACAATCTACATTTACAGTTCCTTAAATATTCCTACTTTTAGAAACTCTTAGTGCCTACACCTGACTTAAGACCAAAATGAGACCTGCAAGTCTTGATACTTAAGCTACTGATCACCTAATGTGTCAACCCACATTCTCTGTAAAGCACCTTCTTTTCTTAAGAATCAACATTGTGAGGCTGCACAGGGGGCCTTGTGGCAGCCAGAATTAAAATTTGGGGTCCTCCCAGCTCCAACCAACCATGCTGCAGAGTGAGTTTAATGAAAAGTAATAATAAAACATAATAAAACCATTATTCCAGTATATACTGCAAGGAACAAAACTACTCGTAACAATGGCAGGTGTAAGCCTTATTGTAAAGTCAGACATGGGAAACTTGTATTTTAGAGTATTGTTTAGCTGAAATCTTATAAATTTAGCATTACAAACCACCAGTAATTGCCTGCCATGGTGAATTCCCTGCTGGGAATGAAATTCTAAAACCTACTGGTTGTTTTAAGAGAAGGTTGTCCTTATCTGAATGCAGTTCACAGTCAAGCRTAACAAAAGCAGCTGAAACATCCAACATAATCAATGTCCATGCCATAAACTGGCAAAAAAACCATATGGATAAAGAAATCAACAACAATTCAAAATAAAGCTCACCCATGGAACTGTTAATTTTKAAGTGTCCTACATTTATTGCACACAGCCAATTATTCTTACTTTGACAAAAACACAAAACAACAGGAAAAACACAATTTTGGCAGATTTTTTATTTCAGTTATATATCTCGGGACACCAGAAACTCATACAAAAAATAAACAAAAAGCCAAGTAAAAGTTGTTCTGTCATGCTAGCAATGATGACTGGCAAATTCCTTCCATAAACAACCAAACAACAAAGAAAGTGCTCGTTTTATCTCACACTTATGACGTCACCTTTCTTAGTCTTTGAGCGCTCTGCTGCAATTTTGTAGATGGAGCTATAATGTCAATAGGATTCACACTTTTGTCAGCCCACTCAAGCAGCATAAGGGCTCAGAGAAACACRGGGCTGATAAACCTGTCTGAATGTCACACTTTTGGCAGGAAAAAACAGTAGGAAAGGCTCCAATAGTGCTTTTCCAGTTTTTCCCAGTCCAAACTGCTGACATTAAGGCATGTGTGAAGGAACCATTCACTTCCTCTTAATTGTGTTAGTGTTGAGACACCTGACATGCCACACTCTTTTCCAGATGGAAAGGAGACAGCTAAGTCCTAAATACCTCCCGGCAGCAAGCACAAAAACTGCTTGTTGTTGTTTACCGAGAAGGGAAGTGATAAGTTTGGAGAAATTCAGGCTACTCTGTGCTATTAAACCAGACTCAGCTCATGCTCCTCCCAACTTGCCCCCTTCAGCTTCCCAAACTGACTATTAAGAAGCTGCAAGGTTTTTTTAGGTGGTATCACCTGAAGAAATGGGTCTGGCGACTCCAAAATCCTTCCCTCAGCCTCCTGGGCAGCCACACTACTTCGTTTCCAGCTGGACACTGCACCGACTGGAAGGACAAAAGAAGTTTATCTACATTTCATTGCTAAGACGCCTACTTTGTCCTGGATTTTCATTCAAGTTACTGTGCTATTATTACAGGACTCTCATTTTTCAGTACATATCCACATTATTGCTTTTAAAACCTCCCTGAAATGCTCTTTGCCACGATGGTTATTAAGCTATTGAAGACATCGGACTACTACTGTCATACCGAGCTCTGTCCAGTGCATTGAACTATAGAGTCTGTTCTTCCTCCTGCTCTTTGGAAACATTAAGTTAAATTCTGAGAAAAAGTAAAGGAAGAAGTATCTAATAATAAGACAAAAAGCATGTCTGAAAAGGCAGTGAAAATCAGATTTTATTTTTAAAAAGCTGTTTACTGATGTTCTGATGCTGCAATAAAGAACACAGAAATGGACAAACTGGTAAGATTTACTGTCCATCTGTCTCAGCAACCAATGTCACATGATGGCCAAAGAAAATGCTTAAAGGAAGAGGGCAAGATCAGAAATAGGAATGACCAGTGCTTCCACRGAATATTCTTCCACCCTTCAGCACTGGAAGATCGCAAACGTGAGGAAGATGTCTTTTCTGTACGACTCTGGCCTTGTTTTTTATCTTGTGGTTTTGGGATCTTTTGGCTTGGTTTGGTGAGGGGTTTTTTTGGTGAGAATTTTGTGAGTGTCTCAGACTCAAACAAGCATTTGAATTTGTATCTTTGAATTTTACGTAATCTTCTGTGTAATGCAGACAAGGAAATTAATACCGCAGGTTAATCTGAGTAAAGGCACACTGCTAACCTAGAAAAACAAAATGAAAATAGAAAAACTTTCTATAATCCTTAAGGAAGTGTTTGTTTGGGGTTTTTTTTCCTCTCATTTACAACACATACAGATAAGTGCTTCATCTCTGTTGTTTGATATCTATTTTTCTTTTGATATTTTGTAATACATSTTTTTCTTCTCTGTGGGTTTCAGCATTTTAGGGCTGGGCAGGAAAAGACAGGAGACTGCAATGGTGTGCTCCATTACTTGCAAATGTTTCAAAAATACTAAATGCAYGGGCTGGTCACGGCAGATGAATTGTATTAAGCCAGAATAGGTATTTGCATATTTGGAGTACAGTTATTAAGCAGTCATCATGCAGTGATTATACAAATTTATTCACTACGATCAGCCAGCAGCTGACAGGCACAGGTCAAGGATTTAGACGGAGCAGGCTATCAAGTAATAATTGTAAAATGACTGTGTAAAAGGGAGCCTTATAACAYTGACGCATCCTCACAGCCCAAAAGGCTGTTGGCATGTCATTCCAAAGAATTTTAAAGGTATAGTGAAAATTTAAAAAAAAAAAAAATGTATAAGGTTAACCATTCTTTCATCACGAATGTGCAAGTTGAGGTGATCTAAGCCCTTCTTGTCAGAGAACATGGAAGGAAGACATTCTCACATAAGTGTTTGGGGATTTGAAGCCCAAGGGCTTCCATAAGGAAATACGACTTCTAATTAAATATAACTAATCCAAACACAAAAGAAGGTGATTTTTCTCTTTAGCCATAGGGTGCACCAAGCACCAGAACACTATACATCACTGCTGGAATAAAAGAATACATTAAAGCTTCTGAGAAAGCCTGGGAGAAGACACTGAGCCTGAGCCAGACAAAGGAGGTACATGGTGCAAGGTGAATAGCTCCACTTCCCTGAGAAATCCTTCAAAAGAAAGGTGGGCAGATCTGCCAAGAAAAAACTTTCATCACTTACGACTTCAAATATTACATTCTARACACCTTTTGTAAGCAATTTGATTGTTTGTTTTTAAGAGTCATCTCTTCCCTTCCCCTCTAACCCATACGGGTTTAGTTCGACCGTGCRGCAGCACGGAATCTTCGTGGAGGCTTCTGTGATGCACCATCTGCGAGAYAGAGAGAGGGTGAAGAAAGCACCAGAGGAAAGGTCAGTTACAGAAGCAAAGAACATTCAGTGCTGGGCATACTTCAAAAGGGACTTAAAAAAACCAGGAGGATCGTAGAAACTCTGCATTAGGGCAGCAGCTGGAATGTACGAAGGAGTAAGACTGAGTATCAACAAAGGAGATACTCTCTGGCTGGCAGCAAGGCTTAACGGGCTATRGGAAAACTCCAAGCTATTTACTGAGCAGCAGCTGGTTTTCTTATTTCCTGGACCATTTTCACTTGTGCTGATTTACTTTTATCATGAACCACTGAAGGGAGGAAACCTGGTCGACATACTTCTCAGTCTGCAATCACAGAAACRTCCTCTCAATTTGGAATGCTGTTTCAAACCAGATTAATTAACAGTATTAATTATACAAAAATTGCCTTGCAATAGGTAAATCCAATTGAACACATTACAATGTATTCTAATGGAATAAATACAAGGGAAGAAAAAGGTAAACACTACATTAACCGGAAAATTATGTATGAACAAGATTCTTTCAGACAGCATTTTAACACAAACCTGAGAAATAATTAYCCACAAAAAGTCTCGAATATTATTTCCTTTAGTTGAGAGGCTGTGACAAATCATATGTGCAGCACAATCACGACAAAGATAACTTGAAAGATCTCGCYGAAAGATAACTTACAACATCTAGGACGCAATCAACATTCAGCAATGCTGAAATATCAAATGTTTTTCAGCCACATGCAAATATATCACATACATTAAGTACAACTTCCCCTATAAAACCAGTATCGTATTCTGATACAGACTCACACTGCAAATCAAAYGCAGAAGAGAAACTATTTACTCTCACTAATATGTCAGATTGCATCGCAGAATCTGACAAATCTATAAAAATATCAGAGGCATCAACACAACCTTCACACATAATTAACTGTATCTGCAGTAAAGGGGGCAAGCTGCCATCATCAGACCATGCCTCCCTTTTCCACTCCTGGACAGACTGCCTCTGACAGCAAAATTCTGTTTCCAAGGTAAACGGAAAAGCCTTATACTAACTYAAGATTGTCAGATATATATATTCATAATGATCAAGTGGAAATAAAGTGACAGAATAACCATGAACAAAAAGAAAAGGAATAAAAACCCTTGAGTGTTTATTTATTTATTTACTGTCAGAAATAAAAACAAGCTAATGGGAAGAGCTTGAGATAACGTGCCTTCCACATTGCCCACKGTATTTGGGGGTTATTTGCAGTGCAATCACTTCGGACAGACATAATATAAAGAAAAGGAGAAGGACACAAAGCCTGGTAACAGCAAACGACCTTTAGAGTCAATGGAAGACTCTGATTCCAGAAGCTGCACGGGGAGCTTCTCTGAGCCCTTCCCTGCCCAGCCCTCCACAGGGCCACACCACAACAGCTTGTTTAATCAAGTCCCACACCAACTTTTTCAACCTACAAAAAAGGTAAACCTGTAATTAATGAACTTATTACTTATCTGAGCGGGCTGCAACCCTCCTTATGCTCCACGAGTTGTGGGAAGGGAAATTAAAGTACTAAGCACAGCTTAAATTTACAATCTAATAGTTTTCAAGTAAGAAACAAGACATCCCACGCAGATGGCTATATTTACCAGTTCGGTAATTCTGGTAATTCCCTCCCAAATAACTTTATGTTTGTCCTAAAACACCATTAAAGGATAGATAAGGAACAGAAGAACTAAAGAGCTGGTTAATCTGTGTAGCATCATTATGTATTATTTAGTTTAATATCTTCTTGTAGTAAATACAAAATCATTATATGCCATTTTCTTCAAGAGAACATTGTAGTAAATTTGGTGTTGCAACAGAACCATTAAAGTATAATAGTGTACACAGAAAAATTCTACTGATTAGCAAACAAAAATATGTAATTATAGCCACAGTGTGGGACTCAGTTGGCTGGTGTTTCATTGCATATTGCTTTGTAAGACTGCTTTGCTGCCAAAAATAATGAGGAAAATACTGAGTTGCTAGTTCCAGTTGTACTAGAGGTTTTTGTCTTGATTTTATTGACATTTATAAAGTGATCGTCACATGTAACAAACAAGTCACAGTGCCAACACTGTGAGATGCAGTCTGCAGTGATTAACGAGTAAAGCATCAATTCCATAGCAACGTTCCATGGATATGGATCAATATTAACTGATTTTTTAAAGAGGTAATTCTGAACAACACTTTGGCCAAAGCATCTCAAGCGCTCTGCAGTTTGAGCAATATTAACAAAACAATACAAGAGCACTGAGACATGGCTTTAAAATGAAAAAGCAGCTGCAATTAGCCAATTAAAGTTGTAGTAAACATGTTCAAATGTGCGTATTTCCAATATATAAAAATACAGTTTTTAAAGAAAGTACACATAATCTTGAGTAGAAAGACTGAACAATATCTCTCCTGTGATATTTGGTATTATACTTAAGCCTCCAGGTTTTCTTTTCCAACTTTCATTAAAGGGAGGAGGAGGAATGAGGTATATTTATAGCATTGTTCAAAAAGAGATGGTAGGTTCCAGTTTAAAAAGCTTGCAGAGAAAGTAAAATCACAAAGAGTTAATCTGTTTCTGAAAAGTTACATTGGAATGTTTAAGTCAGAGTCATTAAATTTACTGGGTTTTTAACCATAGGTGGTTCACACATAAACTGCAGCCCAATACCATTAGAAAGGACCAACCACTCTGATACGACAAAGTGAGAGGACAGGTAACACTGGCTGAAGATCTGAAGCTCCAAAGACTGTATCAGTGATGGACCCTGGGAATAAATTCCTCTTCAAGTTTGTCCTCCTTCCTGGAAACATTTATAGCACAAAAATCTTTACCCATATTTAGAAAAAGAAAAAAAAATCTTAATAGTTTATATCAGTGGTGTCAAATACAGAATAAAGTTCAACATAATTCTTACTATTACTCCACCCACTCTCAGAAAACATACTTTTAAAAATAGCTTTGCCTACTTACTTTCTTAGTAGTCAAAGGCTTGCAAATAGCAAGTTGTACGCCGGATTATGAGAAGAGACTATGGTGAATTGGGCAAGGCGTTGTGAACAGCCATCTATACAAAGGGGATATTAAGACTCATCTGCATTTTTCTATTAAAATTTACCACTTTGGGTACATCTTCATTAGCAAATACAGAGGACCGATAAGAGCACACCTGTGGAGTAAAACAGCTGGTGGTGAGAGTCTGTTGTATAAATACTAGACACAGTTCAGGAGCTTTTTGATGGTAGAGAGGGTTTTTGTTTGTTTGGGTTTTTTATTTATTTTTATTTTGGGCTAGGTCTTGTCTGGTCCTAGGGCTGAATGCCAGTTTCCCAGTGCATTAGGGACACTTTCTCCAGCCTACTTTTACCAAAACGAAACCTACTTCATGTGCTCCAAGGTACGTGATAATGCTAAATACCAAAGCAGTGAGGAGAGTCAGGGGATTTCCTTCAAAAGCATATGCTAGGCCCTAACTATAAAGAGCAAGGTGAATGCAACTTGTATTGATTTGAGTTGAAATTTATTTCAATTTTTCAGACTTTCAGCCACTCAGCCTGAGTTAGTGTACCTCCAAATAAAGGGGAAAAGCCCTATTCTCACACCCAAATAAAACACATCTCTGTATTTGGTACCGAGTCCCACAACCTGTAGGAATCAAAGTTCAAAAGATCAAAGTAACAATTCACATCAAACTCCAGCTCTGCACCAGCCACACACAGAAGCCAGCACGATAGGATATTCATCCCTTAAGGTTTTAGTTGTAAACAGGCACTAACAAACAACTGAGCAATGGCAGAACAAAAACATTCAGCAGTCACCCCAGGGTACAGGCATAAACAAGCCCTGTCTTACAATGACTAATATGTTCTACTTGCAGTGGTGATGTTAAGGATGAAGCGTCGGGAGCCAACGAGACTGAGGGCAGGATAGAGAACCTCTTTCAGAGCTTCAAGAAGACTTACACAAATAATCTAGTGCTATACTTCTAGTTACTTCTGATGGCAAAATGGAGAAAAGTAAGCCTTCCCCGCTTTCACAATATTATACATAACATTTTACACGGCAAAGTACTTGTGAAATACACATCTCAGGTCAAACTGAAAGCAATGAGAATATGCTGGTGAAACATTTTACAAGACAGTCTCCAGAAGACCTATGGTTAACTTAACTTACAGTCCCACGCCATAAATATCCCCCATATTCCAGTATAACCAGCATCACATTGTAAAGAAAAGCTGGTCATGGTCCTATGGAAAGACAGTATCTTTTGCTTTGATAAATGGACATCTTAGATTTACAAGCTTTAGTATTATTAATGCCTTTTATTTTCAACATATATGCTTTCACAGAGTCAGAGAATAAATTAGGCTGGCTTGGACCCTCAAGGGTATGCATTTCCACCCCCTGCTCAGGTTCCCTTTACAAAACAAATGCATGGTTGAACTAGATCTGCCTTCCATCCTTCTGAAGTGATGAAAATCTACAGAAAAAGTTGAGGAGCTGTTCCACCATCTAAAATCTGTTTATTGTTATTATTTTTACTAATTATGTTTATGCTCCAGGGTAAAACAACACCCAACACCTACATGTTATTGAAAATAAATGTTTTTCAATTATTAAGATGGAAGAGCAAAAGCTAAACAATAACTGGCACAAAAGGCTCATGTGAAAACAGTCCCAAGACGACACCTATCCAGTTTGGCAAGATGCCCATTTGCGGTGATAGCAAGAACCACAAAAAATAGGTGTAGCTAAAGTATTAAGGAGGATGAAAGGTCTAAGCTGACAGCAAATACAAACCAGATCTGAATTCTRCTGTCAGACTCCGTTTGGGGAGGCCAGGCTATTATTTGTTATCTGAGGACTGAGGTATGCACAACATAGGCAGGCACTGCCAGCACAGAGATGAGTCCAAAGATCCTTAATGAGGGACAACCTGAAGCCTCAAGTCTCTCTCTACATAACACGGTGAGAGTCAAAAGAGAAAGGGGGGACTTTTAATGCAGCTTTCAGCAGAGACCCGGGGTCCTGATTTATTTTTCTCACATCTAGATCTTTTTCTTAATTTTGCTCTTCCTTTCCAACAACAAAGTTTTATTTATAACTATCTCTTCTAATTAAAAGGCAAGCTTCCTGATCTCTTGACCTATTGCACAATATGATTTTAATTAGTTCACACTGGCATGCAAGGCCTAGAGTTTAAGTATTGCTTTGCCTCAACAAACCTATCTGCCCATTGAAATCACTTACATAAACAACCTAACAAAAGATTTTAAAAAATATTTTAAAAAATATTGTTGTACAAAATTCAGTGGGATAGAGTAATGTTGCAAAGAGTGATGTTCACAACCTTCTGAAAGACAGTTTTCTTTACTGAACTGCACTTCCTACATGATTGTTTAAAATAAATAGGATTTTGTTTAATTGCGTACCAATGTGTCATTCCTTCTCCATTAATGCCTTATGTGCATGTCAGCACAGATACAGATATTACAAGAATATTTGTTTTGAACAGCTTTTTATCAGAGAATTTTATGTACTATGTAAAGGAGATGGACAACAAATAGGAAAACACAGCAAGGGAAACTGAGGGAAAATGATGGGTAGTATTTCCAATACCGTTCAGACCTTCCCTGTATCTCCAGAAAGCCCCAGATCTCCTGTCCCCCTCCACTTACTTCACACTCAGTTCTTCCAAACCTTCAACCCGGACTTTTGTGATTTGCTGGCCAGGCAAAAGCCACATGTGCGATAGTGAATCTGAAATACAGCCAGCCACACGATTCCAACAAAACATATAATGGTAGAGTCTCCCTGGATTTCCCCAGCTTAACAGAGGCTTTAGCTTCTCTCTGGACGACAGTTTTCAGAAATGTGCAGAAACCTACCTGTTTTGAAACTTGCAACTCTCTATCAAAGACATCTGCAAATAACCCTTAGATTAAATAATGTGTTGGGAATTAATAACAGGTAACAGACAGCACAAGGAAACCAGAGTTAAATGTGTTTCAAAATCTGCAGACTGCTCATATAGGATGGGGCATAACCAAAGCACAAATGGATACTATCACATATTTCCTTTCCAGTTGGACAAGAAATCCCTGACAAAACTGTCTTGGGCTTCAAGGAGTCCCAGGTCGCACTACAGCAATCTGCCCATCTGTGCATGAGTAAGAGAAGTCTGTGCACCTGTGGTCACGACACTTAGGAAAGACAGGAAAGATCACGGACGTGACTGACAAGATGACTCAGTGAACACCAGGGCTTGAACTTCCACGTCTAGCATTTATTGGTGGAATATCGACCATCATTCCATTTGCACATTTTCTCATGTTCAGCAGATTCCCTATCAAATATGAGACGAGCTAGTGTTGCAAGTCTACCTACTTGAAAGCAAAAAATAGCTTCACGAGACAGCATTTGCATTTTTTTTAGAGCCAGAGTTARTCATTGTGAAACTACTGATGTTCCCTTGATATTTCAAATAGATACCCCAGGAAAGTACAGAATAAAAAGTGAAAAGAAAAGAAGTTTAGATAGCCATGCTCGATCTTTCTCTTCTATTATTCATTAACCTACAGGTTTTGAGGGAGAACGCAGTTGTTAGGGCTTCTCAGAGAAACATGGCCTAATTAAGTTTTAATTCCAGCAAATGAGGAGGTATACTTTGTCCCTGTCAAACAGAGACACATTTAAACAGCATTTCCCCAAAAAACAACGTCCCTTGGTAATTCCACAATGGATTTAGTCCAAAATTTGGCACCATCTGTATATCATAAAAGATCCTTGTGATTCAGAAGTCCAACCAGCCACTTTCTCTATAAGACCTTGGCCACATCTGCCTCCAGAATTCTGTGAAGAATTAAAAATCATTGCAGAACAACTCCAATAGAGCCCCTTCCTTCCTCTTAAACTGTCTACTTACTGGCTTCAGCTATGCTTAAACTGTTGCAGAAGTGCTTTAATAATAACATTACATATATATATATATATATATATATATATATATGTATAAAAAATATATGAGCCAGGGTTCAATCCCTTCAAACATCAAAAATCAGAAGGACTGCAGCAGGGGGAAGGAAAAAGTGCAGAGATTTGTATGTAAAGCTTTTTGTAGAGTATCAATGCTAGGACAAGCCAGAAGACCCAACAGCCAGTGTCACTATTCTCATTTCCATGGATGTATTCCTAAATTTATCTCAAGGACAAAATCAACTGTTCCCACACTGCAGAGGACAGTAAGGAGAGTGATTTCTTGCAATACACAAGATTCTTTGACTGAGATGAAAGCTTCCCCCATGTTGCCATCGGTGTCTTTAATGGTCCTTTCTAAACATATTCTGGTCTTGAGCTTTGTGACAGTTAAAACCCAAGCCCTGCTAAAACACATTCGAAAATAATGTGTGTATGGGCAGAGCCATCACTACAGTCAATTAGGTATTCATGGCTCTGCTCCCATTCCTGCTGCAGTAGGTGTGATTGTTGTACTTTTTCCCCAATTCTTGMGCTCCATTTACTTACACTGGGCCAGATATCGCTTCACTACACATCAAAACAAAACCTGCTATAAAGCAAAGCAGAAAATGCATTTACACTGTACAGAACAAGGCATAAATTYTGCAAAAAAACCACCAAAATTGGATACAATGCACATGATGCACCGCAGAACGTAAATGTGGATCTCTGAAAGGTCTCTTCAAGAATGAGGATTCTGGGAGCATTCTCCACTGGATGCAGAGACACTTGGGTGAATGCACAAAGCACCACACTGACTGCAGCACTCCTATTCCTTGGCACAGGTATGGGAAAACAACAATTAAGCTTTTGTCAAACATATCCTTTTTTCAACAAGCAAACAAATTCTTTCTGAATACCTGTGCTGCCAATGTCTCTCTCGCATGTATAATTATATAGACTTTCTTAAAAGACTACAAACACTCGAATGGCATTGTTAAATAACCAAATGTGTTTTCTCTCTCTTACTTTTGATTATTCAACATTAGCACATAAATTGACAGTTATTAAGCAAATGATAAATGTTATCTGTTCATACAAAAAGTGCTTTACTGAATCAAAACCATTAACGGTTCCCAAGAGCATAATGTAATTCTTTCATACTACTGAAAAGCTACAAAAAAAATTGGAAAAAAAAAAGAGATGTTATTGCACTCAGGAACATATGCAGAGATTCCCCAGAAGAGGCAAGTAACAGAGCTGACCTAACACAGTACAGCTTAAAAATCATTGCAAAAGGAATTTAATGTGTGTAAGATTCGAAAATATGAAATTTGATTTCTTTTCCTTATGCCTCAGACCTTCTGTTATGCTTTTAGTCAATTTTACCAAGCTGAAGAAATACTACAAATTTTAAGCATAAATCTACCCTTGTACTTTTTTTTTGCTACATAATATGTATCCTTTGTCAAGCACGATGATCACATTAAAGAATGGGAACACAACATAAAGTTATTTCTGTTCAAATACTCTTCMCCTATCTCAGAAGATTCAGAAACACAGCAGAAACTGGAAGGACAGATTTTGGAAATTCTTCCAGGACAGGCATTGGTGACGAAGTTACAACCTAGAAGATGCTCCATGCTCCCTTGCCTTTTCAAACATGAGATTATGATGTTACTCTGACATCTGCTAGGGAAAGGACTGGCATTGTTTTTCTGMTTGGCGAAGAGTGCATCTCCTCGTAGCCTGGGCCTTCGGATGACTTCTTGACTTAGCAACACCAAAGTTTACAAAATGCCCATCAGCAACAACCAGCAAAGCCACAGGGAAAACCTTTTCTGTTGSTTTTGCTCCATCACACCTTTCAAGSAAACGAGTGATATGAGGTCTCAGATCGTAAAGTGAATATCCTACAAGTACATGGTTTTCCCTAAGAAAGGGAACAGAGGTACTTCTGGATAGTGAGACAGGAAATGTGTAAATCCCATCCCACTTTCTCATTTAGGGAGTTTAATAAAGCAGCCCTGTATTGTGGCACAGCAATATATTTTGGCAGCATTTGGAGAGATAGCACCTCCTGAGCTGTGAGTACCACATTTTACTGCACCCTGTCAGGTTAGATAAAAGCTGTCTGCAACTTTTATATTTTTCCTAGACAGAAGAGTTATGCAATATTGCCAAGAAGCTTTAGAACCATACAGGGTTTCCTATCACTACTGCCAAACAATTTTTTAAGATTCTATTTCTCCCTCTGCCTAAAAGGTGTTCTGGCAACTCTACAAACATTCGAGAAAGCAGCATGTTCTCCAGCTACTCTGCAACACGCATTGAGACGGGACCTTAGAGAGCCTGGCTTTGGAGACTGACCTCTTACAAATTCTTAAACTATTTGTAAAACAACCTTCCTATGAAATGATTTTTTTTGTTTTTTTTCAGTTTCACAGTTAGAGAACAAACATTCTTTAAAAATCAAGTTCCCTCCTTCAAAACTAGTCCTGAAGGAGTAAGGTACAAAGCAAAAGGAACAGGGGAAATAAGAGCACACAGTAAATATGTCAATTATTTCAGCATGTTAAATATGACTGGAGAAGAGAGAAAATTCAGTTAATAGCAGGCTGATTATTCCAGTAGGGCCACTTAGTAGTAGTGATGGAAAGATAACACTTGTTTAACTAGTGTTTGTAGAGTACTTTACATTCCTCAGATAGAAGGACTATAGATACGGCAAACACCATCATCATTACACTGGCTGCTACTCTGACTTCTGTAAATAATTAAAGGCTGTGACATTATTCTGGGTAAGCATATCGTAATGTAACATCTGGGGACGGGAGGAGCACACATGACCAACTCCTCCATCCTATATTTTATGTATGAGGAGTAATAATTTAGCATGTGGTCAGAGCGCAGTCGCCAAGAGGAACAGCTTGGAGCTGATAATGCTTCCTGGAGAGACTGTGGAGTTCCTTTTGGGAAGACAAGAAATGATCAATAAGTGTAAGAGGCAAGCTGCAATGATATGGGTCGACTCTCAAAGCAGTCTTGCTTTGAAAGAAATTTGTTTTCTTTACTTTGTTGGAAGCTCTTAAAAAACATCTTCCAGTCCAGTGTTCAATACCTTTAGGGCACAATTACACCTTTACCAGAAGCATTAATTAATTTTAATTACTCCTTCTGACAAATATTTTGTACAGAGTGTAATAGAGGTATGTTTTATTAATCCAGGAATTTAACATTTTACATTAGAAAAAAATCCCCACCTGTTCTATTATAACAACAATATTTAAAGTAGGAAACATACAAAACCTGCAACACGAAATGTGCAAAATTCTGAATTTCAAACTAGGGAGGCAACTTTGTTCAACTCTTTTTTCAGGCCAATTACAGTACATACAATTTAAATAGACTTCCTGCTCATCTATCACATAAGAGGCAACAGTAACACACAGTGGCAATAATAATGGTGCAGTGAAGGTGGAAAGGCATGAAGAATAAGCCTGTTCCAGCAYAGAGAAGACAGACAGAGAAGTTTAGCGATGCTTTAGTTACGGGAGATGGCCATTATTTTCAATGGTGAGGTGATTCATTAAATGGTCTTGGGCAGACAAGTCTGTCAATACTGGAACAAAGCTACATACAAACCCATCACTTTAATTAAGGACTTAGAAGATGGCCAGTGAGTTAATTGCCATTAAATCACATACAAAGAATGTTCTTATTTCATCTGACATGTGTTTTCTTACAGATTCTCACAGAAGGAATGCTAAAGGTAATGACGAAATGTTTTCTGCCTTTCCGTGTAGGAAGAGATTACCAGCAAGCTAGGAATTAAATTCCACCAGATAATCACCGCACAGTAGCTGATTTTATATGGCACACATGTGGCTGTATTTCCCTTAAATATATATTTAGTTCACCTAGAAATTCTAATATCCAGATGCTGCTATAAAACAGCATCCTGATATTAGAATAYCAGCAGCATATCTAAAAACATGCATGCTGTGAGAGTAGTAAAACACCATCAAAAAAAACTTGTTAATTGTATCAAAAACTGAAGTTAATGAAGCTGGTGACACTCAGTGTCAAAAAGCATCTCTCTATGCCTAAGGTGACCTTTAGCCATGGCTGGAGATTGAAGAACTACCAAGAGGAAAAGAAAAGAGCATGATCTACACTGCATGAAACAACGGCACAGAAAACTGGTCAAATTCCACAATCCRAGTGCAAGAACGGAAGCAAACTGAAATATGGTGCACAGCAATCAGAAATATTGGTGGGAAGAAACCTGCAGTCCAGCCCCTCAGTGRGGCATGACATTCCCCAGACACCAGAGCTGGTCAGTCTCTGCATGTGTCATTTCAGGTGGCTGGAAGGGGACTGGTAGGAACCCACTCCTTCAGAGGAATGCAGGACTCCTGTCCTCCCGTCGCTGCTTCRTGTCATGTTCTGACCGGCAGCTCTCGCAATCACCTGGGAGAGCAGGAAGGTGCCAGGAGGAGACAAGCCGGCTCCCTGAAACCAAGGTAGGGACAATATTCCCCAGTGCTTCCAGCGGATGACCTCCACCGTGCTCCCCCCCCACACACACCTCGTTAGCACTGTGCTTCAGGCACACCCTACTTTCCACTTAGGTAATGAGGAACATTCATCAAAACTATTGTCTTAGTTTTTTTTAGTACACTACAGACTTTGCAAAGCTGATGCTCTTTCTGCAGATACATTTTCTTCACCTTACCAAACCATCTGTGAATTATTTATTAACATGGTTTTTGCAAAAAATTTTCCTTTTGGATGGGTAAGACCTGACTACTAGCATTGTGTTAAATACAATGAGAGGAGTTCTCCACACATTTGGGTTAGTTTCTAAAGACTTGTTTCAGTGCTTTTCTGGTTCAAGGCCAAATTCTTTATACACATCCTTCAGTATTACTCATGAGCTAATTTACACACAGGTATCACCCAGTTTCAATGAAAAGACTGAAATGAAGATGAAAATAATAATTCAATACAAGCCGCTATAGTATGATGAATAGGACATTTTAGAAGAGCTTGCTAGGAAAAGAATTCATATTGTATACTAAATAAAAAGGATCATACTCTCAAGAGCTTTTGAAATGTTCCTTTCCCCTTGATGAATTACAATGCAATTTTCTAGCCAACTAATTTCACTAAAGAAGATAATAACTTGAGCAAAAGGCTAATCAACTGCCAATCAGGATTCCTTGAAGCACAGAATGTCAAACATCCAAGCAAGTTTTTTACAAGTCATAAAAGCACTTAAGTTCCAYGATATGTCATAAAACCTGTGATGAAAATCTGAAGTTGATGAAGCATTCTTACTTCTCCAGTGATATTCCTAAACAAACAAGTTTCAACTTTAACCAAATCTTCCATTAATATTCAGCCCTATTAAAGAAACATCATCACTACACAATTAGCTGTGTAAATGTCAGTCAGAGAACCAAACAGATTAATCACCCAGGTTGTTTTCTCTACCAAGTGTCTGAATTGTCAATGTTATTTAATTTCTTCAGGAGTAGAGGGTGAGAAGGGAAATATGTTTTTTCAAATCTTCCCTTATTACAGTAGATTTTTAACATGATAGTGAGTGCTAATTGATCATGACAATTTATTGTTAATTTAAATCCACTTTGTTTTTTTGTTCTGTAGTATTCCACTTACACCTTTTTTTGTAATTCAGCAGAAAATGTTTCTTAAGGGAAGCTTTGTAGAAAAACATTAATTGCCATCGTCTTTTCTTCACAAGAAACACAGGTCACTACTCTTTTATGTGTGGCTAAATAGTATTCTCTGAAGGCAGGACTTAATTATTTTCATGTAGCTTGTCTTTTCCTTTCTATTTTTAAAGTCAATAATTAATTATTTGTCTGGGCTTCTATTTCACCATCTTGTGTATTTTTCTGGGAAGAAAGCAAGGCAGCTTGAACCTCTATTACCCACTTGATCTTGTTATGATGTTTTGAGTTGGATACATATTACACRAGCAGAATATTATCACTGATAAATACAGGAGAATGGAAAAAACCATCTTTAACCCATCTAAATCAACAGTGTTTTTAAACTCCAAAAGATTTGGACACCAAGAAGGAGAAAAGCAGGCAGTCCAGTCTCATGTTCTCATATCCTAAACATCTATTTCTGAAAATGCAGTACACTGCATAATCTCAGAAGACACCGGGGAAAAAAAGGGTTATATTTTCTAGATTAAATAAAACATTTTAAAACAGGACATGGTCTGCCAGCTAAAAGTATTCAGTTCATTTTTGGTGCTTACACAATTTAAAACCATACCTAAATATGAGAAATTAAAGTCATCAAAGGTTTTATTAGAACACCATCATTTCACCCTGCTTCAAAAATCTGAGTACAATACGATGCCTGCACTGACTTATGCAAACAGAACTGGTGCAATTCCTGGGATGAGCTTAAAACCCAGGATGGATATGATGTACAACATGTACTGAAGCCCGTGTTCAGCACAGACCCCTCCCCTAACCACAGCATGAGTTATTCCCATCATTTCCCACTCTCACAGGGCACACTGCTCCTCACACAAGTCCCCTCTCCTCTTCTGGACTTGGAAAAAACATTTTGCCTCTTTTCTCACACTAGTAAYTGTTATCTATAAGAATCAGGTGGTCTCACTACTATTGATATCAGGTGTTTTATTCCCTGGATATGGACCGAGAGTGGCCTGCTCCACCTAGCCAGTCACYTCCAGCTGCTGGCAGAAGGAATTCCTTGACAGTAGCTGCTACTGACTAACCCAAAATCCATGATCACCACTCCATTGTACTGGGCTTTCCAGGCCTGCTTTCTACATCCACTTGCTGTCTCTTGTCCTCTCCTTACACCACGAGCTCTTTGGGACTGGGATGGTCTTTCACTGTTCCAGGCTGGCACCAATRGAGAACAGCAGTGCCATGGTCACTAATCAGAGCCACCTGGAGCTACACCAACATTTAAAAGCATTTTAAAACCTTCTCAGAGACATTGGAGACAGCAAAACTACAGGATTCAAGAATTTCCCAGCAAAGCAAGGACCCCTGACAGAACAAAGCAAAAGGCACAAAGCAGTCTTGTGAGAGAAACAGCCTCAGGCCCTGCTCATTGGGCTTACTCTCGCTGACCTCACTTTTCTGCAAACTGGGGACAACTGTTAGAAAAGACAAAACTCTTTTCAATGGGAAAAAAAAAGGAGATCTATGGGCAGAGACAGGAAAATTTGGCACTTTCTAAGGCAATGGGCCAACTCCTCAATCAATACTGCAGGGACAGGAAAACTTCATTCCCTTTTTTTAATAGATTTGTATATATATATAAAAATAATATGTGGATGTCAACACAAAATCCAGGAAGAAAAATACATWAAAAAAGTCTTTGGCAAGACCCTAGGTCTTCCTTGGGCCTCCATCTGTTCCTAGAAAAATTMTCTCTCAACAAAACCACTTATAGTCTTGTTAAGATTTTTACCTCCTTTCTATCTATCAATTACTTTGGAAGCAATTCTTCCATTTCAGGGAGGGAGGAGGAAGAACTAAGCTTAGGTTTCCTGAACAGTCATTCCACCTCCCCACGGGCCTCCCCAAATCCCTCAGGTCTGCAGAAAGCTATCAGGTGATGACAGAGTCAATCAGCTCAGCATCCASTTAAAGGAAATGTATTAGTACAAATTCTCACCAGGCCAACAAGCACAGAGAGCACACAGCTGGAGAAAGCCACTTCTGAACGCTGACGTGCTCAAGGTACACGCTCGTACCTCAGGAATTAAGATCGCAGACCGAGGAAAAAAGCAAGACTGGGGAATAAAACCCCAACCAACTCTACAGGCACCAAACTATAAAATCAGTTACAGCACTGCAAGCACAGTAAGACACTACGTGTTCTACAGTCCTTGGATATTAAGTCCAAGAACATCCTTTGTCTCGCCAAACACTTGTTGAATACTGAAGTATTTTAACATATCAGGTTTATTAGATCACTGTTTGGAAGCCTTTCCAAAAAAACTGATCTGGCAAAGCAATCACTATTCCAGGGAGCATAGCAGAGCTGCAGAAAGCCACATGTGCTAGAAAAGCTTGACTTGTTTTAAAGCAGTCAGTGGAAGGGCAGGGTGGAAGAATAGGATAGAAATAACTTGCACAAAAATCCAGATTTAAGGAAATCAGGAGAGAAGTTAAAAGGTTCACAAAGGCCCATCGGACGAAGGCCTATTAGACCTAATAAAATTAGACTTCCCAAGAGCTGAATAATTTTCTAATCATGTATGTGGACACTGTAGACAAAGCGGAGCCCATGATTTTCCAGTGCAGAGCATTGTTTCCAAATGCTGGTACACTTTTTCGGTATTTTGCTTTTCTGAGTCAAACAAGACAGGCTTGTTCTTTCACGGGAACATTTGAAAAAATATTTGAACCAAATAGATAATCTGTGTCACAGAATCACAGAATCAATTAGGTTAGGAAAGACCTCTGAGATCGAGTCCAAGCTTTGACCGAGCACCATCGTGTCAACAAGACCATGGCACTGAGTGCTGCATCCATTCTTTCCTGAAACACCTCCAGGGACAGCGATTCCACCCCTGCCCAGACAGCCCATTCCAATATCTAATCAGCCTTTCTGTGAAGAAATTTCTCCTAATGTCCTCCCCTCCATGAAGAAGTAAAAAAACGTGTAAAGTTTACAGTGTAGATTGCTGTCTCCTTCCTTATCACCTTCTATGTTTATATCACTTCTGTAGGATTAGCCCTGCCTGGTGTGTCCCTGGGTGGCATGGAAGGACTTGGAGTGAAACAGAAATGCAAAATCGTTCTTGAGAGACAAAAGAGTGTCAGGAAAGAGACAACGCAAAGCAATTTTGCAGCTGACTGTCAGAACATACTGAACCCCAGCTCAGACTTTCCAATATCCCAGCTGAAAAATACTTGCACACAAACAAATTAAAAAGACTGTGATGAGACTGCCTATGGAGGTATTAGACAATCACTGAGGATTTTTTTCTTATATTTATGTAAATATATAACCATTCCCTTCCTGGATTATTTTATGAAGAAGTGAATCTCAAGTGAAATCACGCCAGGGAGTGATGGAGTGGAAAGCAGTTGTGAGGACTGTGACGGGATGGATGAGGCGGCAGGTTGAGGTGGGAATAGCAAGGCATGTATTGGGATCTGCAGTGGCTGTGGGCTTTTCGCACCCATAGCACGTTGCAGGGCAATGAAGCACCATCTGTCTGAGGGGTTTGCAGCCTGAAGCGACAAAGGTACTTGCCAACCTGATGACCTGYGACTTAGTTTTCCATGATGACAAAAAAGTAGTACCAGTTTAATTTTCCTGCGTTTATACAGCCACGTATCCTCCATCTCATTTATCAACACGGTTTCTGACTGCTTTTCCCATTTCTGAGGAAAATGCTCCAGACTCCCCGGAAAACTAAAGGCTGATGCTGGAGTAAGCTTTATGCACCAGAACACAGTATCTGTACATGCAGAAAATTTTAACTTTGAAGGCTAGAAAGAAATAGAGATGGTGAGACTATTACCGCTGGATGACCCACCTTCGGAAAAACAAGCAAAGAAAGACGATTCGCAGTAGAGATCTGAAATCAGTGGGGTCCATTAACCAAAAAATGGGACACTGATTTTTCCTGCTTTTTTTTACCCTTGCTAGCCATTGTTTTCTGTCCTTCCTGGTCTTCCTTATTGTACACATTTATATTGATACTTTCTCCTTCCACTTTCCTGTCTCCACCTCAGCTTTTCCAACAAAAGAATGGCTTTTGCCATCTGTCTTGCTCTGCTTCTGCCACCAGGGAACAACGTCACAGACTGAGCCTCATAGAAAAGGCCATGAAGATCTAGTGAGCCATGGGACCCTGATGATTCAGGGATGCTGAAGCCCCATGCACCCTGTTAGGATGAAAGTGCTGCCTGGCCTTGCAATAAAAACCTGGAAGGGCACATATGTCCCAGAAACATTGTTATACGTCTTATGACTCTTGAAAATAACAAGCTTCCACAACAGCATGGAGTGATGGGCTGCCATAAATAMACGGCATTCAAGTGAACTGGTTGGATTTTAGTCCTGATTTGATTTTGTTATGGATTTGCAAGGCTCTTCTCTCCTGAATGGTGTACAGAAGTTGTGACTGCGATACATGTACATTCCCTGTTCTGAAACAAGTTGTCTGTCAGAGCTGACCCTGTCAGTGCCCCAGGGCTTCCAGAGCCAAGGYTGCAGGCTTCACCTTTGCTCCAGCGAGAAGTGGACACAGGCACATTTTGTAAACAAATTGGAGACAGATCTAACAATGCCTTCATCAGAAAAGATAARATAGCCATATTCAACATCAGGCAATAAATGCTAACTCATACAATTTCTATTTATTGCTTGCAGTAATTTTTTTCCCACTGTTTTTCCATGCTGTGACTTACCAACCCCTCCTACTTCAATGTAAAAGTTAACCCTCTCTTTAATCAATACCTAACAATATCGCAAAGAGACACAAAACTTGTTATAATGGCCCACTGCTGAGAATTAAACACTTAATAACGGAGCACTGCATTAATTTGTGCTTAAACTGGCTTCCTCTTGATGATCAAACATCTGGGTAGACAATTTTAACCAAAAAGCTCTATAAACAAKGTGCAACACTGAACAAACTGAGTATGTTTTTGAATTTAGTTTCATAGGTATAAAAGCAAGATATCTACATGTTGCTGCCAAGAGCCCATGAGTGCAATTCTTTCTTTAGATAATGTTCTCTTTTTTGCTTTCTAAAAAAAAACATTTAAGTAGTTTATGATTCAAAGTCCATGTAAGTGCCTGAATATTCTGTCTCGCAACTCCACACCTCATTTTAAAATGTAGGCGATTTATTTGTTAAGTAGTTGGAACATATGGCATATAACAAATCRTAACACTTGGGATCACTGATGGAGATGTTATGAGAAGCTCTATAGCACTATCTTACAACAGAAGAGGATAGAAATGCTCTGTGAGGCCAAGCAGAGGCCAGTGAATGGCAATAGTTAAATTCTGAATTCATAACTAGTAGAAATGCCCTAACTCCTCTCTCTCCCTTTTACAGCCCATCCACCTTCAGCTCTCTTGCAGAAATCCTTCAGTGACAYGAACAGCACTTCGGGGGAGCTGCCCCTATGGGATAGATCAGTACAGTGATGCTTTCTAATAGTCCTCAGCAAGGTACAATGCTGGAAGTTTAATCGGGAGTCATTTTTATGGGGTAGCAGAAGAGATAATGTCTATTATACGGGGCAAAACTCCTACTGACCAGAGATGYAACAAAGCAGCCAGACACAGAAATTAACTGTGAAGTAATGAATTTCCGTCTCTACAGTAAAAACCTGTTTTGGTAAGGATTAGTCTTGTACAACATATAACAAAACAAATATAACACAACAATAAAATAACCAAAGGGAATTAATTATTTGAGAAACTTTAGGAAAAATGTCTGCCTTCCCAACAACACACACAAGCCAAGGACATTGCCACGAAACCTCTGAAATTGCACATCTTCACTTGGTACGTGAAGAACAGACACTTGAAATTAAAATCAGAATTCACAACATTGAATTCACTCAAAATCACGTAAGTTGGAAACACAGAAAACGGCGCAGATGGGAGTGAGGCAGCACTGGGTCTGCAGAAGGCTCTTGGAGGGGGATGTCTGTGATAAATGGGGGCTGGCTGCAAACGGRTGCACGGGACACTCAAAGCTGCTTCTTGTCTGAAACAGCCAGGTATTGCAGGGACTGGGACTCAGTTTAGTAGCCAGCTTGTTCTGCTGTGCCTCTGCTGCACTGCAGTGCACAGATACTGATGCTGGTCTTAAAAACCCTATAGCAGCACAGAGCTGGGCGTAAGTTACCCACTTGGGTGTTTATTCTGTAGTGGACTCCTGGCTCCAGCAGCTCTCAGTTCTTGCTAATCTGCAAGTGACAAGATCTGCAGTGACCACAGCCGATGGGTATCCTCAGAAGAAGGCAAGAACAGCAGATTTAGTATAGAAAAATGGAAACCTTACAACCCTGTTACGAGAAGAAGCTGACTTTGACATACATCTTAATACTAATCCAAACCTGAAGAGAAATCCTACTGCAGAACAATTCAGACAAACTGCTGCAGTCTGAAAGCTGCCTTTTACCAAAAAGTGCCATTTTCCCAATCTTTCATTTTATGAAAGGCATCTACTTTGAGAGGCAGTATTTTGTTTAGCTTTTTGATAACAAGTGTTGTGCCTACGAAGGGGCCTGGGGAGCTCGACAGRCTGGCTCTCTACTGCAAGGAGCTAGCCCTTCCCCCCAGCAGAGGGCTTCCCCGGCTGGTTGTGGCAGACAGGAAAGGGGGGACCCCCAGCAAGACGCGGGGAGCCTRTGCTCTGACAGAGGCTGCCACAGGAGGCATGGGGTTGGCACTCTGCCCTCCAAAACCTTCTTCCCATCACCCTGCTGTTATCCAAGGGCACCGAGCTGACAGAAACAGAGCTCGAAAGGAGGAAGCTGCCAGCCAGGACAAAAGGGGAAACTGTCTGCAAAACCTTTTTATTTTGGTTCTGTCCTGCCTAATCACTTCAAGTTTTCTCTGTGTAAGATATGAGACATTGTAGTTTGCATCCAAATACAATGTGGCTTTTGGAGTCTAATGGCTCTGCTGCTGGGCAGATCTGTTTCCCAGTTCCGGCCAACTYAAAGTCTTACAACAACTTTGCCTCTCCCTTCCTCCCAGGGTTAATCCAACTTAAATGACCACAGCGTTATTTAGGGCATTTTACCACCCTTAAACATACTGTCCTTTCTGCAAGGTTTTCTTCTATTCCAGATAATATTTATTTTATGCAAGTCAGTGTCTTTCTAGCTCAAAGTATGAGACCCAGCACCCACCATTCACCACCAGTCTGGAAATTCATAGTGGGTACGGGAGGTGGGATGTGCTTGCGATGTAAAGGGTGAGTTCATACTAAATGTTGGCCAGAAGGCTACCAGCAAAAGGGGAGGTGCCAGGAGCAAAGTGTCTTTCCAGCCCAAGAAAACATGCTTTGCACCTATAGCTTTTTGTCCAAGGAATTGTTGTGCCTCAGAAACTGGTAAAGAAAAGGAGCCTCACTCTATGAGGGGAAGGAGAAGCGTCACAACACCAGATGTTACAAGACTCCTTGACATCCTTCCCTTAAAAAAAAACAACCCAGCTGACACTCAGAATGGACTGTCACTGGAAGACCAGCAGTCTTTGAAAAGGAAATACATTTTGCATCTTTCAGAGTAAAGACATTACTAAAAAATTACATTTTTCAGGCTGAAAAGACATTAGTCTCCAGAAAACATTATATAACCCTCGCTTCAAATAAATAGTAATAACCACCGATTTTGATTTTATTGTTAAGAGCAACAATGTCAGTAGCAGTACAGCATAACAATATTTTAATGCCACAACATACGCAGAAGAATTCTGCAAATATTCTATTTATAATATATTTATAAGTTGGAGCTAACCTCATTAACTGCCTGCAGCATTGCTTCAGTTCATTACATGACACAAACAGAACAAATTTATATAACTGCATCTAAAATTACAAACAGGTAGTTCTATACTTCCATGACTACATCTTAGCMGTGGTATTTAYGCAGCCATGAATAAAGTCCTGCCAGCATTTTGATTATAAAACTGTATTTGTAGGATTTATTTTTTAAGTTGGTTGGAAAAATGTGATTTAACTTCAAAGTTACTACTAAGATTTTGTCTTTAGCGACTTTGTACAACTAAAAAGTCCTTATTACCTAGAATAATTTTACACAGACTCAAATTAAAAGAAGTCAGTAATACAGGAATGATTATTTCTCAGATAGATACTGACAAGTTCACTAGGACAGAYATTCAAACCAATCACAGATTTCCCAAATCTAAAATGGTCTGTGGTAGAGCTGAGCATCCTTTTTGGAAACGGCAATGGATGTCTGTAAGGGTGAGAATCCCTACAAAAACATGGTAACATTATAAATAAATGCTATTAAAATGCCAAGAGATTAAAGGCTGAGATCAAATACACATATAAAAATATTTATATCTGCAGATGTTTACATCAGGCCAGTTCACAGCTGTACTCCTTTGTTGTCTTAAAAGAAAAAGAAAAATAATCAGACCCTACAACTACTTTTTTCTTTCCCTACAACAATCTCTTTTGTCTTGGACACAGAAGCAGCAGTGGGGGGTATGGTTTAGTGAGGTTATAATTCATCTCCACTAATAGTTTTCTGACAAAAACGGCATGAAGTGTCATTCTTCCCTTCTTCTGGGAGTTGGTGAAAGTGTTTTTGTCTTGCTTTTTTCTGTCCCTTACAATATAAGGTGTCAGAAGCTTCCACTCCATTCCTCGGGTTTTCCTGGCATCTTTTGTCCATTTTTATCACTTGGCATTGCRCCCTCCCCAGAGTTTATAAATCTTTGATGAGATCATATGCTGCTGCTCGCTGGAGGTCTGTATCTGGGAGGTGCCAAGGGTGCAGCTCCGTGTGACACTCGTGTGCCGAGAGCTCCCCAGACGTCACTTAACTCTTAGGCTACTGCCACTTACTGACTCCTACGGGGCCAGATCACAATGTGCTGAGAAAAACATCGAATTAACTGCTATGAACACTCTACCTAGAGACCTCACTGCCCTTCCCTTTCCCCCTAAGCAGAATTTAAATATTTTAGGTAAGTATTAAACACTAGGTAGTTTTCCAGTCTCTTTTCAAAGCAAGRAAAAAAAAACCTGAAAAAATAAAATAGGAATATATGCCTGATCAAAAACAAACCAGCAAGCAGCTGAGGCCTATGACTCTGGGATGGGCTCAGATGTCCAGTGCTGTGTTACTGCTTGGAATGTAAGAAACCAAGACCTTGGACCATGGCTTCCCAGCCCCACAGGAGGCAGAGGATCCATCAAACTAAGCAAGAGTCCACCAAGAACCGGCTGTCTTGAACCCACCACATCTGGAGCTAAGAGGAGGACTGGGTAACAACCTGGTAAACCTTCTACCCCAACAGGCACAAAAATTTTAAAGAGACAGAGAGTAGCCTGTCTTCCCACCAGTTCCTGCAACACACATCGGCACAGACATCCGACATTAAAAACACCCTTGGATATCCCCAGCACAGGATGGACACGGAGCCGTTGGAGCAAGCCAAGATGATTAGAGGGATAGAGCACCTCTCCTATGAGGAAAGGCTGGAAGAATTGGGATTGTTCAGCCTGGAAAAGAGAAGGCTTTAGGGGTGACCTAATTGTGGCCTCCCAGTACCTGGAGGGAGCCTAGGAGAAAGATGGAGRGGGACTATTTACAAGAACATGTAGTGATAGAACCAGGAGGAATGGATCCAAACTGAGAGAGAGTAGGTTTAGATTAGATGTTGGGAAGAAATTCCTTACTGTGAAGGTGGTGAGGCACTGGCACAGGTTGCCCAGAGAAGCTCTGGATGCCCCATCCGTGGAAATGTTCTAGGCGCCAGGTTGGATGACGCTCTGAGCAACTTGGCCTGGTGGGAAGTATCCCTGCCCATGGTAGGGCAGTTGGAACTGAATGATCTTTAAGGTCCCTTCAATCCAAACCTTTCTGTGATTCCGTGATTCTAGGATTCTATGATATCATAAACCAAGCAAAGACCTAGCACTTAAAATCTGAGTCCAGCAAAGTTCAGACAGAAATAAGGTTCATAATTAACATATATATAATTAACCATCCGGAAAAGCTTCTGATACAGGATGCTGTAAATTACTCAGGAGCATATAAACCAGAATTTTTTTGGTAAATTTTCATTTAAAACTTTCTACAGAAAAGTTATTTTGACCCCAACAAAGAGAAAAAAAGATACCAGTCAAAACAGGTAGTAAAGATTAGAGGGGAACTTCTATAAATGTGTGACTGCGAGACAGCTTTTTTTCTAATGTGAAATAAAGAGACACAAACCTCAAAACCTTTGCAAGCAAACAAATTGGGTAGTTCATGTGTTGCAGAATCTCTAAGGGAAACTGAATAAAATCAGTCCTGACTCCATTAATGTGTTCATGCCCTGGAAATTGTTCTAACAAGATATACAACAATAGATCATTAAGGAGGGTACTTTTTAAATTGTTATTACTCATGCAGGTGAAGTATTTTAAATATGAATCACAGGCTGACATATTGCATTAAAAAAATCCAGGCATTTATATGTCACGTCTCACAAAGTAGTTGCCACTGAGATGCATTAGACCATCATCTGAAGTCTCCTCTCCAGGGGGAAGTGAAGCACTAAATTGGACAAAAAGCTATCATTGCTTTTTGTGGGACAATCCTGAATGTGCCAGGAGATAGATGACCTAACAAGATTCACCTTCAAAGTGAGAACCTCAAGGGATTTTAAAAAAGAAGAAAAAAATAAAGGGGGAAAAAAACCCATTTGCTGTTTGAAAATTGTAAAAAATTATTTGTTGGTGGAAGAAAAAGCCTAATGGAAGAAACATGGTAGTAGCTGCTTCCAAGAAGGGTGATGAACCAATTTATCAGAAAATTATGGTTTCTTCATGTTAGCTGTCCTCATCACACAGGGAGAGAGCACAGCTGCCAGACACTGCCCGGGGCACAAGGAGTCACTCTTCCTCCCAGAGAGGCACCCAGCTGAGGAGCAAAATGTGCAGTTCCCTGCTTCAGTTCATGTGGAGATCACCCAGACACAAAATAAAAATACCCTAAAGGAGATTTCCATTCACACCCTCGGGAACCCTTGTCTTTTCCAAATTTCCTCTGAAGGAAGCCCTATCTCAAAATTATTTTAAAGCTTATTTCTAATGGCATCGTGATATAAGTGAACATCCGGCACCAAAGGAGAGCACACCTCCCAGGAAACAGGGAGTGTCACGGTAAAATACCATCCTCAACAGTCATGAATGGGCAAGCAAGAAGTACAAATATGAACATATTTAACCATCAAAAGTTTAAAACAAAGCCAGTCTAAAGATTAAGTAATACACCATAGAATCATACAATGGTTTAGGTTGGAAGGGACCTTAAAAGATGATCCAGTTCCAACCTTCCAGCCATGGGCAAGGGATACTTCCCACCAGACCGGGTTGCTCAGAGCTCCATTCAACACGGCCTTGAACACTTCCAGGGATGGGGCACCCACAGCTTGTCTGGACAACCTGTGCCAGTGCCTCACCACCTTCACAGTAAGGAATTTCTTCCCAACATCTAATCTAAACCTACTCTCTCTCAGCTTGGATCCATTCCTCCTGGTTCTATCACTACATGTTCTTGCAAACAGTCCCCCTCCATCTTTCTCCCAGGCTCCCTTCACGTAGTGGGAGGCCACAATTAGGTCACCCTTAAAGCCTTCTCTTCTCCAGGCTGAACAATCCCAATTCCCTCAGCCTCTCCTCAAGGAGACCTGCTCCATCCCTCTACTCAACTTGGAGGCCTCCTCTGGACCCATTCCAACAGGTCCATGTCCGTCCTATGCTGGGAACCCAGCTCTGCAGGTGTGGTCTCACTGGAGCAGAGCGGACGGGCAGAGTCCCCTCCCTCACCCACGGGGCTTTGGATGCATTCCAGGTCCAGGGTTAGTTTGTGTGCATGAAGTTTTAGAACTGAGATTGCTAAGCAAGTGCCAGGGATAAGTCTGACCAAATTTTCTCCCTCTTCAGGTGTTTTCAAAACATAATTGTCATTTCTGCCTGGAGGAGATATTTTTTCCCCATTCTAGCCTACTATCTATACCCTGAAGCTGTAAAAAGGGCCYATTAACAGAGTTTTCTGGTTACAGTTTCTCTTCTAAAGGCAAAGGACATTTTCATGCTGCTGTGGGCTCTGTTACCAGAAGTTCTGATTTACCCAATACAAAGTCAACGATATTTTTTCTAGGCTTACACGAGAGGCAGAATTCAGCTTGATTTAACAAAGCTTTTTCAACAGTGAGGCAACATTTGGCTTCGAGTCTGCCATTCGAACAGCAGCTTACCTTTGGGAATGAGGAGTACAGTTCTTTCCCAGAGCCAGATTTTTGTGATGATGAGAAAGTTCCTGTTAAGCATTGATGCATATAACTAATTTAGACAAGTTAGGAAACGCACTCTGTGCTCATTACCTGGAATTTACAGTATCTGTGGGRAAAATATCAGTTATGACACAGATTCTCATAATGTCATCTGTGTCTCACCAGTGCTGAGCTAAGAAGTTTCTAGATAAGCTTGCTATTATCTGATAGCATTGGGTCCTCTTCAGCTGCTGAACTGCATTAGGAGGAACAAAATACTCCTGAAATATTTATTTTCCTTCTGAGCAACAGCTGAAGTATTGATAAAGCAGAAAGGTGGGATATAAAGTCAGAAGTGGAAGGCACGGACTCTGCAACCTAAAGTACAGCAAAACCGTGGGCCGCACTCTGAAAACATTTGCAAACACTTGACTTGAAGCACTTAGAGAGCAGCAGGATGTTCACAGACRTGTTTCGTAAGGGCAAACACTTACATATACAGTAGTGTAGAAAAAAAAAGACTGAGGTTACAAACAGGGGCAAAGCAGCTAAAGATGYGTAATAACAGCAAATTATTCTGCACAATTTCAGATACGGCTCTGCTCAGCACACAGGTTGACAGCGATAGCACTAGCTACATTGAAAATGTTTCTTTTGGAGCAAAAGTATGTTTTAAGGTAATTATTGTATGGAGAACCACTTGAGTGTTAGGAAATGCTAGTTTGAACTTTATGTGTATAGCCTTAATTTGGCCCATTGTATTGCACTACATGGGTGGCTGCTTTTCCCCAAATARCATCTGCCTGACTCAGAACAAAAAATGGATATTCTAACTGCTAAAAAGTTTAAATTTTGCTCTCGAGCATGAGGCCACTTTTTGTTTACTTTTTGCTCAGGTGCTGCTCAAGACCRGTCACAAAAACCAATTTATAAAAATATCCCGGCAGGAGTCATGACATTTGACATGGAATTATCTCTGTGCTTAATAATGTTCCCCAGCTTATTTTCATACTAATGAAATAGCACCATTATTTGCATTTGACAACTGCATGGAAACATATTTGCCTAAAAAGTCTCTTTTGTCTCTGAAGCAGACCATGTTCCACATGGATGCACTCTTTACTGAATATGTTTGTTAAAATATTAAGAAGCCTGAAAATTCAACTACTGGTTAAAACTTGTATAAGCAATAAAAYACTATCAGACAGGGGCAAATGCTTGTCCTGTAACCAAATATCAAACCTGAGCTCCAAAACTCAGAAGTGTTAGAGCTATTTCAGAAAAAGAACAATACCGTTCTTATTCTTGTGAACTGGAGAGACATTTCACCCGAAAAATATGRAAAATGAATAAGCTTGGCAAACATCCAGTGATGAATATTTCATTTTGCACAAATAAGCGGGTGAATTTACAAGCAATAAGAAGATGGTTGTATGCAAAGGATCAATTCATCTCTGAAGTATCCAGTTGTGGTGGGTTGACCTTGGCTGGATACCAGGTGCCCACCAAAGCTGCTCTATCACTTCTCTCCTTAGCTTGACTGGGGAGAGAAAATACAACAAAAGGCTCATGGTTGAGATAAGGGCAGGGAGASATCACTCACCAATTACCATACTGGGTAAAACAAACTCAGCTTGAGGAAATTTCCAATCAAATCAGAAAATAGTAATGAGAGAAAATAATCCTAAAACTCAAAACACCTTTCCCTCCACCCCTTGCTTCTTCCTGGGCTCAACTTCACCYCTGATTTCTCTGCCTTCTCTGGAAGAGCACAGGGGGACAGAGGATGGGGTTAGAGGGGCGGCCTGTCGTCAGTTTCTGCTGCTCCTTCCTCCCCAGAGAGAGATTCTTCACACTCTTTCCCTGCTCCAGTGTGGGATCCCTGCCGTGGGACACAGTCCTTCACTAAATTTTCCAGCGTGACTCCATTCCACAAGGTGCAGTCCTTCAGGACAGGCTGCTCCAGCATGAGTYCCCCACAGGATCACAAGTTCTGCCAGCAAACCTGCTCCAGCATAGGCTCCTCTCTCCATGGGTCCAGAGGTCCTGCCTAGATCCTGTTCCAGTGTGAGCTTCCCAAGAGGTMACAGCCTCCTTTGAGCATCTCCCTGTTCCGGTGTGGGTCTCCTCCACAGGCTGCAGATGATCTCTGCTCCCCCATGGACCTTCATGTGCTGCAGGGCCACAGCTGCCTCCCCATGGGCTGCGCCCTGGGCTGTGGGGAATCCCAGCTCCAGCACCTGGAGCATCTCCTGACCCTCCTTCTGCGCTGACCTTAGTGTCTGCATGGGTGTTGCTCTCACATATTTTCACTCCTCTCTCCAGTTGCAATTGCTCTTGCACAGTAACTCTTTTTCCCTTATTAACTGCATTATCCCAGAGACTCTACCATCATTCCTGCTGAGCTTGGCCTTGGCCAGGAGCGGGTCTGGCTTGGAGCTAGCTGGCATTGGCTCTAYTGGACATGGGGGAAGCTTCTGGCAGCTTCACAGAAGCCACCCTTGTAGTCTCCCACCACCAAAACCTTCCCACCCAAATCCTATACACCAGAGCTTTACTTGTAAACACTGCTGCAAAGATTTTAACCCTTTTCCCTTTGGCATCACACAACTGTGGTTTAGTAGTCAGAGAAGYGAGTTTAAGTCCCCTCAGTTTAGACCATCATTGGCCTTGTCCTTCAGTTCCCAGTGCATAAGAGAGGAATACATCCAAGGCACTGACAAGCTTCCACTTGTCTGGGCTGGGAGCCACAGGGGTACCTAAGACAGTTAGAGATGCTCTGTGCTAACAGCAGATTTTAGCAAATGTATTTTTAAAATAATTCATACTACAGCAAGAAGAACTTTTTCCTTTAAAGAGAATATGAATCATTTAATGCCCCCCAAATCCATTACTTTCATGCACTGTAGCAAAATAAATATTTTACAAACAATGAACTTCCATCTCTCTGCCTCTGAATTCTTACTCATCTTCAGTTACAAACTGTTTAAGCCTGGTTTCCCATCTCACAGAGCTAGAAAAGCCAGAAAGTTTCCACACAAATGAAGTGATCTTTTCACAGTGTGCTTGCTATTTAAACTCACTTAATTAAATATGTAAATCTAATTATTTGTCTCAAAAGTTTCTCCATATGCATTTTAAGAATCCAATATACAGAAGTCTATTTGTAAGGTTGAAGCCAAATCCTACAGACTCATAGAAGAACCCACGACCAAATAACCTGACATGTGGAACAGCTAATTCAGAGAATGAGGTCTGTTTAATTAGTCCATTAAAACAATCTATACAGTTGTGAAATCTGTGTTACTAGAAGCCTTTTTCTTTAATCTATGCTGAATCGTTTTTCAAATCTTTTCCATGAAGTATCAGCAGGTCTTTAAGATCAAGTATTGTTAGCAAATGTTCTCCTGATACAACCCATCTGTTAGGTGTTACTGTTGATCTTTTCTCAACATTCATAAAACACTCTTTTCTCTATTGTAGATTATAAATATCAGCAACCATGGAGAAACAGCTTTGCTTAGATCTGCCAAGACCCTCTGTCCTGCAAAATGTTGGGTATTAACTTCCAGTAAAAACAAATTCCAAAGGATTTTTAGTATTTTTTAATTAGTGTGTGCTTTTTAATCTCATTAGAAGTATAATCAGTAGATCATTTGTTATGTAAACATTATGATTTCTGTACATTGAGAACAAACACAGAATTTTTATTTTAGAATATTAATTAATTTTGATGTTGAACTTATCAGAAAAGCTGCCAATTTCCATGTTAGCCACTTGCAGTCTTTAAATCTCACAGAGAATCTACTTAGACATAAACAGTTAAACACCGAAAGACGAAGCTAAAATAGCCATAAAAAGGACAAAGGGGGAGGAAGCACATTTTCTACATCYGAGGCAAAGCAAACAATTGCAGTAGTAATTATAGCCCTTTTCTTTAAAGGAGACTTTAGACCAATTGTCCTGAGGCCACTGAAGGAAGAACAAGATTTAGTTACAGTGGCCATTTGATACTGCAATTTATTGCTTGCAGTATTTTCCTTGAAACAAGATATTTAAGAGAGCCAGTTGCTTGGTGTTAAAAGCTTAATTTTCAAAGCAAATTTGAAGAATGATTCCAGATTTTGACATGGCCAGTCTTCTTATTACTGCTCACATACTTTCCTTGGGCTATGAAAACAATTCCAGATTCTTTTTTCATTTTGACCATAGCAAATGAATAATGCGGCCATGCAAGTGATACAGTTAGAAAATYAAGGTCAGGCAATTCTGCTCTTAGGTTCTTTACTGATACTCTATATTAATATTGTTTTATTATTAAATTACATGCTTAAATATGCTTATTTTAAAGTGTATTTTACGTGCTTTCTAAAATATTATAATCAGAATATATTTCTGTTATTAATTCTTCATATAATAACTTAGAATGACCAGAAGTTTTAAGAAAAAAAATTCTGTTGATGTAATGAAAAGACAAAAGAAGCCCAAGTCAGGGCTATCTGTAGGTACATGCACAAACTCACACACATTTTTAAAGACTCGGAATGCAGACAGGAGACCCATATTATCACTGGGAATCCGAGCTACTAAAAATACATATTTAAAACTTTATGGCTGAGATTTTTCAAACACCCTATACTGATTTGACTTTAAACATATGGAAATAAATGGCCAGAGTGAAGTGATCTGATGTGGGCAAGTCTAACCTGCTGCCTGCCCTCCAGTTAGGGAGAGCTGACAGAGCTCTGAGCCTCTGGAGGAACAGCTTGACGCCGCATAGGATGGAATTTTTCAAGCGCTTGTACGACAGAGGATTATGAATAGCCAAATACAGACTCGTGGATAAAGCCTTTTTCAAAATGATAGCTCCCTTCCCTGAATGTCCAATATACAGCAGTCAGTCCTGCTCACAGGAGCTGACAAAACAGACAAGGATTTGCTAATACAACACAGAAGCAGAGGGAATATGATGGTCAGTAAATATTCAGTGAGCTATGTATGCTCCYTCCCTACAGCTGGAAGGGGCTTTGCAAGGAAATGATTAAGAAAGTAAAACAGAGAAGATGACATCAGAAAGGGCATAATCAGAAGGCCAAACTAAATGAAAAGACAATAAGGAAACAAAGACAGAAAAAGAGTAAAGGAAAATAGCAATAAAGTTCATATTAGACTAAAAAGGAGCGCTTRAGTGAGGACAGATGAACACACAGCTGCACATCAGATAGGCTGGAATAGAAAATGGTGGGAATGGGGAGACCAGGAACATCTCCAATGTCTGAGAGCTTCGCATGCAACTGGTTTGACAGGCTCCTGCCAAGTCAATCTCTCTTCTGAGCCTGTTTCATCTCAGTGACATTCTTCTTTCGTAAACCCACATCACACAGGGCCAAGCAGCATGCAAAGCATCCTGCTCCTTCTTCTCCTCTGTTATCTCTGCTCCAACTGGTCCCATGTCGCTTCCTGCCAACTACCCATCCACACCCAATAACCTGATCCAGCGTCAGGGAATACGTGTGCTCAAGTGCTGCMTTTTCTTCTTCCATTCATCCATCTCTGTTCTCCACCCACAACTGGGGGAAAGAGAAAAATCCCTGCATGTGCAGCTGCTCAAGGAACAGATGGGAAATAAGAGAACTGATGAATCTAACGCCAGCTCCTCAAACATCTCACCATTAAAAACGTACCAAAATTATTTTGCTTAGTGTTTCTTATCCGTACACTGGGATTAACATTTCCAATCCACTTGTGCAGAGTCTTTTAAGAYATGATGACGAGAATTCCTTTAGCAATGTTAAATATTAGTACCATTAATGTCATTGCATCTTTGAGACTAAAGGTATTATTCAGCAATTGGTTATGAGAATTTGACAAGTTCCTGTCTCACTCCAACTTCTCAAATAGTGGCATGAAAAAAGCCCTGAAAAATAGAGGGAAATGCTGATGCTGTCCGTTTGAATAATATGAAAAGCTTGATATTAGTARTCTCAGCTCATTTTCTGATAGATAGTTCCTCACGATGTACAGCTGCTCTTAATTTCCCTTATTGTTCATTACTAATAGCAAATGTCCTGAATGTATCAGATGAAGACATTAAATAAAGTCTAATTTTCCCATCAAAAGTAATTAGCACATTTTTTTTACATCCTAGCCAGGTACTTCTCTTATTACTAGTTATTCTCTTTGGCAGGCACATTGGCTGGGAAGAAATTTGTATTTTCCACTGTCTGACAAGACAGATTTATTCTACAAGGACTACGAGCTAAACCATTTCACATATTTGTTAAGAAAAAACCAGCAGAAATCGATATGCAAAATGATCATGTAGCTGGCCACAAGAAATTCCAATTTAACTATTTCTGGTAGAATCACTGCTGTCTGAATTGAGGAAATTAAAATACACTGCTGACATTAATACTACAAAAAAAAAAAAAAAAAGTGGAAGTAAATTTGCAAAGTGATGCTGTAATTAACATGGCCCTTGGGGTCTTGAGCTGATGTTCTGCCCAACTGCAGAGAAGAGTGGAGAAACTTAAAAGGCACCCAAATGCAATTTCAGCCTGACASAGCACTATCTACCACAGCAATAATAGCAATAATTTGTGTCAATGGCTTCAGAATTACCGTCGCTGAGATGTACTTTATTATGTTTCACCCGTCCTTCAGCAGACTTTCAGTTCTATAGAGCAGAAGAGGAGCTGGGTCAGAAGCAATAACTCACTACACAAAGTCTTCATCTTGATAACACGAAAAGAAAAGCAGTTGCCATTTCTGATTTTGAAAAAATCCAAGGAATGTTTTAATATCTAGATTCACTCATGCCGATATCGTTAAGACAGAAAGGCAAGTAATACATTGCTAATTATCCAGTTTGTATTTCCAGTTCCTGAATCATATAAGGCTTTTTGTCTCAGGTAGTACTCCAGATTTCTCCAAATTTTYCATCTCAGCATCTACAGCTTGGACGGGTTTTAAGCCTTATTCAACCACCCATACAAACCAGCTACACTCCAGACTCGTAGCAAGCTAGTTATAAACATCTGTTTATTCTTGCCTCCTTCCTCTATACTTAATTTACGTTACATTTTAGAAGCTTTTAATTAGGGAGCATCTACTGGTAACAGGAAGGATATGGTTTAAAAGCACAAGAACAAACTGGGATAGGAATCAAGTTAAAATAAAAAGAAAACATGAGAATGTTGTCCATTTTAACTCACAGCTGTGACTTCCTTGTACCTTGTATCACTGACTACAACTTCTGCTTTAGAGAAATGTGGACTATAAGAAGATAAAATCTTTGTTTCATAGATGAGAAAATAGTAAGATTGCAAAGTAATTTGTGTGCTAAAAGGTGTTTCCAAATTGCTTCAGCATTGYTCAAAACATTCACTGAAAATGACAGTCACGAGGTTTTGCCACACAAGTGCTGCAACCACCATTTCGGCACGGCATATTTTACCAAGGATAATGGGAGAAATAAAAATCAAAGAATAAAAAAGCACCATTTGTGCACAGAACCAAGAAAGGAGAGCAAATCTCTCGGGAKAGAGCAAGGGCTGTGAGACTCACAGCTCACCCACGGCAGGCTGGGGAAGCTCCTCTCTGCAGCTCTGGATCAAGTGGTCACTCTACTGTGAACAGATCCCAGAAAACCACTTCTCATTATTAGACGTAGAGCTGGTACACAGCCCAGAATAACCTCTTGGAAAAGATTCACAGCTCTTGGCTCTCACATCTGCTTCCTAGATAGTGGTCTTGCCCTTGTTCAAATATATTTATGATCTGCATAAATTAAAGATAAGGTTAAGAATACACCACCCTTAACCATCAGCTTTAGTAATTATCTTTAGAATAGATTATTTTAAAATCGGTATTATTTCTACAACACAATAAAACAAACGCTCTTAAAACAGAAAATATACAAATCAGTAGAAAACTGGCCACCAGTACTTGTGAGAATCTTTCTGACCTTTCCAGATGTACTTTCCTGTCCTTCTCCTCTCTCCTCCCTGCATTATTTTCTGTTTTATAACACGGCTGTTATTTATCTGAGCCTGATAACCTCCTGGGACTCAGTTTGACCTCTCAAAACAGATTCCCAGAACATAGCCATCACAAGAAATCAAAATAGTGCATCCACAACAAACTCGTTTAGAAGTTGTGCTTATCACAAGCCTTTTTAATTATCTTACATAGCTTTGATTCCTTTCCTTAGGGTACTAATTACATGAGTGTGTTTTGTTTCTTTTAATGTYATGAAATAACATCCACTTTTTCCACATTTTCAAGCAATATTCTGAGTGCACACTACTTTTAAATGCACAACATTCAATTCAAGCCTTAACAGTAGATGGGCTTTAATCATCTGAAACATGCTATGCCATCTCTCTAGTGTCAGAGAGAAGCCTGACTTACTGGATAACCTAAATCATACTATAGCAGGTTTGGTGCATCAATTACCACTTAGTTTTCAAGTTCAATTACTACTATAAAAGTGTAAAATGATGCAAAGTGGGTTGTAAGATGCAAAGTAAATGCTAGGGGTAAGAAATTTGAGTTTTCAGACCAGTTTACATAATTTGTCATTTTTTTTGGTCTGCAAATCAATGATTAATGAAGCCAAATCAGCCACAAGTGTTTCACTGGAGACAGATATCCTTCACTGTCAGAAGTTAAGTTGTTATAAATGGTTTTTGGTACATAGATTTTTATTTTCTTTAGGAGCTCTCAGATTTATTTACACGAGAATAGGGAGGCTTCTGTTCAGCTCATAACCATAAAATAAGCCAATACCAGACTGTCAAAACCCACAGCTGCAGACAAAGTGATATAACCAAAGAGAGTAAGGAGTTACTATGTGTTAGTCTCAAGAACATAACTTCTCCCTCAGCTTCCCTATTCATCTGTCTTCTTACTCCATCCACAAAACAAAAAAGTCCAATACTAACATCTGCTCACACCAAGTTCGGTTATTTTTTTCACCTTCAGCTGAAAAAAAAATCCAATGCTAATTAGAAAACGGATACACTATTAGCAGCCACATAAACTGGAATGTATATTTAAACAAGGCAGAGGGTTTCTTATATCAGCTAACTGCATATTTGATTTGGATACTTTGTAATGCCAGGTTTTACCCCTGTGGAAATGCTTACAGACTTGTCCAGGTAACTGAATGCCAATGCTTCCAGATATGCAAGCCTGCAGAAATCATCCCAAGTGTTTGATGATTTAATCCAGATAGTTTACACATCATTTTTGTCAGCTATGGATGTGAAGGACTTGCTTTTATCAAAATGAGTATTTTCCCTTAGAAAATGCAAACCAACTTCTCAAACTTTTCTTCAAATGACAGACAAATTAATGCATTTGCCAAGCATCAAGAACATGAAAACTCTTTAGTTCACAGGGAATGAACAGTGTGCTCCCAACAAATTCATACCCTCCAGTTTCCTGTGACGTGATATTCTCCAGTCAGTGAAACAGGTTGTGCAGGAACAAATGTTTTCCTGAAGCATATCTCACAAGACCAATGAAAGAAAACTGTTATCTTGGATTAAGTGTTTTCCTTTGTTTCTTAATCACAATAGTAAAAGGGATCCCCTACCCTGTCTATATTTTAGTCAACAACAACAAAAAAAAGGCTTTAAACTAAGGAAAAAGTGGGGATTAAGAAAAGCTGGGTTGTATCTACATTTCACTGAAAATGTTTATAGGCAAGTCTCACGTACGTTTTGCAGCCAGAAGTCCTCCAACATGACACAAATGAGGAAAAGACAGRACGACTTGAAGTCAGTAACAGCACAATTCAGGAAGAGGTTCAAATGTGATAGTCCCAGAATTACATCTACAGGGTGCCCTCACCTCATACCACATTAGTAACAGTAACTCACCAAACTGGACCCAGAAAGAATGAAACAGAACACCTCAGTACCATTTATCTTTCATTTWAAAACAAAAACAAACAAACAAACAAACAAAACAAACCACCACCACCCTGAATCCATTCACCATCCATCATTGGATACATACAAGCAGGAGAACAATCTTCCCAGCTCTTGCACAATGTCAGAAGCATGAACAGTTTAAAGCTTTACACTTCTCAGTATAGCAAAAATGGTACCCGGAGAGGGAATTTTTCATCGAGCCACTGAATGTAGGAACAGAGATTTCTCACAGAAAGTGCATGGCTCATTTCCCTCCGAAAAGAAATGCATTGTTACAGACATTAAATACAAACTACCTAAATGCATTGCATAGTTAGATACAATTACTATTTGTATTCTYTCATAAGCAATGCCATCTGAAAGGATAAAGCCAGGGTTAAAACCTTCATTTAACCTAATCAGAATAAATGTCAACATAAGCATCAGCAGASGAAGGAATGCCAAAAATAATAGAAAAACAGTGAAGACATAACAAACAATAAAGATACTTAAAACCTGGGATGCTGATTAATCCTAAAATGCAGCACAAAATACTCCAAAGCAAAACAAAAATTTCACTTAGTTTTCATTTATTTAAAACATTGAAATGTAAACATTGGTTTTCACTGCTCCTGTGACTTCTGAAACAAATTGTTTTGAAATAAGTTCTTTGTTTTTCTTTTAAGGAGCTATCTGTCTAAGCTGGAACATTCCTGAAAACAGAAATGTGTTCAGTCAGGGTAAAACAGAGAAATGATACAACAGTAAAGGTTCTTCATGCCCAGCTCYTCTTGGGCATCAAGGCAGGGCTGTCTCTATGGACACAGATCAGGTGAAGCTGCTGGGACGAGCATGTGCATTAGCACAGTGCTGCATTTAGATGACACACTCACAAAAATTATGACTAGTTACTCTTACTTCCAAACCCAGCAGGTTAGCATTCTCTAACAAGTGTTATTTGTCTTAAATTTCCAGGGCTATGAACAGACCATTGTGTCTGGCAAAACAGTAGAATTATACCTTYGAAAAATACAAGCCAAAATCAGGCAACTGATAAGGGAAGCATTGCTCAGCTCAAATTGTTCCAAACTCTGGCTGGCACTTTGTAAACATTCACRTCAGGATTCGTTGATAAGCCTCAGAGTTGGGTCCACTCACTGACTTTGCAGCTTGCATTGCTCAGGTGCTGACCGTGCTCAAGTCATTCTCTATGTCTGGACATTACCCAACTCAGGTCAGCAGTCCAAAGCACTATGGGCTGTCTAATGTACTTCTTCTCTTCAAACAAAGCAACTGAAACACTCMTAGGCAGTTATTAAAAAAACAGGAAAAAAAGCTAAGAGGATGACTCTAGGATGATTATTAAGTCTGACCAACAAGTGGTGTTCTTCCCCAAAGTCTGAAATATTGACAAACTGATGTCCTGTATGCCATGACTACATTGGCTGTTGGGAATCACTACTCAGATCCAGAATGTTGCAATGCATTGAATCATTTCTTTTAAATTCCTACCACTCATTGCTTAATACGATGACACAAACTTGGACCATAAAATKACCTACTGTAGGCTCATTAGTCATGTTCCTCTTTTGCTCAAAGATGCAGTGGGAATGACTCTGCACGCAGCTTGAAGAAGACTGATTWTAAGAATTGCCCAAATACATTGTAAAGTCTTACTCACTCTGTTTTTATGTCTACCAGTGGTCTTGCCACTCCTTACCAAAATTAACCTCGATCTAAAGCATTTGTTGCTACTATTAGTGATTTACCGAACTTTACTATATGTAAAGATTTATATGCAAGATGTATAAAAAACATTACATTTGTTCAGCTAATGGCAGACTTAGGTTTCTAAGACATTTTCTCTCTTTCTGTAACAGCAGAGCAAAGCTGAATTAAAGGAAGTGAGAGACATGAAGCCTCTTTCTAACCTATTTCTGTAGATTGTACAAAGCCATTCAACTGTTTAAACCAAGAYAGTACTTTGTGTGGACTTCGATTCCAGATCTCTGACGAATTTCTGAAACAGGCCATTGCATCTGGTTGGAAAGTCCTTCTATTTGGGAATAATCAATTGCAGGATCAATAACTCCATTTACAAACCTGAAAAGCCAGYGGCGTTCCATTTTCTTTAGAAGTTATACATATTAGTAGTAATGCACAGAATGGTAGAAGACTTTTGGAATTCTCCTGATGTAGAAATAACTGTGTTCTGGCCAAAGGAGAACAGTTTTAGGCACACATGTGTGCTCACACATTTCCCTGTATTTGCTACCAAGCCAACTGACTTGAAGAGAGACATGTACTGGTTGGTGACTTGATGGCCAGTTTGAGTGCACAGGATTTTAACAGCACAACAAAGGGTTGGCTCACATGCCCTCACCAAGGGAAATCAAGAAATACAATCTCAAAGGACAAAACGTTTCTCCAAGGAGAAAAAAGACTGAGTACAACTTCAGCAAAGTGGTACAAATTATAAAATAATCGTTTAGCACTTTTGAAAGTAAAGTAGGAGAAGCGAGAATAAAGGGGCTTAGGTGGTCTGATGCTGATCATTCACCAACACCTCTAAGGGCTTTTGGCAATTACAGAGATTTCAAATATGAACAAACACCTTTTTTCTAAACTGCTGAGCACATACAAATGGGAATTAACCATTTAGTGAGACAAGCAATTAAGACAAATTAGAAAACAGTTTCATGTGCTTTCTGCACCACAAATACCTTATAAATGCCTTTCAGTGACCCAAAAAGTGAACAATAAGACAATGTTAAAGGCTACTGTCAGAGAGACAAAGAGCAAAGACATGCAAGCTTTGTCTACACTCATCTAGAGAAACTCAGCAAATTGCTCTGTCATGCATCTTGTACCCTCCCCAGCAATCATGTGAACCTTTGCCCTTTTGCCCTGACAGATTAAATCGAAGCATGAAGAAGTAGGATCTCAGCCAAAGAATATTACATTTTAAAAGCTGACCTAAGCTCTTTTTATTTGCCCTTTCATTTGGATCTCATGATGATGTTTCAGTACTTTCTTCAGATATTGAGTTCATCAGTCTCTAACCCTCTCCTGATGTAKTTTAGCTTTCTGCATTTCTTCCATTTCAGGGAAGGGTGAGGTGTTTTGCACTTTACAGACCAACAGTAATAAAAGGACCTATATGATTCAGGAGATCTAGGATACTTAGTCATAAAGAAAATTTGTAATATGGATTTCTTTCACCTCTCAAATTATGAATATTTTTATGCACTAAGATTCAGAATAGTAAAATAATTATTATTTGCTTAAATACTAATTTTGAACTTGCACAAAATTTATCCCGAGGGAAAGGATCTGCGCAAGCACCTCTTTCACCCACCTACCCACCCACCATCACCCTTCCTTAAACAGCTGCATTTAGCACCTCGTAAGTACTTTATATAGGTGTTTGGCTTTTCTTAACCCTCTAAAACTGACACAAAGATTAATGACATTTGACACCGTGAATAGAAGCATAAACTATTATATTATTTAATCTGAAATGAAAATTCCCTAGTCTGCTACAGTTACCTTTTAAATGGGCCTCAGCTTTCAGACCTGAAAACTGAGGGTGCAATCTGCACAGCTCAGGACTAAGTAATGAAATATTACATAATGAATCTTTTAGCTCATCACTCCCAAATTTTTGAAAGGCCTAATAGACCTTGCARAGGTTAAAAAACCCTGGTTACCTCAATCTAGCTTTGAAATAGATGCATCACTGTTACTAATAAGAACAAAAGCTCACAGACTTTTGAACCACTCTCGGACCTTTACAAAGGACTGAAGTTTGTAACACCATTGCAGGAACTATCAAAGTACTTGCTTGGGCAATTTGACTTGTGGAAACATGTTCAATTCATATAAAGCAAATGGAAACACTTTWACAGAGAATAACATTATAACAAGAAAAAAAAATCAATTTATTAAGCAACACAGTAAGAGCCTGAGTATATCAACTCTGAGTTTTTATGTGGGACACACTCCACACTAAGCACAGAGACTGAATTTATGTAATTCYCAATGACTAAGAAGCTAATATCTCTTCCTTGTACACAATGATCTAATATTGCACACCATCATCCAAGTCGTCCTGACAAATTAGGAGAAAAAGCACATATATTTGTACACAAAGGATCAATATTTAGAGACTGCATGATTTTTTATCTCTTTAAATGGGTCTTCCTAGAAATTAGTCATCGTTAAAATTGATACGCCTGCAGAAAAAAGATTTTTTTCTTTTTTTGCAGATTGTTGATGGATATAGAACATGCAAGACCTCTAGATACACTGCTTGTTATGTTTTAATTAGAATACTGAATTTTTTCTGTACCATTTTTCATAGATAACAGGATAGAAAAGTGGTAAAGTAATATTCCAGATAACAGAGGAGTTAAATTTGACTCTGAGAAAAACAACATTCATACAGATTGTTTAAACCACTACTCAGTAGTATTTTATGACCAAATCTCTCTTAACTGAAATACTCAATGAATATGAATGCAAAAACGCAAGACACTGCTCAGCTGTTAATGAGCCCTTGCTCTTAGATTTAAAGACTGAGAAGGTTCCCAACAGAAACCCAGAGAAGACAATGCTAACACTGACTAAAATTTAAGCCTAACAATTGTAAAGAAAACACAAAATTGASAGATAAAAAAAGAGGGAAGGACGAATATTATGGAGGACACAAAACACAGATGTTTTCAGGCCTTCGGCTTTTGGACATAAGTTTATCTTTGGCATATAAATACTCACACATAAGAATAATATTTCTGCAGCACCTAAATCTGCTACTGGCCAATCAGCTCTGGAACACACCAGGCTGTTGTTGACACAACCCCAAGAAAAGGGGTTTTCAGAGCAGTGTGTAAACGGACTCGATTTCGCTGCTCCAGCCATAACAACAGCCTGTGTTTCCCATTGCAAATTCAGAAGTACTACAACCTAACACTACCAGCATATTATGGCTGGTAATAGCAATTTCTCTCTTATTTAAAGGCAATTGTTTACATCAAAGAACCTCCCAGAAGGGGTCTGCACACAAGTGATTATCTGTTAACTGAACTAACATTATTAGCAAAGTTATAGTCTATTATCAGAATATCTTTTATTATTATGCATGGGTTAGCACTTCACCCTTACCAGAGGACTGTGCAAAATATATCTATACTCATTGAAATAAACCCATTTCAATTCCACAGAAAATGTGTATGTACTTAGATAGAAACTAAAAATGTTAATTATATGTGTACTTAGAATGATGACTGAGGTATCAGCTACTCCTATACTATGCAYTGGGCAGCTGAAGAAGAGTCCCAAAATACTCCTCTGGTCCTTCATACTGCTGAGGACAGTAAGGTGTTCATGTTCTCACATTCCTACCTTGTTTATCAACATACTTCTCACCTTAACTTGACATGTTTTATACAGAAAATTTAGCTTGCTGATATCCTATGACAATAGATTTGGTGGGCATGTAGGTATTTCATTCGATTTCACTGGGAAAATGTGCTGAAGATGTGGATGGCTCTAGGGATGCTCCAGACAAAGCATTTCAAGAAGGCTACACTTCAAACGGTTAATGCAATTCTGGCAATCTCTTAATTCCCCTCCTTATCCAATAGCAAAAAAGCTCAATTATATAATCTGACACTTCTTATACTTGGAAGTCCAATCAAATAAATCGAAATAAGTGAAGGACTCCTCAGAAACTGTGRGGTTTCTACCTCCCCCCCAAAAAAGCCTCTCTTGATATGCTGATGTAAATAAGGAGATACTTCTGCAGACAGAATGCACAGAAATTAAGAACAGACCTCAAGAAGTCACCCAGTTCATCATCTCATGCTTTCTGATGCTACTTAAAAGTCTATGTTATTACTGCCAAATCTTTAGCCAACAATTAAAAAGCCTTTCTGCCTATTTGCTATTTAATGGTTATGTAGCTGAGATTTCCTCCTAGTTTTAGGAGGAAAGCTCTCTCCCTTTCTACAACTTTAAGCTGTTACTTCTGCTAATGTAGTCACCAGGCACAGAAAACAATTGATCACTATTCTTTTATATAGAACAAATCCAAGTCTGTCAAGCTTTTCTCAAAGATCAGGTTTTAAACATATTTGAGTTTGACACATTTCTCTGGATTCTTCTCTCTAAAGCTCCCTGCACGAGAAGCAAACCGAGAAATGTGGGATGTTAAAAGGCATCTGGAATCCTTTTTCAGTATGAGAAAGGTATTTCACTTTAATCATTCAGACTCCTGTATCTTTAAAAACCCAGGGCCAACCTTCACCAAACCCTTTGTAGCTGCTGGATGTGTGGAGGTTCTCAGATATTTCAGACTACAGGAAAACCTTCAACAGCCAATTAAGCTCCACATCTCTCTAGTATTGAGGAACCCAGAACTGGGCATAGTATTTCCAGTGTTTATGTATTATTTAGCATTCCTAAGCAAAGACATGAACTAGACAGCAGAGCACTAATTCTGCATTTTAAAAAAGGTCTATGTGAAACTTTGACAGTGTAGGTGAAATTTCCAAAATGGCAAGTACTTCAGTTACTATGCCCTTGTTCATATATTTGAGAAAGCTTTTTAATTGCCATTAAAAGACCAAAGGCAATTCCTGCAAAGTCGTCTCTGTCACACACAAAGCACCTTACAAATTCTTCCTTCTCTTAGGATCATGAAGCTAATCTAAATATGCTACTCATGGATTAGGTCTAGGCCATTTTATTAGATTTGAAACCAAAGAGAGTTTTTCTTCTATTTTTCAAAATGCAGGAACTAAAAATAAAAGTGAGGCTGACGGGCATTTGGTTGAGTAAACAGGCTCTCTACTTATCAACTCCCAGTCCACAGAACTGCCCAAAGGAAGAGGGATAAAAAACCGAAAAAATTACTGTTCTGGAATCCCGATATTGTATTATACAAAGAGAGAAACAGTGGTCAAAACTGACAGGAATTCAGTATAGAAGGCAAAATATACAGAGCAGAGGTATAAATCTCTTTTCCTTTCTAGAACTTGTAATGTAAAGAAGGATGAAATGCACCAGTAAAAAGAAAAAAATATTTAAATCTGGTAGAAGGACCAAAGTTTTGTCCATAACTTCACMAGATCTTAAATTTTACAGTTTAGAATAAAAAAAAAAAAGAAAAAAGGAAGAAGTTTCAGCCAAAGAAATTCAATATTTTTAAGAACATGTCTGGACTATTTAATCTAAGGACTGAATCACAACAGCTTGGGGGCAGGGGAGGGAAACTAGACAGAAACACGGACTTGTGGAACTCCTAGTTGGAAGGGTGGGAAAATRATCCAGGACAAAGGAGTTGAGAATTAGAGAAGAGGTTACAAGCAGGGAGGCTTGTGCASTCATTTAAATATTTTCGTGTTATGTTTAAGTTACTTATTCTCAGTTTATTTTACCTACATGCAGCACACATAATAAGAACACACCTTCACAGTGAAATCTGATGTACCAAAAATTAAATTGTCCCTATCTCTAAGTTAACAAACATCAAGAGACTGATGAGAGGAAACTGATGAGACTCAAGAGAGGAGAAAACTGTTTTTTTTTTCCTTTTGCTTTATGTGCAAAAGTCAGCAGAGAATAAAGCACCTTTATGTTTGCAGTATGATATACTGTATTTCATAAAACCTGCTGCCTGAAATAATGGAGGCACTACAGACTTGGCCAGGTCCAAGTTAGATTCTGAATGCAATAATTAGCTTTTTACAAAACAAAGCATTTGTTTCATTTCAGTGAAACCACAGAAATATTGTGTGTTTACATTATCTCCTCCAAAGTCTCATTTCCTTCTCACTTATTACATATATGAGACAGGAAGCTCAAATAACAAAGCTGAGGTGCATTAATGAAATGGAGAATTACTTACTCTTTGTTATTTACAGCACTTATGAAAAAGATACATGTATGTGCCAAAGAAACTTGGGTGAGCATCGGCACTCTCTTTACCTTTTAGGATTGAAAATAAATTACTCCAGCACAGATGATCATATGTTTCATGAAGTGTTAAACACTRAAGTAAGGAAATAGATGCACAACTCTAATGAAAACCAAAACACACAGGAATTCTGTATCTGCTTTGGTCATCAAAAGATCTCTACGGAGTAAAGGAACAAGTTATATTCCCTACCTGTGTTTCAAGGGATATTTTTATTTTTGCAAGTTAAGAGAGATTTCTTTCCGTGTTACAAACTGCGCATTCCAGACTGGCAATGAAGATATGACTGCCATCCTCTTAAAACACCATATTTATTTTAAAAATGTACTATACCATCCAAAGGAAGTTAAGTGTCTAGCACAAGGCCAATGCAGAGAGAAATTCTCACACATATGAACTGACGGGCAGAGACTGGTTTGGCTTGCCTGTTCTTGTTTGTGAATGTCATTAGGGAGCCATAGATTTCTTAAAACGTGCCACCAAAACGTGTCAACAAAATGAAATTAAAACATTGATCGCTTCAACATGTCAGTGAGGTTTAAAGGAAGTTCAAAAATGACTCCCTGAACTAGATTTCCAGAGATCAGTCCAGACACGAGACAATGATCTTGTGCCCAGAAAGGCTGTATTGTCTCGTAGCTTCCTCTCTTTCATGCCATGATCCAGCACCAACCCAGATAACATTTAAGTACTACACATAGTCCCTTTCATCTTATTCATGCCTTTCTTCTAGTAAGAACCCCATTTCCTCTCAGACCATGCAAACATCTCCCCTTTTCCCTGCTCTATCCATGAAGCATGAGGGGGAAGACACACGATCCTCCCTCRCTCTGTCTTGAGGAAATCAGAGCAGCTATATATTCTTTAGTGTTTTCTGGTTTTCATTCATGAATTATCCTTGCTTCCTAAATAATGTATGTTGATATATSGACACCACCATCTCCATCTGGAAGGAATCTCAGTGTTTTGGATTACCACTGGTATTTCAAGAGGTACTGGGAGAGGTTGTTACAAAACTCAAGCAGAACAGAGCAAAATTCTGCTTGGATTCTATGCCAGCACTGAGAAGACAAACCACTGAGGAGCAGCATTATTTTGCCCTAAGACAAGTTGAAAGCGGTCTTTTGACGTCTCAGAGAAACCCAGAAACTTGGCTTCCAGAAAAGGAATAAACAAACAAATAGGTCTCACCCCAAAAGCTATATTGTTCTGAGACTTCAAAAGATCAGGCCCATGCTGAGTGGCTTGTCAATCATTTTTGTGTCTATGCATCACTTCAAAACACACCTCAAGTTTTTTTGTTGAATTCTGTTGTTCAGTTCTTGCAAGTCCCAGAAGTTTAGATAATTTTACCCAACAGGTCGCAATTTTTTAAATTATGTGTAATTTGTGGTAACTCATCTTTCACGCAGGACTGCAAATACAGCAACAACCCTTTGCAACTGTAACAGCTGTCAAAAAAGTGAAAGCATGAAAACCGAACTGAAATTTGCTAAATTCATCTCTTCGTGTATACAAACATATTGAGATGGATAGACAGATCCCCACACTTGACCCTAAGGCAAAGAAAGCCAGTACCAAGGGATTCCCTAAGCCTCCGGCCACCACCACCAAGTGACTTGCAGACAATTGAGCAATTCAGACCCACTGCAGCTCAGCAGTTGTGTCTTTAATTCACACCAGTTCAGCCCCCTCTTCATCCATGTKTCCACCAATACAGGGAAAAAGCTGAAGTTCATATTTAATATTTAGCCTGCATCTTTCTCAGCKTAAGACCATTCATTCTTTGCTCCATTTCCAGACCCAGAAGTTTCAATCTGGTAACATCCAACCAGGTCTCTGCAAAAGTCTCAGTCGCCATTTCTCAGGTTTCAGATGCCCAACTGCAAGGGAAAGAGCTTAGGCTGAGCTCACAATCAACTCAAACCCACAACTTCAAAGGAACTCAAGATTCTAGCATGTATAAAATAATTCAATTTTAGTAGTGCCTTGATGGCAATAAAACTTTAAAAACTATTATTTCTCTTCTGTTACAGCAATGTCCTTACTCAGAGTCACTTCTTCTGAACATGTGTGATTAGTGTGCCATAGAAGAAACAAAACCCCCTGCTTTCACCAAAGCAAAGAGCTGCTGCTTAGAAATGCAACTACTACGCAATAATTGTTTTAAATAGCCTCAAATTTCTAAAATAGACTCCAACATTAGCTCAGATATCACAGTATATTCACATCAAGAACTGATTTTTAAGATTCTCTTATACAAAAATCCTCTTCTGAATTAAAAGAAAAAAAATTACTCATAGTATGTTACGGCTTAGTTATTGAAAACTACCTTTCAAGAAACACATACATATTAGGAAACCATAACAGTAGTAAAACCCACCCACATATTGCCTAAAAACTGTGCAACATGCCATCTTTTTTTAGTTTTCAAAGTTTAAAATTACGGAAAGCAGCTTTGTCTTAAAGGAGATTGCAGATTCCCTAACAGTGTAAACTTGACTCTGTAGATAGTATGTTGCAATGATGTCAGGCAGGGGACAGCAGCACAAAATGGTCAGCCAAGAACAAACTATGGGCAGCTGGGTTTTGGGGGGATTTATTTTGAGAGAGAAAGAGGGTATTTCTGCAGAAAGAAGACCTGCTAGGATTCATATTCACAGGAGCAACACCTTCCATAGTACAAACGTGCCAAGCAACCAAAATATTTGTTTAAAGCTCCTCTTGATAAGTTGAAACGTCCTCATGGCCTAGGTACACGTCAGGGCCTCTGAGGTTGAAGAAGACAGACATACCCAAAAAAGGCAATTAACTCCAGTGCACATGGGATTGTTTATCTAGAAACAGGTCCTTCTGGCCAACATTTAAACAGCAGCATTCCGCTTCTTGCAAGTGCAAGGTCAGAAAACTCTGCCAAAGGAAAACAAACTAAGAGATGCAACGGTGAATAAGGTTCAAAAGAGACATTCAGAAAGGTGATTTCTGTGTACACATTCTCCTGCCATGACTACAATCTTCTTTGTGCTGTATGAAGCTTTGCCTGGGCATTGCTGTGGTGCTGAATACGAATCAAACTGTACATCCCAGTATCTCATCTGAGCATGTAATCACTTGACAAATCAATCAGCACTCACTTCACTCAGAAATACAAAGGGACAGATTCACCTCCTAGTTCCAAGGGGATCTGCAATCAGAGATTGTGATGAAAAGAGCCCAGGACTTTGCCTGTTCCTCTGCTCTGCCTGTTCCRCTTCAGGCAATTCCAGCAGGATTCCAGCCCTCTCAATGCTGCTTGAGGACTAAGAGGAGGCATACCTTTCCCTCGACTGGCTTTTTCAAAAGTCTAAAAGCCAGCATAGGAATGGCAGGTGAACTGGAGTCAAACTTGGTGCCCAGGTTCTGGTCAGGCACCTTTCACCTCCACTCTCCATCTGCGGATGAGGCACATACTCCACAGCCAGTCAGGGAGGCACCGGATCCCTGCCCTGCCAATGTGTCGGAGTTACACAAGAGAAGTAGGACAGAAGTACTCTACCAAAGAGAAAAATACTTTTTCCACAGCCTTTCCACTTTTTCTTCCTGAGGGAAGAATCTGCCTTGTGGATGAACCAGACACAAAGCAAAACTTACAAAACATGAAACAGTGCTGGAGAAGAAAGAGAAGTAAAAAATCCCRTATAATGGAGAGAGATCTTTCTACTTGTGCTACCCAAAACTAAGGGGCTTCAACCAGAGTTCAATTCAACCCTGCTGCACAATTCATTGCAGCAGACTGCACTTCTAAATCCTGTCAAACACAAGAACTTAAGGAATTCACTTAAAATTCACTATTACATTGCAATTGTAGAACCAGCATTTATAAACCTAATAATACATTTTCACAGTGGAAAGACTAGCTTATATGAAACCCAAAGTAGTCATTAGAGTATCTGCAGAGATTGTGCCATTTTCCTGCATGTTTCAAAGCCAGTGTTTGAATCCAAAGCACCCCGGTCCTTCCCAAAGGAATTTTGTAGCAGGTGGTGTTAATAATCCCTGAAACAGGATTCTCTTTGCTGCACCAGCTGAAAGTTCAGGGAAAAGGGATTATGACAAAGACTTCACCTGACCCAGTAATGCCTCTGTCATTTGTCACCTCTCATGTCAGTTTTAGAATAAGCAGGTATAACGTTTCAATCATAATACTGCAGATTTACTTCTACACTTGCCAAGGTTGAAGGCTAATGTGCTCTTAGAGAGCCATTCTCCTGCAGGAGAATATATGGAAATTAGAAAGACCTACAATTCTACAAGGAACTGTCAGTTTTCTGGAGGGCTTTTACAAACCCCTTCTCCTCTGTTTAATCATAAAAGGGGAAAAAAAAAAGAAAAGAAAAAAGAAAAAAAGAGGCATGGTGAGGTAGAGGTCAAACCAGAACGTCTCCAGTGAAATATCTGTGTGACAGTTTTCTGAAGTCACCTTATTGAAAGTAACATTGCCTCTTGTCTTAACATGAATGCTTTCTAGTTTTCATTTATGTTGATTGCTCATGCATTAAAAAATGTCTGGGGCAGYAATGTAACATCACATAAGAAAGAGCTGAAAGACATGAAACCTCTCTAATATCTAAACCCAAAGGTACAGATATATCAGAGTCATTATTTTGTCATTAAAGTCCTATCTTCATAATAAATTAAAGACCTTTGGACCTGTATTATACACTGAAGTTATGTAAGTACATAAGCAAAGCATTTAGCTATTAAATATGTACTTTCCTAAAATGCAATAAAAATAATTTATTTCACAAGGGAAATTTACCAGACACATTTTAAATATACCATACAAATTCTTGGATGTTTTCCCATAAATATTTGAGGAGTAGAGGAAAAATATAACAGATATTAAATAACATTAACTGGTATTTTAAATTAATTCTAAACTATTCAATAAATTTTTAGACTTCTTTCATCTTTTAAATGGCACTTTAGCACTTTGAAATGCCACAAGATAGKTATAKCCACATATTTGAAAACAACTCCAARAGGCAAAATCTCTGTAATAACAGCAAATTTAGAAAATMAGTGCCAAGAGATTTAATTTAGTGATTTCTTTTTTTAAAGAAAAACCAAAATTTTCAGGAGCTGAGTCATATCAGAGATTTCATCTTCTAGTGCTACTGGCCATAACTAGAAGCATTAATCTAAAATACCCTTACTTTGATTTGTCAACAATAACCTGTGAGAAGACCAGAGCAGCACTCTTTCCATGAGTCAAAAACCCAAATCAGCATACTTTCAGTTTAAATAAGAGTGAAATGACTACAAAGAAGAACTACACAAATCATATACAGTTGTATAAGATTTTAAAACCCTTAATCCTTTGGCACTTGAGAGAGATGTTTATTTAAAATACTAAGCAATTGAGAAAGTACCTTTTCGTGCTTTAGCTCTTCATWAAAAAATCCACTGATGTATTTTACTACTTGTTTTAAGCAGATACAGTATGTCAAGACCTGGTCCTCAGTGAGTCAAGCAGGAGCTATTTTACTGTAATCAGGCTGGTGTCTTTAAAGAAAACAAGACATTTCAGGAATTTTCTTTCCCAGTCCAATTTACTCCTGCCCACATTTCCCAGTGCTAGCAATCCCACACTTCAACTTCCTGTTCCTCCCACTCCCTTTCACACACTCGGAACTATTCTTTTCCCCTTCCTTTTCAGCCCATCTCCCTTTGTCCTTCTAGCTTCATTGCTCCTACGAATCCACCTCTCCTCCCACTTCTGCTATTTCCATATATCTTTTAAAAGAAAGCAAAACAAAAAGAAGTCCACAAAGAAATTCCCCTTGGAAAAAAAAAGGACATAATCCTGAAAATCAAACCTCAGTAAAACCAATGAACAACCCTGCAATTGCACTGAGCTCCACTGATTTGTATGCAACATTAGACTCCGTTATCTCTTGCTTTTTCATTTATTTAGACTATAAAACAAACAAGTTAAGATCAGAGATTTAATTCAGTAGGTCACTTATTTGATTTCAGGATGCAAAGATGGATGGCTGGAGGAGTTTAGGTGGCTTAAGCAACTACTGCAAAAAAAGCCAGACAAAATTAAGCTTCCATCAAGGAGATGCAAGATCCTTCCTAAACTCATTGTTTTAACAGCATCCTGGCTGCATCAACAGGATTACTTACATCTTGCTCTACAACCAGCAGCAATCTGGAGGGCCCTGCAGTGCCTAGTTGCCATGTAACTATCATCTACATCCGAAGACACATTTATGTCTGGAATAAGAACTAAGCTTTTCCCATGTTATTGGTTTAACTGGAGTGTGGCTTCCCCTTTACCCTCCCCTCTCTGGCTTCTCTACTTCTGTTCTCCAGGCACTGAGATTAAGTGCCTATATATCAAAGAACCATTGCCAAGGAAAGCAAAAGTTAGATTATAATCAACACAGAGCTGGAGCCTCAGTCCTTACACTCCTCCTATGGCTGCTGTCAAAACAATAAGTGCTCCATAGGCCTGTAAGACACATTCAGCCTCACGTACTCCTGTCCCTTCATGGGGCTAGTGTCACCAGCCTGCAATGAATGGTGCAAATGCACCTGCACAGATCTAAAAATTGAACCTGAAGTTCACATTAATAATGGAGCACTCCAGGTGGTCTGCAAGCCAGGGCCGTAATGAGGAACTTTCAGTGACACATTAGTTATCAAATGTTGAGCCAGGTCACTACACATGAATAAAGTGATCTCCCCAGAAAGATGAAAGGGAAATTATTTTTTTCTTTTTAAGAAAGATTACACCAGCCTTCTGTAAAAGGTCTGAAGAAAGACAATGTGCTAAAACAGTTAACTTGATTAGACTGGAACTGAATAAAACACATCAAGAGCTATCAAAGGAGCAGAAAATTATTCTGAACTGTATATGCAACAGTGGCTAAATCCCACCCGATGGCCTCCGAACCCCTGCTGACAGCAGACCTCTGAACTGGGATTGCACTGCCTGCAAAACCAGCAGAGGAAATGATGCTGGTCTCAAGTGTGGCTGCTGGGGGCACAGGCAATGTCAGAGGTGACAGCACCAGCCCTGGGAACTGGGAGCACCTTTCCCACAGCCCAATGCCTGCCTCCGCACACCACTTACCCATTCCAGGGAGCAGGCTGCCCCCGAGCTCTGTAGGCACCACCTTCAGGCAGGGGCATGACAAACACAGGAAGGAGAATTAAGTGTCTCCTTCAGGCTGTAAGGGATTGAGACCCAATTTGCTCTACCTCACACCTGCTCTGTCCACTGGCAAGTAGGAGGGACATGAAAACACTCTGGGACTTTCCACAGAGATCTTGCTCTGGTCAGAGGATGAGGGAGAGACACTGTCTGTAGGGGATCATTCCTATTTCAAAGAGCCTGGGCAGTGTGTGTTTAGGGAATAACAAACGTAGGATGCAAAACTGATGTCCCATGTTGTCCATGCATCAGAAGGCCCTGCTGGGAGGCCATTCCAGCAGACGCCACATAAGCAGCCACACAACGGTTCTGGAACCTGTTCGGTCCCGTGCAGCTCATCCAGTACAAACCACCTGGTGTTCCTGGCCAAAACAAGGCTTTGCCCCTGCTAAGGAATGGCAGGAGGAAGCAACTGCATACAGAAGGCACGTCACTCATACCTCAGGCATCCCCTTTCATCCCACAGGGAGCAAACAGAATCAGGATCCAGAAATGAGAAAGCTCGGAAGGTCTTAAGCTTTACAGACTTTTCTAAATCTTCACCCCAGTGCCTTGCCCTGGGGCAAAATTACTTTTAAAGCTTTGCCTTCTGAGAAAGAAACACCAGTTATTGTAACAGGGAGCACAGGAGTGTTGGATTGCCCACTCAGCAACACTTATTGTGACTGTACAGGAGTAGTTTGAGGAAATCTGGAAACGGGGGAGAGATGAAAGAAGAGAGCAGGATGGTCCCCTAAAAACTTAGCAACACTGGATCTGTTTGAAGTTCTCTGTGTATTGTAGTATGGTTGTGAAGCACTAGAACAATACAATTATGCTATAAATCAAGTTCAGTTCAGACTAGGAAAGCTCTTCATCTATTTCACAGATGGACATAGTACAAGGACATGGAAAAATAAAAGGAGTAAAGTCTCTGCATTTTGTTTGTACCTGTTCCTGTAATCAAAGACAAGAAAGCTTTCACTGCTTACTACTCTGCTTTTTCATGAAAAAGGTATTTCAGTGAGATACCCAAAGATATAATAAAAAATATCACCAAATACAGAATAAATCAGTTGTTCTTCTCATAATTAAAGCACTATACAGAAAATACATCTAAGTGTCCCTGCCAATATGCGCAATTCAAAATCAAGAGCATTCAAACATCTTCAGAAAGATGAAGACATATGAAATCATACCAACTTGAAAAAAACAAAAACAAAACCAAAAATAAGTCTATCTACTGCATGACTCTGGAAACTAAATGTAAAGCTTTCCCTGAGAGAAAGCCAGCTCCCAATCTTATGAAGCTGGTTTAGCTTAATTGTTTTGAGATGTAAATGTAAACAGTGCAGAGTGACATTCTTCATTTGGGAGAAAAACCAAAACCAAAGAATAAACACAGTTGCTGGATCTGAAGCAAGCTGTTCACTGTCCTGAAGTAATATAACTTACTTAGACATGTTTTCATGCTGAGAAGCTGGAGAAGCCAAAGTGCTGCTTAAGGGCCATTTGAGACACTTTTGCACCTAATGAGGCCAGCATACTTTTTGCAAGGTAGTGTTATTTTCTTTTTTTCCAAGCATCCCTACATGGAAACAGATATCAACTTCTGAAATACCGCAGCCTGTGTGCTATCACCCAAATAAATCATTGTACTTCTGGGGGAAAAAACAGCACCTGGAATAGGAATAATGGAAAAACGAATCCAAAAGCCAAAAGCATGTAGGAACTAAGTGAAAAGTTGTTATTCCCATCGGTGTGCAGGCCTTGCTGCCAGAAAGCATTAACTCTGATACTAATTTGAAGACCTAATCCTGATACTAATTTGAAGACTTCTATTAACTAATACTAAACATACCTATTCGAATATTTTTAAAATTCATTTTTAATGAAACCTGACCACTAACTCTAGCAAGCTGCTCTCACAAGTCAAGTTCACTATTTTTCGCATCACCTGAAACATGGTCTTCTGTCCCTAACAGGCTCCTTCTGAAGAAACAGTATGTTAGCATTTAGTACTGTAACCCACTGATGTATATTTTATTTGTGGTTTTAAAGTTTTCAACCACTTTTCTTTGATGCAATGCATAATCAGTAGTAATTAAAAGACTACCTTAAAAAATGGAAGCCTCTGAACACATTTTGTGATAAACCATCAAAGGAGTAGGGTTTGAATTAAAGGCCTGAAGGATAAGAAACAAACCAAACTTGAAATGACTGAGGTCTCTAAGAAACATGGCAGGAGTGGGGGAAAATCTCTACCATTAACAGCACTGGAAAGTTTAATTTAAAAAAAATAATTATCAGACACAGCTTGTTTACCCGGATGTAGAATTAAACCAATGGACGCTGTCAATCTCGCACCAGAATAAATGGGAACCTTTATGTTTCTGTACTGAAAATGGTTGCACTGTAAAATCACACTTCACAGCCCAAGGGATCACACAGGATCCTGAAAGGAAAAGCAGCATATTTTGGTTCACTACCACAGACTTGTGGTCCATGGTGGGCCTTCTTTGAAGGAATCCTTGAAAGGTAACTAAGAGAAGAAGGCATGCTGGCAGCAGGCTTGAACTCATGGTACATACAGACCATATTTCTACTAAGAAATGTACAGTTGTTCACAAATTCCAAGAGGCTGCAAAATGCTTCTGTGGACAATTTTCTCTCATTAGTAATGGGAATGTTGCATAGGTACCTTATACTCTAAAATAAACATGCATCAATMATTTATCTAATTTTTCTATTACACTTAATGCCAAATTTATGTAAATACAGATTACTAATGAATGACTAGAAGCTAGAAAATACAAGCTTTACTTATTTTTACTTACCAGATCAAAACAATTACCAATCTGCAGGTGGAAAAGTTTACAGCAATCCCTGTTCACTTTATTTAAAAATTAACATCATAATTTCAAAACCTTTTGAGAGTCAATTGCCTCCAAGCACACTTTTACATCATTTCAAAGCTCAGGTCCTTGAGCTTTAAAAATAATACTTGAGTTTATTCTTGCAGGCAAAGAATTCTACTGAAAACTCTTTCAAAAATGTTTGAACAAGCATTGATGAAATGGTAGCAAAGAGTTCACAGAGCCAGGCTGGCAGTCACAGATGCAGTTTTACCAGTGCTCCATGAAATTCAGCTTCAGACAACAGACCCCTACATAGTTTAGACTTTTTCAAATTGACAGGAGCAGATCTGTCGTGGCGTGTGGGAAGTCTGCCAACCCTCAAAATCAACAGTATAGCTGGGAAAGGGAGTCTGAACTATTGCAACACCTGAAACCAAAAATGTAGAGCTCATAAATGGTTCTGAATACATCTAAACTAACAGTAATACAAGTGTTCAGTTCTCATTAGTGTTTCCTGTGTATATTAAYCAGAAGCATTAATGTAACTCCTTGGAGCAACCAAATACTGCAAGCACTTTTTTAACTGGAAAATTGAAGATACAGAAAAAAATTCTTGCATAGTATGAAGATAAAAGGCTGCCTTCTGAATTCAGCTACTATTAACACTTGCACCTGGTGGTTACATAATTAAATACAGAAAACAACAATTGTATCCTAAGAAAAACTTAATTAGATTAGGCATGTAGTAACAAATGCAAAATTACCATCATTAGTATGTCAGTGCACTACAAATGGAAATGCTTAACTGGCAAGCCCACAGCTCCCATGTCTGATTTATTCCCACAGATGAGGAGGCGACAGCGATTTGCTCCCTTTTGTATTTTCAGGACAACTGCATCCAGGTGAGATTTACTCACAAAAGGAGCAGGCAGGAGTACTGCTGGCACCTCTCTCCCCAGAAATTCAGGTGTACTGTTGTTTACAGATGTTTTGTGCTACAAAAGCAGAATCAGATTGGGCAGTGTGGAACAAACTAATGAGTCTACAAAGTTTCTGTGTGTCCTGATCCTTTCACAGGCACCTGCTTTGCTCACAGGTGAGGCCCTGTGAATGAAGCCCCAGCTTGCCCCCAAAGCTTCCCACAAAGCAACAGGAATCCTTTAATTTCAGGCTTAAAGCTGTAACAACAACCAAAAAATATAAATTAAGATTCCAGGGAAAATGTTTCAATGGCATAATGGTCTAGATAGTGATGCACTGGAAAAGATTGCCTATGGAAGCTGCAAAGTAACAAGCAAGACCACAAGGAAGAGTTTGATAAAGATCCACSGAAAGTGACCTAAGCAAAAGTGATACTGTCTGATACAGTCTTGCTTTTCCCCGAACATATATAGAATCTTTTAAAATAGCTGGAATACCCTTTCTCAGACCTGCTGAAGACCAGCAGCTGTGATGCCTACGTGCAGAGTGACAGGAGGGAAAGGAATGATCTCCACAGTTATAATCAAACAAGGACTTTTCCAGTTGTCTTCTACCAGCTTAGGGGGAACTGTACTCACAAATCTTCAGATCCCAACACCACCACAGATTAGCCTCAGTATGACCAAAGACACTCATGTCACAGCCTTGTGATCCCAAAGGTTCTATTTCACATCAAATGGACACACTACTGCAAGTCTGTAGTTCTCTAAATGCCAAGATACTTCAATTTGTCAGGAATTACTGTGAGCTTAAAATGGGTATATAAATGCTTTGTATATTTAATCAACTTTCCTCAATGATTAAACTATAAATACTCCCTGAGTTTTAGGGCATTAATTCACCCTAAAAAGCTCTTAGAGACCACAGCAGCCTTCCTGGATAGTTCATGCCTGTGAAGTAATTTAAACATTACCACTGGAATTGTAAAGCCAAACAAGTCTTGCTCGCAGTGTCTCCCCTGGCAGGGCAGACATTTAACTAAATCTAGCGCCTAAAGCTACATATTTAAACAGCTTTTTGGTAAGACTTCCAGAGGAGACCTGATACAACTTGTTCAATAAGAAGTATTAGGATTTAAATAACATAAATGAGAAAAACACCTGATTAAAAATTCAGATTGTTTTTAGAAAACAAGCCTTATCCTTGATGGCAAACCTGTCACCCACCAGTGTGAACTCTGCCATCCTTGTGCTGCAATGCTAGAAGTCTGTGATCACATTTCTCCTCCCAAAAGGAAAAAAGTCTTCCCTTTATTAAAAAAAACCCAGAGAATCACTAGGCAAAGTTGTGGTCTGACCTTAAACTTTACCACGAAGCCAAGAAATAAAAATTTAAAAATAAAGAAAGAAGCACGGTTTATGACTTTTTAAAGGAAAATCAAAATATTATGGGGTATAGATAATATTGTTTCTTGAGAAAACTACAGATACATAAGGTTACCCAGCTGTGCAGCCATGAAACATATTTTTCTTTATTAAATAAGGAACTATAGCAACCAAGGGTACCATGGCCTCACATATGCTGTAATAATGAGACATAATGAAGGGTCTTCTGGGAGTTCTCCCACTACTGTTAAAATTTTATAGCATCAAATTTGGGAACTAATTTTGAAAAAGAGAGAATCCTATTTAATATTTGATGTGCATTGGTACTTCTTTCCTTTATAATGAAACAATTTCCTCTAAACATCCACATTCTTTATGTTTAAAAAAAAAAAAAATCAACTGCTCCTGCTGAATCAAGTCTCAACGGAGAAGATAATAATATCACATATGAACTTTACAGTATTTGCTTAGTATATCTTATTTGCAGATATCATCTTATTTGAATAATCATATGTTTGCAATTTTCCAGCTTCTGATGAAAAACTGACCTGTCATCAGAGCAAATTTCCTTCAAAGCTCACACATGACTCTTATCTGTACCTGGTGTTATTAAGAATACCCATTCTCTGAAGACTCGTTCCACCAGCTACCTATGCATAAACTTATACATATAAGAGCTCTCATTCCATGGTGAGGACATGTGACTTTTCTTTGCTGTAAAAAGTGACTCGAAATAATTGTCTGACAAATCTGCCAATGCTTTGTCCAGCTGCCATTACAAGGGAAAAGTTTTCCGCTGCACCTTTTGTTCCCTGGGAGGGTGGGCAGTCCTGCCTGGAGCGCTAATTGCTTGTAAGCCCAGAGAAGGGGCGAAATTCCACTGCAGCTGGGTTATATCTGGATTGAAGRGAGGCCCCATCCTTGGACAAATAATCCCCGTGGAGAAATTACTGCCCAGTCATCAAGGGTGAAGAAATACAAAGAAGGTAGTAACACCAGGGGTTTTATCCTTTTACAGCAACAATACCACCTTCATTCCTAAAAGCAATGGAACAGCAGACAGGGTGACCACTGTGGTACAGCTCGGCTGGGCTATACATTTAAAATTAAAATTGTGATGGAAAGATAAACAAAGATGACAACCACAACTCCAGGCTTTCGTAAACTTTTCCTTCACTTGCAGCAGCTCTGAAACTGGCAGTTCTCTTTCATTTGCCTGAGTAATGAATTCATTTGGCCTGACAAATTACTGCCTGCTCAGAACACTTTTCCCTTCATCCCAGCACAAACTGGTGAAAGGAAGGAGAAATGGCACTACCTGCATTTAGAGGCTGATGATATGATTGAAGATGAGAGAGACTGGCGACTAAAGYTGTGATTAGGATATGGCATAAGAATAAAGCTGGCAATGAAAGGGCACAGGCATGCAAATTCAAAGAGAGAGAATCTGGGAAATTGGCCTCAGACTAAAACGAAACCATTTCCCAGTAAGGAAATTGGACGGTAAGCCAGGAGCAGAGAGGAACCGTGACTGGTTAGATGTGGAGACCTGTTTTTGGAAGTGAACATTMAGGTACAAAGTTAGAAAGGGGACACTCACTTCCTGCACCCCAAATGTTTGAGAACAGGGTCTCACRTTACCATCTGCCCAGAGCAGAGGAAGTTATCACTCATCTCTTCCCCTCCACACTTGTTTCCACACCCATCACTCCTCTCTCAATCAGCTCTCTGCTCCTTAATCACATCAAAGCAAACCTTTTTAAGACCACAGTTTGAAATTGTCTAAGTAAAAATGCTCCCTAAACCCAATCCCCCTTTCATATGTAAATTTCGGACTGCAGACTTCGGAATGGATGAGAATAAGGGAGCAGTAAACTGTAAAATGCAGGTAGTGGGACTGGGAACAAGAAATAGAGATGAAGGTGGGAATCTCGAGGTGCATTTCAGTCGGATGATTTATAATCTTGTGTTACATCCTAAGCTGATATACAAATTCCAGTGTGCAGAATCACTTGGAATTTATCRGACCTACTTTTTGAAACATAAAGAGTTCCATTTCCTCAAAGAAATTGGCTCCCTGCTGCATAGCCTGGGCCTTAAAATTAGAATTCTTACATTAATCTCTGCATTTTTTTTCTTTTTCTTTTCGTGAAGGTAACACCATTGGTTTGGGGAAGACAAATAAACTACCTATGAAATCTTTAATTTACTTGTGAAATCATATACCAAACTGACAAGTACCATAACAAATACTGGTTTACAGACCAGACTTGAAGTACACAACAAGTAAACCTTGGGTTTGCTTTGAGTGAGGAGTATGACTGAGATGATGTTCCAGCTGGAAGAACAGGGAAGTTGCACGGTTAGAGGCAATATCATATACATACACACATGCATAGAGACTGTGAGCCTCCAGGCAACTTGAATTTTGGCACTTCCTAACTTTAAGTACTTGGGTTTGCACCTGAATAACATTCTTTTAACATTGTGTGTGTATGACACACTCATAGATCACTCAGCCAAGACATAATAGATTTAATCAACCACATTTGTGAATTATTGGTGAAGCTTACCCGACTTTGCTAAGTTGCAGCCCTGCCTGATAAAAATTAAAGCAGATGCCTCTGTGAAGCCCAGAGAAGCAAGCTGATAATGTAAAAGGAACAGACTGAACTGYAACAGAAGTGTGACAAAAAATATTTTGTTCTTTGCTACTGTATATGTAGCCAAAACTACAACACTACAGATCTGCCAGTCCAAATGGCAAAACGATCATTTTGAATTCTAAAAAGAAAATTAGCTTTATAAGAAACTTGAATTACAAACCTTACACATTACAAGGAATTTACATAAAAACAAGAAAAAACATGCAAATTAGGTGACTTTGTACAGAGAAAAACCCCAACTATTCTACACATAATCATAAGGTAGCATTTTTAGTGGGAGAATCATTGAAATTCTTCTGCTGTTGAAAGAGGCCAGATTTGATTGATAATAAAACTAGATATTTTCTTAATCCAAAAGACTCTTTTTTTGGTCATCAAAGATTTTAAAATGCTTTGTTATTAATACTATATAAATTCAAATTAGAAGTAAACAGCGTTTCTCTAACTTAATGAACAAAAGGCGCAAGTAAGAACAGTGAATGCTGTATATTTGGAATTATTAATGGTGGTAGCCTCAAATACATCACATTTGTTCTATATTCAGATTCCATCCCCATTAGTGTAGAACTGTTTATCTAGCAGTATCTTATTTCCAGTTGGTAATCCTGCCATTCCCTTAGAGAATTTGCTGTATCACCAATTAAGGTCTAATTGTCAGAAAGTTGCTCTCACTAGAGCATGTTTTCCCTTTCTCCAAATATCATCCTGTTTCTGCCCATGACACTCATACAAACATTCCTTCCAAACAGGAACCAAAATTTCTATCTGCAAAACTGATCTAGGTTTTTGCATTTTTGCTTTGCCTTCAGAGAGCTGATTTTTGCTCTTTTCTACCTAGACCTTTTGCAAACATTCGGTTTCCTTGTCTCATTTTCCCAAATGGAAAATGGATAAAACATTACTTCTCTGTTCACAGAGCAATTAGGTCTGTGGAGTATTTAGACTCCGTGGTGATAACAATGCTCATAGAAATGAGGTTTACCATGTGTTTTCTTTCATATCAACATCATCTTCAGCAGTTCCTGGCCCTGGTCACTTCATATCTTAGGTTTCTGTTTCCCCACTACATTTGGTTTTAAACATGAAGTCTAAATTGTAGGTACAAAGTCATTCAGGCTAAAATTGAAGCMATAGAAAGGGCAGGGAGGTTTTTATTTGTCTCAGGGAGGTTGTTATTTGTATTTTAAATCACAGAATCTGTCAACTTTGTAATCTTCCATATGTCATTAGAATGAAAACTAGCAACTGGAAGCTGCATTACCATCCAATATTATCAATTCAAAAAGATGAGCAACTGCAAAGACAGACTYGTACATGCAGGTTTTCCGCTAACGTTTCTTAAAAAGCAGTTCCATGGATATAAGAGTTTTAATCCTTCATCAGCAATCACGACATTTCATTTTTTGTACTATGCCACAAGTTCATTCCACTTTACACTGTCTGATACGGGGTTCTTAGAGCTGGAAGGAAGAAAAGCCCACTGAAAACAAAGGAGGACAGATCTTTCCAAGACTCAACTATCTTGCCATCTACTCTGCTGGAGATTTTCTTGGCTTTTGAAAAGCTGCATGTTATAATCTGTAAGCGTTTTGCTCAGAAGAAAGAACTCTGGAAAAATGTGATCAGGAAAGAGCGACTCATAAATGAGTAGTGAAGCTCTGTGGAAAGAGCAGAAAATTCGAAATAGAAGGTGAGAGGTGAATGCAGACCTGATTTCATATTCCTTCATTCTATGCAGCAAGAGGAGAGCTGTAAACTCTGTCGATAATATCTGTAATTTTGATACTTGGGGTTTGCTTGGCTCTGCAGTTTAATCCTGGGTTTTATTCAAAATTTTCTTTGAAAATATAGTGACTAAGAAATAATTGCTTTCATTAGAAATAGAAAGAAGAACCTATTGTAAATTCTTTCCATTACAGGAGGTGGGGAATTAAGGATGATGACAATCTCCAATCTCTGACCTTTGGGGTCAGTACATCAGCAGACAGCAGTACAGCGATCACCTCCCTCCTTCTGGGAGGCGTGAGTGTTAGGTAATGTCCATATTCTCATTTTATTGGACACGTCAACATTTTAAAAGAATAACCAACAAGAATCAGCAAATAGCTGCTGCCATTTTTCTATGCCTCGATGCTCATACCTGTATGCACATTTGATGTAGAAATTAATGAGCTTGGGGCTTAGAGATACTTTTAAGGAACATTCTACTGATTAAGGACTTTGTTTTGTATTTAGGCATACCAGCATGAAAGCTTCAGTAAGCAGGTTGATATTCAAAAGTACCTCTATGTCTACAAGTCAAGTACCTCCCTCACTCCTTTATTTCACTTCTATTTCTTTTAATACCCCCTGTAAAAACAATTAAACAATTTTAAATGTTTTAAATGGCATTTTGCATTTTCCTCCCATTGTAGCCTGGTCCTCCTACAGGACCTCCTTTCCTGGTTCTCCTCAGGCCCAGGAAAACAGCAGTAGATCTGAATAACAGATTTAAAAACATCACCACCCCCTGTTTGAGCCTAACAAAACATGTCTTCCCTGCCGTGTTCGCTTCATTCTTACCTCAGCAAAAGGGACACTGTCGAGATTGTTCGGCGTGAAACTGAACAACTTTGACAGGTGTCCTAATTTATAGATTTTTCTTTAAGGAAGCCAACCAAATGCTTAATTTTAAAAACCGTCTTCTGTAGACTGGCACATATATATCCTCAAATGCCTGACTGACTCCATTCTCACTGTATCACACAGCGAGGCACGTCACTTCCTGCACTCCCAGCCTCTGCTTTCCCTTGGCAACTGTGCCCTTCACCTTCAATTGCAGTTGGAGAGCCTCAATACAAGTATCTTCAGATTGTTGAGCAGCACCTTGTTAAATGAAAACATTGTGTTTTCTGTGTAAAAGACACATGTGAGACACACACATATTTGTCTGTATGTGGGAAAAGTGTTTGCCATCTTCAGAGCAAGTTGCATTCCTGTAACAAATGGACTGGGAACTGCCGTATACATCAGGTGATATCTGTCAGTTAGGGAAGGTTTGTGATCTCTCACCCAGATTTGCAGCTCTGTCCCACCACATGAAACAAAAAGGAAAAAAGAAAGAAATACATTCCTTACATAACCACCTGCCTTTTCACCTTGGATTTTTATCAAGAGCACCTTAAATTTTCAACGACCATGAACTAAAGGTCCCGGTCTAAGAAAAGTAATGTCCTATTTTTATGCATTTATTTATGTACACACACACTAAGTCTGACTTTCCGAAGAGACTGCAAGATCAAGTCAAAAACATATATATATATATGTATGTATGTATATGTACATATGTGAAAGTCATGTATAGATGGAGAGCAGAATGTGTGTACATTAATGCTTTAGCTGTGGGTACCTAACACTGTAATTACCTCATAAGGAAATTAAACAAAATGAGGAGAGTCAGTGTGATGGTCTATCTGAGACAGAAAGAGACCTCACAATTAAGTGGGAGTTCAGAGTGTTGTGGAGGCAGCACTCAGTAACTGATGAGTGAAAAATAAAACATCACTTTCTAATGCCCAATTAAGTCGATGCAGCAGCAATATTAAAAGGCTGAGGACAGCAGTGAGTATGACCGGACAGACTGAATCTTAGATCATTTCCACGAATGAAACACTCATTTTTCTCTATCACTGACTGGACAGGAGCACCCCTTTAAAGAATCACAGGCTGAACATGTATTTTTAAAAAAAAGTCAGAAAAACCCAAACTGATCACATAGCTGTATCATTCCTGTAAACAGCAAAACACTATTTATTTATTTTTAAGTAACTGCTTGGAAAGAGTAATTAGTAGGATACAATTAGGCAACAACTAAGAAATACTTAAAATCAATCCAGAGACTTCCTGTTTATGATTATTACCCATACGATTGTATAAAAAGACGGGAGAAAGGAAATTAGCACTCTATTTAGCCAAAGAGCAAAATATATATCATATTTTAATAAAAACAAAAAAGAAACTAGAGTAGAGTACACATTTGAAATACAGCCACAGCAGTTCATGTTGAGTGCTTTGAAATAAACCGTGCTTATTTATTTATAGAGCTTTCATCATCATATCTGTAGATGTACTAACAAAATGAGAAAACTCACTAATTCTAGTTAAAGCTGAACTAAAACTGCACTGCAATAACAGAACACAAAACCAAACATATAGACACAGAAGAAAGAAAGAAAGAAAGAAAGAACATTTCAAAAATAACTGACCTGTAAAGAAAGACTTTGCTTGCATAGGAAGTTTGAATAAATTCTATAAAGATGTTAAATTACTGAGAAATCTATTTGCTTTGATCTGATACAACAAAAAGCTCATGAATAACAAGATTTTGGGCTGAACCAAACACCTTGAAAGGGTTACAGTCTACCCTGAGCTACTGGGCTACCAATGGAACTATTACAGCTGTGCAGAAAAAAATACATAAATATTAACATTTTAATTGGCTGATGCACTGTCACAGTGGGGGAACTTGTGGATACAGCCCTCTCAAACCCACGCTATTTACAGAGATGAAAAAGAACAGCATGCAAATAGTAAAACGAGATAAAACACTTTAACAACCCTACAGAATTGCAGCAGCAATCTTCTAGCAAAAAGGGATTAATTAGCAACAAAGGCAAATGGCCATTTGCCTTAAATGATCAGTTCTTCTCATGGTCATTATTCACTAGGAAAATCTCTGTACCTTCATAGCCATTATCTAAATACCTAGGATATGACGATGCAGTGTACAAAGCAACTGAAAGCTTTTGAAGATAGTTGAAATCCCAGACGAAGCACATTTGTTCCATGCAGCCATTTGTTGTGAGCACACCCCAATCTGACAAATGCATTTGACATGATGCAAGAACATGCCAACAGCCTGACATAAAAAAAATACAAAATAATAATGCTTATTTTCTTGATGAAAGAATCCTGTCAGTGCTCCTTTCCCAAGCGCTTTCTTCTCCCTCTCACAGGATGCATTTCATGTTATGCGCACGTCATGCACAAATTTGAACTTTGGATTTAAACCCTTGCTTCACTTGCATTTAAATTATGTAAATATCAAACCCAAGCCCTGTGAAATCCAAAACAGAGAGCATCTAGTCCTGGTTCAGGATAAAACAGGCTTGTCTTCTTCCTGTTACACATTTTGAATGGGAAAGCGCAGGGCCAGTCTGGTATTTAAAGTATTCTCCTATTACATTGCTACAGGGTGCTCTGCAACTTGTCTCATTCCTGCCTCCAATTTTCTCTTGTACAACTTTCACTTCTCAGTGTCATTAATATTCATTCGGTAAATTGATGTCAAGTTACTACTAAGACAGTGCAAAACCTCTTTTCCTTTTGGTTTTTTTTTTGCTAGAGATTTAACTATCAGAAGGTGGCCGGACATGGTGAGTAGTGTACCTAAGACACAGCTGTGAGAATAAAGACTTTATCCCTGGCCAAGGGGAGGGATGTCAAGATATTTGTGTCAGCTGTTCCTTCCTGACACTACTGACTGGATAATCACTGGATTTTTTAGCTCATTAGCCTGCAATTAATTGATAAATAGACAGGGTGGCTGGCAAGCAGCAGTGACACGTTTGAAGGGAAACAACTCCAGGATAGAAGTCAGTCTGTTGCAATTTCTACCGGGAGAAAACACTTTTTTTCATTGCTGTTATAATGTAACACAGATATAAAGGCAGCAGATTACACATTCAAAATGGAGTCTATGCAGTAAAGTACAGAGAAACACAGCTCCCTGCCGTGACCATATACACAAGTTCTTCATGCCACAAGAATTGCTTAAAATTGTGCCTACAAACCATGTCTTGGCAGGGTGGAGAGGTAGGTCTGGTCTACATTTAAGATATGCTAAAATACTTATGGCTATATAGGAATTAATTTTTTTCCATGCCAGCAAAATCCCTAGAAAAAACATAGTTACACTGGCCAAGAAAAAAGAAAGAGGCAGAGAGAAAAAGAAAAGCAGACAGATCTTCTGGGGCAACCAACTCAAACTAGGTCCAAGAGACTGCAAATACAACCTGTCTTCTCCCTGAGTTTGTAAAGACAAAATTACCAGTTTTAAGTACAGAGCTGAAAGAAACTATGCTCATAATAGGACACACTAAAAGACGATGTCTCCTTCCCCAATTCTAGCATAGGCAACAAAGTCTTCTGAGGGGAAAAAAATCCAAGATTAAAAATACTCTCAATTTAAGGTCAAAGAAATCAAGTCAATCCAGAAATCAGCATGCAACAAGAATGTGATTACAGTCAGCAAATCAAGTAAAGGAAAAATGAATCATAAGGAAAATAACTGAAAACTAGGTGGGAACTGTGGAGCACAATACCTCAGAAAACTCCACAGACTACCCAAAACCATAAGAGAGGACAAATCTCAGCTCTTGCTCACTTTGCTTGAACAAAGTGCATAAAATCACATGCTTTCATTCCTTGACACACACGTAAAAGAATGTAAACAAAACAAATTGCCATGCAAAATAGGGCATTTCGATTTCTCAAGTCAAAATTTCATGATACATTTTTTTAAAGGGCTTACTTTTTCTCAAAATAACCAAGTGTTTTTCTTCGCTCCCTCCAAATGCAGGTAATTTTCTTAATAATTTTCACCTTTGCACTGTTGAACATAATGGGACGAATAATACATGATGCACAAATAAGTCATAATGCTCCGTGCAAGTTATTAGCAGTGAGATGCTGAATGTGTGATAAATCTAGACCTGAAAGTGAAATATGCCTCCTAATTAAAAATCAATTATTAAAAACAGTAAAGAATGAAAAAGAAAAAAGGCTCACTCGCCAAACTCATAATGAAATCCTGGAAACTTCAGAGTTATTTGAAAAGCAGAAAGAAACCTTCAACATCTATATTTAACTAAAGACTCTATTGTGGGTTTCTCGATTTTATGATTAAACAGTTCTGTGAAAAATTGTTTCTGGTATCTTTTGTGCTTTTATCTCTTCGTTCCAAATGGTCATGAAAATGAACAGACAGCATTTAAATAGGGAATGCAAGAACAAACCATTACTCTGGCTCTGGGAAATCAAAGTAGAGGGATGCCCTGATGTGGCTCCAAGGTGATGAAGGGATGATAAGCAGCCACCCCAAACCAGCAGCCCCTGAACTTACAAGCAAGTGCACGATGTTCACCCGCAATGTTGCCCATTGGGTCCCTCAGCAGGTCTCTTCCAGAAAATGGTTTTAACACCCACAGAAAGTAATTTGCAAACATTAGATCAGGATGTGCAAACAGCTATTTCCAACTAATTTGTGCTCAGTTCTGAAAAGATTTCAAACACAGAACAGCTCAAAAGCAGCTCAAAATCGCACCACCTGTTGCACGAGCTTGGACAAGTGGAAATTTCCAGTTTTCATTTTCTGTAAAAGTAAGATACGTATTCATACCCCCAGCAGCGACAGAGAGATTAAATTAACGAGCACTACCGAAGAGATCTGAATCCCATTATTGGAGAAACTACACTGGTATTATGCTTTATCATAAATATTCAGCATCTGCAATCAAAAGAAGGCTTTGGTGTTTACGTATATAATAAAGTTTTAATAATTCACTATCAATATTCCACGCAGAGTGCTGCCGCCACTTCCTTCAGGATAAAATAAAAAATACACTCAGAATTTAAAATCCACAACCATTCCACTGGGAACGAAAAAATTCCTTCTACAGAGAAATGTCTATGGCCAGCAACAAGTCATTTGTCCAAAAGCCAGGCGCTCCAGGCTCCATCTGCCCGTGGCAGGCGGGTGGCTGGCCAGGGCTGTCCCCATTGTGTGTACCCCCGAGCAGGCTCCAGCCTGCAGACCCCACACACCTTTCCCTTCTCCCAGACATGCACCTCGTGGTGCCTGTCCAAAGTCCAGAGTACTTTGGCAATGAAATTCTCAGGGTTTGTCTTCTGAAAACTCAGAAACCCCAAGCAAGTGTGCTCTAAGGACGCCAGCCGCCCCACCCAAGGGTGGCTGATGGTACCTCCACAAATGCAGCCCCTCAGCCATGAGCAGTCACCTCCAAGCTGTCAAATTTGGTATTTTACCTATATCACAAGCAAGAGGGTACGTTGTTATCCTTCCACCAGAGATTAAAGGATGTGGGATCAGGGTTCTGGCCACGGGGGCTGCAGCAGCCGGTGCCCTGAGGGACTCACTGTGCACCCAAACTCAACCTGCCAAAGCAGCTTCCCCACGGCCCTGAAGACACTTATTTCAAAAATGGTGGTAAAAGCACCAAAGGATGTCAGTGCAGGAGGGAGGGAAAGAAAAGGAGAGGAGAAGGGGCAACAGCACCAGCCCCTTGGGCTGCAATCATCTCAGACTGCCCTGTGAGGAGAGAGACCAGAGAATCCGGGGTGGGGAACATATTTTTAATTGCCAATATATCACTTTTAACACATAAATACAGGGAAAATCCCAACTTGACCCACAGCATAGGCTCATCTCAYCTGCTGCAGAGGGAGAGCCACATTATCAAGTGCCACGCTGAACAGACATCAACTTCTGAAGTACAGTCCAGCTGAATAAATACCACGGAAAGTTAATAGCCAAATCCTTTCAGCAGCAGCAGTGCTCTGGGAACCTGATTGGAATTTGAACATTTGCATTGATTTATATTTTTTTTTCGAGGTTACCAGCTGGGAGCAAGTGCTGGAGAGGAGGTACAGGAACAGCTCTGCAGAAACAGGAACAGCTAGCAAAGGATTACCTCCTAAAGGATTATCTTTTAAACAAAGAAAAATTTGGTATACTGCAAACAACTAACTCAAATCAAAAGAAACAGATTAATCCAACAGGATTAACAGGTAAGGCTGCCCTGTACTTTAATGTCCAGACACGCAGCTGAGGAACGTGAATGGTTTTATTTAGATGGTTTTATTTAGTTGTCAAGCACCTTTTCATAGTCCAAAATAGGAGCTGCCTGTTCAGCTAAAACAAAAGCTTTGACGACTTATCCTGCAGCCTCACAAAAAACAGAGATCTGTCTTTTAACAGAGCCCTTTCCTTTACCCTTACATGTGTAAGCTCTGATCATCGAGTCCTTTTAACTCCCGCCAGGAAGGAAGATTAGTCACTGCCTGTACTGCTCCTGCGCTGTGAAATTTCCAGAACTGAGCTCTTTCACTTCCCTCTGGGAGGCAGGGGAAGTCACAGAAAACTGAGATCAAGCTCTTTATGGGTTCATCTTTCCTGAATTGTTACCACTCATGTAGATTTTACAGACACGTTACTACGGTAATACAAAAAGTAAAAAAGCATCAATCTACTGCAATARAACAGCATCCATACATTTGGAAGCAGTACAACTAAATGTACTCGAGCATCCCTGCCTTACTAGCAGACATGTTGGTAGCATCTCTTACCTGCACCMAAGACTTGTATAGAAATCTACTTGACTATTCTGGCAAACAGAGTAAGGTAAGCAAACAAGCTTAAACCATAAAAATGATTTTTTTTTTAAAAAAAATAAGTACGAAGATATAGCCTCATTCATTTACTAAAATTACTTTTCACTGTGTTTTAATATTTCAACATTTCTTTTAAAATTGTTTATTAATCATACATTTGAGATTCCCCTGGGGTAAATGAAAAAGCCTAAATACTTAAAAACACAACACAGCATAAGGCAGTTCAGTTCCTTTATGTTTTAGTCCCCCTCATATACAGGTCAGCCCCTACTCTAACCCAGAGGTGAAACCAAATTGAGCAGCAGTCACAAACCTTGCCTCTTGATGATATAAAAGATTATCAACTTTGGTGAATTTTCCCATCTAATAAATTTATATTTCCAACTTTTGAACTTAGCACRTATTCTTTTATAACCAACTAACCCCTACATTGGTCCTGCATATATTTCATGCTTATTTAAGAATTAATTCAGCATTAAGCAAAGACTCACCTCCTCCACCTCCAAGAAGGCTGGAATTAGCTGCAAGAAAAACAAAAAGGAAATTATTAGCATTGAGCTTTCTAAATACAGACGGAACCAAACCAGAAGATGTTTCACAGGAGATTTTCCATTGTTTCAGTAACTTTGCTACTCTTACCCAAAAACATTTAAAGCAAAAACAATCACTTATGTAAATTGCAATCACAATCTTTACCTTTGCAATATCTTTGAACATACAAACTAATAAATAAAACAATAATACAATTACTAAAGCTAATGCGTTGAATAGGTTATGAAATTACAATCTTGCATTTATAATTCTATAAACTGCATTCCTTTGTGATTAACAAACAAACTAAAAAAATTTCATTGCAGAGAAACTTAAATAGACTTTGAGGCAACTTTTGATTATCTCTCCTTGTTTTCTATGCCTTGGGATCTTTGAGGATGACAATGAGAAATCCTGACCCCATTGATGTAACATCATGGTGTTTTASCATTGTGTGCAATTAAGTTGGGATTTCCCTCAGCATGCTTAATTGACTCAGCACTGTAACCATCCAGCTACCCAGGCCAGAAATTGATAAATCACTTATGGAAAGCAATTTTCAGAGCATGGTGATACAAGATGGTCCTTCAAATTAAGCTAGCACAATTGGAGTCCCGCCAAATATTTTCRTTTCACTGCCTAGGCAGAAACAGAAGGAAAGCTTAAGCTTCTAAACCTGCCCTTTGGACGTGTGGGAAACAAATCCTTGTTGTATCAGAATATAGATAAAACACAATATAAACGTAAGAGCGTAAGGCAGAGACACAGGTATTTCTTATTGTTTCCTGATGAGTAAAAGAGAAGAAATACCTCAAACCATGCCCGGCTCCAGGACAAGGCTATATAGCAAGATACACAGAATAAATTAGGTATTTTCTATCCATTATTGTTTGTATGATTTTCCTCTGCTTCCTAAATAGAAGTCCGTAAACAGCAAATTCCCTGCTGTTGGGTTCTTTCTGTCACTTTCTTGAGACTTCTACATAAAATTAACAATTATCTTCTTCTTTATCAGATGTTCTACAAACACCTTTGACTTMATACCCACTTTCAGCTCAAACGTTTGCAGCCAGCTTTCCCTGACACTGCAGTAAAACTGTCTCATCAGAAAGCCAGATTTTCCACCAAAGTACCACACCCAAGGTCCATGATTTTTAAAAGCACATCTACATTATTCAAGAAGTACCTCTACATTACTCAAAATGCAATGTTCTTTAAAGAAAAAAATATGCAGCTTTATATCCAGATTAATCCAGATTGATTTGACCATATCAAATCAAAGCAAATTACCTAAGTTAATTAGTCATCCTAGGATTAGTTGTTCCTACAGTCACTGAGGAGTCATGAAAACCAAGACCTAGACAGATGGTCTCATGCATTTTTCTCATCCCAATCTGGTTCTAATACTCTAGAACATTAGATGAAGGCAAATAGGGGAAATAATCCCTGTTTCTGAAACAAAGAAATTTGGAGCCATTTTCAAAGAAGTGCCTGTTTGGASATACAGAAAGGTTGGAGCAAAAGGCACAAAATGGAAAATATTAAAAAACAACACCACARTATGTGATGAACATCTCTTGGGTAACCTCTCTAAAGTGCTAGCGGGGAACAAATACTGCCACGTATAAATTGCCTTTGACAAAGATATAATGATGTGGTAATATCATGGTAATAATAAATGTGTGCAGACATATCGCAAAGAACGCCACTGAACGTCAATCTTGCTGTATTTACCTAYTCTTGCCCTGAAATTCACTATTAAACAAAAAAACAAATTAAAACCAGCCTCAAGTATTTTTACAGCAGCTTCCAGAGACCTTCAGTAATAGGTAACATCACTTTCCCTGCAGTAGAAAGTGCTTATCTGCAATAGAAATCAGCATAGTTCTTATCAGAAGAAACTAAAAGGAACAAAGTGTCATCTACTGCCGTGAGCCTGCTATTCCAGGCTCATGGGTTTTTGGCACTGTAGAACACACCCACAATTACACTATTCTAATCCTTACATGAGTCAAATTCTAGGATTTCAGTTATTATGTTCAAGAGACTTGAGACACACAGCTAAAACCTGTTATACCTCACTGTGACCAAAGTTTCCACCGCTAAAAAAGTTTATTTGGATACCCAGCCAACACCCCCATTGCAAACTTTCATTCAATGGCTTCTCAGAGAATTATGTTTCTCTCATTATGTTTTCCTGACAATGTTCATCTTTCCAATACTTTCTAAAAAATTCTTAATAACATGTAAGTCAGCACCACACACTTCTCTATAGAAACAGCAAAAACAGTTCAAATAGATTTTTGGCTGCAATGCATCTACTACAGCTATTGAAAATTCATTAATAATTCATAGACAATCTTTTTTGTTTTTTAATTTTGCTTGCATAATAGAAGGAAAATCAAATAATTTTCCTATGATTCCAAGAAAGAACAAGATCAAATTATATTTACAGTTTCTTTTCTAGAAAGATAATGTGTCACTCAAAAAACAAGAACTTTTATTTTCAGATTTTTCAGACTCTCCCTGAAAGGTTCAATAAAACACACCTCTCTTTCCATCTTTGGGAAAGTCTTACCACTACAGAAGTAACTTGTCACTTAGCACCTAATGAATATTCTCCCAGCCRGAGGTCAGCACAGCCCCATGGCTGCAGTCACGTCATATTACGTTGGAGCAAGCGTGGCCTCTCTTCTCAGTCCCTCTGTGTTTATCTGCAGCTGCATTTTGTCCATCACTGCTCCCAAACCATCAAGTCTTGGAAAACACTTTGGAAGCTGCTCCTGCTGCAGAGGTTCAGCTACGGGTAGGTGTATGAGCAACCCGCAGAGGGTTTCTGGAAGCTTTCAATCTCCAAACTTGACACAGTCCAAATTGCCCCCCAGGTTACACCACTTCGACTCCTCTCATTCAGGGCATGCCCAGCCTTAGGAAGAACAGCTYACAACATGTGGTCCGGAGAAAGTTGTGGATGTCCYATGCCTGGAAGTGTTCCAGGCCGGACTGGATGGGTCTCTGAGCAACCTGATCGAGTGGAAGGTGTCCCTGCCCACGGCAGGAAAGCTGGAACGAGATGATCTTTAAGGTCTCTTCCAAGCCAAACCATTCTATGATTCTATGATTTTATGACTGCAGATTGTAAATCCATCCTGACCTTGTCCTGACCCTTGTCCTTATTTCTCTATTCCAGAGCTGCACAAGATTCTCAAGTCATAGGAGACTTGGGGAGGGAGGAAACAGGAAGACTGAATTGCTACCAAGTTACCAAGGCAAAGAACAATAAAAGAAAACAAACAAGAGCAAGAGGGGCTCCAAAGAAATGTGAGGTAAAGGCTTCTTGCACCTCATTTCGTTCCCCAAGTCACCCTTTCAAACTGACCTGCCCAACCTCTCTGAAATTGCCTCCTTAAAATCTACGCTCCACAATAGATTCCTGGGCATTAACTCGGAAAATCCACTCACAATACAAACCTTGAAATATTATTTTAATATACACRCAGAGCGGTCAGGCAGCCAGCAGACTACAGACTGCCTTGCCAGACTGAAATACAACACACATTGATAAAGCCACATCCAAAACATCTCACTTGGCAGTGGCCCGCAAGAGGCAGCAGAGCAGCAGTGAGAGGTCATCTAATTTTAAATATTTTTGCCTACACCAGTAACAAAGGCTTCGATTAAAAAAAAATTCATTAAAAAAAATTAAAAAGCACCCTATCTGGGGACCGGTTCCTGTGGTGTGTTTTAAATAGCGGCTTCATGATGCCACAAATTGCAGCGCTAGAGATGCAGTGCATCACCACTACTTTAAAAGGAGCCTTGAATGCTGCATTTCGAGAGACACATCTCACCTTCACAGTCTGCCTCAGTAGAGTGAACAGAAATACATCTAGAAGTGATAAGATGGCTTTCAGTCCATTAGTTCTGGGTTTCTTTTTAACAGGGACATTAGAACCATTAGTAGAAAAAGTGTTTCTACAAAGTTCAGGCTCATCTCTAAGAAAAAATCCACTCTAAAAAAAAATCACTTAAACAAAAAAACAGTATCTAATCACTGAGGATAACGATTTAGCCCTTAACGAGATGTTTATGGCCCCAGATTCAACCCGAAATTCAGTATTTCAAATGACTTGAAATCTCAATGGACTATATATATGCTTTTTAATAGCACCAGGACAGCCCTACTATAGCAACYCTGTGAACACTGGTCTGCTGTACCCAGAAAACTCAACTCTTGCTTTAAGAAACAAAATTCCTTCCAARAAAACTAGTGTAGGGAGAGAAGGGAAAAAAGCAAATAAAAGAAAAGAAAAAGACCTGGAAGGAAAGAATTTAAAGTAAGCTTAGTTGCTCATTATGGAATACCCACAATGAAAGCTCAGGTTACTAAAATGTACAAATTTTAATAATGACTATACCAGAACATTTGAGAAATAAGAACTGGACATGAATGTTTTAAATCTCAGCCTTCTTAATAAGTTACGTTGTACAGTTTCCCATCACTTTTTTGACTGAATAAGCAGACCAGAAACTCTGGTGCAGTATTAGTATTTTCCTCACTGTTCTCTTTACAACAACATTCTTGCTAAAAAGTAYGGTTCTTTGAAATTTTGTGGAAACCAAATGAATGCTGAAGAAGTTCACCTCAAATGAAACTGAAAATCTTCCTGCACTGCTAGCCAGAACGTACAAAAAGTGAAGAAGGATGTATGTACGGGTTGGTTAAACAGGCATTTGCAGGCACAGAATTATTTTTTCTGCTGTCAATTCTGAGGAATTTAGAGAATAGGAAAGATGTGAATAGCAATTTTTGTGATGTCTCTGGAGATAACACACTTTTAGCTTTGTTAACAACATAGCTGAATAACTCTGGTTACTTTTTGTTGGCATATACTCATCTGACAACAATTTAAGAACATAAATTCTTCTGGGAGCATGTCTTTGTCAAGTATTAATGACACTAGTAACTTAAATTGACATCTATGTCATGCAGCCATGCATCTGTCAGGATAATAAAAATATACTTTTAAAAGATTAGTTGATATTGTCTGACTTTGGCAGCAGATGTTTGAGCTTATTTTGATGTAAAAAAGATTGAATATTTTTGTCAATACTTTCTAATTGTGAAATTTATTCAAGGAGACATCTTTATAACTGGCAGTATTGTAAGATGCAAGACATTCTATTGCCTCAGACACCATTTTTATTCATCAATAAAACATCATAAGAGGCAGCTGGTGAGCAGAGTAACAGTAATTTATGGAACGGGAAGCTACATTTCTTCTACGAGTTTTGTGAGATATCCTTACCTGTCACTGCATTTTGTTTCATCTTCTCTCAAGAAAGCAGAGAGAACAAAGAGGAGTGAGATAACAACTGCACCTTGTACATCCAAACATTTTTAACATGAGATGTGTTTGGGTGCCTTAAAGTGAACAGCTTTAGGCTTAAAGATCATGAAGTAATTTTGAAGCAGGTATAGTAAATAAAACACAGTCACCACTCTAAGTTTACTCAAAATGCTTCCTTGCATGCAAAGCCACAGCAATCAGGAAAGGTAAAATAACATTATAACAACAGACTGGGCCAGCTTGGCAAAGTTAAGTCAGTGCCTAATGAAGCAAAGCAGAGACTACTGGAAATTAGAAAACCACTAGGCCTACAAAATAAGATTGACTTGAAACATTTACGCAACTGTACCCCAGAAACAGCTCCGGAATATGGGTGGAACAATTTACAGAAGATTTCTACAAACAATTTGCTTCTCTCCAGGCCTGCTTACTTTTAATGTGTGATCGAGAGCATATCATATTCTCAATACACACTCAAACACTTCAGCTTCATGCACTAAAAAATCTTCTCTTCTGCCCATAAAAACCCTCTGTAAATAGAAACAAACGTCTACCCAGTCTCATTTTGTTCTTAACAGAAAGTACCAACTTCAAGATCTCTTTCTAAAAAGCCAAGATCTCTAGAAGCATGACCAAATAATTCAGCTCATGAAATTTCCATCATCTTTGTTTTAGCAAAACAGATGATGTGGGAGACTACAGAGGGGATTGAGTTTTCCACGCCTTACCTTTTTTTCACAGATACTGAAACTGCACAGTACAAGTATGTCCCACTTTAAAGATAAAAAAAATCTAATGGAAGGCTTTGTGCAATTAGAAGCACAGGTTTTGTATTTGCAACCAATAAAATGACTTCGTAGCTCACTTGTCATACAACCTGTGCTATTCTCTTCCCCATTCACAAATTCGGTACAGAGAACAGATTTTTTAAACTAAGTTTTGCTATCTTTGCAAATTAAGTAGTCATTATCTCTAATTTCAAGCTTGTAAAGGGTATTTCATAGGTAGATTAAGGGGAAAAAAAATAATCAGYGTACTAGTAAGTGCTCTGGAGTTGATCCTGTCAAGGAAATTGCCTTCACAACATTCTGAATTCAATAAGGAAACAATAACTGTCATAACGTCTCAGTTATTTTTCTTCTTCTAATACATTACCAACTCAATACATGATGTGCAGTTTTGCAAGAAGGTTATTTTTAAAAATTATATATTACATCCATTAAACTTAGTCACATGCAAAGCATCTCTGAAATCGGATATGAAGAGTAAAAAAACCCCGGCATACCCACCAAATCCAGGCTAGGCAAGGCAGCAGTCAGCAGCCTGGGACGGAGATGAGCACACAGCTATCASGGTGACATTTACAACTTGGACTAATCGGAGGCACAACTTCAAAGCAGAGGGAGCAAAATGGCAGGTTTTTTACTGTACAGTGAAATACAATAATTGCTTTAATGCAGGGTGAGAGAAGATTAACAGAAATTGAAGTTGACTAACACATCCTGAGAAAAACCCATGAGAGAAGGTGTTTGGCCGAGAGTACTTCCTAAATGCTGCTGTATAAACATCCGTATGGACTGAGGTTTAGGCTCCAGCTTTAAAAGAAGCCCAAATTTTGCAGTAGCCCGAGGACTCCATCAAAATTGCTTCTTGGTGGGGAAGTCAGACAACCACAACAAAAATGTAACTTAAAAGAATATCCCAAAAACCAAATGAACTTGTTTTTAAGAATGCTCCCAAACACAATTCCACAAAACATTTCTGGGTGAAATTTTTGCAAAAAACAGCAGTTCATACTTTCCTACCAATGAAATTCATACTCTTCATGCCCACCAAGTGCTAYTCATTTCAGCTGGACAGCATTATCTATTCCAAATCAAAAGAAAGAAAGTGATGCAAAAGGAGAAGGTTTCCTGCCAGTGCCTCATGAAGGACAGTTAGAAGAACCTGCTTGATGAGGCTGATCTCATCCTTGGGAGGGAGAAGAGGACAGACTTGTTGAATCCGAACCTGCAGTTTGAAGGGAAGGAGTCAGAAAAGGCTAAAAGTGGCTGGTGAGCACAGAAAGGTCCATGGCYAGGTTTTGTGTGAGCTGCTTTGCAGAAGCCACGCTCGTTTTCCACATTCCTCTCGTTTTGGCAAACGTCAGAAAAGCACAAACCAGGAATAATTTCATTCTAAAACGCAGGGTGATRCATTGTCACACACACTACCAGATGATAAAGGGAAAGAGATGAATTAAGATTTCATCCATTTTGTCTGTCAGTTTGTGGTTTGCTCAGCCACTTAAAAGTTGTCTCCTAGATCATGAAGGGATTTTACAATCTAGCTGAGCTGAAACGCAAAGCAACAGGAACTTCTTTCAGGGTAGAATAATGAGGAAAAAAATATTCAGGTCTTCTAGAGCCAATTCTTCATCTCACAGTTTAGGCCATTTGTGTGGTTTGTAAATGTAACATTAAAGGGAATCAAAGTGCTGCAGTATATAATTAATCCATTTAAGCAGAATCATCATCAATATTTAAAAGCCTATGCAAAATAGAGTAAGAGGTGGTCCAAGGTTCTACCAGCATAATTAGAAAAACAGTTTCTGGAGCAATTATTTCAAAATAATTAGTGACATTTATATAAGTCATGCATCTTTCCAGTATCCCAAAGGTACCAGAATACGTTATCTGGAAAACAGAAAAAAAAAAAAAAAAATCAGAGTGAAGTTCTTCGAGCTTTCTTTGCTTTTGTCTTTTCAAAATTACAGGCAGCTCTGAACTTCCCAAAGTCTATCTGTATCTTATGACTTTTTTCTTCTATTTTTAATTTTTAAAGCATTGCTATGGTACTTATGGTGTAGCTAATCATTAGATCTCATTTCAATATTTTGCTAAAAAATAACTGCCTAATATTTGACCTCTCTAAGGAAAATGTCAGATTTAAAAAAGCTTAAATAAAGCAACAGTTACCTCCTGAAAACCAAAACAAAGTTTAAAGGTAAGAAAAACCAACATATTTCAGTCCTGAAACATTAATATTCAACATTCAGGCTTCAAAACAATAAAAAGGCTCCTAATTTGTTATGAAATCAAAGGCCACTGCTCAAAAGAAGCTACCTGGGGCCTTGCCCTGCCATTTTTCCATGGGGTAACCAGCAGGAAGAGTCTCCCTGTGGTGCAGGCACATCCCACACTGCTCCTGGTTTCCTCACAGGCAAACCAAGCAAGGTCAGTCGTGGCTCCAGCTGCAAGGCGACCTCAGCGGGTGTGTTTTCAAGCCAAAGTAGTACATGTCCACACCACTGGTTTTTCTCAGGGTATTAACACTTGTGAACAGTATTCAGTTTAAAAAAAAGAAGAAGAAAAAAGGCACACCTTATGCCCTACAAAACAAAAACAGCCCTGGTGTTTTGTTTTGGTTTGTTTTTTTTTCAGCTACACAGACAAGACTTCACTTGCAAATTTTGCCTCAAAGTTAGAGGAAGGCAAGGTGTTATTGCAATGTTTTTGCAAGAGCAGCCTGGAAGGAAGATTTTGACAATGAATTACAAGCTCCTGCAAGCAACTAGCACAGACATGTAGGAGCTGGAGAGCCTGCAAAGCACTGAAGTAAAGTCTACTTTAAAATGTGTCCAACTGGGTGAGTGTAACATGCTCTGCATATGAACGTGTTGCATCACCTCTCTAATGATCCTTTCTTTATATAGCCTGAAATTAGAAGCAGCTCCCACTGTGGTCAGTGGCAGCCACATTACAGAAGAAACAGAGAATCTGGTTATGTATTTTAAAGTCAGGGGGGTTTTTGTTTTCAAACATAGGCCCAAACTGTTGCTATAGGGCTAAGTATTTGTATAATGACAGTCATGTATTCCTTTGTAAGGGAAAGTGGAACTTAATAACCACAGTATTTCAGTCAAATCAGGAATGATGCATTACGGTAAAATATGGTCTGGACATCATACACTGTCCCTAAGAATATTGTACCAAATATTTCTGTATCCTGCTGTCAAATACACCAGCCATACTTTATCTTAACTGTCTGTTTCAAAAAGTTATWGCCTAAAAAAACTCTTGAGAAGACCATAAAAGACAGTAAGAATAAAGTGTAGCCATCAACTTACTCTATCAGAGACATCAGAAATTGCCCCTTTTATGATAAAAGTAACTCAGCTTAGTCAGATCGATCATCCTCTCCATTTTACTGCTCCTGGAACGCAAAGTCCATGAAACATCTTAAAATGGAGAAACATAAACTAAAGTTTGAAAAAAATACAGAAAAAAAAATAGCATTCGCTTACCATTTTCACATTCCCTGAAAATTTTAAAAACTCTATTCAGGAACTTAAAAGTAAAGGAAGATCACAAATAATCAAAATGATGGGAAAGCCTGTAGATATTTTCAAAGGCGTGACAGAGTCAAGACCCCAGACAAAATCCCTGGCAATGACAGATTTTAGATTGKGTGGGACAATCCTTTGTTCCTGTCAGCTTGTGGAGGGTTTCTAATCTTTCCTAGCTGCAGATGCACACGGTTCATGATTTATCCCAACAACCATCAGACCGAGCTGTGCTGTGTGGTTACTTCCCTACCAAACAGTGCCCTGCACCCCACTTCCCAGGTCATCACCTGTGCATCTGCTCCTTGGGCTTCCCATGGCTGCCTGAGAAATAAAGCAAGCAGTCGATTTGTTATACTCTTAAGATCCCTCTTTAACACTAAGATTACAGGCACTTCTTAATGATGAAGATTAAAGCTATTATCCAAAGAAATTGCAGTAAACAGGCAATGTTGTTATAAGGTTGTGCATTCGAGCAGGTAATATCTGGCAGAAGCAGCATTAAGGCTTTGATGAAAAATTTAGTGAGGTTATGCTGGACAAGAAGCTTTCATTTTCTGTGAAGCACAGCAGGAGGGCAGGATGTCGCACTGTCAGCGCCGATAATGCCGTGCAGACAGAGAAATAATCATCAAGCTGCAACTCCTAATCAATAACTTCATCATAGAGGCACCAGTGGGTCATCCTTAAAATTTCATGTTCTTGCTTCCTGCTAATTCCACTGGTCAATTTAGATATGGAAATGTTGCTTGTATCAAGCAGGACTCAAYGCCACCTTGTCATGCAGGGCTATTCCCAGTTAGGCAATGTATTTGCACAGTCTAGAGGAGACAAGACTTTTGGATGCAGAACACGTGTGGCAGACTGATTTCCCCACACAGCCGACGCCGGCAGGCAGGCACTGTCCGGTGGCAACATGGGACATCTGTCTTCTGTGAACCCAAGGCAGACGATGTGAATTCACCCTCTGGTGGCCAAGATGCTTGTGGTTAATTTACCACCATCACCACAAGCACTTCCACCACAAACCCTGTCAGCCATAACCGCTACCCGAAACCGCAAGTACTGCTYGTACTTCCTATTTTTGCTACTGTTTTTTTTCATTGCTTCTAGTCACAGTWTGCCCACTGATTCAAGAGTAATATCAGCACGTAAAACAAGTAAGTGAACGTGTTTGCCCCTTTACCTGGGCCACAACTCAATCACAAGCTATTTTGTGCAGCCTACAAAATATACTCACTGAGAGCTCCAATAAAAAGGACTGTAGCTCCTGAATGAGACCTTAGAACTGAGAAAAACAAAGAAAAATCCTACAGACARTTTCTACACACAAATACACCAAAGATAAATTGGGGAAAGCTGATTAATCATTTCAAAGTATGCCGCTTCTTTTTTGKGCTGTTACTGAGCATTTTTAAAGTGTTGCTTAAATAAGGACATGTATGGTTTTGGTTTACCAATCTTTCTGTAAGGCAAAAAGGGAGACAAATACACGAAGCTCAAAAACCACGCTGGGATGAACGCTGGTTCAAACACCACGCTGATCCAAGTTGAATCATTTTTCTCCAAAATGCTGCAATACATACAGTCCATCTAGAGCAACTTTCTGAAGCCATGCTGAGATGATATTTTAATGAGTTATTTTTCCTTCTATACTTTACCTCAAGGAAAAATCAAAATCTTAACAAGCTCCAAGCTTTCACACAGACCTTTTGAATCCAGGATTAGTATGTAACTCCCAGTGGTCTATTCCACATCTAGGAAACACAAACAGGGATGCTATAATCTAATCTGTGCAGAGCAAACACTTCATTTCACTATTCCAATACCGCTTGAGTGATTTATGAGGCAGCTGAGTACTTCTGAAAAGTGTACTAAGAAAACAAAGACAAAATTAGGCAAAGTACAAATGTTGTTTATATGAATACAGAGACCAGTAATGTCAAAGGATATTACAGGCATCTTATGCCATATATAAGCACATCTGTGAGGCAGGTAAAGTATGTTTTTATAGCTGTTCAGAAAAGAAAAAGATGAATCATGTTTTATAGCTCTATATAAAATTACTTTTCTAGTGGCAATTAATAGACAGAGGCCCCAGAACACCAGTCACATGCTCTAATCATCAGGGAGAAATAAATTAAATGACAATAAACCCCCCCAAACTTCACTGAATATGGAAAATTCTGTTTTCTCTTGAAAAGCAGCCACATCAATCCCACATTCTATATGCACATATACAGCAAAGAGACGGCTGGGTGGAGCTAGAGCAGATCTGCTGTCCCCAAAGCATCAGGTAGGTACATTACAATCCCTCATGACTAAATACACTGCATAAGTTTATGGTCATTACTTGCAGGAAAAGATGTCCTGTTAATTTATYTCTCATAATGCTGATATCACTCCTGCGAATATCTATAAAACCCACAAACAGTCCCAAAACATTACCAGAATATGTCAGAGGCAGCAAAACCCACAGTGATCTGGCTGGAATAAGGGGCTGCACTGGAGCACAGCTCTTTTCTTCCCCCAAAGTCTCAGGCAGTCTTTTCTTTATACTTCAAACAAATTAAATCTACTGCAATTAATGATTATAGTTTTTCCTTCAATCAGCCCATACTCCTCTAGGAAATTAACTTAGCTATTAAAAGCCTAAAGGCTGGAAAGGAACCTAGTTAGATGAGTTTTACCTCCTCTGTATTGCCTATGTAATCAAATGCAGTTTCCCCACCAGTTTAATTCTAATCAGTTTAATTACTGAAAATTACAACGAAAAAAAACCCCTGACTTCTTACACCAGAACAAAGSAGAAAAGCTGCACGTGGTAGCACAAGAGAACTGGGTGACAACACTTCGATACTGCACATGAGGGAGAGGAAACGACCAAAAATAAAGACAAATTTCAATATTCCTTAGACAACGGCTATCAGACTGAGGAGGCAGAAACAGCAAGCTACAAGCCAAGAATAAAACTCAGCACAGACTATTTCCAAGGTGTAAAGTTGGGGGAAGAGTTCATTACTTCAATATTGCGACACCTTGATTACCCAGGACTTGTGTAGATCCACTGAGTCTTAATCTGTATTTCCTATTCAGTCTTTTGGCCCAATATAAAAGTCTTTTTGCTGTAATACAAAAATAGTGAGATGAAAGATGTCTTAAGCAAGACTGTTAGACACACAGGGAGCTAGACAGAAATATTTGGAGAGAAAGTACACATTTCCTTCACTTGATTTCCACAGCAAAAGTATTTTTTACTGTTATGAAACTCCCTATTTAAAAAGAAATTATTTCATGGTATGTTTCTCTTACCTCTTGCCACAAGAAAACTTCCATGCTCATCACAGCAATGCAAGGCAACATAATGCCTTCATTTCTTTTGAAATACTCAAAACATAAAACAAATCCATTCTCACATTGTATCCATTTTCCATTTCTCATTTCTCCTCTTTGTTCATAATGGCTTTGCTGTCTACTTCACAATTTTAAGGACCTCAATCAGGGCCACTTTAAATCTTCTCCATCCAGATGACTAATCCCAGTAATCTCATTTAAACTGCTAGTTCACATTTTACTAATACTGCAAAGTCATCTGATCTGTGCAAGGAAGGGGTAGGTGCAGGCTGGTGACTCTTACTAGAAGACATTGCAATCCCTGCACAAGCAGAACTGTCATAAATCAAGGATTGGTGCCAGTAAAAGAGATACTGGCATTTAAAAGTCTAAAAACATTGGAACAAGTTATTTTGTTCTTGCTGAATTCACCAATCAGCCAGCCCTGCATTTTGTAATGTGCACTGCAGAAGAGAAATTCTGTCTCACCACAAAAACTGTAATCCTTCTCCAAAAAGGAAACTTGTTAAATTGAAGGCAAGCTTTTAACTATGCTCACGATCTTTTAATAATGGAAACTGGGGGGAGGCAGAGGGTGGAGAGAACACCATAGAAGTACTTACAAGCACCCTGGAAGATGCACAGAAACATGGAAAGGTGAACTACATAGACTTTACCAGCAGGCAAATCATGATGTTCTTAGAGAAATATGCCACCTCTCTTACAAAAAAGGCACTTTGCTGCAACACAACCCACGTGCCTTTCACAAGGTCCTTCTGTGCCAAGATGTCTGTAGCCATGAAGCCTTTAAAAAGCCCCTTCGTTTGTAAAGAGCTGTAGGAAGAAGCAGTATCYCTCTGAGCAAACACACCAAGCCTTTGTCTGAGTCTACAGGGCTCTCCTGGAGGGACTATTTAATCAAGAAGGTCGAGATAGGAACTCCTAGGGTGGAGAATCCTTATGTTAAATGCAAGTCACTTATTCACCACCTTTGTTCAAAAATACCCGGCCTTGAACATTTTAAAGGCTATAATGGGATCAAGCATATCTAAAAGGACAATACATCTCAAAGTTCAAAAGAAGTTCTAGACTTAGATAAGATGTCCTCATATATCCTTACGCACTCCCAATTGTTTTATCACAATCAACTAAAAGGGTATTTTATAAAACCCTTTCCCAAGCTTTTCCTACACTTTCTTCTCTCAGAAGATGGGAAAAACTGCAGAGAAGTACCTTGCAATTCCTGAAGGTTCTGACTTTTGAAGAACTAATTAAACTCGCAGTGAATAAAATGGGGAAAGAACTTCAGTGTTCCAGAAGCATGGATCTATTAGCAGTAAGTCCTTACTAGCTGATGGCTTTTCTTTCTGCTTCATTCACGATAAAATTTATTTTTCCTCTGCAAGATCAGCAGTTAGAAAACAGAGGAAGAAGAGAGGAACAGAGGAGAAAGAAAAAGCAAACAAAAACATGACATTAAAAAAAAGGCAAACAACACAACAAAAAAAAACCCAAGAAACAACCACAAGAAAGCACATAAAGACAAGACCACAACATAAGATTTGCAAAAACCCTATCTCTTTTTTTTCCTCAAGAAGATATACCAATGTAGCTATACTTGAAATCCACATTACACATTTTAAGTGCACCTTTATGAGACTTTTTTAAAGAACTATGGTTATAAAAGCTGCAGTAGGTCCTAYAAGAAACAGCACAAAAATCAGTTGTATGTGTTAGTGGGGACACCCCCACCTTCACCATGGGTACCTTTCCTGTTACAAACTGAAGAAGGCTCCACACTAACTGCATCTCACTCACATGGCAGGATCAGACAACAATCACATGATGCGTTCCACCATCACAAATTAAAGATTAATCCTTAAAAGAATAAAACTGTAGTTGTTTGAAGCATCTAAGATAGTTCTTTGAAATGAAGAAAAAGAAGCTGAACTGGAATTGAAACAGCCCACGTTAGTTTTATAACAGGMTATTAACATCTACTCTATCACTGCCATTTCATTGGAGCTGAGATTTGACGTATGTAACGTCCGGTGCACAAAACAGCCTTTCATAAAGACAAATTCACCCACTGGTAGGCCCAATGGATCCTTGAGATGAATAAATGCACTTAACCTGCATTTCCCGTTCTTCAAATCAATAATTCTAGAGCATGTCCATTTGGAGGTTTGAGTCCCTTTCATGTAACCTACAAAGCTCCCATGGGATCCAGCCAAAGCTCAGAGCTGCACRGAAAGCTCTCATGCCACAACTGCCACGAGGGTCACTACTGACTAAACAACCAGGCTTAAAAAGATTAAATTCCCTAATCTGAGAAATACCGTTGAAGCAGAAGACCGGATAAGTCCTAAGCATAGTTTCAGAAAACAAATCTAGCAGCTCAGCAATTCCACTTTTTACTGTAAGCGATGTTATGACAGCTCCACAGTGGATTCATATTTAAATAGAACTTAGTCCCCTCTTGCATCCTCCAAAACATCCATCACTGTAACTTCAGCCTTTTCATAATTTAAATGAATAATCTTCAGCTCCTAAGTACTGCTTTAGTCTGTTTTGACAGACAAAATTAATACCTCTTGCAGTTACTGTTGGAAAGYCCTAGAAGCCCCAGTTATCGGATGCTTTGACCTTCCCCCTCCAGCCAGTTATTCACGCTGTCAGGCAGCTTCCGTGGGTCTCCATCCCCAGCACCCTTGCCGAGAGCAGCCCAGCCCAGCCCAGCCCAGGCGCCCGCGGGAGCGGGACAGGGACGAGCAACGCTGGCACAGATCTGCTGTGACAGCCCGGCCTAGGACCCAGCCAGCGCCGCTCTGCCCTAGACAGCACTTCTGGAAAACAGGCTACACTCTTGGCTCCAGAGCACAGCAGCTTTTATGCTTTTAGAAACAGTGTCTATCGTTAGAGCAAAGGAAGTGTTTGAACAACCTTTCTACAGAAAAATGTCCCAATGCCCCCAGTGGGCTCAATTTAACTGCTACGAGAGAGAACTGTAGAGCTACTATTGAGGAGAAAAACATTCTATGTATCTTTATGTCAAAGCTGGTTTATTTAGCGGTTTTGCTTATTTATTTACGGGGAGTGTGTGTGATTCCYGGGGCTGTCCTGTGCAGGGCCAGGAGYTGGACTWTGATGATCCTTGTGGGTCCCTTCCAACTCAGGATGTTCTATGATTCTTTGTGTTCTAGTTGTACTAATTAATTTTAATCTGTGTGTAATTTTTGTCTTGGAACTTTTGACCTACACTGAGCCTAGAGATCTAGTGGGGGGGGGGGGGGGAAGACAACGCCAACAATGCTTAATTCTCTGCTTTCCTGAGTCTCTCTGAGTCTCCAGTCACAAATCGCTTCTCTAGCCAGTGAAAGAAAACAAGTGCAGGAAGAGCAGCAATGTTTTGATACTGTTGCCATGGTGTAAAAGTATTATTCCATACAGGAACTTTCACTACATTTTCATCAAACATATTCAACAGGTAAYGCCGAAGTACAGGAATGGGAGGCATCAGACCCTGACAGCTGGCAGCCGTGAGCAGGGTTGATAAAGAGCCAACAAGCAGGAACAGAAATGCATTACCTCCCAAGGTAACTGATAAAATGATAAAATTGGTAATATTGGTAACGTAATATTGGTAAAACCAGGTTTTACCAATATTAATCAAGATGCTCAATAAATGCATTAAGAGTCCTTTATTAACATCATCTGTTTAATGGACTACAACCATTTATGAACAGTATTGAATTCACATGTGAAAGCATTTTGTTACAAAAATGCAGTGAAAAAGGATGACATGTTCCACTTTAACACATTGTTTTAAAAACTCACCAGAAGGAACAAAATCCATGAGAAAAGATGCAAGGTATTGTTTATTCATGGGATACCTTAAGGTCTAAAAACTATAAGGAAACTCACTGCATTCCAAAGAAATCTTTTTTAAAAACTATCTTTTATTTTGTTAAACAAGAAATACTTTGAGAATTTACTCAGCTGTAGTTAAAAAAGCTGTAACTATAAATTCTGTATAATATTATCTACTTTTTAAATTCATCAAATTGAAAAAATATTGATTTCTTTTGCGAAAAAGAAAACTATTAAAACCTAGAGCAGCTTTAAAAACTGCCAGGAACACACAATATTTTTTCCATCTGATATTCCTTTCTTCTTTCTTCCATTTTATTCTCTTTTTATAAACGGCTGTATAGCTATCTCTAGAACATCAGGTCGAGATATTTTTATTACTATTCAACTGCCTAATGATTTTATTTTCAATGATTTACACTTGGAAGAATGTAATAGCAAATATACGTAATGACAAAAAATGTTTGCTAAACCRGCCAACTGTAACTAATGCTGCTGAAACCACGTGGGCAGAAAGCAAATTGGGAATTGGTAAATGACAGTGTTTGGAAGATTAGATTTCACAGGGTGTTCACAAATAATAATTTACCATAAAGTGCTGCTCTCCTTGGTTCCCCAGGTAGTCATGAGTCTTTCTAGAGAGCAAGYTGGATGTAGCCACTGGACTTCCCATCCTGTGGAGCAATCTCCCTCTTTCCACTGACTGTATGACGGATCCCGGTAGCTTTAGACCTATAGGCTTTACAGCACTCACACCATGCAAGTGCTGTGTTCAGGGCTGGAAATCTGCACTCAGGAGAAGATTAAGAGATAGCTGAGAGCCATTTTCCAAATCTTGAAGCGTAAGAGGTCCCAGCAGTTTGGGAGCATGTTCACTTTGGTAGGATCCAGTCAAACAACACAGTAGGAAAGCCCAGGCTTTCACCCACAGTGACACACACAAATCCAGTGTTAGAAAGGCAGCAAGCCCTTGGCAGAAACACACAGCAGGTACAGCGGGAGGATTCCAGCACTCGGCAGATACTGTCACAAGTGGGAATGCATCAGAGACTGACTCAGACCAGGTCTGCATCCACAAACACAAGTTGAAGTCAGCTCATATGAACATAAAGTTAGCAGCTGTACTTTCACATCGCTCATGACACCTCTCTGGCCTGAGACTCCTGAGAGCGAGTATCTTCTACAACCATTTCACCCTTGCATGACTGCAGTTAAGTTTAAATAAAGACAATTGCCAAAAAATCCACAACTCGTACTATTTAATTCAAAGTAACCCTTTGAGAACTGCTATTTCTGAGCAAAGAAATAACCTTGAGTCCGAATGAGACATTGTTATCGGGGCAATAAGCACTATTTGTTCAAGATTTTCTATCAGACACAGACATTGTCTCCATTATTTTCTTTCATCTTGTCTCAGCTCTCACGTCTCTGATATCCCACTCATGGTTTCCCTCCCCCTTGGCCTAATCCCTACATTTTTCCCCTTTCCAAGGCAGCACACATGACATTTTCTCACAACCACATCATCTACAGGTATTTCTCCTTTCTTTGGTTCCTCTCTCGGCTGCTTTCTACCTCCCCAGGTTTATGTTGCCCAACCAGTTTATTTTTCTACACCCCTGGCCCCGCACTGCTGCTCTCCTGAGCTGCCCTCTGCCCATTTGCTATCCAGCTTTGCCCTGCGAGATGACATTTTGCCTTTCAGTTTCAGCACATGCAGTTTCCAGTAACCGGATTAAAGGSACTTAGGTCAGAAAGAAGGCAAATATGTAAACAAGCAGCTATGAGCTGTAAGTGCCTAAAGCAGGTTTCATTCAAGCAACATCCATGTTTGAGAAAATAACCCTTTTTTTCATTGCCTCAATAAATATTGCCTGAAACTTCCCAAATATTTTCTGTCTTTCAGGGTCATCCTTCAATAAAGACACCTCAACACACCCCTGGGTAAATCAAGAAAAATTTCAGATTCAAATTAATTTATCAGGGCTTTCTCTTGAGGGGGAATGCAGCTGCTAACTGGAAAACCTGATCTGATAGCCTGGGAGTTAAAAGGTCACAGGAGACCAGGGAGTAGCTGATTGAAGAATAGCCATTATCTTTCCCTATGCATTATGGTAATTTTTTGCTATCAAAAACAAAGCTCTTAAGAATATTTTACTGGACACCATATTGATCATTTAAAGTTTGTCCCTTAGTGTCTTATAAATGTTGGCAATATAATTACGAGACTCCAAAGATGTGTTGTGGAATCATACTATTTATTGAAAAATAAGTATGTAAGATATAAGTGCATACATACACTCTTAAGATCAGATATTTAGGCATTTTTCAACAACTCAGAAGCAAAAAGTTTCACTTACCAAGATTCATCACAAATAATGAATTATTAAACAAACAACCTAAATTGGATATTGAATACCAAGCATTACCACAATGTGGAAAAAAATTTGCTTCCCTTGAGACTAGACAATTTAATCAGCCTACAGGAAAGAAATACTGGAAAAGTTAAATTTAGTGCTCACTGAGTACTATTTTAACCTCCCTGCTCCAGCAAGATTTAAGATTTGTCTCAGAAGAGTTATCTCTTCTCAAATTAACTTTACTCTCCCCATCCTTTCTTCCACTTGTTTATTCAATTAACAACACATAAAGCCASAAAATCCTATATCAAAATTACATTTCCACTGTAGTAGGTCAAACAAAAACCCTGCTCCTGCCATTAACTGAAAACTAACTTTTAGATTAAAGCCCCAAGTTTTTTTACTTATGACCATTTGTCTCGATTTTTATCCTCTATTTTCATGATGGAATGCCGATGGCAACTTCTAGTTTCTAGCCACAGAAGTAGACAGTGGAAACCTGAATTAACGACAGAGTTGGAGGCTTTACTACATAAATTAACCTGCCAGCATCCTGCCACCTGCTCTACAGGAACTCCTCGGGGTGAAGTTGGGCTCTGTAACTGTGTGCGGTTCAGATTATAAGCGATGTTTAACCCAGAAATTTAACACCATAATACATCATCTGGAAAGCAGAGACTGAGCAGTTATATTTGAAAAATAATTCCATCTAACAGTCCTTAAATAGGAAGGTAAAGAAAATACAGAGCTCTTAACAGTGCAGATCAAACCCTGCAGAAAATGGCATGCACAGTTTAGCTCCAGGAAGGGATATGGTCCCTTCAGCCACTCTAGACTATTCCCAAATGCCACAGCAGACCTGGTGTGTGGATGTCACTAGAGCTTGGATACTCAAGGGCCCAGAAGCTCTTCTGAAGTAAAACATGAGCAGGTCTTACTAAGAGGAGCTTACAAATKGTGATTATGGGAGAAGCAGTCTGTCTTGAAAGGAAAGTCCTCAGGAGGCTCAGTTCAAATCCACCAAARTAGTTTTACGTCATCCGGGAGGACATAAAATGGCTATTTTCTCCACAATGGGGAGAATAAAGGTATTTTTTCCCTTAAATAAACTGTTCAGAAAGAAAATTGTTGGGATATTCTCCACAAAACACCACTCCTGAGAAAAATGAGACAGACTGGGAACAGCTTACACAAACAGGGAAAACTCGGGATTTTGACACGTGCCACAACTCTGCGCACGGCTTTCCAGCCGCTGACAGGCAGGGCACGGAACAGCGCGCGCTGACTCCTGCTTTCCACGGCAGTATCAACCCTCCCCGACTAACCAGACACGATGGTCAGTGCAGAAGCCATGCTTACACAGCGCTTGGCGTGTTTTTTCCGTGCGGGATTTCGCAGGCCTCAGACATTCCTTCACAAAGTTTAGTCCCTCCTCAGCACTGCTTTCTAATGGTAATTGTTCCCTCGGTATGGTTTGCGTGCTGCCCATCAGGATGTGGTCGGAGCATCTCAAAACTAAAGAGACACATTATTGACAGCCTCACTTGTTCATCCTGTTTTCTCCAGCTTAATTTTATGAATTTTACTTAGCAAAACATGGCAATCCCAAGTACCCCGGCCTCTGAAACACCAACAGTGCTCAGAGCCACAAAGAGCCATAATGAGGAACAAGCCACGCATAAAAATGTGACCGGCAAAAGGTCCACCCAGCCTTCAGCTCCTCCTGCACCAAAAAGCACCACATTTAGACAAATCTACAGAACAAAGAACAAGCATCAACTGTTTTCACCTGAGTGCTAGGACTCCTGGGGGAAAAAAAAGCTTTAAAAGTTCAGCTGTAGTTATTTTTGATCTTGTTGCTGTTTTACAAGATTAAAAGGGGAAACCTTTGGAGCACTTGAAGCACATCATTGCCCATTTAACAAACACAAAAAGATGCCTCTTGCATCTGGCAACAGCAATGAAACAACCTCAGTCGCCTGAAACAAAGGTTAAATAACTGGGAAGAAAAAGCAAAGCATTAACTAAACACRGTGCTTCTCGCATAAAACCACAAACAACAGAAAGCATTAGCTGGGTGAATTCCTGGCTGATATCTTGACTCTCAAAAAGCATGACTTTAAAGGCTRTGAATTTTTAAACCACTACTCTGAGAGGCTTAGTAGGTTAAGGACCATTTCTCTTAATACTATCACAACAGCCTCATCCTCGTGGATGGAAAACCTGCTGGTTGACTAGTCAGCCTACRGAAGAGATGCTCAGGTGCAGAGCAGGCTAGGCCTGGTTTTCCAGAAAGAAAAAATATTGTGGGCCCAAATAGGTTTTTTTGGTGTTTTGTTTTTTAATTTAGTTGGAGATACAGTGAAGGCGTATTTCTTTAGGTTGCTTAACCAAAAAACAATCCTACGCTAATATCCTTCCAAGCAATTCCAAAGGGAATATAATTTCTAAGACCTTGCAAGCATCTTTATCTTAGCAGCCACGGCAGCCTTCCTAGGAAACTGCCACTGCATATGTTGTTTGGTTTGTTTCGTTCTTTTTTATTTGTATTTTTCCTGTCTCCTTTGACAAGGAGAGAGAAAACTTTTCTTCAAGGCAGGTATTCCTCCTTTCTTCCACACCTGGGATACTGGATTGCAATGAAGGATATATTCCAGAAGCTATGCCCATAACACAGGTTAAAAGCCTGCTGTTTAGAAGTATTTATAATATTATTTAAGAATGATTCTCTTGTCATTAACATAATGTACATACATAAAATAAGACTATGGAATCCAACTTGGGTACTTAAAAAATCTATTACCTTCAGTGACTCATTATTTAAGAGTTACTATACGAGTTATCATATTAAATCACATCACACTACGCAGAACTTTATTGAGGAAACCTCAGGTTTATCCACAGYGAAGTTCAGAAAATAGACAGAAATTAGGACTGCAACTTACACGCATAAATAGTTAAGAGTTTTCTACACTTCAACATAYGATATGGAAAATATGCCAGTCAATCTTAAATTCTCTCTAATTAAAAGGAGTAAACACTGATTGCCAGAGAACAAGAAAATTTTATAAACAGATATCCCCCTATACTTTCACAGCCACTGAGGATGATTATACACAGACAATTCTAGGAAATCTATTTCAGCATCTTTTATTATGGACTAAAATTGAATCCATGCTCTGTAACAATGGAAAAATTGTTAACAATATTGCCTCTAGAGAGAGTTGGGTTTGGGTTTAAGACCCTGATTAGCTGGTTTTCCATCATACTATTTTTTGCTGTTGGCTTCAGTGCTATCAGTTGTAATTAAAAACATAAAGTATTACAACCTGCCCCTACAAATCAATTCCTAAATCATTGCAATGCAAGCCATTGTCCAAGKATATATCTCACATATTACAAGTGTTATCTAGGCTTCACGGGCAATCATAATTCTCCTCTGGTTTTTCTTTTTTAAAGCAACCCTGCCTTTCCAATCCTGGAAATATAATACTTAATTGCCTGTGTCAGACTGAGTGCCGCTGCTGCTTCTGCCACTAACTACAGGTTTAAACAACTCAATGGTCATAACAGACTGCCAAAAATTGATGCAGAAAAAACCCACTCAAAAATTATCACTTATAATTAAAAGAATCACAGCCTTCTAAGTGTGGCCATATTGCCTGCTCCTCCACCAAGAAGAGAGGCCCTGTGACAGCATCTAGGAACAAAGCAGATGACATTTTCATCCTTGGCAAATGCTGCTAGATCGTTGTGTGCTRTTTCTAGGTCGCAGCGGCCCAAAATAGAGGGTTTGCTCCCTTAACTCAATATGGTAAGAACCCAAATAAACTCTGCAGCCTCCTCCCTGCCCTCTCCCCACGCTCCTTGTTCAGACACACATTTCTCCGATGTAAGGGCCAGGTCAYGCTGCACTGCGCCTGTATAAGCAAGCTTGGATTCTACACAGGTTCTTTAAAAATTCTAACTTACTATGACCCAAAAATGTGCAAAATTTTGCAAATTTTGATGGAGTTTGAGAGGATTTTTCGTAATCATACTGTTTCAATACTCCAATGGCTGGACAAGTAGAAGTTGAAGACCTCCGTGCTTCCAGTTCCATACAACACTTCTCTGATTTACAGCCTCAGGAACTGAAAAATAAAAAGATCCAAAAGACAGCCTATTCTTTCAAGAAGAGAGGAAAGGAAATCGATACCTATTCTGCCTCTGCAAATTCAGGTCCTTCAAGACAGAGGGCCAGTATCATGAAGCAACTGACTGAAGTAAAAATGAAGCTCTGTGTGCCATTTATTCCCAAAGGATGATTCAGTATGCATACTTCATACTTTCCAGCAAGGCCTGTAATATRGAGGCTCATGGAGAGTTTGAAGTCCACGTTGCTTTTTACATACAACTTCTTACTGGATCGTGTTTTAACCTGCCCCCTGCAACTGCCTTTTCCACGTCCTGCTTCCAGGAAATGAGCACTCCTGCTGACAAGCTCGTGCCCACTAATCTCAGCTAAAAAAGACAGGCTGCCACTTCGTACAGAGGCASCACAACAAGATCTGAAAGGTCCTGCCCTAAGGAGAAGCACTTGTTCCTCCCCTTTCCATACACCAGCCTGGGAATGGAAAAGAGTAGCCCCAACCCAGAGAAAGCGCTGATGCTGGCACARGGAATGGAAAGCAGCGATGCAGGAATTCAGGGGCAGGTAAACGGGAGCAAGGAATGCAAGTCACTAAGTAAAACCAAACACTATTCCGTGATCTCCCCTCCAGATGTCCCCACCCATGCCTTTCATACTGGCCAGAGCATGGGATAAGAAACAGACTCCATAATTCCTTTCAACCCTCCAGATGAGCACAAACTCAGAGGCCCTGCCCTCATCTTCCTTCCAGCATTTCTTTGTCTTGTTGATAACTCAGTCTTGTTCTGCGGAGAGGAAGAGAAAACAGCCAGACATGATGGATATGTGACTGGTCTACTGACCTCTTCCCACATACCACTACAGGATTTTTCTAATAGACTGCGTCTTCTGCCATTTGCTGGTTTATTTTTATAATTGACCTTTCATACATGGCAGATGGTGTTCTGGAAGGAAAGACCACGAGAACTGCAGTATTCTTTCAAAGCAAAGACCCACCTTGCCTGCGATCCTACTTCTAACAGAGGCATGAAAAGATGACCAAGATGAAGTACAAGAACAGGGTAATCAAGCTCAATATTCCCAATTACGGCTGTTCTTGTTAATACTCCATATGCTTTCAAGCTGAGGGAATTCCTCAGTTGCCTTTAGTTTCTAAATAATCCCTAGTGACTTTCTCGTCCATGAACTCATCCAGCCTCTCTTTAAACCATAAGCATCTGCAATACCCTTTGGCAACAAGTTTCACATGCCTTGTACTCATTCCGCAGCAAGTCTGGCTCCTGCACACTCTGAACTGGCACTGGCTCTATTTATGCAGGTGTTAGAAGTTTGTTTTTTTTTATTACACTTCTTAATAACTTATTCAGAACATACAATGCTTACAGTCCTCAGCTTTCCCCAGCCGTGTTCAACATAATGACTTTACATCTGCCACTTTGCGCACCAAAACCATTTCAGCCAACCATTTACACCATTAGTAATTCACCTTTTTCATTCTTCCCAAGGTCTGGGAAACATTTGTTTTATCTTCAGACAAAATCTTTAAATCTCCAGCAAGAAGGTTTGCTGTAGCATTGATCTCTCCAGTTGAGAGAAATGGGGAGCATTCACAGCATTTTGTATATCCCTACCCAAAATTCCACTGAAACAAGTTCATCACCGACCTTCCCTCAACACACTTTTTTGCTATGTGCCTTATTTATAGCAATTACATTAAAGATATTTTCACATCTTTTCCATCTTCAGTTTTGACATAAGAGTTTGCTTTTTCTTACTAATCTGCAGACCATCAATGGCACAGGCCTTGTGCTGGAAGGCATCACGTGCGAAGTGTGCAAATGGAAAAACCTCCAGAAATGCTCCACTTAAGGAAAGACAAGTGAGCCTGAGACACCTTCAGAAGAAAGAAGGCACTAAATGTAATCAGCTTAAATTCTTTCGGTAATTTAAAATTCATTAGTATTTTGAGGTAATGCTACAAGTAATGCTGAAGGGCTCTTGGGGAACAGAGGATCTTGGGTAAAACAAGTATTTGCTATAATTTGATTCTGATGAGAATGAAATAGATGGAATTGTCTGGAATATATTTATAACAAAAAGACTTTATTAGTTGCAGCATTTTGGCCTGATCATGCTGGCATACAGGTATGCAACTTGTCTCTACAACCACTTCTCTAACTGATGACAAAATGAAAACAAATGAATTTGAATAAGAAAACCTTAATTAAGAAAACTCCTGTTATTTTCCTGTTGCAGAAAGCAAATTTCATCTGACAAGTAAGAGGTAAGACTTTCATATACGTAGAATTTTAACACACTAAAGAACCTTACTTGAACATATTAAAGAACGTTACTTGAATACTTACGCTAAATTTTAAATATTAGACTTGCAAAATAGCATATAAAGACAGCTATATTTCAATAGAAAATATTATTTTTTATAAATATATTTTAATCTGTGCAAGTCTTCTTCATGAATACCTGATGCCATCAGTATGCAATTTATTTTGAGTATATTAAATATTCTCTTTATTCATCTGTACAAAACCAAGATTCCTTGTTTAACCTTTTGAAAAAAGACTATGCTGATTTGTCTTTCCCAAAACTTCAGGGCTATTGACCTCTCTGGCAAAGCCAAGGTGATGAACACGGTTAAAAAATCCATTTCTCTTGATGGCCTCTACACCCTTTTTCAAAGCAAAAATATCCCAATCACCAATTGATCTAATAAGAAAGAGAAACAAACAGGTTAATAATTAAAATTAGTCTTGTGAGTCAAACCAATACAAAAGTCCAATCAACCAGCAAGAAGTAAATAAGAATTACACAAGGAGGGCACTAGTTTAAGTTATGATTTTGGATTTTCACGTTAATGTTCTGTTCAGGAAAATGAGAAACTCAACCCAGTGCTCATAGCCCCGTCCTCCAGTCTTTTGCACAATACTGAAACTCAGACAAACCCAAGATTAAGATTGCAAAGAGGCAGATTTCTTCTCTGCTGTCAACACTTTTATATTTGTGTTGGTTGGCTTGACTCCTTGATCTCCAAGGAATCGTCTCGAAGACTACAGGCAGATACAGAACCAGAAGAGCAAAGAATATTTAAGCAGCAGAATTGCTCAGTGGGAATATGTAGGTGTTTGTCTGCAACATTAAGATTCTGATGTTGTTTTATTTTCAAGCTCCTTTCTCGCCTGAACAGGTTAGATTTAAAAACAGGCCTTAAAGCAGCATGCTATTTCAACTGAACTGATGATTCCAATCACTAAATGATTGACCAAAGTTGTTCAAGTTTACCTTTGGCATTCACCTGAAAGTAAACAAAGCAAACCAGATAATTTTATACTGCACTCTTTTTTTTCCAACATCTGTTTCTTGAAAACAAGAGAGGTGTTGATTTGATCCCAAAGCAATACTCAGTTTGTGTTGTGTCAAGCAGGCACTTCTCCCCTGAGAGATGGCATAATCCATGTTAGACCATCTCTGATACCAGAAATTAGGAGAGGAAAATTCTCTGCTCTTCCTAGTTATTTCAGTGCAAATCCCTTCTGGTATGTGTATTATACCACAGCAACATCATTCTACATATTCTACCAAAAGTCTCCACGACCCACTGCCAGATTCAAGAGGAGACAAGCTTTGGTACCAGAATACTCACCTGAAAACTGACTGCTGATAACCAGTGCAATTTATATAACATACACTTCCACCGCAATGTGTGGGACTTAATCAAATAGGGAAAAATGCTGAAACACTTTGGAAACGATCCTAGCTCGGTGAAAGGGTCTCTGACTACATATTAAATATTGGGGTTTTCCAACATACTCTGTTCTGATCCCACTGCATGTCCTTTCCTGTTGGCATAAAGGGTCRCTGGGTCACACCATACATTTCAGCCCATTTTCACCACCACAGCGTTTGCAGATGATTCTCAGATGCAGATGACTATGCCAAGAGGGTGAAAGAGAGTTCTAAGTGTTCCAAGTGTTTTACTCATAGTAGACTTACTGTCCAGTTAAATGAAGTGACATCGTCCAGCTGAGGTGGAAACCCCAGCAAGACCTGTATCAGCCTAATGAATGGCATTACACACCTACATTACACATTTGGGACAGATGTAATCAGCAATATTTTTCTTCCTCCTTGAGTCATTTCCATCATTAAAATAACTCTGAAAGACTGACTGTTTCCTAAATTAATTCTTCAATAGATTCCTCTCAACAGATGGCTTGTTCACTCCCAAACACCAGCTACAAGCCAAGGAAAGACAAGCAGCAACAGTGCAGTAACCAGAGATGTAATGTCTTGGAGTAACTCCTAAGTTGGAAACTCGGGACAGATAAAAGTACCACAAATAATAACAGTGCCGAACCAATGTTGGTAGAATTCAGCAAATCTATCATATCACCTTAGAAACATATTATTTTGCTTAGAATCCAAAACTTCTTTAAGTAACACAATTTATTGCCTCAAATCTTATTGTAACACCCAACCAGCAGATGCTTCTATGATGCTTTGTAACATGCACCTTACAAGGTCTGAAATTTAAAAACTTAAAATCAAAATTACAATCTTTCACATGACCACTTTGCAGAGACTAGAATTTGGCTGGAATTATATTTTCTGTTATGCCAAATATTCCACATCTAAACTCCTTCATATTTTGAGGTGGAAAAAAGCCAAAAGACAGTCACAAGCTTCTGCAACTCATTTCTGGAAAAAGAAAAAACTTCTTACGTTTTAGTTTCAGTGTAACATTTTGTTCTAGATATCACATATATATATATAGATATAGATATAGATATATATTTTAATACGAGCTTATGCTAGCAAAAATCAGAACTAGGAAGCTGTTTTAGATCCAAACATGTCATACTAAGAGAGTTTTGGGTTTTTTCCCCCAGAAGCAAAAATTCCCCGTCAGCTCCAACTTTTTTCCATCAGAACTTAATATTTGATCACACAACTTTTTCCTAAAGGAGAAGCAGTCCTCCAGTCTTTAAAATTGCAAACAGGCATCCAGGCCACTGGAAAACCTGTTGACATTACTGTTAAAGAAAATAAATAAATACCTTTCCTGTCTAATATAACCCAATCTGTTGAATTTCTGTGCAAGGCATTCTGGAGTTTAGCAAAATAGTTTCCAAACAAATGGCAACATTGGAATGAGTATTTGTTCCTCAAAATTGCACCTTCTATTATACTTAGGATGCACACATTTGAAAGATCCTGCAGCCTGGTCCCAATAGGATCAGCCATTATACTTGTATTAACCAACTATAGCATTTCTTTCCATTTGCAATTCAGTGCATTAGGTAATGAGCTCTGGAAATTTGCAAAACGCTTTTTAAAATTGCTTTAAATCACATCAGAGACAACAGACAAAACTGAGTAACCTGCTTATTATTTTACAAAGCATTTCCGTAGAATTATCAACCCAACAACCATTTCATAGCTTTGGAAAAAATAAAGAATTATGCAGCCACAGAATAAAACCCAAGACCATAAAACTCTACTGCATTTTATTTGAGGTTTTTTTCAGAGAGATTAACAAGAGCTACACAATTTACAGCTACTTAAACACAACTATCACTGCATAAACAGTCAACATCACAGTTTCACACCGTTGACAATAATTTCTATCACAAAAGAGATACGATCCAATCTGCTGGTATTTGCCATTCAAAGGATTTGGCATACCACTATGTCTAAAATGATCCTGAAAATGACAAACAACAAACCTAAAATTGTTTTGTTTTGCTACAAAGCAGGGAAGAGTTCCGAGTTTATTCACAAAGCATTTTCAAAGGAAGCCATCACACCACAAGGCCAAGGCCATCTGGAAAAATCCCTGCCCTCCAGAAGAGAGATCTCTCTTCTGTCCATGTCAATTGTCAGAGCATATGAGCTCTCCGCCGCTGGATTTCCAAGCAGACACTTGTTTTGATGCCGGGAAGCCACCGGCAGTGCACAGCTGGAGACTCCTGAGGATTTGCTCGCTCCGCGCGTAGTCCCCGGGGATCCCGGCGGGTGCCAAGCAGCAGCAGAGCCACRGAGCGAGCAGCTCAGGGAGGGCCTTTCCACAACACCTCTGCCTGTGAAAGGGCCACGTATCCCATGTTTTCTAGGCCTTCGCTTGCCATGGCTGCAGCTCTCAGAAAAATGCCTGCAAACCAAGCCCCCCCCRCCTTGCACACAGTTGCATCCAAGTAAAGTGAATGCTCGTGAGGCATTTGAGAGTTGAAAGCTGGAAAGGCCTAGAGGTGGATGCAGCCTGAGCCCAGCCCCTGAGCTCCGATCCTCAGCAATGATGCCTCCAAGCAACTCAAAGCCTTGCTGCTCCCTGAATTCTCCTTTTCTCCATCACTCCACCTTGGTTTTCTTTACAATACACAACCCAGCAGCCTTCCAGGCAACAGCCCTTCAGGCACAGACATGCACAGGCACAGACCTGCAGGAATGAGATCTACAACAGAAGCAGGGATTATAGAGAATTTCTGTTCACAGTTATTGTTCTCTCACAGCACTCGGGATTTTTTGAATCACTGAAGTTGCTCTTTGTAGCCTAGTTTATTTTTGATCAACCTTTCTCCTGTGTTACAGGGAATTTGTCCAACAGTGTTGTCACAGTATCACTGCAGGGTAAAGCTGAGCTTTACTCCTAGTTTTAGATGTCGGTGAGACTCAACCAATGGGATACTCACTCACAGCACACACCAGAAATTTTACATTAATTTATGCTGGGGAACCACTTTTTTACAACCCTATAATATTTTGAAAACCCCTTCTGTGCCAAGAATGTTCAGACAGAACGACAGTTCCTTTCTGTATAAGCAAGAGCCTTGGTTTGTGTTTGTTCCATAGCTGTGCCTGAACTTTAATGCTTTATAAGCCTTGTTATGAAATGCCTGTTCATTTGTACTGCATGTACCTTTTTTCCTCCTTTTTGGAAACCACACTCCAGCTCATCTGCAGCAATGAAGACACCCACCTGAATTCCTCCCCCCCAGCCTCCTCAGTACAGCTTTACAAATTCTAACCTCGCATTTCCTCAATTCTGTGAGAAGGTGACAGCCTCTGCAATAACAATGTGCAAGTTAGAACTCTGGATTTTGAGTAACCGTCAACAAGTTCCTAAAACCTGTAACTGACACACATTTGTCTGACAAGTAAATACCAGTAGAAAACTAACTTTCAATTAAAAATACTCCTTTTCACAAGGTTTTTGTTTGCAACTTATCCCAAAGCCCTGACCATCATTTCTGACATCATGATTACTGACTGTGAAAGGTTTAAGGTACCTCACATTTTTGAGCGGTACTTGCCACTCCTTCAGACAGGCAGACCTTTAGAAAAAACATGGAAAATGGGGAAAAGAGAACTCTAGTCTGCAGTAAACCTTGCAACCAATCCTTTCAACTCAATTCACTCTCATATGTAATGGTTGGGGTAACAGTACAAGGTGCACTGTCTGCAGGCCAGCTGTCTGGCCCTGACAGACAGGAGCACAGAGACTTTCCATCACAAGATCCACAAAAAAATACGATGAACCTTCAACAGCTCCTCCCTTCTCTCCCCTCTGTTCTCATCTCAGCTATACCCATCCCTGCTTTACAAATGGGATGATTACTCATCCCTTTAGTTCAATCTTTTCCACTACAACTTTCCACTGCCAAGCAAAGCTTTCCAATTCTGAAGGAGCTCCCCCTTCTCATCCAAGGAAAGGGAAAAAACCCTTAATACTTGGTACATTCTGCATCCTTTTGAAACATCTTATTTTACAGAAATATGTTATTTCCAACCAACCCATTCTTATTGTTCATTTAGTATACAACCAGCTTTTTTATTGCAAAATAACACTTAGTGAGAAATAGTCCTTTAGCAGATTTCATTCTTTCGCTATTTTTCGCCCAGCTCAAATGCATACACACAATAAATAAGCTATAATTTTGGTTCTAAAACAGCTGTCATCTCATAAAAACTTGCTGCTCACAAGCAATGTTTGTTGCACATTCAATCCTATGAGGATATAATACACATAATTATGCTATTGTTATTAAGGCAATCATAACAGATACCATACGGACTTTAAAGTGGCTTTGAGAACCATTTTTTAATAAACGCAACATCACTGACACATTTTGCAAGAAAAATTCATGCCCTAAACTGCATACTACTGGCAACATATATAGCTTACTCTTTTTGGGGTGTTTTTATGCTGTATGTACTGAGAGTAACAATACAACTCACAGCTTCTATTGAGATCTCACTTTCAAAGGCTCTCCAGCCTCGCTGCACATCATGTTTTTAATACAACAGTGACTGCATGCCAGAATTCAATGCTCCTGCAAATATGCCAACTTGTAGCTACTTTCAAAATGAGCTACTCACTAGGAATTAGTGCCAGGGTAAATCAATGGCACATTCAGCTAGATGTCCCAGCTCTACAAAATGAATTATACGCTATATACAGTCCTTTTGTACATGTCTGTCTTTTTTGCATCTTTATCAAGGAGAGCTGAAAAGACTAGAAATGAAGTTCCAGAAGGCTGTAAATTATCCAGCAAAGGATTAGCAGAACAGGAAGCAATTTAGCCTACCTGTACATTTAAATATTGGATTCACATATCAGAATAAATTCTACGCTGTCTAAACCATTTCACCCCTTCTCAAAAAACGCCGCTTTCTTTGGATTGTTCCCGCTGTGACACACACAGAGCAGCGGGATGCTGGGAGCTGCACCAGCAGCCTACTAATGGCTGAGTGCTGGGGTGTTGTTGGCAAAAAAAATAAAAAGTCACTTAAGTTGTAAAAGCTAATGGGTGGCAGATACTTGTGGGGAGCAAAACTGAACTTTTGAATGCTCAAACACAAACCTGCTACTTGCCAGCTGCAGCTGGTACGGACACGAGACAGAACCGAAAACTARGAGGCAGATCACACGTGCTTCGGCACATGGGACAGTTAGACTGGGAAAATGGGAGGCCTGGGGAGCAGGAAGCAGGGAGGGAAGATGCTGSTTAGACCCTGGAGCTCAGGCTCATGTACGGAGGCAGGTATCAGGAGCTACCYGGGAACCTGACTTTCAGTCCCACCTCCTGTGGCCAGGATCATCCTTGCTGGGAAGGGAACAGATCATCAAACAGGGTAAAGCCTCTCATCTCGTTGGTTCTTAAATAAACTGCAGTGTCCAGACCTACTATGTACTGTAGGCTTTTTGCCCGCATTTTTAAAAAAAAAAGTTTCTCCTTCATGACATGGAATTCATTTCCTTTTTTTTTAAAAAAAAAGACACTGCCAAGTTGCACACTTGACCAATCTGCAATGCTCTCATAGCAAAATTCAATAAGCCTGAGGGCTGTCCACTCTTATAAACAGCAGGTAAATTCTAGAAATAATTGAAGCTCGTGAAGTTGTGTTTGTGACAGAGKATCCTTCTCCACAAGGCTAAATATCAACTTGCAGAAGAAGTTTCAGCAGCCTGACTGTGTTTCATTTATAAAACCTTCTTATTCAGTACCCTTTCATTCCCTTCAGACATTCAATCGATTTTCCATCCACATCTCAAAAGTGCGACTGCCTTACAAGTTGTGTGCATTTGTACCACGTGTTAATCGCCTCCTCCTACAGAACCAGCTTCCTTTATCTACTACAACCTCAGAGGAACATGTCTAATTCCACCTGACTTCACCATTCAGAGATAGTATATCGTATTTATTTTCATATGGATTATGCACAGTGCCTTAGGTGCTTATACTACGGGCATTTTATAAGTGTGAACTTGATTGATTGGTCACAAGACTGTTTTGGATAGCTGTAAAATGGATTTGGCCCCCAGCCACGGTTTGCTCAGCACAGATATACTGTAGGACTGAGATAACTTCAAGAATTCATAACACATATGCTAAGAAATATTACAAACCCGTATTTGTACGGTTGGCATTATACATGCATCGCTAAACATTTCTCAATAGCAATGCATACTACAACATATAAGAGAATTCTGGCTGGATATTTATCAGGAAAGAAGACTTACGAAAATGTGTTTTCAATAACTGGTGTGAAGTCAGCCACTCTCTGCTGATTAGATGCAGTCGCAGTTCAGAAACAGCCTTATTCAGCATAAGTACGAAGCAATCACCCGCTGTAAGCAGGCTTGAATTGGGAGCTTCATGCTTTATGCTGAGTGACTAAATGCAAAAAAATCAAGATGACTGCATTAATTGCCATCTTCAACTTGAATGGCAAGAAGAAACCCAAAATCTAACTCCACATCTCCACCTGGATTCTTTTTCCACAGCTTTTTGAAGMGCTGTTTCAAAAAATTCCCTTTGTAAGATTAACTCACTATAGTAATGCTGTTTTATCAAAGCACAAAGGTGCCACCATTCTACGAAACCATCATTTTTATATAAACTATACAAGCTTGATATTAAGATTGGTTTTATATGTAGAATAGTATCTTCATACCATTTTATGCTTCGCTTTCTTGGAAGTTACAAAGGAGCCCTTGTGTAAACTGGTATTTCTATTCTTGAACTCTGGTCTTTTAAGAGTCTTAGTCTTGAAAGAACTGGAGTATTTTAGAAGTAGTTAAGTCATCAGCATAAATATTTCACATACAAGATAAAGACAAGGCTTTCCTAAAAAGCTGTGACTTTCTAGGGTTCTCGAATTTCCCAATATTGAACTGATAACTACAAAGATTGCAGCCATTACAGCCAACCTTGCGACGGATTATCCACTATTCTATTTCAACACTACCTTCAAATAATAGTCAAACCAATATATTTCACTTTAAAAATGTAATTCTTTAGTTTTGATGCATTTGCAAACTAACATCTGTAACAATGTGGCCACATTACAGCTTCCTTGATACGTATGGTCTGAGTTCTTACAAACATTTGAGAAGGAATTTATTTTTAATCTTTATGCTTTGAATAATCCTTTCTATATCAACTCACACATAAAACTTTATTGCTAGTATAAAGCAAAATACTTAATTCAGAAGAGGACTAGGAAGTCTTACTTCTCTTTGCAGAAGAAGTGTAAGTCCAATCACAAACAGCAGGAAACCCTCTCAGTAGCCTCTAAACTTTTGATGTAGTAATTTGACAAACCTCAGTCAAGGAGAAAGCAGCATTTGTCCATGACAGATTACAAGCACCTCTTCCTAAATGTTGAGTCAAGTCTGATTTTCTTATCTACAAGGAGATAGGTGAGATTTTTTTCTCCTGGAATAAAACCTAAAATAATTTCCAGGTGGTGTCTCCAAAAAGCTCTGCTAGACCACTGACTCAGCACTGCTAAGGAAAAAACACCTTTTTCCTCTTTGAGACAGTCCTAATGTTAACTCAGGAATGTCTTTGCAGACTGATTCACTACAGCACCAAAGCATATGTTCACCTTTAGGARCACATGCAGTCACAACTGACGTAAATGAAACGAGGCCCGTGTTAATGGTTTGCTGGATCAGGTCCTAGTCCACAGTTGGTTACCCACTTAATCTGTGGCTGATCATCTGTGTGCTCACAGGGCCTTAGAAGATGGCATGGGAAAATAAGAAAAAAAAGATACAGAGACAAGATGGACCATTATGACAGTTCACTGAATCATCGGAAGCGTGGCTTACCAACCACAGACAACAGTTAAATCAAAACAGGGTCTGGGGATCAATAAAACCATATTGCTGAAATCATGCTGTTAACTGGCACCTGAACATAAACTAACACAATCCAGCTACCACAGTTCAGGCTACCATTAATGTTTCACTTTACTCCTTGGACTGCAGAGCTTTTTTGACTGTCTTCTTTTTAAATTCCATAAGTTGATTTTTAAGGCAAGTTGATTTTAAATTCAGAAAGCATATTTTTCTCCCCTCAACAAAGAACATCTTTTAGTGGCATGGCAATGTCACTTCTCCAACAATTAAACAGGCATGATTTATACAGTCTTTAGTATAAGTGCATGGGACAACGAAATGTTTGCAGAAAATCAAAGGATTTTGTATTTTCTATCTCCAGGGAAAGCCATAGAGACATGGGCCAACATAGTTATATGTCATTTACAAAATGAAACATGGCACTTGACAAAGAAAGAATATCTTCTAGGTAGGGCGCTTGCTAAGTAGGTTCCAGCTGTCAAAGCATCAAAGACATCACCTTTTCCTCTTGTCACTCAGAATACTGGCAACCCATGCATTACCATGCTAAGAGAGATACTACTAAAGTTAAAAACAAAAACAACACTGGAACCTTTTGGCTTCTGCACTACAAGAGAGTCCATCCAGGGGAGCATGCAAAGGTTAACTTTTTTATTCGTGAAACTAATAACAAGAAAACATTTTTAAAAAATTCAAATCAGACACACAGAATCATAGAATTGTTTAAGTTGGAAAATATCTGCAAGATCTTTCCACTGAATTTCCCAATTAATTAATCTTCAATACCTTGGCAATTACCAGGTTTCATAGGATCATGGAACCTTTTGGGCTGGAAGGGACTCTAAAGAACATCTTGTTCCAAMCCCTCTGCCATGGGCAGGGACACCTTCCACTTGGCCAGGTTACTCAGGGCCCCATCCAGCCTGGCCTTGAACACTTGCAGAGATGGGGAAGATTTATACAATTTTTAATGAGAGCAAGTTTTTCAGCTCATGTYGTAGACCTGGAGAGGGCAAGTGAAGACAGAAATGATGGGACAGGAAGGCAGGGGAAAGAAAAGGGAGTATTTTGAGGTCCTGCACTCAGCACATGCTGGTGATACCTTTAAATTGGAGGCAGAGATTTAAAAATAAACTTTGGAAGCAGTAACAAGAYGCTCAAACCCTACAGCCACCCATCCAGCTGTGGACAGCATCTGATGTCATCCCTGATGGGACAGCACTGGACCTTGTGCAAGGTGGGCTGCACCAGGCTGCACCCAAGCACTCACCATCGTGCTCCCATTCCTGGTAGCTGCAGTTTCAAATAGTTACATGATGCCTTCTAAAAATGTGTGTGCTTAGTAATGAACCGGTATAATCCTCAYATACATTTTTAAAACTGCATAAAAGTTAATTAAACTAGAATTAGAGTGTATTTTTCCCTCTCCCTTACTATCACTTTGGCTTCCTCAGGCAGTCCTAAATCCAGCAGAAGTATGTTTTGAGTGGGCACTCATGGAGGCCTGATGCACAGTCCTCTGGGTAGGACACATCCATTAGACAAGTGATGGGTTAATGCTGACAAAGTGTGCTTCCCCAAAACGTCACCTGATGATGTTTCCGAGTTCTCTGCTGAAGACAAGCGTGGGGAGGCAGGGTTTGGAGCTCTTTGAAGAGAAACAACATGGCTCGGGCAGACCAGCAGTGCAGTAGCAGTTGGGTCACTCTAATCAGACACTTTGAAGAGCTGATGAAAGCTGCAGCATCCAGGAGAGTTCTGAACATAAGCTTTTCCCTATTCGTTCACTCAGGACACATACTAATAGCCTAATAATATTCCCACTTCCCACTTGCAGGTATGGCTGCTGGCAAAGATTGACACTGAAGGTGATGTAACTCCACACACACTTCTCTTCACAACTTACCCACCTGGGAAAATCAAGTGCTGGGGGAAAACAACAGGGTTTTAAAGACCCACCTTCTGCCTGAAAGGTTTTAGAGGGAAAGAGGCAAGACATCCTCTTAAACCTGCCATCTTTTCTTCCCCCGACAAGCTACTTTCTTACTCCTGCCAGACACCTCTTCTCTACGCTCACAGCACRTATCTTACAGGCCTCAAAATGCTCTTCCTCCTTTCGAGAATAAATCTTCTGTAGCTCTCAAAACACAGTCTGATAGACCTAGTGTGGTTAATGAAGTTAAATCCCATAGCCTGGAAGGAAGCAGCTGCCCTGGAGCAGAGGAACAGCGTTCCTCTCTTCGTTTAACTCCTGGTTCCCCAAAGCTCCTACATTTGTTTTGGCCCAATACCGTCACCTTTGGTACAAGTACAAAGATCCTGTAACTCCAGACTGGCTGCTCTGGCTTGGGCTACAGCTACAAATCAGATTTCTTTTTTAAACTTGGGCTAAAACCTGTCATCTTTTCAGGGAGCACAGCAGCAAATACATCAAAGTGTTCATGGTCTTCCGTTAACTTTCCTGCTATTTGCCCTAAAGGACATGCCTGCTCCAAAACTGTCACGATTAACTTGGACAAGGGGGAGAGCTAAAGGCTACAGAAGCATCTTAGGAGAAAGAAACCCATGATATGTCCCAAGATGCTCTCGTGGGAGCACAGAAATAGCACACAAACAGTAACAGGGGTGTAGCTCTGCTCCCAGTGCCAGCACACGGATACTCAGCCCCGAGTTCCTCYGCTCGTGGGCTCAGCTCCTCCAGGAAAATACACACACTCTGTACTCCAGGCAACCCCTGCAAGGCAAATCCCTGGCTGCTCGGCTGGAATACAGTCGTGCTGCTCAACACTGAACTTAATTTAGGAACCAGTTTAGGATTTCAGTTCAGCTTTATTAGTGAGGTTGATGGACTGAGAAGAACTCGCACAAAGCCGCTGTCTCCAAGCCATGGCCCTTGTAGCATGGAGGTAATTTTATTGACAAAATTGTTCCACAAGTCGAGTAAACTGTGGTTTAGGTGAGCATTGCTTACTGCTGCTGTTTTCTGCTCCAGGATTATCAGAAAGTGAGTCATTTGCCCCCTGTGATAAGCATTTTAATGACAGCAACCTAGTACTGCAGCCACTGCGATACACAARGGAAACCATTCCCAAAAAGCCATCACCTAAGACAAGAAAGATATTTATATGGAAGCTTGCTAGCTTGTAATAAAACACAAATATAATGACAAAAGTGTTTTCCAAATCAAGTTAATGAATACCAAAAATGCAAGCAAAATAGATTACCTGGGGAATAAAATTTAAAAGGAGGGTGGGAACAGAAGGCACCAGGCACTGAATTGCAGGGATGGCATACAGGGATGTCTCTGCAGTTAAAGATTTTAAAAACAACTGGTGGGACAAACAGTAACCCAGCTAATCCTTGGTACTGGCACGCTGCCTATTTCGAGAGAGCAGCAGCTGGTGAATCTGACGTAAGTCTCTGCATCCAAAGCAGGAACTTACTGTAATGAAACCACAGCCCACATTGGAAAAAAGACTGTAAACTCGACAAAAAAAATGTAAAAAAAAAAAAATCAGCATCTCAATACATTATGTGCTACATTTCCATCCAAGTAAAATTAATCACAGAATGTCACAATTAGGATGATTCAAAAACAAAAAAACAACCAAGCAACACAATAACCAAAAAAAATCCCCCAAATCAAAACCATCAGTTGGACTGAACCCAGTATTAAAAAAAAAAAAAGGGGTGAGGATGAAGAAATTACAAACCTTGCATCTTCTTTGGTTTGAAAAGTACAAATCTAAGACCTTAAGCTGCATAAAAACACCATTCCAGAAGCCCAAGGCGCTAGGCAGAACTACTTGGACTGGAAAAAATAGGCACATTAGTGAACCACCTAATTCAGGATCCAGTTACTCTTCCACCCCCATTAGAGCACTGCAAGAATGTCAGTCCCTTTATCTTGGACACCGTGAGAAAAGCATCTTCTGATAAAAACATCCACACCTCTCTTTCTCCCTTCTTCCCTCCCTCTCCCTCTCCTCAGAGGAGGGCCAGGTTCACGGTGAGGCTCCGAGCAGATACTAACCCTCTGCATTTCCCTGACCAACTGGTTGCCAGGATTTTTTTTTTTTCCTTTCTTTCAGAGAATATAAGAGAGGGTAAAAAAAGGCTTTGAGGCACATGATACTTTTTAATCTTTCTCTTAGTTGCTTGATAATAATTAGCATGGGAAGAAATGACCAGCTGCATAACGGCAGGAGCAGTCACACAACGCCCCTGAATCTCACTTCAGGAATTCCAGTTGCCGCACCTGGTAAGGGTAAAGGAAGGTGCGGATTTCATGGACAAAAAAATCCTTAAAGGATCCTTAAATGGGCTGAGAGGCACACGAAGGGGTGAAGAGGGTTTTATTTCATTTAGGGATGATAGAAGAGGAAGTCATCAGGTCATTAAATCGCTTAATTTGCTCTATAAGCAAATGAGTGCATAAACACCAGAGTTCTGGTTGTATTATCTCTCATTGACCTTCAGTGTCAAATATGCTCAGTTTAGAAAGAAAATGTTTTCTTTTGTCTTGAAGAGCCAGCCTTGTAAAAATAGCTCCGGAGCTGAAAGTCAAGCTGTGTTCTTTTTTGTTCATGAATCACCATAGAAATTGGTGATGGAAAACTTATTAGAAATTGTCACTGGAGTCAGCAGATACCGGCTCTCCATAATCTTTGGCAGCGCCGTCGAATAAGAAAGGGGATGTTTTCCAGAGCAGAACTCCTCTTGAAACAACCAGATTGTGCCTCCGGGGCTGCGCGTGAAGCAAGGGCACGGAGAGGGGCTGTGCAAGATATGAGGCGGGGTTGGGACTGAAATGACTCGCTTTTTTCCCCCCTAACAGATCTTTAGCGCACCGTGTGCCCCCGCCCGAGCCGCCGGCAGTTTGGTCACGTTGGGAAGCTGGGATGAGCTGTCTCATTGCCAGCAGCTCCCTGCCTTCTCCCGCGCCAGCCTCAGCGCTGCAAATGTGGCTCTGAAAACGCAAGAAGCGCTATGAAAATTTTAGCTGTTCTCATCAGCCACTCCTGCTTCTTAACCCTTTGCTAATTCCCTCCCGCACCACAGCCTGTGCTGCACATTTCAGGGAGATGAACCTCAGTTCGCGCAGGGAACTCTGCTGAAACCAGATCAGCCTCACTCAACTCAGCCTCCAGACTTGTCTTGATGCCAAGCCCAATTCTGCTCAATGTTCAAAATCTTCACAGATTTCTCTGTGCAGCCCAAAGAACCAAGTTCAACACAGAAACGAAATCTGTTCTACTTTCTTAAGATTAAGATCTTTCATTTCCAGCATTTAATTCCTAGCTTTTAATGCATGAGAACCAGCACATCTCTGAATAAGCTTCTCCACTGCTTTTACAGACTGTATCCCTTTGATCCAAGGCTTTCCCAATGCCATTTGCTTTGGGATCACCATCACCCAAAGAGAACGTTTGCTGCAGAACAGCAGAGGTAGAAGCAGCTCCAAAAAGGAGTTTCGGGAAGCATGACAGATCCAGCCCTGACCCCTCTCCTCCCATGTAACACAATAACTTGCTCAGGTCTAAGGGAAATTTATGCAGCTCCCGAAGGAGACACTCTTCTTTCCCTGGAGAAAAGGCAGCTGGATGTCTCCATTTAATTTCTGAAGCACTTTACATACCATGAGTGTTATGCATCTCACATTTTGACTTCAGTAAGTTATTATATCATCATGGAAAAACATTATAAATATTACACTGAAAACAAACTTAGAAGTATAATTTATAACCACAGACTCCAAACTAGCTGCCTGGGAAGTCCCAGGCCATGGGGCCACCCCTTGCCTCTGCTCATCCTCGTCTTAACTTTATCTCCCACAAGTGTCATCACAGGGAAAATCGTGAGATACTTGAAATCTCACCAAGTTTATAGCTAATAAAGTTGTTAGCATGGCTGAAATGATTTCATATTATATTCATTACAGAACTCCTGCATAAATTAATGTCGTGCCTTAATATTCACAGAATTTCAGCATTCTTCACACAGGCTTTGCTTTAATTATCTATAATGATTAACTCTACCATTTAAATGGTAAATTGAATTATATCTGGCACTATGAGAAGGGAGGATGCTTTACACTGATGTGACGCAAATAGGTCAGTGAAACATAATAAATGTAATGTATTGGGCTAAAAGTTGTCATTTTACTATTCAAATATTTAAGTTTTCTTTATAGATTGATATGAAGATGCATTGAATAACATTCTGTGTTGTCCCTCACATAAGGATTAGAAACAGAGTTATCTGCCTGGTCTATAACATGAGCTGGAAGATGCCCTGGAGGCTGGACACACCAGGAAACTTAAAACTATTCTATATTTTGGACTTCTGTCCTCATAAGGGAGGAGTAGATTGCTCAGTATTACTCTCGGTAATGGATGGCCTCTTTCTGCTGCTCTTTTTCAATCAAATGATTTTTCTTCCAAGATATCTGCTGGGAAGGTTTCCTAGAAGGTAGAGAAGGGGTTGGGCATGGGACTTATGCAGCAGGCTTTAAAATCATTCATTTCTGAAATAGAAACCTGGAGACAAAACTTCCTTCATCATGAGAAATTTGGAGTGGGGAAAAGGGGGAGTAGGGTGGGGATTTTTTGAAGGTGTTTAAGTGATCCTACTACTTTTAAAGATGTTTTACCTCATTCAAAAAAACAAGAGTGTGTCTCAACCCTTGGGAATAGAGTTGTTTAACATGAAAAATACAATGTAAATGTACAAATGCACAGCAAGGTAGATTTTTAGCAGATACACACCACTCCTTCTCCTTCACAGGCAGGGCTTTCACACAGTCACACGCTTATCCACAGGCTTCCCACGGCGGTGGGAATTTACCAGGACATCATCTCAGCTGCGTTTCAGGCACGGAAGAGCAGAGGCTCCACACACCATCATGTCCTTCAGACTCATCCTTCCTCTGAGACGCGCCCCCCGTCACTGCCGAGTCAGCTGGAGCCAAGCTGGGTGTCCGGCAGCACAGACTGTCTGTGCTACGCCGGCTTTGACTCAGCTCACACCAGCTCACGAGGGAGGGACTGGCCTGAGCATTAGGAGATAATTTGCCAAGATGTTTTGCTGCTCCTGAAGCCAATCTGTAATTTTACGGCATGTTATTTGATTTTTAAAGGAAGGCTTCTATTAAAACAAAAAAATCTAAACTCCAGCCTGGAAGAAGCTCGGCTGCACATTCAGGAGAGGAGTATCTCAGACACAAGCATGCCAGGCCAATATTTCTTAAGTAGTTTATGAAATCATCCCTAAAATGTATACAGAAAGAAGTTTATAGCATTTCAAACCATATTGTATTTCACCCCAATTTCACAGTTGTCCTGTTCCCACACCATAATGGCCTAAGTTTCCGATCTTGCCGAAGGGTTTCTTTTTGTTTCATGCAGTAAAACCACGGATTTCTTCGTAATAGGCCACTTAGGATCTGTACAGTGAGAGTATTTCCAAAAGATCTGACATCCCTTCATTAAAATAGGTTACGTCCCTGGTAGACTAAACGTTAGCTTGAGAAGTCTAAACAGATGCTGTACAAGAAATAAATTTTTCGAGGCACATGGTGAAATAGCAGCACTGCTGAAACCAATTGATCCGGTGACATTACAGCGAGAAGATGCTGTAGCTAAGAAAAACGTCAACTTCATTTCAGCCCCAAACAAGTTATAACAGCAGCAACGTTGGCTCAGGGCATTTTTAAGGAATTAATAACCAGCCAGGGTTAGTAGCCTGAGGCAAAGTCAAGGATTAAGCACTATGAGGATAAACACATACAGCAGCTTCAAATAATATAGCTGACTTCAGTTTAATCATTTTGTTTCGCTTTCAAAAAAACTTATGATCTCCAGACAGAAAATATAATTCATATCACAAAGAATATACACATACACACCCCCCCAGGCAAGAGCTGAACAGATAAATGGAAACACTGTAAAAAGTAAACATTTTCCTCTTAGCAACAGAAGGAGAAAGCTTCCATTGGTTACAATTAAAACAAACAACCAAGAACTCCAGAAAATAGGCAAATATTCCCAAAGGAGGCTACAAGAGTGCTGGAGAGGGACTTTTTGCAAGAGCATAGAGTGACAGCACATGGGGGGAACSGCTTCAAAGTGACAGAAGGCAGGGTCAGATTAGCTATTAAGAAGAAATTCCCTGTGAGAGTGGTGAGGCTCTGGAATGGGTCGCCCAGAGAMCTTGTGGATACCACATCTCTGGAAATGTTYCAGGCCAGGTTGGATGSGACTTTGAGCAATGTGGTCTAGTGGAAGGTGTTCCTGTCCASAGCAGGGGGTTGGAACTAGATGGTGTTGAAAGGAYCCTTCCAACCCAAACCATTCTGCGATTGTATGAAAAAATAACCAAACCATGTTAGCAACTGTATGGAAGAGAAAAGGTAACTTAGGTGATCCCAAAGCTCAACATTTCCCCCCCAAGAAGAAGAGTGGACCAACCTTTCACCACAGCCTTCACCACCCAGAACTGCTCACAAAACTGACTTAATATACCAAAGTGTTTATGCTTTCTTTTTCTGCACAGCTAGCAAGTAAAACATGATCTTTGCTATTTCTGTTGTTTGAAAGGACTACATACTTCTTTTCGCTAAAATAAATCAGCCCAATAAACTCCAAACTAATCTGGAAAATGTGTAGTCAGAATGGGATTCAGATTTCACTAATAGGTAAATCAAAAGCATCCCAAAGGCACTGCCATGAGCCTTAAGTTTACAAGACAAGTTCCAGTAAAGAAGCTAAACAACAAAACCGACACTTTAATTTTTAATAAAAATATTTCCCTGCATTGCTTAAAGTCAGGATGGAATAACCATAAGATAATACACTTCGGCACCTTTTTATCAGAAAAGGTCCGACCAGTTGCTACCCTAACTCAGAGAGCCTGCAGTTGGAAGGTTTACATTTATCTTTGCAGAGCAAGAGGAGACAAAAGGCTCTTCTACCTGGGTGACTTTTTATCACCTATGTCTAAACACAGTGCATGGCATTTGCTCTCTTGTTGAAGGTAATTTTTATTCTCTCTCCTTTTTTTTAAGCAGGGAAAGGTCACTCTTACATCATTGAAAATGTTCAAAGGACGTTGCAAAATTCTGATGCTACTTAAAATTACTTTAGGACTCTTCTTTCAGTATTAAATACAGTATAGAAAATCTGCAGTTAGTAACTATGAAGATCCCGAGTTGAATCTTTCAGACAACATTTTTCATTTATTACATAGACAAAAATCTCTGGAGTCAGTTAAATATTAACATACAATGGAAAAGTCATTCATCTTTTTAATCTCTAMTTTATATTGATATGCTGATAGAAATACATTTATTATTAACAATTTACTTTTTTAAATGTATAAAAAGGTAGGGATTTTTAGACAGCTCTTCAATACACAAAATGCAGTGAAGTTAGAGGATGCTTTGTCATGGGCTGAATTAAGACCTCGCTGTAAGCTTTTGTTTGATCATTCTTTGTTCAGAAACACRGCAGTTATATCCCCAGAGATTTGTTTGATTGGAGTTGTTTCTAGTCAAAACATTTCTCATGCAACCAGCACTTCTTGACTCGCCCCAAAAAGCCTGTCACTGCCTAGAACAGCATCATCCACCTCCCTGAGCACAARCTTTGCAACAAGGGACTCAAGAGCTTTAGTCCAAGTTCTTACAATATCTTCCTGTAGCTCCGGGGGAATAATGTCCCTGAAGACTGAGACAGTATTCACRCATGAATATCTCACAGGGATGTTGGAAAGGTTAACATTTTGAAAGCACAAATTCCATCATGGTGAAAGAAAACATGCATGAGGGAAAGAAAGACAAAACTTCTTGTAAGTTATTGAAGACAGAACGGAAAGCTTAAAAAAAAAAAAAAAAACAAACAACAAAAAAACCCCAAAAGTGACATAAAACTTTCAGGGGCCTTACAGTCTAACATGGAAAAAAATCAAATGCTAGAGTATCTTACTATAAGTTACTTTCACAATTGCTGGTGATGAAGTACGAATTGATGCAATTCCGAGTGCCGAGACATGTTTTCATTGCCTCTTATAGACAGCATACTTCTGAATATTGAGCTATATTCTTCCAATGCTTTTCTATCTATAAATGCTACACTTAGCACAGGGTTATCCATTTGGTGAATTGCAAAAGCACATAATAAAATGCATTTTATCATGTATATGTGACAGCCTCACTTGCTGTTAAAGTATCTTCCAAATACTATCATGTTCTTGAAGAGCTCTAAAATAAACATCAAGTCCCAACCACAAGTCAGAAACTCTTTCCTCCTGAACAATTGAGTGTTGCCACAACTTCACCTCAATCTCAAAGTACAAGTATTCAGTTCAAGTCCAGCATTTGCAGAGAATTATCTCATAAATTATACGTGTCAGGTGCATCTTCCTTTTACCTCTGAGGAACAAGTGGTCATCTAATTTTTCACTCCTTAGACAAAACAGTTTCCATGCCATCAATCCACAAAGTTGATAATAATATGAAAAAAACCATGCCAACAAATATAGATTCACGCTTCTACATGAAGTTTTTTTTCTGCCTTTACTCCTGACTCAAAAATACTTGCTGGTCTCCATGTTTCAAACAAGGATTTTTCTGACAGCTCGTGCCAACAGTTCAGACGGTTTAGCTGCCCAAAAGAAAAAAAAAAGAGCAAAAACCACAAACCACCAAGGAAACAAAAAACCCCACATCTTCTCTTTGGAGGTCATCTGGTGTCTTCTCAGACACTTGAGTGCTGGCCTCCAGGGGAAACAGCTTGGCTAAAACCAGTCTTATTACTATCCAGACCAAGTACAATACTTCACAAGTACTTATTTTTATATCTTGTCAACATTTGCATAGTCTTTGTGTCCGGAAATTCCAGAGCACCATGCACGAGCTGTCAGCTACCTTTATGCAATGCTGCATCCTTCTCAGAACTCATAAAATACCAATTCCTAGTTAGACAACGTAGCTGTCACATCAAACATACATTCAATCATTTAAATTGCAACACATCGTTCACCCCAAAATCTCTTTGCAAAGCGTATCGGGCACTGAATTTGTGACATTAAACAGACAGAACGGCTGTCTGCTAAAAGCAGCATCCATAATTAAGCAAGCAGAGCGTATGAAGGGTGGTACAATAACAGGAAGGTGGGATTTCAGTCACCTCAGGTAAGGTTTCCACGGGTTAATGCAACCAGCTCACATTTAACTGTCAAAGTTTCCTAYAGACAATGGAAAGGAATAAACGGCTTAAGACAGCAATTACTCTAAGTTATCTTCAATTCCTAATTTAATCAAGCTGAATCTCTTTCTGTGATTTATTTCTCTCCATTGATTGTAACCCGAGAGACGTGTAGCTCACACTTAGGTGTTTAAAGGTTAGACATATAAGAGGAAGTAAGAAGGATCTTACCTTACTAACGTGTTTCATCCTAAAGCATGAGTTTGAGATTAGAGGTTTCCTCCACAGCAAGCTCACGGGATTTAAAAATTGTGGAAATGCAGTTTCRTGAAAACACACAGTGCATGTTGCTAAGAAAAAAACAAGGTCTTCTATAAACACATGCACAGAGATGGTCTGGGCTTAAAAAATGAAAGTGTGAAGAAGCAGCATCTACAGCAGGAACACGATCTGATCTGACAATTGATGGCTGTCACAGATAGTGCAGGCAGCAAAATCCCTTGAATCAATGATCAGTGGATCCTATCCCTTGAACACTCAAATTTTTGCAGGCATGTGTCAAGGACCTGATGAAGGATTCCTGAGCCCCGATGCTCATGCCTTCAGGCATAAACAGGACATTATGTTTCTGGTCAGCTTAGCTGGAGTCCAACGAATCTTACCCCCCGTAACAAAGAAGCCAAAAGAGCAGATGCAGAACATGGAATGTCAAAGCATTTAGCTCATTGCTCTGACAAGAAATGTCACACACCGCACAGAAAATAACCAGACTAGTAAGAAACACCCCAGTGCGTGTTTATCCATCCTCTGCACGATGTCCTGGCACCTGCCATCTTAGATTTCCATTAACTGGAAATTCCAATGAGACATAAAGCAAAACTTAGCATCATTTGGGCAGTTAGGTACTAGGAAAGTTGGCCTAGAAAGGTCATAGAATCTCCATCCTGAGAGCCATTGGCAGCTGGGCWGGACTCTACCCTGAGCAACAACCTGATCTAACTGAACATGGGGCTGGACTGGAAGACTCCAGAAATCCCTTTCAACGCTTTGTRTGCCGTGCCTGTCCTTTCAGCAAACAGCACCAGGTATTGCAAACCCATCGTCTATAACCATGTACAGGAAAGCAGTCCCAGTAATACATCATCCTGGTTTTGACAATTTTCACTCAGAGAGGGAAAAACTCCCTTTACTCTCGAATAAACATGTTAGAAAAACTTGCAAAACTACCACACTTTTGGCCCAACTACCATTTTGATTACATTTTTGAAGGTGTGAACATCTTTTATTATTCAGTTTATAAACCTGAATTTAGCACCTCTCCTCCTCCCTACCATCACACCACCCCCAGAAAAAAGAGTCATCACTACACATGGATCAACCACAAACAAAATCATTTAGAGGAACACTGAAAATTCATCTTTTATCATCTGTGCCACCTAGCAACACAGCAGTACTGGATCCAACACATTTGCAAATTTGACACAGAGGAGCGCATGAGCATCAGAACAGGGGAAGAAACAAAATCTCCTTTCCCATTTCAAAGCTTTCCCAGGCACAAGAGCTTTCCACTAATTTTGAAATACTGTCACGCTTACAACAGAACTCACACATTATTTTTAAATTGCATACTTGAGTTTTGAGTAAATACAGTGTTTGGGGTTGTGTTTGGTTTATTTTTTTTGGTGTGGCTGATAATTTCATCTTCCATAAATCAGACCAGGCCAGGTATTTCTGAGATACAAAAACCTGTACCGAACTTCAAAATTAAATACAAGGCAACTACATCTTGCCTGATCTGTTGTGTGCAGCAGCAGAAAGGGAAGCCTTTTCTCTTTAAATTATTACAAGTAAATGGACAGACTTTAGAGTTTTAAGACCAGTTCATTTCAATAACATGAAAATTTCATCCAGGATAGTGAGTAAAGTATTACTAAAAAATTAATGTAATCATATGCACACATAATTACTTGCATGCTATTCATTTACCAAAATTTATCAGTTAGGTACTTCAATTCTTTCACTACTCATGTGTTCCTGAGCCAGGGAAACAAACATTAACTGACTGCATGCGATAGGTCACAAAATTGCAGCACATCTGAGGACGGGCTGGAAGCCTCCTGGYTTCAGTGGTCTAGCACTGGAGTAAACTTATTTCTGCTTTAAAATGTATTTAATATTTAAGTAGAGTTATCCATACAAACAATGCATTTGACTTTCAGTTCAATAAACAGTATGACGTATGTAATTTTAATTCTTTTTTAAAATTGCAAGGTTAGTCAACTACAGTACTTTGAGAATCAGTCTAGAAGAAATGAAGTATTAAACATCTCTAATTTCAGTCAATAGTCTGGAAACTATTGTAGCTTTCCACTTTTCAGGCATTCCTATTCATAATTCACCACTGGATACAACAAAAACAACACTTTATTTATAAGCTGGGGAGTAGATTCTGTGATTTGCGTGTACAAAAAAAATKTAATTTAGGCTAAATTCCGGGAAACTTTCAAAGACATCAGTCTCCTGTTGGGTTTGTTTTTTTTTTTTCCCTAGAAAACTAAATTCAGTGGAACGTAATTTAGGAGATGGTCAAACCACAGTTAAAAATTTGTTTGGACAGTTACATACATATTCATTCTGTCATTTTCATCCTGATTTTTGACCAGCCATTTCCCAACTGAGGTATCTTTTATACATCTCTCTCAGTATCTTATCTTAGCCRTTCTGGACAAAGGGAACTTCATTATTCATCTTTAGATTGCTTTTTAAGATTTAAAATATAACATCTTTTCTGCAGATTCTGTACTTTTTTTWAAAAAAATTAGAATTTAAAACCAGCAGCCTACTTTAATCTTTGCCTGTGGAGGAGACTCCAGGAAAGCGATGAAAGGTTTGCCATTCAAAAGGAAGAGGCAACAGAGAGACCAGAACAGAAATGAGCACAGGAGACAACCCCYCAAAAAAAAAATGGAAAAGAAAATCAGAGATTAAGATGAATGAGGCAAAACAGAAGTTCAGAAGCAAACACCAAGATTGACAGCYGTCAGGAACTGAGTCACCTATTCAATCAACTAAACAGCTCATCACGGGCAGAAATAAGCTCCTCCAGAACACTTCATTAGCTTCCCTTGCATCCGACCGAATGCAGCTCRGAGCTCGCTGTTACACGAAACCTCATCTTTGCATTGTTTCTTCTTAAAATTCTGCACTGCAAAGCAATAATCAGCAGTGACTGGTGATCCACTATAATTCAAAAATTCATGAAAACCTGACAAATCGTGGCTTCAATTCACTAAATGTCACACGGTAGCAATTACTGTCCTGAACTAGTACCCAAATTACATACACAGCACCTTGTCACCAAAATCAGAAGGAATATTTGTTTCTGCTTAAGCAGAAAGAAAGGGGAAGAAAGTCAGCCAGATGTCTGTATAAACTTGCACTCTGCTACAAGTTCYTGTTACAATTTCAAAAATAAAGCTGAAAATGGGTGCAGGACGTGAGCTTTGCATGGGGTGAAAGACTGGGGGGTCAACCACGACCAGTGGGGCTTCAAGAACTGCACAGAAGCCCCTCCAAACACAGCTCTAGAAGAAAGTGAAGAAAATTTTTCTGTTTTTAAAAGCTTCTTAAAAGCAGAATTAAATTTGTTAAGACTGTAATAGGAGATATGCATAATTAGTCAAAAAAATCAGTTTGCTTCTATTAAAACCAAKGAAACTTGGCCTATTAAATTTTGGTACTTTGGGATTTGCAAATAATTTCACTTCAAGTGAAAGTCARAAAGGTTTGTGGACCAAGTAACTCCTTTTCAGGTTTTGCTTCCACATATACATCCTCACAATCTCCACTCCTGCACAGTGCTAAATGTCCTTTTTCACCAAAAGCAGGGAACCCAAAAACCAGAAACATTCTTTCACTTTAGCTTTTCTATTGCCATGTAATCTACTTAATCAATATTTATTTTAGCATAGGAGAAAAAAAATCTGACCTTTATTTAGAGAGCTGATTCTTAGATTTCAATTATCAACAGATCTGTGCTGGTTAAAGAACTTCGAGAGGATTTTAATACAGGGAAGCAATAATGCAAGACATAAACCAGAAAACCCAGCACTCTGCATTAGTTCATTTCAAAGTAAACATAGAAATTAAATGATTTCTCTATAATGTCTCAGAGACTGCAAAAACAACGATAAAAGGGTAACTACCATACTGATGTAAACGTTTTTATAGGATCCAATTAAGACACTGCAGTGTTGTTTTGCCTTTTAAGTCCTGTTCAATACTTTATCTGTGTCTCATATCCTTCACCCTCTCACTTCTAAGGAAAAATTCATATTAGCTTGCTTTTAGTTCTTGACACAAGAACCATTTTCAGCTTAATGCAGAAAGTGAAGAGCTGAAGCTTTTTAGAGGAGGGCTCAGTTAGCAATTTTCTATTCACATCCAACCTTCAGACCATCTTCCTCTGTGGAGAGACAGGGGAAGAGACAACATGGTACAGCAGATCTCGAGGCTATAGTTGATTTTCCTGGGATTCTGAATATGAGAGATGGGATGTGACAGAGGTTTTGACTGGTTAGGCATGGCCAGTGACTGCTTTGTATAATGAGTATCTTACTTTTGTCTGTAACTAGAGGAAAACCCCAACTTTCAATTTGTCGTAGAACAATCGAGTTATGACATTATTCCCACCATTTTTATTAGTCACTATCTGAGTCACTTCTCACTATAACCACTTGTTACCCTATTTTTTTATTTACCAGGTGCCTTTTTTTCCYTTGGATACACAAAACACCTTCCACGAAGGAAAAGAATTCCCTTTTCCTTTCCTTAACTTCATTTTCTACATTGGCTTTTTCTGAACTCTTCAAACTAAGTATTATCTTCAAAGTACACAAGTTTACTTGTCCATCATTTCAGCCTGATGCCCTAAAATAACATATATACTGATAAATCTCCATAAAATGCAAATGGCCAACTGATTCATCAATCGACTGCACTGCTTTGTTCATGATTCTTTAACCAGTTTTCAATACATTGCAGAGTGTCAAACAGTACTTAGCAGTAATTTATTTTTCAGGACGCTTACTCCATGTGATGCATACAAAAGGCTGAGATTCACTTAGACTACTCTATGTTCTTTGTGCAAATCTTTTGTAATAATCTCAAAAAGTATTTTTTTCCAGCAATGCCTAATCATTTCAAGCTCATCACACTTACTGCTCACAGCTCCATTATCCTCTGGCTTCTTGGTTTTCCCTTCCCAAAAGCTGTTATACTTAGTTGGATAGTAAAGGCAGTTTTTACTCGATAAAAAAATTAAGGCTATTTTCTTCACTGTTCACCAAGCTTGAAATACTAATCTCCATCATTCCTTTTGCTTTCCTCCAACAGGATCAGCCCAGGATGCGATTCTGAAGGTAACTGCAGTAATTGCATGAAATAAGCTAATTTCTTACCAAGTGGATGATATTTTGTCACCCAAACCTGTCACTTACTACATAGAATAATTTGTCCACCCAGCAAAGCCTTCCATAGGTGTATTGAYAGGCTCTTCATCACTTTCTAATTGCCTTTGCTTCCTTCCTCACTAAARGCTGATCAAATCCAATACCAATCTTAGCTCCATACCAAGTCTTTCCATAGCACTGGCTAAAGCACCTTTACTTCTTCAGCTGGGAAATGAGGATAAAACACCCYATGTTCACATACCCCATGTCTGTGTGTGTGTTACCAAACAATTAGTGCCTGCATCCTTGCCTGTGCCAACCTCCCGCTCCATTCCTGGCACTACTTGTYTATTTGTGTTCTGCTTCAAAAATCCTTTTCTTTTCTCCTTGGGTTTTTTCCCCCTCCTTTGCATTAATTTGTTTTGCTTCTAAAATGGAATGTAACAGCTGGTTAGTAGTTCATAGCTCATTTATAGTTTATTCACCTTTTGTTGCTCTACATTTTAGTTCTCCTTATTTAAATGAGCATTATGTGCTGGGATTTTAGCATTAAATAAATGCTTTTCTGCTCAGTTTCACCTCTTACGAGCTCCAAAGCCATGAAATATGTTATAAACAAAGACCTACAACAGAACATATAAAACAGCACTTAGAAATCCAGTTTGCCAGTGATGGATTAGGGATTTACATTCCCAAACTACCAAATACAGTGGTCTCCTTGACCACCCAGCTCCGGTGATTTATATGCCGTGACAGATTAAGCAGTCTTCTTGGTTACATATCATTAGTGGAAATCAAAGTCATGTCAGATATTGATGGTAATACCTTTCAAAGGTACATTACTGGCCAAGCTTTATGAGCAGCTTTCACATTAATTATTCAGTGAACAACAATGCTTAAAATATATGCATAGATATACCCTTGGATCCTTGGACTATATTCATCACTGATGATTTTGAAGGAATGGAAAATGTACTCAAACTTGAAGCTAACCTGTACATGGAAGCCGCAAGTTCAGGCTTCTCAGTTTATAGATTTACTATTGTAAGTGCATTACATTGAAGTGCAATAAGACATCTCAACTGCAAAAGCAAAAACTCCTAAATATCTAAATTCTAGCATTCAATAAACACATCTCTTTTTCTTCGTGTGCTGCAAACCTATTTGAATCACTGACCAAAGTAAAAAATTAAACATTTAAGCCTCCATTTAAAGGCATGCAGTTGTTCTGGGTTATGTTATTGTACATTATCAATACTCTATTGATTAAAACTAATCTATTATAGGCACAGAACAATCCAGTGTTGATGCTTATTTCAAAATTGAGAAGTGATGAAAGCAATTTTCATAGCCCATTTTAAACTTTCACTCAAAACATGTAGGTTAATGGAAGTTAGTATAAACAGCATGGAACAGAAGGACTAAAATCTGATGAGGAACAATCAGAATAATTTGGTCTGCCAGCTGAAAGGATACACATGTACAACTAAATTGAACTTTGTTTATGCCTTTTGATTTTCAAGCCTTCTCTAAGATGATTACCCTATCTCCAGTTCTATCAAGGGAAAAACGCCTCCCTCTTTCTGAATCTGCCTCTAAATCAACTATTCAAATATTGTTTTTACACTATTAGGGATGTCACACTATTTAGTTTCTGCTCTAAACATCTGCAAAGAAAATGTACCTACCACAACTCCTGCCTGCTCCTGACTTTCTCAACATCTGCTACTATTATTTTTATAGTCTCCGATTTGTTCTTGCCATTTTTTGATGTAAACAAGATTAGGGGAAGCCCCTTTTTGTTTCTCCTCTCATATACCTTTGAGAAATGGGATCATAATTACAGTGCCAAACCATCTATGCAGCTGCAAGTAGTACTCTGGGGCACTTCAAAGGAGTTCTTGACCAAAAAGAAATCTCAGATGCTTTATAAAAATAAGAATGTTCACTATGAATGGAATTAAAATTAAACATTACCCAAGTAGGGGTGCACAGCAAACGAGGAGATTTAATATAGGAAAAAAGCGAGGCCTCCATAAGCAGCCTGCATTATGCTGGTGTTTATATTAAAAAAGCTGCAGTACTTTCTACCCTTAAGCGCTTGTTTCATTTTTGTACACAAATTACATCCACTCTGCCAGACACCATTTATAATGGCAGACAATCAGATCAGACACGACACTCAAGGGTTTTTATAAACTTCACATTAAAAAAGCAGCATGTCAGTAGATTCGGCTACTACAGGTTTCCCCCATCATTTAATTCCCATTTGTCTTAAATTGGTAAATGGCTTAGAAGTCACTGTACACAGTCACCCACGTGACCACACCACACATGCAATGATACAAGCCTCTGATTTTAGGAAATCACCTTGAAAAATCTACTTTTGTAGATTTTGGAAGACCAAAGAGAAGTCTTTGGTCCAAAGAGTACAGAGAATGTACTTTATATTGAAAAGTTTTCATTTCAAGCTTCCCAAATACATTTTTTGAGATGCAAAAATGGTGAAAACATTTGTTCAACAGGTTTATTTAGATGCAGTGATGAGGACAGCAGTGGTTTGTTATACACTGTGTTGAAAAAAAAACAAACCAGTACTTGATAGCACAGAGATATCAGAAGTTACTTAATTATCATACATGGAAATGGTTCTTCGGAATTAGACTGCAATTCACTGCAAGTTGTGCTTGGGCACATTTTGCACAGTAAGATTAGTATAAAACAAATTATCCTGAAAAATAATTATATTAGTCAGTAATTTTTTTACAGTTCCTTTTCTGACTCTCCATGTTGAGCCTCCACTTATCCACGTTTTTTATTAAGAAAATGGATACCTAATCTAATAATACCCCAGACACGAGCAGCTTCATGAATTGTAAAAGTTAAAACTGGAAGAATTATATCTCTCATAAATCAGAGCTCCTCTATTAACATCAGGAAAGGATTGTGGAAATTTCCATGCCCATCAACTACTGCCCTGAAAGAAACCAGACCTTTGACGTGACTAGCACAAGCTGCCCTCGAGACCATCAGGAAGAAGAATTATTTTCAGATAGGGAAAGACATGGGCCAGTAACAGTGCCTCGAGTTTCACCACGAAGGAAAGCTAGGACACAAGGACTAGTGGAGGGGCAACACTAGGGAGCACAAGGAAAATTCATGGAGCTATCCTAAAAGGGGTTGCAAAGGAAAGGACCCCGACTGTTCAAAGCAGGAAAAGCAAGRTCTGCTGTCAGTCATTCCAAGAGATCTCTGGAGCTGGACAAAGGAAGTCCCTTCTCGCACAGGTTTCGCAGAGGTGCTCACTGCCATCTCTCCTGCCGTGGCTGAAGCCAGTGAAGGATGTCGGTGCTTAAGGGACACAAAAAATCCCTCAGAACACGTGGCTACAACATGTGTCAAAACACCAATTAAAACCTAGCAAAACTCACYGTTAAGTTGGCCAATTTCCTTGATTTTAGTGGGTTTTTTGGAAGGATATGGCGTGTAAATTTGTAGCCAGAGATTCTAATACATTTTTTACTCTTCTAGCATTTGTTTTATCAGGTGTACAATTCTTTTATTATATGCCAATAAGCTGCACCCAGTAGAGAATCACTGTCCACCAGTTAAGGAGATGCAAGCCCCTTTAATTCACTTCATCACTACGACAGGGAAATTAAGGCTTACCTTTGYCTGCTGCAGTGTTACAGAATAATAATATAATTTGAGATGTAGTTCCTAAWGATTCTAACAGGCCAGTGAAGCACACACGATAAGRCTCTAGAAATCAAGGGAWCTCAGGTTATGTTGCCAATGTCTAAATCAATACATCTACAAAACAACATAACGCTTACATTTTCCCACATCATAAAGCACAGTTTGGGAGCTGGCTAGCTCAAAGTTTGGGKTTTTTTTTTTCATCTTTCTTAATTATGTGATTCTGTCAATCACATAAAATCCCCTCAAAATAATGACCATAAAGAAGTAGTGTCATTACTAATCACTGAATGATCACAGGCAAATCAAACCCCAGCAACAGTGTCTGACAGCTCCCAGGGGACACAAGTGCTGCAAGCGCTGTCAGTCCAGAACTTGCCACATTAAGAAGTCCCTTAGCTGAGCTGTTCTACCGATAAAGAACTGAAAGGTGCACAGAGCTGTAAGGAAACAAGTGCAAGAGTTTGCTGCAGAAAGTTAGCAGCAGCTGCTTTTTCACCTCGCAGGAGAATATCTTTGCCTGAAAACAGCTTTCCTTGTCCTGGTACGGCACCTGTCCAAGGACCAGCAGCACCTCACTCACCRAGTACCCAGTGCTCTATCCATGATTGACTATTGATGTGAATTGCCAGCAGTTCTGCCTCTGTTCTACTGCAGTTAGAACCCCTCTCCCTCTTTGGTTGTACACCACGGGCCCAGCTGCAGGATTTAGTACATCCAGGTATGTCACACACATGGAACTCCTCAGTTTTCCTAAGGCCAAGACAAACTCAATTACTCTTTAAGAGAAATATTCTTCAAAAATATCAGTTAGCTTCTTAAACTCAGCTGACAGATGAAAGTCTCCAAAACACTAATAAGACTGAAAGAATTTATACAACAGAAGGCGGCTTATGGGTGACATTCCCAGTAACTGAAGGGAGACTGCAAGAAAGATGGAGAGGGACTATTTACAAGAGCATGGAGTGACAGGACAAGGGGTAATGGATCCAAACTGACACAGTGTAGGTTTAGATTAGATATTAGGAAAAAATTCTTTACTATGAGGGTGGTGAGGCACTGGAACAGGTTGCCCAGAGAAGCTGTGGATGCCCCATCCCTGGAAGTGTTCAAGGCCAGGCTGGACGGAGCTCCGAGCAACCTGGTCTACTGAAAAGTATCCCTGTCCACGGCAGGGGAGTTGGAACTGGATGATTTTAAGGCCCCTTCCAACCCAAAACATTCCATGATTCTGTGAATTGAAGGAATCAAAACTTACTTCAGGTTAAAAGGTAGGTGCTAAAGTACCAATCTCTCACAGGGGAGGATGTGAGAGTATCAGTGAAACAATTTGGACTGGTGGAGAAGGGCACCTGCGAACACAAGAAATTGGGGACAGCACTTAACTCTCAAGTACTACATTAGTGCTCTGAGAAAGAAAAGGAAACTTTACACTGGGCCAAATCAATGAGAGAGCGATAAAGAAGCTGTAATATATCTTACAGGGCTGGAAAAGTTATACTGGAAAATAAGGAGGTTCTTCTTTCCCCTCACGTCAACAATGAAAAAAATATTTAAACCTGATAAGAGTAGTCTATTCTTCATTAGTACTAGAATAAAGACAACACTGCATTCCTGGAACTTCAGATTGAAAGGAATAGAATCTGTTAAACATCAAATATTAAGATAAAAAACATTTAGGAAAACAACCCCAAAAGCTAACAGCGCACCTTTCAGAGGCATAAGTAATGTATTAATAACTCTTAATTTTAAAGAACATAAGTATTTGTTTGTTATGCCACTGATACAGCCCTACAGAATAAGCCCTAATAGATCAGCATTTATTTTGCTGACCATCAGGTTTCCAAATTCTTCTGCTGCAATTAATTCCAGTGGATTTAAAAGGAAATACTACACAGTTCTGCCAATCACAAGCAAAGGCTSTAATGCAGCACCAGGTAACAACGTCCTTCCCAGGACTGACAATATTCTTCCATCCAGCAGCATCAGCACACRCCATTGAGGAGAGGCTCTGACTCCACTCTTCATCTAAATTAGTTTTACATCAACAGTTCCTACTTTCCTGCTGTCAACTACCCAATGATGAATTGGTAATGCATTTTGATGAAGGACAGTATACACATATAATAAAAAAATATTGATTTTGCTTACATACTTCAAGATAAAGTTTTTATTCTTTTTATTCAGTTTGGAGACTTACATGAGCCATTAGTTGGATTTCCATTTCAAGAATAAACTCATGGTTCACACAGATGTTTCAAAATCAGGGGCTTGTTGAGGATACTGGGATACACTGCATGTGAAAGTGCTTTGCTTGAGTTTGGGGGGGTTTTTGGTTTGTATTTCTTTTTTAAACTAACATAGCAATGACGTAAAGTCACCCACAGCTTCTCATTTTTGTGCAACATGCATCATTCTCTGAAAAAAGTGCAATACTGCAGGTGTGCAAGTAATAAGATCTTATAAAGGAAAAATATTCTCACTCGTATATTAAAATGATCAATCAACTACTTAGTCTTGTTGAATTCTGATACAAACGGGCTACGTGAGACCAAACCAAGGCCTATTCCACAAGGAACCTGTGTAAGTCATCAAGCGACCATATTTCCTTTTTTAATTTAAAGTTTCATTATCTAGAGGAAGAATCTAGATATGTTTTTAATATCTGTGTGACTATTGCATGTATGAAGAAGGGCTTTTACTAATAACTACCAGGAAACAGGCAGGCAAACCACAGATCTCTCAGCTTCACCTCACCGCTGCAAAGGAGAGAGCACATCTTTCATCGAGAATGGCAATATATTCTTCCAGCTTACTATTTTACATCCTCTCTGAGGCTTTTAACCACTGGACTGAATCCTGGACAAAGGAGTCAGATGCCCAGAACGAAAGGCACAGGGGAGCAGCAGCTATTTATCCACTCTTTGCAATATTCTTCTGACAGTGTGAAGCGAAGCAGCCGCCGCCGGTGCCCACCGCCGCTCGATATTGAACGGCGGCGCGCAGCGGAAAGGACCTTTCCATCAGACGTCTCCAAAGATCCTCCTATTAGCAAGACTTAAGAAGGCCTTTGTCATCTCAAATATGCTCAGCTGCTCACCGCATGGCGAAGCAGTGTAAGAACCATTTAAAGATGTGTCTGACATCATTAATCTATTTGCCCTCTGACCCGCGGAGCTGAACTGTAACTATGGCGACTAAAGCTTGACCTTACAACGCTGAGAAACTTTAAAGCTGCGTAGTATTTTGGGTCACATTGTTAGGCTGAACAAAGGAATAAAGAAGAAATGTGACAGTTTCCTGGGAATTAAGGTCAGCAGGTCAATTGCCCTAAAGCTTTATTGTTATATGATAAGCAAGACTAGCTGAAATAATTTTTCAGCTATTAGAATTTAAAAAAAAAAATCAACAAAATCTAGAGCTTTTGTTGTCTGAAGTAGAAAATTGGTCTCTGTAAAACCAATATAGAGCCCACCATTCAGCAAAATTACTCAGTAGTCTTCCCTGTACCATTTACAGCACAAACACTGGAAAAAATGGGCAGAAGGTATCAATTTCACATTCTCATAGCAGGTTTATTGTTAATTCAAGCTTTTGAGGGCGTGTGAGAAGTATTTATTAATGTGTTTCTGAGATTGCATTTCCTAAAATTGTCAGTGTTTTCCATCCTCCTTTTCAAATGATTCATGAAAGTAGGTGGGAATAAGCAGCCTGAATACAGTGATTTGGAACATCTGTGTAAAAGCAGCATATGTCTTACACTGAGAATAAATACAGTATAGGGACTTGCCCTAACTAAATGCTATGACAAATACCAATCCAAATATTTACAGTCTACAAATTTACGCTTATTAAGACTGTTTATACAATTGTCTAGTGTGAAGCAGTGTTCATTTCAATCATGCGTCAGCAAAATTCATAGGTGTCTCCTTYATTTTAAATTAGTTTCTAATTTATACAATAAAATTAATTCTACATCAGAATTAACTAATTCTGATCGTATTTTTTTAAGCCTAAAAGTTTTTAAAATATTAGGTATTCCAACCCATACCATGTAGGACCGCAAATGTACCCTGCAACAGCAGCTAAAAAACAGATAGATACAAAAGATCTAAGTTGTGTATTGGTTTATTATGTTGGGTTTTTTTAATTTCTCACATCATTACTGAAGAAAAACTATTGTAATGCAAATGTGCAGCACCGAATGTGCATAACATGCCAGTTTAGCTGAGCATGTCACCCACAAAAGTATAAAGTATGTGAAGCAAAAAGCATGAAAAGGAAAGTTTGTGAAGCAGTGTCTTCTTTCACACTGGGAAAATTAAATCTATTTCAACATAGTGTTTTGGGTTTCTCCACAATTAGTATATTTTATTTAATTATCTAATAACTATCACACCCCGTAAAGTGGATGCTGAAACAGTGGCGCTTGTTCATTAATAAACATTAATGTAGTACAGAAGTACAGTGCAGGGCAGAAGTACCAGCTCAAGCTTCTTGTGAYTATTAAAGAATACAAAATTCCATGCACCCCGCAAGATAGTTCTTTCTGCTTTTCTTTTTTTGCTAATACTCTAGATGTGCCTGAGGAACAGAATTCTACAAAACTGTTTTTAAAAGGCCTGTAGACTGTCAGTCTGACAAAAAAGTGTGGCTAAAATGATGCCRAAGTGAGAATGCTAAAGAATTCAAATTTTGGTTAATTCTTTTTGATTCTGAATTTGCGCTGAGGGTCAAGCACAATCTGAAGTGATCACTGCTGCAGCTGTATCCATCCTGGGAGAAAAAAAATGTTACTGGCTCTGGAAAAGCAGTAAAAAAGCTCTCAAGAAGGAATTCAAAACCTGGAAAATTTGTCTCAGTGTGGGCAAATGGAAGAAGGTAATTAACATACGTATCCAACAGCAACGCAGGAGTGATTTACCTGCAGCCATCAAACCCCAGAAYATGTGACAATTCTTACCAAGCAGATTATTCATCTTGCTGACAATGTCTAAAGCCTCTGCCACCAGGCAGATCACAAACTAGAACAGGTTTTAACAGCGAGGGCAGTTTGGAGGACAACCATGCAACAGTTAATATTTGAGATAYGCAGCAGACTCTTCACCTTGGAAGACAGGATGCCTTTTGAAGCCGTGCCTGTGACAGCTGTGATACCAGAAAATACTGTCGAGAGGTTATTTGGGCGCCATTATACAGAAGGTCACACTAAATGTCATAATGGCACACCACATTATTTTCATCTTCTCTCAACCTGACACAAAACATTTAAGAGTCAAAAAGCATTTGCTCTTAACAAACTATCCTTTTGAAATCACTACATTTTAGCATTGTTTTAAAAACAATGACAAACTAACAAATTTGCCAACTTACTGTGCAAACCCACAGTGCTGAAGCTTGGCACAGAAGGGGGGCATTCCCAGGTGCCACACTCCCATTACCCACTCATGGACGAATAATTACACTGCAAGTCAAAAGAGACCGTGGAAAACTCCTAAAACCTCAACAGTTATTACTTTCTATACAAGAGAATCCCATCTGAAGTCATACATTGAAGTACTACTGAGTTGGCACAGAAATGGATAAAAGCCAGGAAATTCTAAGTTTAAGCTGACTTGCCATCCTTAGCACACTCTATTGTCCTTTATCCCTAAAATTTAATTAAACCTCAGTCCTGACCAGTTGTAATAAGGAGTACAGAAAACTGATTATCGGAATTGCTTTCCTCCGACGGTCTATTGTGCTACACTTCCTCTCTGCAAAACACAAAAGACTTTATGTACATTTTTCTTTCTCTGTGAAAAGAGTGCTGGAAAAAAAAAATCCAGTCTGAACTTTTATTTAGTTGCCAATTGTGGTGTGGAATGAAACTAAGCATTTTCTTTTTTAAAAGCTGATTCAAATTCAGTACTTAATCATGCCATAGCAGAGCAAGAGCAGCAACAAATTATGTTACAATTACATTAGAAATTCTTCTACAAGATTTTGTTTTCAGTCACTTCTAATTTTTCAATAGCTGCTGTTTCTAGGGTTGATATTTTCCTAACAGCATTTGTGCCTGCAACTAGCTGCTCTGATCAGAAACATTTGGAATGTAAGGAAAATGGGCACGTGTGTGCAGAGCACAGACAGGGAGAAATGCAGTCACGTTAGATTATAAAAAAAGTCCTAGAAGCCAAAAAATATTTCCTTTATTCTTCTAAATGTGTTTTTTTTTCCTTATGCTAGGAGATTATTTACTTCTGTACTAACCAATTTGTTTTCTCTGCTGCAGATCACTGCAATATACTATTACAAAGTAATGGGTTTAAAATTTTAAAATGCTATGAACTCCACTTCAAATAACAGAGCCAAAACACAGGCCTCAAGTGCCTACATTAAAGCAGCCTCACCACTAACTAGATGGATGACTAAGCCATGCAGAAAGAGGTAAAAGAGCTGGCAGGCCACAGGACACACAAATTGAGAGCACAGGTTTTAGAAGTCCTCTTTGTCTGCAGTGCTCTCCCTCTTACCCAGAAAAAGTCATATGACTTGAAGATATCAAATAACATCTGTTTTCTAAACAACACACTAATGCCTGCAAAATTTATAACACCCACTTTTGAAACAATACCGAAAAGACAGCTCACTCTGCAAATCCGAAAACTTTAAAGGAACCTTAATTAGCAATTTCAAAAAGATGCCTATAATCCAGGCAGCATATCACTGCCACAAGATGAAATAAAAAATATGTATGTGAAGCTATCTACGGTATTATAAGGATATCCAACAGAATTCAAAAGTCTTCRGGTTAAAACTATTAAATGCGTAGAGCTTCAAAGAGGAACGGTACAACCCTTCACAGGCCAGCAACAGGTCAGTGCCTGTTACAGCGATGCCTCATCGTTCCTCTGGTAAATGACTCCTGGTTTGGCTGCCACGGCTGCCTTCACTCCCATCTACCTCTGCTTTTTGCCACAAACACAACACAGCAACATGTCTGCTCGCCAAAACGAAAATGCAAACCCACACCATGTCCTCCTGGCTCTCTGGCCCAGCATATGTGAATATGTATTGCAAATACAAAGTATTCTACAGATTGGGGTCCCATAGCAAAGGACAAACTGCCCATTCCCCGCGTTTCTGCACAGCACTCCTGGGTTTACAGAGTTACAGCGATGTTTTCCCAGCAGTCACTCCGAAAGCAGCTAATGGTTAATAATTTCTCTTCATGTCTCAGAAGGGAACGAACCCAAACCACCCTAGGAAGAGAAGGCAGGTGGATTTCAGAGCTGGCCACATAGGATTAATAATCACAGAATCACAGAATATGCTGAGTAGGAAGGGTCCCATCAGGATTATTGAGTCCAAGTCCTGGCCCCACACAGGACATCCCAAGAAACCCACAGTGTGCCTGAGTGCATTGTCCAAATGGTTCTGGAGCTCTGTCAGGTTTGGTGCTGCGACCACTTCCCTGGGGAGCCTGCTCCAGTGCCCAAACACCCTCTGGGTAAAAAACCCCTTCCTGATATCCAACCTAAACCTCCCCTTACAGCTTCATGCYGTTGTTCTCAAGTCCTGTCACTGGTCACAAAAGCGAAGAGATCCTGCCCTGTCTTTGGCAGCACCCACTGCTCAGGGACTCCCAGAATAAGCGCCGCACGTTTCAGCAATAGTTACATGAGACTGTTTCTATTTGAAACCTTAAGTAAGGCAAGCACCACATTGCGAGAGCAAAGGGTTGCTACAGTCACGACAAAATGAACAGCTGCCACACAATTTGATGAAAGTGCCAGTTTCCATGCCAATACCACAATCCTTTCAATGAGGCATTTGGCCAACATATTAAAATCCTTAAGACCATCAGGAAAACAACAAAGTAATTCCACAGTAACAGCCCCAGCATGTTATGGCATCTATTGTTATTAAAAATACAGTAGATGTAGCATTACAGGTTACAGAAAAAGACGAGTATTTTTTAGTTTCGGAAATTAAAAAGCAAAGAAGAAAAATGTTTTTGTAGTAATATGACAGGCGACATAAACCRTAAGAAATTTGACAGCTGCATATGCCAAACTCGTACGTTTACTAAGAACAAGTCTGTACGAGACCTCTAAGGCAGAAGTTCACAGATGCAGTGTTGAAGTCAGTTTTGAACGGCGATGGTGGGTGGAAGACCATAACTAGAAGGCAGCAGGGCTTTGCAGTTGTTTTGCAGGCAGCTCAGAATGGTGAAGTAAATAAACAAATAAGTGAAACTGAGCCAGCAGCAATTTGTGACGTGCAGTGTGACTGGCTGTCATTCAGAGCTGGCTCATCTGCTCTTTGAGTGGATAGATTTGACTTGAAACCGTTCCATGCACACATACTCAGAAAGTTCCCACTAAATCCATGGAGACTAAATAGAGCACCTAATGAGGCTTAAAACTTGACTTTTCACCTCTCTGAAAAGCATACCTGCAGTACTGTTAAAGCTGACCACAAAAGCCAACTTCAGCTCCACAGTGCAGCGGGCTGGACCCAGCCACCAAAGTGCAATGGAAGAGGATGGTCCCACAGGCACCAGCACTTGTCTGGCTCCGTCATGAGCTGGATGGAAAAACGGCACCAGCAAAACGTATTTTATTCTGGAAGGAAGTCTGCATTTTTGGCAGCTGGGCTGGCTAAAGGCCTGGCCAAACACAAGCTGATGCACAAGCGGAGACAGGGCTGCCCTCTGCGGCAGCAGCCAGCCAGATGCATTGTGCAAATCCATTTTTAGATGCTCTTGCCTGGAGTATAGAGGACCTGAACTCAATAACCTGAATCCCTTCTGTTATGTGCTTCTAGGCTCTGCTGTGTGCACAGAACACAGAGAGCACAGAGTTGACCTGGCACGGGCCTGAAATGATTGTGGTTGAACAATCCTTAGCAATCACGACTTGTTCGCTAAAGAATTTACAATTGYAATCAGAACCCCTCTACATCCCCTGGGAAAAATGATCACGAAGAAATGAAATAGGCTTTGTTATATCCACGAACAATAATATAAAATAACATCAACTAGAAATAAAGACAAATACTAGGCAGGCTAACAACAAATGGAGTTTTCATTTCTCATTGGGGTTATTTTTAGATGCATTCATATTTAAATATGAAGGTAATTTCCCAGTGCAGCTGTTAACAGCTCTTCCTGAGCTTTTCTTGGAGTTTGGGTGTTGCATCTGCTGGCATTTGCAAGGCAAACTTCTGGTTTCAGTGCTTTACAACTACAAAAGCAAATGTTTCAAGCATTACCTTCAAAAATCATACTTTGCATCTCAGGGGGTACTATGGTCAATTTATTTGTACAAGGTTTGAGGTTTTATGTACAAAACTGCGTTACTATTCTAACGAGCATCTTGCATGGCTTTTAATCTACCAAAAGACGCACTGAGGTCCGTATCAGGTGAACAACACCTATAAATAATGTGCTAGTTTAGGCACTGCTGGTGGTTTGAGAAATGCATGATTTTAAAGAATCGTTGCTAAGGTCAAGAACTACTCCAGTTTTAATGAGAGACTCTGTCTGCTTCTCTCATTCAAATGAAGATTTTATTTTTTTTTGTCAATAAGTGGAAATTAAATAGTTCTCACATATTCTACTGTATCTGAAAGCCCGCTTATGTGGAAAAAGATACAGTAATGCTTTAATTAGGACTACAGACATACCATATTTGATTCAGATCATATGTCCAACCAGCCTGGTCAATACCACCACCACTGCCACGTAGTTTTTGCTTTCACAGCAATGTGCAAAACTGAGTTTTGCACTTACGAGTTTTGTCACAATACCTGAAGATTAGAAATTGATTTATATTCTGGTTTTAAAACCCATCTAGAGTACCAAGAAAGGAAATGAAAAGCCAAACCACCCAAGACCATATATCACTGATCTCTCTATCCCACAGCATCACTTACACTGTACTGACTCTGCCACAGGCCCTGCGCTTTACCTGCTGTCCTGGATGAGCCAGGCCTGCCTTTGACCTTCTCTGCAACTCCTCTCCAAAGGGAATGAAGACAAAGCCTCTGGCATCAATGCCACAAACCTTCAGTGAAGAGTGTGGGTTTTAGGGTGGAGAAGCAGGTGGAAGAGTGACTGTAAAGCAGCTTTGAAAATATTTTCCCCACCAGTGAACTGGATACAAAGCTACTGCAGTGTAGACCACTCTTAGGGGAAACAAAAACATGCGTTTGTGATGTGAAAAGCAGGAATGAAAGCCTGTGTATGTGAAAGGCAGGAATTTGGTTTTCTTACTTTTAAGGTGAGAGGAGAAACAAGGAAGTCAAAGAAAGAGTCAGACTTTGTTCATCACTAACAAGGCTGCTGTTGTCACCTTCTCAGACAAGTCAACTCTCTTATGTGCTGCACATCACGCACAGCTACATCMATCCCGAGGTCAGCCAAAATGCCTTTGTTTTCCTGAGTCATAGAGCTGAAGGTCTCTTATGGGTTCCTACAGGTTACTTCTCTTTAGGACTCCCAATACTTCCCCCAAGGCCTTGGGATTGGCAGCAGCAATTAGTGCGTGTTCACAGAAGGCCAAAGAACAAAACCTTTGAGGAAGGAGATTAAAGATGGATTAAGGAAGGGGGAAAAAAAGAAAATGTAGAACACCGCTCCAGATATGAAACTTAAAAGGAATTTCAGATCCCGTTTCCCATGAAAATTCAGCCTCTTACCACTTCAAGGAACTTCATCCTCAGTAGCAGCAAGTCATACCCACTAAATAATGTACGTCCATCACCTGCTTAAAGTAATTSCCGAGTCTCAGGCCTTCTCCTCACTTCCCTGCTTACCAGCAAGCTCTGGGCAGACACCTGGCAGGGGAGAGCTTCTCTCCACTCCTCAGTGTCCTAGTCATTCTCTCCAGGTGCTGCAACTGGGGCAGGGCTGAAAACTGAAGAGGGATTGCTCTAGGAGTATCTGGGAAGCCCCCAACATGAATGTGCTTCTGAGACTCAAAGAAAATAGGATGCCTCTGCTGAGCATGCCAGTGCTTTAGGAACGAGATTTCCTTTCCATTTGAGGTAAATTCTAGACAAAATTTCACTGGTAAAAAGTAAAATCAGCATTAATAATGTACAACTAGGAAAAGCAAATGTGAAAGAACATTCACATATGCCTTACGACGACTTTTTTTTCCGTTTAACTCCAAGGATCTTTCCACAGCACATTCAACCAGCAGATGCTGAAAACACACCAGCGCCCACACCAATTCACGCAGATGGTGCTGGTGGGGTTGACTCTTGTACAAAAGTTACTTGTCTTTTCAACTAAGATAAAGTTTCTGAATGTATGTCCTTTTCCTGAGTCAGAATCTCATCAAATGTAACTACGCTTCTCAAGTCCAGGGAAATTTCAAAATTCCTGTTAAATCACTTTTAATGACCATATCAACTCATAACTTTCTGCCAACCCCATTAACTACTGTTATGCAAAGCCATTCCTGAAACACCCTCTCTAGCTGAACAGACGAAGCCAGAATAATCACCCCTGCTTACGATTAAATAAATCTGTTCAGACAATGTAAACTTAGTCCTTCCTGAAAATAAACACTTTTGAGCTATTCATATATTCAACACTGGCACAGTCTTTCGTAATTTCAAACCCAGGTATTACACAAGCAAATCAGCAAATGCACAGACTCCGGCTCATTGTTAGATATTAACACAGACTAGACACAAACAACTAGGGTGGTGCATTTGCCCAAAATAGTGTGCTAATGCTTTCATTTGATTTGCCTGCAAAGCAGGGGGTGTACATTTTTGCAGAGATTACAGATCACCACCTAATGCCTTGAGCAGCACTGTATCCCCATACACTTGCTTTGAGTTTACAAAGAATGCTAAATATTCAAATTGGGAAACTCATACATTATACAACTGCAGAGAACTTGGCCACTGTAATTTTACCAGATTAGACCGAAGTGAAACTGCTCACCTAATAGGAGGAGGAAAGAAATAGGAAACTCTCTAACATGTAAAAGGGGCCAAAGAAGGACAATGAGGGAGAGAAAAGAGTTCAGCAGAAGCAGCTTCTACCGGCAGAAGATCAATGCACAAAAAGCTGGAATGTGAACATTCCCCTGTGGGTTGATGTGTGGAGAAACAGCTATTGGGCATTGCAGGAGGAGGAGAGGAGGTGGGTAAGAGGCAGGGCGTATGCAGAAAGCCTGGCAGAGGGAGGCTGAGAACAGTGAGAGGAAAGACAAAGGCGGAAAATCCTCTGGGGCTATCAGGAAGGAAAAACAAAGAGGAAGGACCAGAAGAACTATTTTCGTGGCCTGAAAATAGACTTGAGAGAAAGCATTTGACTTTCAAGCTTTCAGAATAAACCTGTGAAGAACCGAGATTTATGAAAACTGCATATGGAAATACAACGAGAAACATGAATTTTGCCCAACTGATTGTCTGATCAGTATCTAAACAGGCAACAGCACGAGCAGCAATGCGTTCCAACATCAACAGGCAAAATAGGGTCACGGACGGAAAGGAGTCATCCACCCCAAGCCCCTTCTTAGCAAGCCCCAAATTACCTCTGCCCTGCAGATCTTTCTATCTTTGAGGGCTGGCTCTGGGCAACTATTGCATGTGCAGCAAATAAAGCTCCAAGCAGGAGCCCAAGACCAAAATTGCACCAGATTTTTTTCTGCCATTTCAGAAGGTTTCAGGTTTTGTTTTTTTTAAGCATTTCTGTACTACTGGAGCCCTTTTTATAGAGGCAGGTGTAAAAATGCATTTACCACTTTGTTCAGCTCAGTATAGGCCTCATCCATAAAAATGTGAATTTGCAAATGTAGAACTACCCTCAGGGCAGAACAGCAGGTTTTTTCCTTCTCAGGATCCTTCCTCACACATACTAGACATTACTAACAATCTCAGTTAAGGTTTTCAAGGTTGTTTTGGGGGAACACTATTTTTCCTTCCTTTAACACACTTTCAAAGCCACATCAAGCGTACAGAAAGCCTATTCTGTTCTGACAGCATCGCTTACTTTGTCAAGTAAGCAAGGAAAAACTCCATCTTCTTCATAGCTGTGAAGGAGTTAGCTCTGTTTCTCCTAAAAACGTTGTTGTGGTGGCTCCATGGTTTGACATCTAACAAATACGGGAAACTGCCTTCTAAATACAAAAATCAACCCTAGCCATTAAGAGCAAACTTTCCTGGTATGGACTTTGCCCATTGCAGTATGTCCTGTAAATAATAAAAAATAAATACCTTACTCAAAGGCTTTGCAATTTCAAGTACCCTATTAAGTTACTTAATTTTGCTATCCATAGCACATGATCTCACAAGCAAAGCTGTTTATTTGCCTTAGGGAAAATACAGATGTGGTTGCATCATGGGTGTTTCTGAGTTGACAGGGCTTTTCCCTGGGGCTGTTTAGGAGAGCTGGAAAGAAGAACAGGGAGAAGGTATAGAGAGAAGAGGGAGGAATGGCAGAAAATACAGGTGCACTGGTCTAACCTCCTGGCCTTTACAGACAGACAAAATATCCACAATTACAGCTATTATCTCTCACATTCCTCTGGCAGGGGAAAAGAAAGAAGCACTTTTGAGCCCACCTAATTTTAAACAAGTATTTAGTTTTAGACTCTTCATACCTTTTTAGCTCTACTGTGGACTGTCTTGCATGATTACACTCTTATTTTTGTTGCATTTGATACAGAGCTGCTGCACCAATTTTGACAAGGTACTCTATGTACGTATACAATGCTGAAAGCTGAATTTGACAGACATTTATATTCGGAAGGAATATATCCAAAACTGGACTTAAATTCTGAAATGGTTCAGATCATTTAAAGACTAAAGTCTAATACAAAATGCAATATGTATTTGCTGAGAAACTGCTTAGTGAATATCAGGAAACCTTAGAAGACATGTATCATACTGAAGTTCATATATTATAGTGTCCTCTCTCCTTAGATGTCTCTACAAATCAGCCTATGCCTAAGTTGGATTTGGGACAGCTTGCTTTGAAAAATCAATATAACCTCATAAAAGCCTAAAGCTAAAACCCACTAACATTCATTTCAGCTTATTCCATTGAATATCAAACTATTACTCTCAGCTTTATCTGACAGAAGTCTGTCCTTGGGAAGCTCAAAGAAGCAAGAGTTCAGTTTCGATTCTTTAAGACAGCCAGCCCTCTCCTTCTTCACTGAAGGTGAGTGATCTCAGATTCAATTTCACTTCCCAGTCAAGGTGTTTGGTTTCTCAACATTACATAAATGTCCTGCCCAGAAACGTGCATGACTGGAACCCGATCTACAGCAAACAAAGTATATCCAAAATGCCTGGAGAGTCATTCAGGTCAACCTTTGGCTGAGGGAGTTCCCAGAACTTCAATCCTTATCACACCATCAGGATGCTCAGGAAAAAAAAATAAGCATCATCATTATCACGTTGACCTAATAGCACCTTACAAGAGTGTGCTATAAACTTGCAGTAAAATTCTGTGAAACACATTATGTAGTGCGAGTACTCTGGATTTCCCAYCCGACACCTTTTAAACCCTCTCAGCCCATGAAGCGTTAACAAGATTACYGTGTCTTCCGAAAGGTAATTTCCCTGTAGGTCTGACAAGAACTTTAATCTCAGTGTCATGAGCATTAATTAATTCTATAAACAAAATACAGGTAAAACACTATTTTAACTTAGAAATTCAATTAAAATATCTCATTATATTCTTAGGCCTTGGCATGTCTGTGTTAAATATTCATATTTTTATTCCCAACATATGAGTAAGTCCATCATTATTAACAGACCTTCTTCATTCTCCTGGAATTGAAGAAACCTTGAATTTCTACATTTTAAGAAAAAGATGGAGAACATGGTCAAGATCTCCATGTACAACAGGTTTTTCGTGGAGAATATTTTAAAGGCTACCCACGTTCTTAAGAAGTATATTTATGGAGTTTACATAAAAGAATACAGTCAAAAATCTGCTTGCAACAGCACATTGAAGACCTTTCAGTACTCCAGAGCAGCTGTGACCTGGTAAAATCTAATTATTTCTCAGATGCCCTTTGGAATTCTCCAGGAATATGTACTGTAATTTCTAACCAGTGCCATAAGCACTGGGCCAGTCTTGGAATTATGCTGAGAGATAGCTGGATGAGTACCATATACATCTTTTATGAGCATCCCACAGATCTGTGTTAAGGCTTAGCAACATGGCACAGCAACGTAACCCTGGAATCTGTTAAGTAATATAGCTAAGTCAGGCATGAAAAATACCAAATACACAACGTTTTTGAAAAATACTACGATAATCTTGAAAGAATCTCAGTTTAAAAAAAAAATCCACAGGATATCTGCAGCATTTCCAATCTCCTTGGCATTTCCACAGCCCACTACTCTGTCCCACATGATGAGACATGGGCAAGCTGTAGTACCAGATGTATGACTGTTTGCATAATACATGTACATATGTATCTGTAGCATGCCTACAAGGTGCTATATGTGCATTAAGATGTATATGCAATACAGCTGATTATACTGAGCTRCTTAGGGCACAGCTCACTGCCAGGACTATCGATACAGACAATTGCACCTTAACCTGAAGTCAATTTATTATTAGTTTTTACTCTCCTCAAGGAAAGATTAGAATTGAAGTGACAGCAAAAAAATCCTTTTCCCTCCTTATCAAGGAAAATCAATCTAGAATTATTTTTTTTTAATTAGTAGAATAAATACAGCATATATATAACATTTCAGACATCTAAATACCAAATACATCAAGCAGCATTCAAAAATTTCTTAAAATTCCTCTTGAGAAAGGATGAGGTTTGATAYATTTTAGCTTGTCTGCATTTGTTTTTGACAAATGATAAGCAACAGGGATTGAARTATTCAAACTTTACATCGGAAGTGCAACTATGTGGCAGTTTCCATASGACTTACAGAAGTCAAGCCTTCTTTGAAATTAATGGAGCTCGGCCTTGTAGTCTTCTTATACCAGRAAAAAGCGCTACTGGAGGATAACCGGGATCAGCGGAGACAGCTTTTGGAGCGTGCCTTCCCCTGGACATTGGCTCCCTGTGCTGGAGAACACACTGGTCAAAACCCTGCAGGAGGTGGCCAAGACCAGTTGTGCACTGCTAAGCAAGAGAGCAGGATGCTCATGAAGGCAGCAGCCGTCTGCTGGGAAAGAAACCCCGTTTTGATGGAAAATTAAAAAAAAAAAAAAMAAAACAATAGAAACATCAACTGCATCTGCCAAATCCGAGGCTACTTGTGTGCTTGCAAGCTATGGGTAAAGGGAACTAGGGTTTATGAAAAAACACACKGGGAAAATGTTTTCTAGTTTGGCCTTTAACTATCATAAATTTTTGGTTGTGTTAGAAGAGCAGAAACTTTAGGGAAAATCCCTAAGGACTGCAGCCCGGCCAGGCCACAATCCCCCTCAATCTCAGCCCCGTCAGGAACGATAAGGTATCCATCTCCCGGCGAGCGCCGTGCCGGATGGAGCAGGAACCAGGCAGTTCTTCTCCACTTGCCGATTCCAAAWGGAATCACCTCGGGAAAACCCTCAAATCCTCCAAAGCTGCCATAGCTGCGACGCCTTACTCCAAGTGCTACAGACAGGGAGATGCCAGGGGAGCGACGACGCTCACGGCCATGTGGCGACAGGGATTGAAGACATTTATTAATTYATTTACATTTTAAATAGTTTTCTTTTAAGCGCCTTCGTGAAACTCGCGACCTGTCCTGGTCCTTGGACCCAAACCTGGCGGACGGGATCACCCGCCCAGCCCAAATCCGGACACCGGGGGATGAACCGGGGGATGAAGGGGAGCCACCCCGCTCCCTGCACGGCCACCAGCGGCACCACCGTTCGTCTGCCACGTTAAAAAAAAAAAAGCGGTAAAAAAGATAATTTAAAAAGCCTCCCGTGCGCGACTGAGCCGCCATGGCMGCTACCCGCCAACCCCCTCAACGGGGCGGCCGTGGCACCGCCTGCTGCGCCCCCTAGCGGCGGCCCCCCGCACCACGCCCCTCGCGCCGGCCCCGCCCCCCGTGACGTGCGGCCCCGCCCCCGCGGCTCCGCCGCTGCTGCCGCGACTTGAGGGGCGCGCGCCGAGCTCCGTCCGCGGCCGCCCCGCGACGGCGCAGCGCCCGCTCCGCACCGCGCTCCGCTCCCGGCCCCGCCGCCTCCGCCGGGACATCGCCGCCACCGCCCCTGCCCGCGCCTCGCCGCAGGTAAGCGCGGGAGAAGCGGCTTTTCTCCTCCGCGGGACTTGCGCGGGTCCGGGGTGCAGAGGAGGAGGAGGATGAGGATGCGGCGGGAAGTTTGGGCGCGCTCCCCGCACCACACCCGCTTCCCAGCGCCGGGGTGCGGGCACGGCGCTGCGGCGGGGAGCGCCCGCCCGCCCGCCCGGCCCGGTGCGCGGCGGGACGCGCAGGAGCGCGGAGGACTCAGCCCGCACGTYTGGAGCGCAGCCCGGGGCTCCCCGAGCCGGCCGTGCGGTGCCAGCGCTGCCCCGGCCCCGGGAGAAGGAGCCAGCGCAAACCCGCCTTGCGCGGGGGCGGGGAGCAGCGCGGGGGGACCCGCAGAGCAGCGCCCGCGCCCCGCGGCGCTGGGACCCCGGCCCCGCGTTTTAACGCCGATGGARGGGGGATGCTCCTACCCGCACCCCGCATCGCTCCCACGGCTGAAAAACTTCCCCCTCCCTCCATCCCTTCTTGCTGCATCTATTTAAAAAAAAAAAAGCCGAGGCGATGCGTTCGCGCCCCTGCGCAGCGCTGCCCCCCGCACCACAAAGTCTGCGGGCGAGGAGATGGGCAACAAAATGGTTGCACAGAAAGAATGCAACAGGCCCAAATTCCCGCCCCGACGCCCCACTTTCTTTGGGAAGAAGRGCTGGCTGATAATCCTCCTGCCATTCCATAGGTCCTTGCCTAGTTCTAATCAACTTTTCAGCTGTTTTCAGTGTGATTGTCTGCCCTCGTACAGGCGCAGCTAATTCATTTATAGATAGCTCGCAAATAAATAGTTCACCACGTACTTCGTCGCACATCATATTTCTACGTGATTCTGACCCCAAAAACTGTTTCACGACTGCTGGATGTGCCAGAACCTTTTGTTTTAACCCTTTTCTTCAAACGCAATTAAGAGCTGCAACTTAGTTGATGAGGCAAAGCCCGAGTATCCCTGTATTTCCCAGCGCAGCAGTCCTGCTTCCCAATAGCTCCCAGCACCCAGGCTCAGCTTTCTGATTTTGGGGTTGGTTGTATTTTTTTGGTTCCTGGTTAGTTTCCAGGCTCATCCCCTTGGTTAATAAAAGCTCAGCTCTTGCACAGACAGCTGCCTTTCTGGCTCAGTCCTGCTCTTTGAGGTCGCCTCAATTTTAATCTCTCTGACCGCAAAGGGGTTTGAGCTCAACCCTGGCACATCCAGGCAAAGTTGCGAGGAGTGTTACAAACGCGAGGACGAGTGTGTGTAATTAACTAATTCGTGGAATGCTGTGAGCGACGGGTTATTAATTTGGGCTGAAGGCAAGTCGCTTCCCTTCTGGAAGGGATCAGTTCTGGTCAGTTAACAGAGTATAGTGGAGTATCTTCTACACCAGTTTCACACCAAAACGCAGAATTACTTTACAATTTAATCTTATTCCTGCACATCAGCTGAATGAATTTTCTCTTTGCCTCTTCGAAACAAGAAGATTCACGTTTTGCATTTCCCTACAAATCATTTATACAAAGAAAAAGTGTAGAAGGAGGCTGAAAATGTTCAGACTTTAAAAAACAGTTCATTATCCTGACCCCAATTTCCTTGTCTAAAATATACTGCCCAAAAAGATAGAAGCATCAGTTATGCTCACCATCTATTGCCTGGGGATATGGCGTCTTAATGAACATTTCTCTGAATTAGACTGAAAAAATGCATTTGCCAATTCAAGTGTACAAAGAAAAGAATTATTTGCTATAAAAAAGATCAGTATGTGTTTTCCTTGTCAATATATACCACGCATTAGGTCATACTTCAGAGGTTTCAGTGCCCTTCCCTCCCTCAGAAGAAAACCCACCTTCAAGTTTCCTTTAATTTATTCCAAAACCATACAATACAGCCCTGTTTAAGATAGGGTTTCAAATATTTCATAAACAAAAGATATACCTGGGTTTACAGAGAGCCAATTATCTTAAAATATACTGAGGTTATTCTAATCCTTCTATTCAGTGCTGCTCTCAAGCTTTTCTGTTTTTCCATCCACCTTTAATCACTTCTAAAAGCTGCATTTTTTCCTGAGTCCTGTGCTCCTCCTATATACCAGAAACAGTGACAGCCCTTGTCATATATTTAAAATGTTAATTCTCTTTCTTCTTTTTTTTTTTTTGGTACATTTATACCGTTTTAACTGGAGAMCAACCAAATAAATATGACAAGTAATCTGCATGGGAAATTCTGTAAAGTCTCTGAAAGAGTGATTTATATTTTTTTTTTTAACTCCCTTCTTTGGAGGCTGCCTCTGTTTTTCTCAACAGGAGACTTTGTTGTAATTAAAGCAGAGAAAACTGGACAGCAGCAAAAAACATCTGACTTGTGGCTCTTAAAAGCACAGGTTTTGTAGCATGTACCACCCCCCAGTGGGCAAAAAACTCTGTAGTAAACTCACAGCGAGCTTTGATCTCCAGAAATAAATGGATACATTTTACAGCAAGAACACAATAAAGATGAGTTTCTGGGTTGGGTTTTTTTGAGGGGTTTGTTTGGGGTTTTTTTCATTTTTCCTCTGTCACCGGTAGCTAAAAGTTGTCAGATATTGTGTAAGGCACTGGTGACTAATCAAAGCAATTGCTGGAGTTTGCGAACTTTGCAGTTGCAGTTATTTGAAGTGGCTTCAGTTGGGAGATGGCCATCTTTGTCTCCCTGTAGCAGGAAGCATGGATGCTAATGGCTAGTTAGCTCTCAAGTTTTTTCCTCAATCACTTCAAAGCACAGGAATGCACAGAAGAMTTAATATGTGATTGCTTGCATTTATTTTTAATAAGCAGCCAAATACCACTCGGGGCAGGAATCTTGAAAAGTGTTCAGTAAATACCTTATGTCATCACTAACTCTCATGTGCCTTTCACGAGCTGTAAGAATCCAAACATTCTTACAGCTTCTCATTTTTTCTGATTTTTTGAGGAGCAGATTTAGTAATCAGATGAGCAAACAGCTGGTCTAAAAAGGAAAGAAAGAAAACTACTGAAACTTTATCTAGTGTTTAAGTAATGTTTTTACATGTCTGGAGTTTTGTGCCAGAAACTCTGTATGAGGTATAATTCTACCTAAACTTGTCAAGAGGGGAAAAATATATTTTTTCCCTTGAAACAATGGCAGCATTTGTTCTCTATTCTTTTATTTAATGCCTGGGCAAGTTACCTCAGCAGCAGCTCTCAAAAGAAAACCTAGAAGCCATAATTGGCTAAACTCAAAGAGCACTAAAGCACAAAACAAAAATCCATTGCAAAAGACTCCCCCTCAAAGTGGTTTTTTTAACACACAACCTTTGCAGCAGCAGAGTAGTCAAAACAAGAGAGTGAGCAGGAATAGAGTAATAGTCTGGGTCTTTTCAACCCAGCATCTTCAAAACTAGGAAAGGTTTTAGAAGTAAACTTCAGAAGACAAAAACACTCTTAGTTCATTTCCATCCTCTACAGCAAATACTGGTTTGGCTAATCTTAGGTGTGGAGTCAAGCTTTTACTCAGAATTCATTTCTAAGTCAGATTTACTTGCATTTGAGGGAAGATCACATAAAAATTTGCATTTTTTAAGACACTTGAGTTAGACTTAAGAAGACACAAGCACTATTACTCCTACTGCACAAGAAGTGGGAGCACATTTTCTACAAGTAAATGAAACCTCCAAAAGAAAAAAAAAAAAATAACCCAAACTGCACCAACATGCAGAGCTACAGCCTGACTGAAGGGCTCGCTCTCACTTTAACAAACTCCTTTGCATTTTTTACCCCTTGGAAAGACAGCTAGAGGACCTTCTGCTTGCCTAGCGCCAAACAAAAGACTGGGGCACCTTCCTGAAATATGATGATCGTGGAAATTGCAGCTCCTAGACAGGCTGCTTAGAAAGCATTTTGCTGTCACTATCAACTAACCCTGAGTAATACACTTAAAGAAAACAAAGTGTGGACATTGTTTTAAGTCTAGATTAGCACTGTGGAACTTCTTTAAAAAAAAACCAAAACGACTTGGTGAAGCTATTTAAGCTGCAGCATGACCTTTGTAAGCACAACTGGCATTATAAGCAGTAGAAGGACTTCACAAGTATTTTAAAAAATAAGCACATTTTGTGTTTCTGATGTTTCAGATTCTAGACAAATACAGAGCTAATTCTGGAATAGAAGTACACCRGTTAAGCAAATTGGCTTATCAAGTATGTATATTCTAGGGGTGACTTTGAATGATACTTTTGTCATTTATAACCTAAAAACACTGAGTTRTTTCCTTTTCCTTTGTTTCTTTGATGGTAAGAAAGAAGCCACTGAGCTACCAGAGTTCCTGCTGGAGAACACAGAGGTAGATTAGAAATTCAAATAAGCATTGTGTGACCTCAAGTGAGGCAGGTCTTGATTTTATTCACATTTTATCACAGCTCAGAAATAAATCTTTGACACCGTTTTTAGAAAAAATCCCAACTTTTCAAATATACCAATACTATTTATTTTGTTAAGCCATTGCCTGCCTACAGTACAGTGAGTGCAGCTGGACTCTAAACTTTAGAGTAAATACAATGTTCTTCTTAGGTACGTTTTTTTTGTATTGCTCAAATTACGTTGAACATTTTAAAATGAGATGTCTCCCTGCTTAGCTGTACCACAGCGATAACTCCACGTGCAAGGCCCACACATTACTGTTATCTCTAGTAATTCACTTGCTGACCCAATCCCAGAAAAACTAATTTAACCATGTGGTTCAGCAAAGTTCAGGGACACATTCGACTCAGAATAAAGAGTAAAAACGCTGCTGATCAGTTTTTCCAATGTTACTTTTGTTACCAAAAAACAAAGAGTGATTTTTGCATTTAAAAATTAATTTTAGCACAGACTTTCTAAAATCTGCTCTGTTCAAAAGTAATGGCTTCTTTCAAAACCATGTGTCCATGAAGCCTCCCTATCTGATGTTGCAGAAACCTGGACACAGTGTCTGTACCAGTGGGGGTCACTTTTCTTTTCATCCTGCCGGATCAGCTATAATGACTTGGTGTCAGGGAATATTTAGAGACAGCTCAAGAAGGGGAAAGTTGGAGCATGGCAGCAGGATTCCCTTCTTCTCTGTAGACAGATCACTGGAGCCTTTGATATGCAAAAACATTGTTTTCAGCTATGGCTTGAGATATAAAAGGGAAGTGCAAGATATCAAACAATCAAGACCTGAAGAAAACTATTCTAAGTTTAGAAAAGGGAGTGGGGGGTATAGTCTTAATCCACATTTTTGAAACAGTGTCGTCTTCTCCAAAGAGACCTTTTCTTTTTCTTGCTCTTGTTTTCATGTAATTTTTAGAGAAGGGATAAAAAAAATTCCAGGAACTTAATGAGCTTTAGTGCTTTCATTTTAATCCTACACATTACTGCTATTATAATAGTGGCAATAAATGAAGAGATGACTATCAAATGGAGCACAGAGGAAACAGTTTATGTGCTAGAAAGGTAAAACGAACTTACTACGTGTGTGTGCATGGATCTATGTAATGTATGCATACTAGAGCCAACATTTTCCTTAATACTAACAAGTTTTTTACAGCTCAGAGTTCTAAAGAAAATTAATGATTTTAACTACTTAAAAGTTATTGTAGCCTTCAAAGGCCTATTTAAGGAATTTATATCCCTACTTCACCATACTCTTCCAGAAAATACCCTCTATCACGACTTCACATTAGTTCCTAAGAGATACYTTTTTTTTTCTGCAGCTGTTAAGTAGCTGTTTATTTGAAAGTTGTAGGAATAGGGCCTGGACTTCTTTCCCCAAATACTTGAGTAATGCAGATCAAGAAAACTGGACACTGGAAGAATACAGAGCTTTTTGTTCCATTTTATAATGATTATATAATTTGCCCAAATTACATAAGTCACCAATAAACATGCATCCTCTTCTGTTACAAAATGKGGCCACACAGATTGAGTTTTTGCCTTAGTAAAGCATACATAAAAATACTTATTTATGCCACAGTGGGGGTCTCTCATTTTGGGTTCCTATTTTCATTGCACAGCTGCTGAAAACAAGGTGCAGAAAACAAAGCTCAGAGGAGCACAAAAGCAGCAGCAGGAGAGAAAAGGCTTTTCCACTCCCTCACTGGACAGTCACCCCATCTCTGAAGTGGGGGGCTTTGGGGTTTTTTTTTACTGGTTAACATTTTTCTGTGAACAAGAGCAGCAGAATATGTATCTATTTAAATAACTTTATATCACTGCATTTTTCCTGTTGCTGTAGGAGTATGACTGGTCTGTTTCACGACAGACCTGCTACAAATCACAAAAGGCAGTTTAAAACAGAGAGCGTTTGTGTTTAGGTCGAATATTTTATGGAGGACCAGAAGCTGCTCTAGTTTTGCTCCCAGGAAGACAGCTAAGCAAGCATTACTCAGCACGCTGTTCCTGCCAAGCATTTTGGTTCTGAGGATTGTGCTYGGTCCTTTGGAAAAACGTGCAGTCATGAAAGGGAAAAGCAAGTAAACRTTAAGGATTTGTTTAATTTCAGATTTAACCACTTCTGTTTCAGACATGCTACCCACACACTCTCAGGGGGTATAGACTTGGTACCTCACTGGATACTTTCTGCAGTATTGATATGAAGCAGCCCAAGTTAAGAATGCCATTTAAAAATAACCAAATGATTAGAGTTCTGTAAGAAATACAAACAAAAGGGAGAATATTTTTCTGCTCTTTTGAAATTTTAGAGACTAAACCCACATACATATTGCCAAAGAGATGACACAGATGCCTGGCTAGTCCCCAGCTCAGAATCAGCATGCTGCAAATGGGAAATATTCATACSATATTTTAGCAAAAATGTTTCCCCTTCCACCCAGTAACTAGTGAACTGCAATTAGCTCCCTTTACACTTAAAACCAAGGAGAGGATCATCATCTATCTCTATTTACCAGGAACACAAAACAAGCAACCATTTTGGCCGCCTTCAAGGAGGTAACACTGGCATTTGTTATCAGGTGAGAAACATCATTTACAAATATTTTGTTACTGTCTGCCTTTATTTCTCTGTGGAAACAAGGGAAAACATAGTTCCAGCAAAACTGCMGTAACATGAGACTACCCAGCAAAATGTTTTGAAAGAGCTCTGTGTATTTTGCTGAAATACCAATGCTTTGGGAAAACAAGGTGTGCTACTCATGTGTACAGGGGATGCAGCTCTTAAAACTAGTGTCCACCAGTTGTTATTAATTCCAGTTTTTTTGTTTTTACTTTTGCAGGAAATTAACAGTTCAAGGAAAGCTTTCAAAGGGGAGTTTTCTGGGAAGGAAATCATATTTTTATGGTTTTGTTTTTTAATGAAGAAAACCATCTGAATTGCCTGATGTTTCTGTGGTAGAGTAACTTGCATTCTTGAAGTGCAGGAGGAATTTTCCTGCTTTACAAATTTGGAAGAAGTGTTAAAAAGTGAGAGTTGGAAAATGGTTCTCTCAAAGAGGTGTGGATGTATCGGGATGTAGCTACTGTACAAAGGTCATACTTGGATAATTCTGGATAGGAAAAAGCATCCCTTTCCTGACCTCCTGAAGAGGCTGCAGCCCTTCAAGCCTCAGCATAATGAATGGTTTCTATCACGCGGCGCTGAAGTTCCCTCCTCTGACTACTACACTGCACAGAAGAGTTTGTAAGAGTTACAAAGAAAGTAATTCCTGCTAAAGGCATTAAACCAAACAAAAGAGGCTCTTCATTCACAGACTTTACATGAGCACAAAAATAGAAAGAAGCTGAAGCTTTTCTACACCGGCCTGGTGTGCTTATGTACCATGATAAATCTTGGTTGGAATGCTCATTGAGTATCGTGCCAGGAGCCAGGAAACACACACCACCACCAAGGACCATCTGAGTAAACACCATCGAGAAAAAAACTGCTCCATGGAGTAAACCATAAGAGTGACTGGACAGAAAGACATTCCTTTACTGGATATCCTCAAGCACAAAATTTACTCATACCTTTACATACGGTAGGATCAATATTAATTTATTTTCCTTTTCATGGCTCAGAGAATAAAGTTCAATTAATACATGAACCCACAAGAGAAAAAGGTCATGACACCGCTTAATGCATAGGTCATCTTGCAGGAGTTCTCACAACCCTAATTACAATGGTAATTGAATTATGTTGTCTTAAAAGCTATAAAAATGTTAATTACCTGAGCTCAGTGTACAAACACACTACCAACGCAAAGTACAATCTCAGTCTCAAGAGTTAATTTATGCTATGCTACTACTAAGATGGGAAAATGTGGTTAAACCTGCCAAATAGTCTCTTATTAGTGTGCTGCTTAGTAAGAAGTCTTTTGAGAATGACAAATATTTAAACATGAAATTAAGCATGTAATGAAATAGTTCATCCAATGAACTAGAAAGCCATAGTTCCACCAGTTACCTACCACTTGTAACATTCACCTTTCTAGACACTCCAGCTTGAAAACCGAGCAAAATAGTCTGCAGYGTTCGTAAGTTACACATTGTGAGGTTGAGCACTTGGAAAACCTTGGGAAAAAGTCTTTACTGGCCCTCACTCTTCTGTCGGCATTTTATGCTTTGCCTTTAGGGCTTTTTTTGAACTTGCAAAATAGCTACCACTACACTCGTGGGTTTGGTTAGGGTTTTATAGTTCACTTAAGGGCTCCTGGGGAAGTTAGCTGGCTTAGGAATTACTTCTTATCTTTCAGATATAGAATGATTTACTTGAACTCTGGCGTGACTTCAGTTCTGTACTTACCTGGTATCTGTGAACAAAGATTGTCTGTACACATGAAGTGTGGAGGAATCCTTAGAAAGAGTCTTCTTGCTTAAGCAAAACAATTCACAGATCAGACATACTTGACTATATTATTTTCAATCACTATGCAGAATAACCTATYAAGTTAATTGAATTAGTACAAGAAGTAGCATTATTGATGTAAGGAAAAGAAAGTAAAATACATCTGCAAGCTTGAATTTTGGTTTAATGTGTGTGTTGAAGTTTGAATTTTGAAGTTGAATTTTTATTGCGGTTTCTTCACTGATGACCTGGATAATTTTGTTTGTTTGGTTTTTTTAGATTGTTGAAGATCAGAACTGTATACAAATCTCATCATTCCTGACCATGATTAGTGTTACCTGGAGCATCTTCCTAGTTTGGACTAAAATAGGGCTGTTACTTGACATGGCACCTTATTCTGTTAGTGCCAAACCATGCCCTTCAGTATGTCGCTGTGATGTGGGTTTCATTTATTGTAATGATCGCGATTTGACGTCTATTCCTACAGGAATCCCAGAGGATGCAACTACCCTCTTCCTTCAGAACAATCAAATAAATAATGCTGGGATTCCTTCAGAACTGAAGAACTTGCTTAGGGTGGAAAGAATATATTTATACCGCAACAGCCTAGATGAATTCCCCACTAACCTCCCTAAGTACATTAAGGAACTGCATTTGCAGGAGAATAATATAAGGACCATTACTTACGATTCACTTTCAAAAATCCCTTATCTGGAAGAACTGCATTTGGATGATAATTCTGTTTCCGCCGTTAGCATCGAGGACGGAGCTTTCCGGGACAACATCTATCTCAGACTTCTTTTTCTCTCTCGAAATCACCTTAGCACCATTCCCTGGGGTTTGCCTAAAACCATAGAAGAGCTACGCTTGGATGATAATCGTATTTCCACAATTTCTGAGCTGTCCCTTCAAGACCTTACAAATCTAAAACGCCTTGTTTTGGACGGAAATCTTCTAAATAATCATGGATTAGGAGACAAAGTCTTCATGAATCTAGTCAATCTTACAGAACTGTCATTGGTCCGCAATTCGCTCACAGCTGCACCGGTGAATTTGCCGGGAACAAACCTAAGAAAGCTTTATCTTCAAGAAAACCACATCAACCGTGTGCCGCCCAATGCTTTCTCTTACTTGCGGCAGTTGTATCGACTAGATATGTCCAATAACAATCTTAGCAATTTACCTCAGGGTGTCTTTGATGATCTGGACAACATCACTCAACTTTTTCTTCGCAACAACCCTTGGCACTGTGGGTGCAAAATGAAATGGGTACGCGACTGGTTACAGTCGTTGCCTTTAAAAGTTAACGTACGTGGACTGATGTGTCAGGCACCAGAAAAAGTACGTGGGATGGCTATCAAAGACCTCAGCGCGGAACTGTTTGACTGTAAGGACGATGGCGTGATAGGCACCATCCAAATCACTACTGCGGTACCAAACACGTTATACCCGGCCCAGGGACACTGGCCCATTTCTGTGACCAAACAACCAGACATCAAGACTCCCAACCTGAACAAAAACTACAGAACCACAGCAAGCCCGGTACGCAAAATCATTACAATATTTGTGAAATCCGTAAGCACGGAGACTATTCACATCTCCTGGAAAGTTGCACTACCAATGACTGCTTTGAGACTGAGCTGGCTCAAGATGGGTCACAGCCCTGCCTTTGGATCTATAACTGAAACAATAGTTACAGGCGACAGAAATGACTATTTGCTCACGGCTCTCGAACCAGAATCACCATACCGTGTGTGCATGGTTCCCATGGAAACCAGCAACATCTATCTCTCCGACGAAACACCCGAATGCATCGAGACCGAGACGGCACCTCTTAAGATGTACAACCCTACCACTACCCTCAATCGGGAGCAGGAGAAAGAACCTTACAAAAACTCCAGCTTGCCCTTGGCCGCCATCATCGGCGGCGCCGTGGCGCTGGTGGCCATAGCGCTGCTGGCCCTGGTGTGCTGGTACGTCCACAGAAACGGGTCCCTGTTCTCCCGGAACTGCGCCTACAGCAAGGGACGCCGGAGAAAAGACGACTACGCCGAAGCGGGAACCAAGAAGGATAACTCCATCCTGGAAATCAGGGAGACTTCATTCCAGATGATACCAATAACCAATGACCAAGTGTCCAAGGAGGAATTTGTAATACACACCATTTTCCCACCTAACGGCATGAATCTGTACAAGAACAGCCACAGTGAAAGCAGTAGTAACAGRAGCTACAGAGACAGTGGAATTCCAGATTCAGATCATTCACACTCATGATACTGAGGGACGCGAAAGACTGGTTTGGGTTTTGTTGGTTTTTTTGGGTTTGTTTTGTTTTTTAAAGAAAACAAGAAAAGACTGACTTAACAGTTGCTGTTCTACTGCAAAACACTGGATTAAAAGACTGACAAAGCAATGTACTGTACATTTGCCATATAATTTATATTTAAGAACTTTTTATTAAAAGTTTCAAATTTCAGGCTACTGCTGCGATTAATGTAGTGGGGATACCTGACCACAATTCTATATTTTAGTATTTTTTAGTAATTTGTACTGTATTTTCCTTGCTAATATTGAAGTTACAGACCATTTAACTTTTGTGTTCTACTGAGTAAGATGACTTGTTGACTGTGAAAGTGAATTTTCTTGCCGTGTTGAGCAGTCAGAACATTCATCTGAGATCCTTGTAAGTGTAAGCACAGGCCATTTTTCACTTTGGTATCAATAAAATAACGTTGAACCTGGCAAATCAGGAAGATCAAAAAGTGGTTACAAAAACTCACAGAACTTTCAGTGTTGGGTCTGTTAAATCTGTAAACCACAACAATATTCAATAAACAAAAATATGTGTAGTAATGGGCAATATCAGCTGTCTGGATATATCCATTCAACAGTGGTAAAATCCAATTTAAAAGAAAATAAGCAAATCAATGACATGGATGAGACTGAAGCTTTTGACAATTGTTAAAAAAAAATTGATCCCTAGAAGAAAGCATAATCAAATTCCTAACAAGGAATTAAAAAAAAAAAACTTGTAGGCTCTACAAACCCAGGGGGTAGATACAGTTTAGGGATAGATTTTTGATTATCAAAACCAGTGGTCACTATATTACAGAGAAAATAGTGATGGATGCTCACAGGCATTTGGGAGACAAGGGTAGGAAGACAGACACCACTTTGAAACTGCTTTGAACAGAAAAAGGGCTGAAAGTGCAGTTTCACAAGAACACAGAGCAGGACAAAAACCAAGGCAATATAAGCAAGGTCTCAAAAACTGTAGTCCCAAAGGTGAGCAGACAGCTGAGGAATGCAGCTATTCCAGGGCATATACAGGTCTGTGTTCAGTATACTGCTGTTACAGTCAGGAATACTGCCCATTACTGTCACAGTTTTCCAGAAATTCCTTGGTAAATCTGTAAGGTAACGTGTTTCTTTCTGCCTTCCTGCTGAACTATAAGCTATTTCCTGTTTAAAGCCCAAGCCACTCTTTGTTGCCATAATCATTCTGTTTCTTCAACTAAAAACCAAAGTGCTTTGTACGCCCTTTGGCCAGTCTTGTGTGTGCCTTGATCCAACGCTACATGTATCAAGCTTTTAAAAACTAAGAAAAAAGGAAATAATAAAATACCCACTTTTTCATACGTAACTTAACTATGAAAAATACTGGTCTTATTCATGAATGAGGTTGAAAAACTAGTTCAAAATCATGCTGCACCTCTGCAGTGCACTGATAAGAAACCCACTCGGAAGCTACTACTTTTCAGGTCATGAGCTTCACCTTTTTCTGTGTTCAGGTTGACAGTATTACACTTGCAGATTTTCTTCATTATTAACTCCTTGGGAAAAAAGTTTTCACAACTGTGAACAGTGTGAACAATGAAATGGAGGGAAGGCATGGAGTTACAACCTTCTGAAATACAATTTTTTTCAACAGATACAGCAAATGAAAAATCTTTAATATTTCAGACAGTATCTCAGACAATAAGGAATGTATACTAAACGCAATTCAATTCTATGATACTTCTAGCAGTGCTTGGCCTGTTTCCCTAAGAGCAGGAAAGAATGGGAGATGACAAGAAGAAACAGTGACAAACACTGAGGCTGATGGTTTCTGCAGTCAGCCTGCAAACAAATCTCCTGCCAGAGATCCATCTAACTGCGCAGACCCAAAATTTTCAGTAACGCACAGTTTTTTAATCCTCATTTTCCAGATGTGCCCAGGGAAGTTCCTCTCCAAACTCCCTGTACCATGGAATTGTTGTCTCAACCTCATTTTCAGAAATGCCTCCTGCAGTCCTTGAGCAGTGGAGGAGCAGCACTGTGCTTCCTTACTGACCTTACACAAACTATGTTTTCTTCACATCGAGCATTGATGGGGTCCATGGAAAGGGGCGTGTAGTGCTAAACTGTGATGTGCTCAGCTCCGGGTAATGCACTAAACAAGACTATTTTACTCTGTTTTCCCATCATGTGCCAATCTAGGGAAGGGCAAGAAAGCCAGGACTGAGCATGTGGAGCCTTGTTATGTTGACGTGCAAAAGGCTTCCTGAGCAGGGAGCGGGAAAGGAAAACAGAGGGACTGGATGGACCTGTTCTCTGTCTACACTAGTACAGGGGCATCCCTTATATCTGAGACCCATTTAATGGCTGGGTCACTGGCAGGAGAGCCTAGTTCTTTGCCAGCAGTTCTCCAGTAACAAAATTAAACAGGTTTTGTTGGATTTTCACGCTATTTATGTAAAATCTCTCTCCCACTTGGCTCCAAACTTTATGTTGTGAAAAAGGTAAAACAACACTCAGTGAGTACTTTGCCTTCTGAGGCACCTAAGCCTAAAGTGCCTGGTAATGGTACGTACCATCTCCRGTGATGCCATGCAATGGTCATAAGGGTATAAAAAAAGTTGGCATTTGAGGASATAATTGTATGAGAATCTTAAGTAAAATGACTTTTCATGTGACATTTTTGTCTGTGAGGCAGTAGGGTACAAATCCAAAGCAACTTCAGTAAATCAGCCCAGTTGTTCCTGCTTCACCTTCCACCGGAAAGTGAGTGAAAACCTGGACAAGGTTCTGCCCTCTGCAGGGAACCAGGTCAGGTTTGCAGGAGAGCTGATGAACTCTTACCACAAGTGATGTCAATGGAAAAAATGGCATACTGGAGTGCACAAGATCTTCCTCGGGTTCTACAGCAACTTTTACTCAACACACATAATGTTAAAATTAATTTGGCAAGTGAAAGATTGCTTTCAGACTGAACTGTGTGTTTTTTCCTTTGGCTATTTTTACAAATTCCTRTTTGCTCCACATCAGGCCCATCTCTTCACGACTCTGCTACTTATCATAGGGCTGCAGTTGCTGCATGCAGTGCTCCCCAGCACCATCAGAAATCCCTTCTGTTAGACAGGTATAAACGCAGCCAAATCGGATTACTACATTGAGCAGTTTACTCAACACGTTTATCAAAATAACATTAATCCACATTAAATTTATCTCAGTTTTCAAATTCCCTGTTATTTCTGTGTACTGTTCAATACTTAATTGTGGAGCAAGGAGCGGAATTCTTTTCAGTGTTGCATAAACCTGTGTGCAGAGCTCACTCAATCAGTACCCTCTGTATTCAAATACTGTGCTAAGTATCTTTCACATTCTTTATCACTGTCCCTTTTTTAATTTATATTGCTATCCTGAATTGATCACAGTTCTGTTTTAAACTGGAAGCTGTCTCCAAAAACACCCTGGTACTTCAGAAACCATATTAATTTTGTCTCATCTTGGCACCTTCCAGAACTACGGCCAGGAGTTGAACTCAATGATCCTGACAGCTCCCTTCAAACTCAGCATATTCTATGATTCTGTGAGAAATTTGCTTCATTTATAAGCTGTTATTTCCTAGCTTTCTACAAGAGCCYGATGTGCAACAACTGTTGGGGTTTTTTTGTTTGAGTTTTTGTTTGGTTTTTTTTCTTCTGGCTTTAACAGTACCAAATTCAAAGTATTACGGTCTTGGAACACAGTTTCCATTTCTCCTGCTAATGCACTAGTGAGCATGCAAGCTATCTTGTGCCAATGCTGTACATATTGAATGTAGAGCAGCAAATGCAATAAAGCAAGAGCAAAAGTAATAAAGCCTTATTTGCTATTAAAATAATTTACTGATGACATAATGCACTAAAGCACATACATAGACTTCCCTGCTAAGTAAGAGGATGCAATTTTGCACGTTCACCTGCAGCTGAAGTTGGATAAGATCTTCGAATGTGAGCTGGCAGATGCCATCTGCCTGGATTTATCCAAACCACATTTGTTTGAGATGGTTTTGGGCAGAACCATAACTCACACAGGTACCCTCCACTTTCAAAACACCTTAAACCTTCCTTCCAAATCCATGTATTGTTTCAGTATCACCTTGGGACTGATCTTTATTTAATTACCTGTTTCGTTACTGATACCAGGACAACCAGAGCTTCAAGCCACAAGCCAGCACTTAACCACCAGTGATTTTTTTGTTTTCCAAAGCATAAAGTTACTCCATACCTGGGGAGTTGATACTTCCAAAGCTAGCACAGAGTGGTTCAGTCAGAAAAGAAAAGCTCATCGACTGAATTCAGACATGAATATTTTACTTCTTTTTTTTTCTTTGCAAATGAATTTAATTTTGTGGGTGGTGGAGTAAGAGTCCCACCCTTGTGATGAAATTAGAGGCCTCTCAAACACTCTGAAGGTACAACCATGACACAGGTATCAAATTCTAAGCACAGTTGCTTCAGAAGTTTTCTTTTTTTGGTAAACATGAATGTTTGACTTAATTTTAGTAGTTATTTCACTAAATCATTTCCTGCTCCTCTCAGAAAATCTAGATAAAAACAGAACGTGGATCTCAGTAAAATGGTGGCAAAGCAGATGCTCAAAACAAGCATCACCTTGTTTTCTTAGCACTGGGCATCAAGTAAAATACTCACAGYATGGTGGTCTTTAAATGATAGCTGAGGAACATTTCTGCCCGGGGGGGTAACCAAGACACTTCAAATGGGTGTTAAAAGAAATAAACATTCTCTGGATTTTTGGTGGTCTAAGGCAAAGGCATACAATAAACATTTTGGCAACCAAGCAAATGTCTATCGTGCACAGACTTCATAAATGCCCTGTGCCTGAAACCTGCATGTCGGGACTGCAAAAGTGAATTTCCCAACTTCAGCTGCTTTTCAGAGCCCCTGTATGTCTTCTTAGGATGAAAATGTAGTGGAGGCACAGTATAAAACCCCTCAAGATAACAACATCTGAACATCTTTTTGACATCTGAATCTGGACCTTCTAAGCTTAGCAAGAACACTCATAAATAAGTTATAAAAATAGAAGGGTCTTAATAGGGCTAATTAAATAATCTGACTTGTTCAAGCTGGTTGATAGTGTTCATATAGGSTGATACTCTGTCCTGAACAGCCCTCTTAAGTCATCAAAAACAGGGAGCAGATCGTAGCCAAGTGCTAGCGCGCGCTCCCGTCCCCTTGCTGAGCTTAAGGAATATCTATCTATAGACAGAGCTGTGGAAGGTCTAATTGTTCAAACTCGAGGGGCTGCACCATGTTCTTTAATCACTAACTGTGGGAACATCATTTACAAAAGGATGAAATTATGCACATTATGCATAATTTAATTTCTTTAATTTATGCAAAATATTTAAAAATTTATTTAGCTCAGAACTGCACATCCAATTTATGTAATGCTGCTTTCCTCCAGTGGCCTTAGTCCCTGAAAAACGCGTACCAGGAAACTGGCTTTCCACATGAAAACAGATTTTTTTTATGGGTGTGAGGATTGGTTTTGTTTATTTTAATATTTTTTCTTGCCTTTTTTTTTGTAATTAAGAGGAATAAATAATTTTACTGCACATATTTCAGTTTTCATGGGATACAAAAGTCAACTGGTTGATAAATTTAAGTGAATGTCTTCAACACACGGCAGGTACTGGTGGGATAAAGGATGTCCCCACATATTTTCCTACCTCACCTCACCTAACCTCACAATAACGCTTTCCAGGGTTTTAAATTGAAGCCTTGCTTTTATTGCAAGGATTGCAAAAGGGTAATGAAATCCATTTTCACCACTGTAAGATCAGAATTGGGGACTTTTTAATTCTGAGAYGCACACAAGCAGCTGTATTTACATATGCAGGCATGGCTTAGAAGCAGAGTCTTTCAGGCTGGGTTACACACAGAAAGCCACAGCAAATCTAGCCTTTGTCCACCTCTGAGCCTGCTCTATTAACATAATTTCTTAAATTACTAGAACAAGCATCAGCAGCTCAAGCAGCGAGTAAGAGAAAGCCTCCTTACCTAACACATCATCTTCAGCTACCGGTCTGTGCGTGTAAAGTGGAGTGAACTTGGCTTCCTTAAGTGTTGGTTTTCCAGAGATTCAATGGTAAAGCACAGAAGTAACAGTTTTAAAAAAGGTAAACCCTTCTACCAAGGAATGCTGACAAAGCAGAGGATTTAAGAAGTGATGTTTTAACCCTTACTCCAGAATTACATCCAAGCCTGCATAAACCCTACGCACTTCCTGATTGTGTGCATAATATGCTCACCCCCTGTCTAAGCTACATTAAATGGAAACAAGTTATTTGCATTGCACTCCTCTAATAGGAAATAAATTAGAAACGCAAACTATTTTCATTTCCTACACAATTTGAGCAACGACGTAAGGATGTGGATGGGTACAGAATCTGCGGTATTTTGTTTGTTTACCTGGTTTCAATAATCTTCTCAAGAAACATTAAGACACTTATTTCCGAAGCCTGACAGAATAAATTACTGCCCATGAGGAACATGAGCTCATTAACAGAGAGAAAGCCATATCCAGGGAAATGCTAACCCAGCGAGTAAATACAATTTTAGGGCATTAGCTGATAACACAGAACCTCTGCCTAATGCCTTTAAAGCAATTATTTTACCTTAAGAACTCCTTAATGGCATGTTACCTACTTCATCCACTAAAAACCTTTTCATTTCTCCCTGATACAGAAATGACATASAGCATACTAAAATAAAAATTAAGAAAAAAACCCACAGTATTCCAGGTCTTAGAAGTTCTTCTGGTCGCTGAAATTCAGCACTTTGCAGCCAAACGAAGTAAGAAGTCAGGAGAATATCACTGGGGGAGCTAAATTGCTGACCTCGTGTAATTTCCGTGGATAAAGGAAAAAAGGCAGTGATGGAACTGCATGTAAGACCTCACCAGCTCAACCACAGCTGTCTCAGAGAGACCTTCGTCTCTCCCAGCTATGCACCTTGGTGCTTTTCACTACAAGAAAATTTGTAAGTACCTTGAAGGGTCAAGAAGGTTGAGTACCAGCAGGGCAACCACCATCTCTAAGCTCTTCTTTCCATTCTTTCTCCTTTTTCTTTTTTTTCTTTGTTAATTAAATAAAGCTCATTGAGAGAGTTTGTTAAGTAAACAGGACTCATATGCATGTAAAAACCTCTTAATTGCAAATTGTACTTGTTGATACATAGTGGAATAGTGCTGAACCCTCCTTAAAGAGTTTGCACTTAAATCCAGGGTAGGCACATTACAAAATATTTTCCCTGGAAATCTCCACTATTCCCTGAACTTACAAATACATGATGTTAAAGGGCAGAGGGAAAGAAGATAATAATATATTCCTAACAAGTTACTCTCACCCCTGCTACTTTCTCCTGTCCCATATATAAAGTCCAAATAAACAAGATTAATTAAAGAGAATTTTTGGGGGAGAGGTGCAATACCACAAAATAACATTTACACTACTAAGAATTGAATTGTACTGAAAGAAAGAATAACTACTTGGTTTGTCATAGCTTATCTGTCTCAGGAAATGCTCAGGTCATTCATTATCTGCTGGCCAAGTGACGGGGCTGCACTGATCGGAGCATTCCATGGGTGCAGACAGAGGCATTAAAAGGAGCCAAATACACCTAAACAACGCTAATAGGGACTGGTTTTGTGGGGGGGAAAAAAAAAATTAATCCTAAATTTCTGCATTTTGCCCAAAAAATTTTGTCCCAAACTCTGAAATCTATTACTATCCTACACTATGCTTTAAAAAAATAAAATAAAAACCAAATAGCATATCATTGAAGCATGGAATATTTGATGTAATGCCCAGCTTTACCTGTAAAATAAAGGTTTTGTTTATGTGAACCCATACCCAATGCTATGATGAGCACATATTTATTTATTAAGGCCCTCCCCAGTGTTTTTCAATACATGTTCTGCACAGAAGTAAACGGCAGTTTGTGCAGCACAGTTCATCAACACCTTCCCATTTTCCCTGTCTTACCAACTGACTCCATTAACATTTGTATCATTTTAGTCATTAAATATTAAAAGTGCAAAAAGTGGTTTGTCAAAACTTTTTCAGGGTCTTAGAGATGGGAAAGTGAGAGGACAGAGACACATTATACCAGGATGCTAATTAGGGAAAAAAGGGTGCTATAATATGCTGCAGGGAGATTTTCCTTGTTTTACTGAAAGGGAAAAAAAAAAAAAAAAACTTTCACAAACTCAGCTATTTTGACGAAAGGACCTATGGAGCTGCTCATGCAAGCATCTTGTTCCCAAAGCAACCACACCACTCTGGGAAGGGAGGGGAAGAGAGTGTCTTTGATATGGATTTGAAGGTGATATCCTGTGTTCCATGAAGGAGCACCCCGCTGGTACAGTCAGTATAGGTTTGATTGTCTTAATATCCATTTTAAACTCTATGCTGGCGTTGCTGCAAAAGTAAGGAGCAAAGCAACCCAGTCACAGGGACTTCAAATAAACCCCCAAACAAATCAAAAAACAACCAACCCTGCAAAATCCTCAAAAAGCACCTATCAAAGTGATTTCAATCCAGTGATCCGGTACACAGTCAAAGGATGTAAGCTCTTCTAATCCCACTCTTTGAGCTCCTCCAGGCTCCGGCCTCCGTTGCCATGGCCCGGCCGACACCTCCTCCAAAGGACAGGAGCCCCACAGCTGGCGGTGCCTCACTGCACAGCCTGACGGCTGCTGGCTTTGGGTTTGCACACGGCAGAATCAGCTCGGGAGGCGAGGAGCATGAACGGCACCCGTTCCGGGCCGGGAGGTTCTATTACAATGAGTTCAGCTCTGGGCAAGCTGCCATCATCAGCATATTCCTGACAGGTATTTTATTTTTCCTCCACAGAATGCCTACCACTACTGAAAGCACTCACTGCTACATTAGATACTGGTGGTCTATTTAAATAAAATAAAAAAATATTTAAAATTACCTACTCTTCTCCTTCGTGCTAATAAAGACTAACCTTATCCTTCAGTATAATCCTGCCAAATCAATTAAAACGCATTCAGCGGGTTGAAAGGATACTAGTGAAGTATTAACAAAAGCCTGGTTTGGATTATGCAAAATTTCTGCAACAATTGACTGATGCAACGATTGCAGTGGCAAAATACTTCCAGGAAAAGAAAATAAATCTAGCTCTTAAAAATGTTTCTTGTTCTGTTTTGCTTAGTAGCTCTAGGAAGTTACTAGGTCAAATCCCCACACCACTGACCTCTTTCTAAGGTTTGCAAGTCAATCTGTGAGTAAAGAGTGAAGTCTCCCATAGTCACACATGGAAATCCTACAGCACTGCCATTAGTTAGTGCTTAAGGATATTAAATAGGAAAATGTCTTAAAACAGAAGCCACTCATGTCTGGGTACACTTGGGTGCATCGCCATCAGCTGATGAACCCATCTAGGACATGCTTGAGCCTTCCCGGGAATGAAGCGGAATTCCTGAGGATAGGGAAATAAACCATACCAGGTGTCAGTGGGTGCTGGAGACCTGCCAAGGCATCTGTTCACGTCTCACAACCAGCTAAAATACCACTATGGAGGGGAAAAAACAATTTTTCCCCTGCCGAAAAGAAGCTCTGGCAGGTGCTGTTACCTGTGCTAGGTCTGGTCAATGGACAGTCAATACCGCTTCCTTTGCAAAAAACAAGCATTAGGATAAACTTTCATCTGTCAAACAAGCCAGGGATCATGTTTTCTAGTGCTTTCACATTTGTAGGAAGCTGCATCTGACATCTCCCCCCAGGGCTTGATCAGACAAGGAAGGAGAAGTAGAGAATTTTAAAGACACTGGCAAGCGTCTGGTCTTTCAAAATGTCATCGCTAATCTCCACATCATCCAGCCTGCTCGGTAATCAAGATAGAGGAACTGTACAAGTGCAAATTAGTGTCACTTACGTCCTGAAAACAAGTAAGAAAGAGGATATGGAGTAAGTATGCCCAAAAGCAACATCAAATTTATTCTCCATGATCAGATGAGGGATTTACTGAAGTTTACTTCACCTCACACAGAATAAAAACCAAACCAAACAAACATGAAGATATCTCCATGACATTTACCACTTGGCTGAGCAGGTTAGTGATGTACTAAAAGGATGCTGTACAGGCTCAATGGCAGTCAGAACAGGAAGGAAAGTAGCGGTCCTGAGCTCCCACAGCCATTTTCAAACACTTCCAAGACAGAAAACCCAACTTCTGTAAGACCTAATTTATTTTTTTCTTCTTTGTCCATTAASAGAAAAATCAACAGGAGCACCAAGTTTATTTTAGGACATTATGCATCCCAAGGACCTGATATAAGTAAACAGAATAAATTTATAGGGAGTCACCTGTTCAGGTGCAGGACAGACATCTAAAAGCAGCTCTGTCATCAATCCCAAGACTCTGCGTGCCAGCCTGAAGCATGTCTTTCTTTCAAAGGAGGGCAGCAGCACTGTGAGCCCACGGATGAGCAACCTCAGCACAACTCWGAGAGCACATGAAAAACTGCCAATGTTTCCCTGAACCACTGAAGCACAACGGGGAAGCAGCCGATTCATACACAGGCACTAGGAAGTTGTCCAAGACCTTTAAACTCTTATTCTTCTGGGAGCTGACCCACATTTGACTATTTCTCTAATGGTAAAAGAACCACTTGCTACTGAGTACCTGTGGTATATGATTATATGCTGATGGTACAGGTTCCTTGAACACTGCAAAGTGCTGGGGGTATTCGTTGTTAAACCAGCAGTTTTGCAGGAGTAATCATTGCACCTGCCTCGAAAAAACTCCAGTATTTCCTATATGGTGAGAGACAACAGGGATAATTGTAGGTATTTCATACTAGACGAAAACTAGCAAGAAAAAAAACACCACTCCTGCCCACTCCTCCAACCATACTGACCAACTTACATATTCCAACTTGATTTTAGAAAACTGAAAATAYTCTGTGTCCAGAAAAGTCTCTTTTTAAAATGTGCTTTATAAGGCCTTTTTTGTAATATCATTCCTTTACTAATGATTTTTTAAAGTTCTTGTAATCAGCTTGAAAGGGACCAGCTGTAGCAGCAAGAGAAGGAATCAGCACAATATGCCAGAAGAATGTAAAATGTACTAACCAGATATGAAGTCAGCTATAAAGTACTGAAATCCATGCAAGTCCACATCGGATTGTCTGTTTAACACTGCAAAATTTGTAATATTTACTCTGCCATTCAAGAATGCTCTTTACATGACACCCGAACTTTCAAAAACACATATTATATACACAGCCATAGTGCAAATGGGAATATTAGTGCTCTAAATCCAACTATTCTCCATTTTCTTCGAAAGCATAATATATAATAATATATTATTTTTCCCTTTAAATTACATTTCATCAATCTTTGTCCTTTAGAATAAAGATACAAACATATGGCCAGATATTTTTCTGTATATAGCATCATCATTCTTATGGTAAAATTAATAGGTCTTCCAAGCAATTTTTGCTAAGCAGCCAAAATCCAAAAGTAAAGACTGAGCAAATTACAATCCTAATACTCATTTATTAAGCTACTTTCAAATGCCTTCAGCTTCCCCTTTTTTTTGCAGCATTATAGGATCATTTGATAAAGCAAAATTGCAGATGTTCAGCCCTTTGTTTACTAAGGTAAYTGTGGCTGAAAACAAAATGGAAGTGACAGCACTAGGGCTACCTCGCCTTGCCAGCAGCAATGCTGTGCTGGAGTGGTTGCTGCTGGAGGAAAATAAACAGTAGAAACTGAAGGATGACATTACCGGGGAGCTCTGCAATTCAGACTGGCAAGGAGGCAGGAGTGGGAGCCTTGGAGAGCTGCCACCACCTCCCTTCTTGAACCACGGTGTCCCTTTCCCACTACACTGTTTTCTGGGCTATGCAATATGTTTTCTGAGACCTGCCACCCATATGGAGACTTGGACACATTACACCAAGTCAATCATACCGGCCCCTCTTGGTACAAGCCAAGCCTGCCACATTTATACCTCTGTCAGCACTGGTTCTGCTGCCTTTTGAAGAGGTAACAAAACTCGTATTGCTGTGCTGCAAGCAGAGGTTCATGGCAGCCAAGCGCTTTGGAACATACTGTGCGTTCACAAGACAAATAAAAACCCTCAACTTTTACTTGCAGGTTGTCCTGCAAAATTCTCTCTTTACAGATACACCTATTTCACAGAAAATTCATATTTTTTTAACTTTCCTAAAGCTTGCGAAGGCAAGCACTGCAAAGCTTGGTCCTTGGGATTGCATTCAAATTATGAAAGCTAAAAGGCTCTGATTAATCAAAGCTTTTTTTTTTCAGTCAGAAGATAAACTGTTTCACACATCTACTGTTGAAAATAAGAGAACAAATCCAGGCAATATTTTCTATTCCCCACTTCTACTCTTAGAACATGTGTGACATTTATAACCACGGTGTAAAAGCTCATTAATACTATACGCTGACCTATTAAAAAGGGTTATTGGCTTAACACAATAGGAGACATTCTTGTGGAAAACAGGCAAGGAAAGGAGAGAACAGCTCAAGATAAGCCATCTCTCCACAAACAGGCTCAAAGGATGAGATCATTAAATACCAGTGTTAAAAGCGTCCAACATTTTTCACCACCTCTCTGCTCATTTCAAAACTAGCTTAAAACCAGAGAATAAAAGCCCAGTGAACACCCCAGTACATTTTAAAAGGCAATTCTCTCTCAAAGGGCTGATAGCAGGCAGGGAGTGGGAGAAAGGTTTATTTTAGTTGAGCTAATCTGACAGACTGGCACCTACTCAGAGGTGTTGGAAGAAGTCTGGCACATCCAGACACCCACCAAGAGCAGCAGTAAATCCTTAAGGAAGATGGGGCTGCCTATGCATTAAGTTCGCTTTTTAAGTACTTTTCCCTAGAAGCTTTGTTCTTTCTTTTCAAAGAAATCATTTAAAGCAAGCTCCCAATCAATGTGCTCTGGGGAGAGACACTTCCAACACTTGACCTTGGGTTTTGCCAAAACTAGTTAACGCTCAAGGCACCGTGCCCATGGAAGCACCAAACGGGGTGAGAAATCACCTGCCTGCCAGATGAAGTGGGTTCCATACTCACGTCCCATGCATCCTTCTAAAACCATCCTTTAGCTTAAATAACTGTGGTTTGCTTGGGAGTTTTCTCTACCATATGCTTATGGAGAACAATCCTAGCTCCTCTCAGCTTATGTTTTTCTAGGCTGAAGCCAAGCTCTTCCAGGCTACTGGTAAAACGCTGKCTGATCCTTCCACCATTATCCTAATTACCCTTCCTTGACCTGTGGCTGTTTAAACTCATCTTCCTAAGTACAAGTAGGACACCTTCATTTTTTGCTGCTCCCAAATGGTGAGGTTGAGCTTGTAGAAGAAATTAGTATCATCCGTCCCTAAGCACATGACATTCTCCTGAAACCAATTAACTGCAGAGGAAAGCAGTTCTTCTCACACAATAATCCAGTCCTCCCCCGCCTCGCCAGTGTCTCTCAGCTTTGGAGTTGGCAAATTTATTTAGCATGCTTTTAATTCTTCTGTAAAGGCTGCTAATGAAAATATTAAATAAGGCACGATTTGATCTTTGAGGAACTCCAGCCGTACCTTCGTACAAACTTGTAGCGATAAAAAGGTTATCAAAAACGACAGCATTGAAAGACTCCAGTCTTTAAAGGTATTTTAACCACCTCAAAAGCCCTTCTTCCAGGAGACAGGATTACCATGATGCAATCAAATTATGTCCAATTATCTCAAGCATCTTGAGGATTTGTGCCAGCCACTCGCCCCAAAGAAAAACAGAGACTGAAATAACGCTGTTCAACACGCACAGATGCAGCAAGACCAGCCACTACTTTTACTCAAACTAACCCAGAAAGAAGGTCATTGTCATTGTCTCCCGGTTTCCCCAAGATATCCCTCTCATCCATACGCAGATGCTTTTTTAGCATCACAAAACAGCTTGCAAAGCACAGATCCCCTATGATAGTGCAATTAGCTAATTTCCTATACTGATATCTCTTATACAGCAAACAGCATTTTAATTAATACTTTAAATATATATTCMTCCAATAGGTTGAACCTTAATTAAAATTAGAAGTGCCTGATAGCATCTTCTTATCTGGTTACAGATGCATTTTTTTAAAATTTGCGGTGATGATACAGCAACCACATTAAAAAGAATACATATTGAATTTTATGTTTTTTCAGTTCAGCATCACACTAAGAAAATTAATTCAATCTGCATTTACACTCACAGAATCTGTCTCCTCTTTCTGTAACAAATATTTTCGCTTTGTTTCAAACACAGCTTTTACAAAACTCTTTTAAACTTTGCCCTGGGCACGTCTCTGACCATCAGAGATTTGCTGATGCTTAATCTCATATTTCATTAGTTATTGCTTAATTAGAACCCCATTTGAAAGAAGTTGAATAAAAATGGACCGTTTAATTATTGTGAGACATGAAAGAGGCAGAAAGTTCTTTGTAATCCAAGCTGCTCCTCAGCAAGTTTTTATCGTGTTTATCACAGACATCATACRTGACTTTCCCATCTATCTCTACTCCAGCTCTTCATCTCCTGATGCAGCTCTTCAGTCAGCACATCTGCCACTACTCCTACATTCATCTTCACGCAAGTGCCCTGGCATYGGGGAACACCACGATCCCATGGCTGGGAGACACATTCACGCAGCCAGGAGCACCACCACCAAACGCTTCTCAGGCCCCACCTTGGGATTTATCACACTTTTAAACCAAAAGACCAGCACAGCAACCACAGGAAAAACTCCAGCAATATCTTTCAGTTGCAAAGAGTACACAACTTAACTGGAGGTCTTTTCAAACCTTCCAGGGTTTATTACAGCTCTAAAGCAAGCAGGGCTTCTTTGGTAGTAGCACTACTCTTAAATATAGATTAAAATACTAAAAAAGTTTATCTTGAGTCACTCTGAACTGCAGCCTTTTCTCTTTATAGCTACCCAATTAACAAAACCAGCAAGTTTACAATGCAAGCACAGAATGACCAAGTTAGTATCTATTACATGCACAACTAAACACCGAATTGTATCAGTACTTCCCCACTGCCCTTGTTCAGGAACCATTTACACACAAATGCCAAATTACATTCTGTCTCCAGTCCTGGGCATCCAAGTATAATTTCGGCTTCCTGATATAAACAAAATGTGCTCAAAACCTTCAATTTACTTGAGAAGCATTCACAAATTTCATTCGTGTCTGAAACCACTGTCTGAAAGGCTTATTTGTGAATTGTAAATTAAAGTGTTACTGCTCWATATTATGCAAATAGCCAAATTCGAGCATTGTAACAGAAGCAATGAGCTTGTTATCCTGTCAGTCCTGCAAGCAGACACCTTCTTAGCACATCATTTCCAAAATGCATGTGTGTGCTGCCTTAACTGTACTAGTTTTGATACTAATGAAGGATTTACCACCGACTTAAACGAGATGAGAGTCACCCAACAATGAGCACTTCTGAAAAGGCAACCATTTATCTGTAACTTGGAATGAAAACAATATCGTCATACTTAATAAAAATTCCCGTAAGAGCATTTATGTTAACAAACACAAGATATCCAATGGAACTGAGCAACAGAAAAGATAGCAGATATCAGGACCTTCATTAAATAAGCACCACACGATGCATTCTCCCAATGCAACAATTAGCCTCGCTTGGGTGTTCAACAACTAGTAGTAGTTAGATAAATTATATAGCTTAACAGTTGTATATGAAAAATAAGAGGACATGAAACTGTCTTAAATTGAGAGCATATATATCCCGACAGTCCTCCTTTATGGAAAAATTATGCATATGGTGCGTGTGGGTGGACTGAAAGCACAATGGGATGAGCGTTATCTCGTCGCATCTCCGTAATGCAGGCCAGGGCGGAGGGCTCAAAGGAGACTGGGCGCTTGTCAGATCCATCAGCACATAAATCAGTGTATCGGTATCAGCAGCTTAAGTCACATGGATCCCATTAAACCCTGCAACGTTACCTCATCCCTGCAGTGCTCAAGAAAGCCTTGTCAGACAGACGCTGCCTCCCGCCCGCTCACGCAACACCTTGCAGGTGACAGGCAATGCGAGGACGGGCGGTGCTGGGGCACGCTGACCRGCACGCCAGGCCACGCTGACCGGCACACGAGGCCATGCCAATCAGCGTGCCAGGACACAGGATCCCCACCTCCCACAGGCCTGAGAGTGCCCAAGAGCAAGTCAGGGATTTGCTCCATAGAAGATGCAACCCTAGAGACAGGACAGACAATGGGATGACAGATGTCCCACACCATCAGGGAAAAGGGCACAGTCCTAATCACTCTGCCACTACATCACAGAGCCTCCTGGCKTGGCTGGAGTGCAAGGCAGGACTCAATCCAGGAATTATGCTGGAAGCAAACAGGATTCTGAAAGCAGGAATACATCTGAGCCCCCAGTCCATACTATTTCATTCCACAGCAGTTAGCACCGTGCTTGCTTATATTCAATCCTTTTCTTTGCCTCATTTAAACTGACTTCATTTTTACAAAGAAACGCTCAATTGTAACGTATTTCTTTAATCCTTCCCACACCATTACGCTACTTTCTTTACAACTTACGTTAGAAAGCAGCTTCCCATACYTGTGCATTTTTTTGCTCAGGACAGACGTTTCAAACACATCTGTCAAGTTGAATGGAAATTGGGAAGAGCTAAGCTCTAGTGTCTTGGGATACTAAAACACTGACAGTGTTTGCACACTGCAGCTGAGAACAATACACTGATGAAGCATCAAGTAGGGTTTCTATCAGCAGACAGGAGCAGGGAGCAGAAATAAGGCTCGGACACAAAGAAAGGAATTGTTTTGGAACTTGATAAGCCGCCTCTGTTTCCTCTCATTTTTCACAGCTATAAATTAGATATTCATCTCTATAATTGATTTGAGGGGCTGCTTTAAAAGCTGCTAACAGGGTCTGCACAGCTTGCAGGCTTATGCACGTTATGCATGAAAAAAGAGTCGCCACCATCATTAAACCCACAGCATCATCAGAAGTACCATCAGAAATTATGTGGAAAAAAGGGGTATTTGAATATATTTTGTTTTCTGACATATCAACACATGCAGAGCACAGGCCTGCAATCTAAATGAAACCAGGGAAATGCTTCCTCTTAAAATGCATTGATACTGCTCGAGTGAAAAGTTTGCTGCTGATGAGTTTTATGTGCATCTAAGCTGAGCCGAATGAGCTCAAGACAATCTAGCAACTCCACCATTTACCATGCTGCAGTAAAATCAGGCTTTTGCTTCTTCCTAATTATATTCTCAGACTGCACAACAGACTTATCTATTCCCAGTACCCTATAATTGACCATGCTGTTATAATATTTAGTAATGTATTTCCAAGTGTTAAAAAAAAAAAAAAAGAACGAAAAGGAACAGCAAACACAGAACAAGAGGCTACTGTCCGTGCTTCCACAAACACTTGAGCCAAGTGTACTTACACACCAGCATAAATCAAACAGGCACAATCCAATTTAAATACAAGTCCTGCAAGGCTTTTTCATTAATGCATGGTTTATGCTTTTGTCATCTTTTGACTAATTTTATTACACAATACTGAGAGATTTACTGTATTACATTACAGCTCGGCTAGTCATAACAGAATTAAAAAAGTTAATTTTGTTTCTCTGTTTCAGAAGCTAGAGAGTATATTATGTCTTGCTGCTTCTCAATCAGTACATTTTTCTGAAATTCCTCTTTTGTTCTCTCTTCCCATTTCACATTAAACAATACATGTCCAATGTACTATTGCTATTTTAAAAAGCATATCCAATAATGCTTCCATCCTTGTGCACACTGCGTCTCGAGAAAATCAGATCTTTAAATTTTTTAGTTTCTTCTCTATTTTGCCCCAACCTATTTTTTCAGGGTCTCTGGTCAAGCAGTAATAGCTCAGCACTTCAGCACTGACCTCATGGAAAAAAAGATATAGGGCCAGACTATGCCTTCATATTTCCCTTACTTGAAACAGCACGAGTAATTCCACTTAAATTGGGGATATACATTTACAGCCCATTTTTGAAGATGGGAACATAATTCTGGTAAGCTGCTGCTAGCTTTTTGTCTTGTTTTATTGTCTTCCTTAAAGAGCTGCTACTGAACACCATCTGAGGCAGGATGATGCTCTGGCCCGAGATGGCTGCACTTGGGAATGAATCACCACAGACACAGCAGCACCACAAGGAATAAAYCCACTGTTGAACATTATGTGTGCACTTGTCTCCATTTCACTGTTTAACTCGGTTTCTTCTTGGTTTTATTCATAAGTGTTTTATTCACATTTCTTAGTTCCTCAGCAGCAGTACACAAAAGGAGCCAGAGTACAGAAAATTGTCCAAAGCAAAGGATCCTGTCCCCACATCACCAAACTAGTCTTGCTTAGAAATTCAAACCTAGTGTCCCAGATGTTCAGGAAAAAAAGAGGTTTTGGCCCAGAAGACTGTGTAACGTACAGAAGAACAGAAAAAAAAAGAACGATAGGAAGACAACTATTGTTACACAACATGCTGCAAATACAGCATGATGCAGGTCAAAAATGCATTAAAAAACCTGAAGTCATGCTACTGATAAAAACACCTTCCACAACACACAGTGGAAAATAAACCTATTATTAGGGATTTTCTAGCCTTTTTATTTGCAACTCATTTTAAAAGGACTGCTGCTCAGGGGGTGCTGTTGGTTCCAGACTAATTACTTCCAGATTGTGTYGGATTTTCCCACATACAGAAACAAGTGGCATGCTGAATTTGGTCATGTCAAGGCGTTTCCACCAGCTGCTTCACAACCACTTAAGGAAACTCATCTGGATGCCATTATGAGTTTACTGCAAAGTTTTTGTTGTTTTTTTTTAAACACCGGACCACAAAAATCATGTTCCTCATTCAATTCCCATTGAAGTAAATAGGATGGTTTCCATAGGCTTTGATGACTTCTGGATAAGGTCCCATAAAAAGATGAAAAATAAGAACTCTTTGTCTACCAGGAAGAGAGGTTAATCTCTTATTCTTACAGCTTGCACATCAAAGAACTCCAGAGTTGCACAGGATTGCTGCACACTAAGTCCAATATATGGCCATACCATAGTCATAGTTTGAAATGAAGAATACTTACATAAACACATCTCCAAAACTAAGGACTTGGATTCAAAAAGACTAAGCTCTTCTCTGTGAAGTAGCAAGTTATCAATTCAAAGAGATTAATCTTTAAGTTAGAAAAAAACACAAAGCCACTAATTTCATTCATGGATTTTCTTTTAATTTCCTACAACTAAGATATAGCAAATAGGGTGTACTTTTGTACCTTCCATTTGTCACAGAGCACAGTAAGACATACTCATACATATTTTGTCTCCAGATGATATAGTTAAAGGCAAAACCATTTAAACACCACTAGGAATGGGGGAATCCATTAAACCCTTTCCCAAAGGTGAGAGTTACAGCCACCACACAGGTTTTCAGCACAGTCCTCTTCAGGAGATACTAATCCCAAGAAGCACTTTGAAATAAAATACTTGTTAGCCTGAAAGCCGTTTACAGAAACCTCAGTTCCAAACTCAGGCTGTGCCACATGTGGTAGAGGTGTCTTTGCAACAGCTAGCCCCAGTAAGCTCATGAACAGAGACTGCAGTGTGCATAATGACCACAGGTGCATATTAAATAATGATTTCTTCTTTACTCAAGCATCTACAACCAACAAAGTGAGAAAGTGGTGGGTCACTAACTAAGGGTGTCAATAATCTACAGAATTCACAGCTTTGCTTTTGCCCTGAAACATTTGAAGCTGCTTCTGATTTTCTGTATAGCCATAATTATAGGAAAACAGCTGCCTTAATGAACCATAGAAAGTGTGCTGGAAAAAAGAGGCTGGGGATGAGACCTTGTTCTGCCTCCTAAGAAGTTTCTTGGCCACTATTTTTCCTCCTTGTCACATACTCAATCTCTGAAGTAAACACATTTCACCTATAATATAATGAATCACTTATATAATGACACTACATTCTACCTTTTGCTAGAATTGTGCTGGCAGTGTTGATTTTAACTTTATGTTAAAAATAAAGTAATTCAAACAAATATTCTTAGCAAAGAAGTTTTTCTTTGAAGTTTAAAAAAAACAGCAAGTGAGAGAAGGTCCTTAGCAGCCTTTTATGAAAACTACAATTCTGCCCACTTCTTTCATTAGCAATGGACCAATTCCCACTGTACTCTCATGCTGAAATACAAACTGCTGGCATTCTTCTCTGGCATGCCAGCAATGATGAGGCTGTTTCATTCCAAATATGACAATTAATGTTCAGCATATACTGAATAAGCCTATACATAATTGCTCACTATTATGTGGCTTGCTCAAATCAGGCCATAGTTTGCAGTGACTGAAAGTTATCAGATTATGGAAAATTACACGATGGTTTCATTCCTTGGTAACAATTATCTTTCTTTTCACTCTAAAAACTTGGAGATTGGTACCTGAAACCTCTCCTCTCTACCTGTTCTTCCAACTCTGTGAAAAATAAAAAGCACTTTTGCATGCTGTAAATTCCACCTAGAGCCTAAAAACAGACATGTAACAGCAGAAGAAAGACCAGTTGAACTTGCACAGACTGCACTGCAGGCTAGGAGGAGAGCAGGGAAGGAAAAGAAGAGCTTTACTTATAAATTCATATAAGCTGCTGTAAGATTTAACCTAGAGGAAAAGTCCACCCTTCACCACCAGCAATTATTCAACCATCTTCAATAGCCTTTTATTGAGTATGCTTTAATTTGTGGAACCCAGAACAATTATTTATCATGTCATAATCTGGAAATAATTGTAGAGATTAGAATGTATTGAAATGGATTTTTTTCTGATGGTTGGCAAGATTAATTATGTATTTACAGCATTAAGTAATTTCCTACACGTATTTCCTAAAACTGTTTAAGTTGTTGGGTTGGGGTTTTTTTCAGTGGACAAAAGGATTATACAAGTACAATAATGTTGGACGTGCAAACACCACAGGCAAATTTGTAAGAAAGCATATGTTTTAAAAAGTGTCAAGTCAATAAAATGTTRTTAAAACAACAGATTTTAAGATATGGAAATGAGAAAATGCAAAATTGTTCAATAACCAAGGAAAGCATCAATGTAGGAAAGCCTTAATACATGCAGCCACAATAGGTTTTATTTTCTTGCTTCTCTGCTGGCAGCATTGTAATAACATTGATGATGTTCAATATTATATCATTTTTTTCCCCCACCTGTGTATCGCATCTGAAAATAACCACAAGAAACTGCAGAGGATGAAAACACATTCCACTGAAACCAGGAGAAGTTTATGTCTGAATTAATGAAAACAGTATTTCACTCCAAGTTGAAGTGATTTGCCCCAAGTGGCACAAATTAGAAGCAGAGCTGCTGGTTGTAATCCACTCCCTCGACTCCTCTTCTCCTAACTCCCTCCACCAGATCGCTCACCTGCCTGTCTCTGTACAGAACAAGASAACGTTACAGCACAGATCGGCTCTGCTCCACCGTCAGTCACCTGTCCCCCTCTGGATTTAGTCCAATACTCCATGTAACTAGGAAATTACTTCAGATTTCATATTTCGGGTGGAGAGCAGGAAATCAATACACACTGCAAAACATGCAGAAAATCCTTCAACCTATGTTTGACTCAAACTGAGAATCCTTTCACAGATTCCTGAAGAATTCAAGTCTTCAGTTTTCTCCCAAGCACCGCTGTAACCGATCAGAGCATCACCGCAGCTCCAGTAGAGTAAGAATCAACTCCCCCCAAATGCCCCGTAGGAATTGCCTTGACAATACCAKGCAAATACTGTCCCTTTCCCACCCAAATGTGCCCCCAACAGGTTTCACTGCATTTCACATTTCACTCTCTGCAGATCACACATTTTGCTATGACTCAGTTATTTTACTTTTTAATGCTTATCCGTAAGAGAYCAAATTCTGCTTGTGTTTCTCTCCAGATAAGCAGCTCCAATAACTGCAAGGAATTACTGATGGTAGAAAGCAAGCAGAACTTGCCCCAGTTTCCTTAACTGGCTAGATTGAAAATCTGTCCAATTAATCCTCTTTAAAAAAAAAAAGAAAAAAGCCTACTAATGCACTGAAAGTTATAGCTCCAGTACTGAAAGCCTCTTGGCCAAATTCTGCCAAAGATCCTTTACGGAATGTTACTGCGGGGCTGGGTTTTACCACCTTTGGTCATTGTGGTGAGGCCACCTATGTTTACTCATAGGTGGGGGGGTTTTTGTGTTTTTTTTTTTTTTCTTAAGAACAGCTGTGAATATTAATAGCTACATACCTTCAAGATAAATAAAAAACTGTTGGGAAAACTCAAACCAAAGGACAAAACTTACTTTAAATMATGCAACTTACTGCTAAGCATCAATTTATCTGCTAAGTTAACTGGAACACCAGTTTTGCAACACAGAAATTGTGCAAAAGCACAGTAACCATCATCTAAAACAATTCGTTCCTTGCATAGGATGGGGTCCAGCGTCCAAACATCCTCACTGACGTGTCTTACATAGAGAAGATTTTGTTTCTATCAGCAMGCAGAAGCTACATAACAATTATCCACCGTTCCCTATAGCATGTTATCCAAATTCTCTGATGTCAGGGGCTGCTTTACGCTTGATTCCCAAAGTGTTTAGTCTTGGCCTTTAAAAAAAAAGTGGTAAATTGATAAGAAAATCTTAAACAGAGAATGCAAGAAGTCCTGCACATTCATGTAGGAGATTGACTGAGCTGAGAAAAACCAACTAGAAGAGACAGTCAAGGAAATAATAAAAGCTGGCAAGCTGCTCCTCGACTTCAGCTGCCCCTTGGTGACTTGAGAGTGTTTTCATCTTTTCTCAAGACAGCACCAGTTACACATCAATGCTTTTGAGTGCCAGCCTCATTAAAATCTACGTCAGTACTGCTCCTATAGCCAACGCAGAATTAATATTCAAACTTCAACTGAGAAGACTGTCACAGTTGCTCCACCAGAGCTTGCATATAAGGAAAACAAGTGTTACAGAACAGGAAAATCGCATTAACTGTGTTCTCAAATTGCCGCTCTGAGCATTGCATACTAATGTATTAATATTTGTTTTTAAAATAAGCATCTGCTACTGGAAAACTGGAAGAGAGCACAAAAGCAGATGTTACCCAAAGCACCAGGACAGCTCAGGAAGAGGAAGGCTGCAGGTCACTGGCATCTGCCTGTCCACCTTCAGGTAACAAGGACGTTAAGGCCAAACTGAGTTACGGCAAGACCAAAGGAGTGACTGGACAGAAACAAAGCTTGGAAACTGCTTCAGAGCCAAACTTCTGTGCAAGTATTTAAAATACAGATTAAAGACAACTCTAGATTTCATAGAGCCAATTAATTCTGCATGTACAGGGAGAAGAGAGAGATTTTCCTTTTCACCAGCAATAAAAAGATACTTAGCCACCTGAAGCCAGGCAGCACCTGATACTAGATCTGAGATAATTGCCAGTTAATCGATATTTCAGGGGCCTCCCATTCTCCCTCCTCCCTCACCTCCTTGAGTATACTGTGCCTCTAGCCCAGTAGCAAAAGCAGCAAACACAGGCACAGGGGCTACATGACTGTAAGCTGGTAAAAAGCTGCTAAGCTAACTGATGGCACATCTGACCTTGCTAAACCGCTTGACAAGAATTTAAGAAGATAAATATTATTTGAAGGAGCAGGAKTCTCATGGATACCCCATTAAACTTCAGGAACAGCAAACCACAACAGGGTGCAGCTTGCACATGGACAGCAGGAGAGGGATGTGCATCTGTAAAATCAATGACAGAGTTATTCAGAGGGAATAGACACATACAAAATATAAATCAACTTCTTTATTATTTAATAACATGCTGAATGTYCTCAAGTTCTCCAACTAAAAAGCACTTGAAGATCATTGTAATTCATTCCTCCTAATGTTTCCCTTAACTGCATTATTACTTTTTGTGCCAAGACACATCCCAATACCGCTTCCATACTTGACACCACCTCCATCATGAAACGTAAAGTTCAGAGCCAATATGAGGAGATAAAAGCAATCTTATTTCCACAAGATTATTCTGTTCCACTTTGTATTTCTTTTAGAAGCCTCATTTTTTAAATATGTGAAATTCCATAAGCAATAAAACAGTTTGCACAGAGCAGTGCTAAATTCCTCAACACCACCCGTCCTAACTTTGGGACAGGACTGTAAGTCACCTGTGGTCCAAGTAAAAATGACCTGATTGAGTTCTACTATAACACAAAGTCTTAACTTTTTTTATTTAATAAATCATTTATGACTAAACAGAACAAGAGATGGCTAATTTGAATGATTCACATAGTGTGCATTATTCAAAACAGTAATATCTAAAAATAGATTAAAAATTACATTCCAGAATTCTAAGCTAAGTACTAAAATTTGCTCAATTTCCCCCTTATCAGAAATACAATTCAGTTGCTGTTTCAATTTTATTTAAAATATATAATTAATCTTCAGCAATCCCAAAAGCAATTAATCACTTACAGCAGCAGGATTGAGAATTTACCTGTCACCCCTAAAAAAAACTGTTCCAACATAATAAATTCTATTATTGGTAAAACACAAAAGAGCTTTTTTTAATGACAACCCATGAGGTCAGCAACCTGCTACCGCAGATACCACTATTCTCCCCAAATGCCACTGCAGAGTCAGAGAACAGCCATGGAAATTGTAACTCCGTGGCTGTAGTCCAAGGAATATATAGTAGCACAAGTAAGTTTCACCTTACTCTGAATCAATTCTATTTTTCTTAGGGACAACTTTCTATAAAAAATCCAGCAACAGAAAAGCTAGACCCGTAATTATGCTCTCCAAGGGAAGGAAAGCTCTGTAACAGAGACAGATGGCTTCGTCTCATATGCTGCACTCCCCCTTTTTCAAAAGTTCTGCTGCAATCTTATTGTATGGGCTCTGTAACTTGCTTGTTTGCATCTGTCGTCATATTTTGTGAACTGTGTGCCTTCTGAATAGAAAAAAACTGTTTTGTTTTTGAGATGGGAGCAGATTTTGCCCATTTATCATAATAATTCCCTCAGCTGGGATTCAGCTATTTTCTCACTAAGAAAAAGTCAAAGTGTAACGTGATTTTATTGCTCTGCTGTCAACAAAAGCAAAATGGAGCATTTTTAAAAAATGGAAAAATGCTTCTGGATCAATAAAGGTCACAGCCACACAGGTTAACTACCTCCAAAATGCGTTAGGTGGCCTTTTGTCTCTGAATATGCTTGTCCGTGTCCACAGCTAATTGGAATAACTTGGTCTCATCCAAATAGAACAACCTTTTATCACTGTATAAGAGCTGCAAGACCCAAGCTCAACATCAGATTGCTATTCCCCATTATGGTCCTGTCATGTACCTCACCATTACTTGCTTTAAAATAATCCCAGTTTATTCTGCACATGCACTCCATTTACCTTCCTGTGCCCATAAGCCAGTTTTAATTTGCATTAACARCTAAGGCCTGTCTTCTCCTTGTACCAAAATTTATGTGCCACTTTTTATGATACTAAAACACAGAGTATTTTGAAATATGAAATATTTTGTTGGAGCGAGTYCAGAGGAAGCCACAAATATGATCAGAGGGCKGGAGCACCTGTCCTATGAGGACAGGCTGAGAGAGTTGGAGTTGTTCAGTCTGGAGAAGAGAAAGCAGMAGGGAGACCTTAGAGYGCCTTCCACTATCTTAAACAGGCTACAAGAGAGCTGGAGAGGGACTTTCTACAAGGGCATGCAGTGATAGGACAAGAGGAAATGGCTTAAACTGACAGAGGGAAGGGTTAGATTAGACATAGGGAAGAAATTTTTCCCTGAGCGGTGAGGCACTGGTACAGGCTGCCCAGAGAAGTTGTGGATGCCCCATCCCTGGAAGGGTCCAAGGTCAGGCTGATGGGGCTCTGAGCAGCCTGCCCTAGTAGAAGGTGTCCCTGCCTATGGCAGGGGCTTGTACCAGATGACCTTTAAGGTCCCTTCCAGCCCAAACCATTCTGTGGTTCTGTGATKCTAAGTACTATCACATCCCATAGCCTCCACCTCCCATCATGTCTCAAAAAAAGCCCCYTTAATAGTTTCAACTTTAACAGAGATAAACATTTTGGGGCCAGGAGAGGAGGTGTGGAAAACCCACTGGGTTTTACACCAGGCAAGAACAAACGTGGTGCGGCAGGACCTCACCTCTCCGACCAAGTAGAGCAAACAGGAGAGTGACAATGATGCAGTTTGTAAATGGAGATGTTACTCAGATACATTAAAAATGTAGAAGACAAGATGATATTTAATGGAAATATATCCTTAAGAACTGCAAACGATAAACTTTACTGCAAAGAAAGAAGAAAACTTTGATTTTATGGAAAGTCCCACAAAAACCAGGTATTAAGGGTACCCAGAGTACACCGCAATATTCCGATTTTGCGGCCAGTAATTCAGCTAGCAGGACAAAAATCAACTGAAGGGTTGCTAAATCACATGTGTGTCTTTCTCTCTCTACACATCTATCCATCTATATAAAAATTTTGTGCATCATATAAAGTTGCCAGTAATGCTAAAGTCCCACTTTGACAATTTTATTTTTAATCTCTTTCCACCTTACTCTCTCAAATTGAATAGAGGACATGTCAACTACCAGGCTTAATTTCTGTTCTCATTAGCATCTACATTATGCAGATGTCAGGTCAGGAAGAACTGTATCAGATAACCAAAAATTAGTAATAATTAACCAATAGCAGTGCAGATTGCCTGAAGAGACCTATTCTTTCCAAGTGGTAAATTATTTTTTAATTATCCCATTGAGATGGAGACTTCTAATTGCAAATACTCTAAGCAAGGAAAAAATATACACTGGGGAAATCCCAGATCATTAGCAACTGTGCAACTTTCTACATAGGTTTTGCAAGCAATAATAGACTTTTTCCAGTTAAAAAAAAAAATAATTCCTGGAAGACTTCTTCATCAATGCAGATAAGCCTGAAATGGAAGTACACGACGATAATGGAATTGTTAATTTAATTTTTAATGTCCAAACAATATTTTTTAAGTCAAGAAAATAAATTGAAGCCAGACCTATTTTGAATGCGCAGATATAAGAAAATGAAACGGTTTTTGAGCAGCAAACATATTTTATTAGCTTAACATTAGATGACGTCAATATATACCTATTTATTTGGCACTTGAGAGGCACTTCATTTGTTCCAATGCAATTTTACAGATCCAGAATTACTCCTGAACCTTCTACTCCATCTTTCCATTACAGGGAGAGTAGGAGAAATGTTATTTAATACCTGGGAACTTGGGAGATTTTTCCACTATTCATAACTGCCAGATTTAACAGCTTCTCACACACCAAAAGAAAGGAACTAAAGAAGTCCTAAAATTACCACCAGATCCAGAATAATCAGGATTTTGGAAACCCCATGTTTGTGGCCACTGTTGACCATGGCAGCTTTAAATATCCACATTGTTCTGCATTCAGTGATCAGCAGAGCACAGTTCTGCTGCCTACTGCTGTCCCCAGCCTTGCCCAGCCCAAAGGGACAAAACAGAGGGAAAGAACAGCTTTGACTCTTGTTTTTTCTGGTTCAACCACAGAGCTGGTGCTCAGCATCCTCCTCCATGCCCTAGCAGTCCTTCAGCTTCACCTGGGTCTTCCTCACTTCCGTCTCCTAAATAAACCCAGCTGCTTTCTCAGCGATCAGGCTGTAACTGTCCCTCAAACTGAGCGAAATCAGTTTATATCAATGTCCTGAACATCCTTTTAAGACGCTGCATGTAATTAGATGATCTTTAATATTTTTCTTGCCCCCCTAGGAATAACATACTCGGGTTGCCCAAGACAGCAGTAACATTACACCCTTAGCACATCGATTTCTGAGGCCCAAACACCCTGCAACAAGCATTTAATAAAAACGTTGCCTATAAAATCCTAATGGCTAATTTGTCACTTCCAGATTTCATAACAAGCATTATCAACCTCTCCCAGGATCGCAAGAAGCAAGGTTAGTACTAATGTGGTTTGGCCACAAACATTTCTATTAATATGGCTCAGGCACACATTTTCTAGCTAATCAGCCATCTGTCACTCACTGGAGACTTTCCTCAAAGTTTGAAGGGTAGAGGAGAATATTATGCACTAAAAGTGGAAAAATCCAAAATCATCTTTAATGGCTGCATTTCGGGGTTTTTAAAACAATGTCTTTGCTGCTGAAAGCTGGCAGCGGTACCTAGGTGCAGAAGGTGCACAGATTTCTGCTCTGTGGGTGCAAAATATAGTTTATAGGCCAAGTGAAATCCATAGTCAGCATCCAGTGAACTGCTGGCCTTGCAAACAGCCGTACTGCAGAAAGGAAAAGTCAAGTATGTCTCCTGAGAGAGAGCCTTTGGGTGAGGCAGGTCGTACAATAAATGTGTACAGATTAACAGCCTTAATTTTGGGTTTCCAGACAGTTTGGGAGGACAACAATTTGTGAAAGAATGCCAATAAGACGTAGAAAGCTCTTCAGCCTACATTCTTACCACCCTCATTCATGTTATTTTAAATTACACACACAAACCCAGGCTGAAATAGCTGTCAGTAAACCCCACGTCTCAAAGAATTTGGGGTTCGTCTCTAAATCTGTAGACAACAGTATCAAAGCTCAGCTATTTTTGAGCTTGCAAATAGGAAGGGCAGTACAACTGATAGACCCATTTGACAACTCTTCCACCCAAAAGTGACTATAACAGAAAAAACTCAAACAAGACAAAGTTTTCAGTGAAGAGAAATAATCATCAATTACCCTTTGCAGATTTAAAAACCACTCGAATATGCAGATTTTTACCTATCCTAATTTGCTCAATGCCACCCTTGTTTTTCAAACCTTTGTGCAGAGGAGAATCAAGGTCACTGCAGAGAAGCCACCACAGAGCAAAACGCCTCCCACACCAACAGTCCCGTTTTGCTCCAACACTGTGAGTGTGACATTTAGATCCAGGTCACCTCACCAACTTACCCCCCTATCGCTGGACTGCTTATTTTCTCATTAGGCTATTAGAGGGGGGAAAAAAAAAATCTATCAAGAGGCATGAGCCACATCTCTGATCTGACCTAAAACCACACAAGCTGAAACATCTCTAATTAATTGGCATTCAGTATATTGTCCAACACATGAGCAGAAGATGACATGTTAATTGCCGAGGTCCTTTCAACTCCAATTTGTCCAGTTCCTGTGGTTGGGAAGGACCCCTTAAGTCAGAGCCATTTTTTTTTCATTGTCATTACTGTTATTTCAGTTCAAATGTTGCCCCCAGAAAGCGTATAAAATGGAAAGAAAATTTGATTTTATCTGCATCTGATTTTTCCTCTTTATATAAGCTTTAATGCAGCTCATAATTAGGCACTGCTATCTAAGGGAAAATTAATGAAATAAGAACAGGCCTCCAGATGAAGATTTTAAAGCGTGTGTCAGTGACACAAAGTTTTTTTGCCATGTTAACATATTTAATTGAGAGAAGAGTGGCAGAAACTGACTAGAAACACAGATGACCTCTTGTTCTGTGTCAATGCATCTATGTTTTGTGATCAGACATTGATATATTGAATATGTCACTGGGCTTCTCCCCTTTCCCAAATAAAAATCAGAGAGGAAAAATTGCCTACAGACTGGGGGCTTATTGCTGTTATTTCTTTTAAGGAAAAACTAAGATGCTATCTGTTCTCCTTTCAAAATGTGTAATTTTACTTGAAAAYACAAACTTTTCTGCCCAGGTACACAGAAGCTTAAAACATGCAGTTTAAGTGCCAAAGTCAGTGAGACCATTTCAGAATAGGAAAGGCTGTATTTGTTGTATTTGCCATATAAAAAACAAAGTTATTCCCTCCAAATTTTCAAAAAATGAATAGAAATTTATTCAGAGAAAGACATTTCTTTGCCCTAGCATTTTAAGATTCAAATATACACTAAAACCCTTTCGATAGAGTTTAAAGTTATGTTCATTTAATGACCTYTTTAGTCAGCACTACAGTTATCCTTTGAATTCACTAATTCTATGATGAAGCACTTCTCAGACTGCTTTGGACAAAAAGACACATTACAGTATTGTTGCTCCAGTAAATGCAACAAAATAGATTATTTTTTCTGAACACAGTCACTACTGATCGGTAATTGCAAAGCTGCCTTTAAGGCTGCCACTTCACAAAAAAAAATTGCTAAACACACAATTATTTTAATAAGAATAAAATACTCCCATGCAAATACATGCAGCAGCCTGAATTTGACAGAGAAGGGATCAAGTCTCAGACAAGTTTTGTAATTTCCTATTAGGTTTTTGTCACTTYTATTGCTGCTGTGACACCAGATGCCTTTCCCATTTGGAATTGTAATTTGAAAGAGTTATTTATAAAAATCATCATAATTTCATCAATTAGTTTTCCTGTTTTCTAGTGCTGCCGCCCTACTTTGTTTTCTCAGTTCACAACTAAAATAGAAAGCTGCGTCAAGGAGGACAAGAAATAGTTTCTATTTTCAATTCTTCCTGTCTCAATATATTATGTTTCCTCAATTTTCAGTCTTTTAACATGGTTGTGTTTCCCAATCAAGACATGTTAACTGCGCACCGAAAACAAACCACCTTTCAAAAGCTTAGGAGCTAAGCAAAGAAAGATCTCTCAGAAAAAAACAAACAAACCTCCCCAAAGGAACGCAGTTAGATACATAAAATGTTTGCTCTTTTCTCAGGATGTCAAAGTGGCTAAAAAGATGGACCAGAGACTGAAATACAGAGCGTGTGGCCAGTTCTCAAGGCCAAAGAAATACCAACGATGAAATCCCCAAGGCATGAGACCACGGTGTTCATCACCGTGACCTGGGGAGGAGATAAAACACGGATGTGCTAAAGTTCCCTGACTGTTTCCAGCACATGGCACTGGAGAGCTTCCATGCAAAGGTCAAGAATGTATAGGTGAGACTGCCACACAGGAGGCTGCCAGGGAATGCTTTTCCCCACCTCTTCCAATGCAATGATTAGGCAAAATTCAGTGAAACCAGCAAGGAGAAAGTTGAAAAGAAACCACTGGTTATAATTAAGCCCCTGTATTCAAGCAGTCTCTGAGCTACCCATCGGAGGAGGCTGGAAGCACTCTAGGAAAATTTATTACTGCGTGTTCACTGCTCAGATCCCACTGCAGCCAATCCTAGACAGGCCAGGAAGACCCTTCTCACATCCTTATTAAAAACTAGAAGACTAAAACAAGGGAAACACCATATCTCACTTGCCACCAGAGTCAGTGGACAATTGAAATGAAGGCTGGGAGAATGGATCCACGCTCCAGGACACAAAGATCAGGGAACGACTTGTATGTGAACCTCTKAATTTCTTTTACACCTTCCCATATCATTTGACTTCTGTCTGAACAGTCAATTATTCTAGTTTATAGTATAATAAAACCTGCCTTTTTTTCCCCCCGTTTCAAAGCCTTCCAACATTCATTGGAGTCGTTGCAGACCCACCTTTAAGTTCTGCCTAGCAGCAGGACCCTAAAACTTATGTCTAAAACCAACACACCTACAGCTTGTTTAAAAATAAAAACAAAYAAACAACCCACAAACAACAAAAATCAGGCATTAACAGTAAGATCTAGATGTGTCTCAACTTCCCTTTAATAGGTTTTTCAGAAAAATAAAATTAATGTTAATATAGTTTCTGCCATGTGCAACCTTGCCTATCCCTCATGTCACTGTCTCCAAAAATCTGAATGGCTGATTTTCATGAATGAAAATTTATGATGGAACACCCAAAAGAAAGTAAGAAAGTGAGAAAAAACAATTTTAAAACTTGATTACTCAGTGATGAATATATACAATTTATCTGTCTGTGAGTAATTTCTATCCTATCTTAGAACAAAGGATAAAGAAAAAAGTAGTAGATTTCTTCTCCTCAAGTTTTTGTTATACCTTTATGCAAATCATCTAGACCCTATCTTCATATCCCATTAAGTAAAAGAAGTCTTTGTGGAAAAGTATATCACATTTTCCTATGCCAAGCATGTTTTAAAAAAGCTTCACCTGAAGACTAAGTCAGGTACAGGACAAGGTTCTCCATTCGGGGAACAAGCGACACCTTCCTAAAAAGTCCTGAAGCTGAGCCAGGTTTTCCACAGATGCAGAGGTTCCTGGAGAGGCTGGATTCAGTTTCTGCTCTTCCCCACTTTTCTTGGGAAGAAATTGGAGAAAGAAGCTCACATAGAAAGCCAATCTAACATAGGTCCTGAGTAAGATTGGGTGGAACTGGAGCGGAGCAGCAGGGAACTAGAGCAAAACAAGAGTATTTGGAACTAGAAAATCGAAAGCACCATCGATATACACGAGAGGATGCAAGCACATCCAAGACTGGTGAACAGTGAAAAGAGCACAGGCCATGGAAAGAGGTTTTAGCAAACACATATTCTGGGAAACTTGCAGAATGTGAAATATAAATCGCCAGATTATAATGAAACAGAGATGAAAAGTTTGATTAAAACAACTTGGAAGGCAGGAAAATTGCAGAAGTCACTGACTGACAAAAAGACCGTGAAGGGGGAATAAGCACAGAGGAAGACAAGAGTGGAAGYAGAGACAAACAGAAGATGGTTTAAGATAGAAAAAGAGCACAAAAAAGAAGGGTTGGATACAAAATTTAAAAGCATGCTTGTTAATCTGCCTAGATCAAACATTACTGTAAAAACAACCATGCTACAATGGTAACTCCTAAGACCAGAGTCACAGCTCCAAAACACTGCTGGAAGTTGAGAAGATGGGACTTGGGTGACRCACAAGCCTCGATCAGTACAGCCAAAACCCCTGTCCCAGTGACCTGCCAACTCCCCTCATGCAGCCACCCAGACACAGTCACTAGCCATCTGGGTATTGGGACATAATGGACATAAAATTAACAAAACAAAACAAAATTGGAGTCATTTTACAAGACAAGGAGGACAAAAACATGCAATTCTCAGAAAAACCTAGTTGTGAGATGGATGTAAACCTGTCCAAAAGGCAGGAATGCTTCACACTGAAACAGAACTAATCATTTGAATCCCAGTTGGGCAACTGGAATCAGAGATACACTCACACAGGTTTTCTGCCTTCAGCAGATGGTGGGAAAATGTCCATAAAAGCTTCCTAGCTTTTCCTGTGCACATAGTAACACGATGTCTGATATCTGAGGAATGCAAGGCTTGTGTGGCAAAGTTGGGCTGGGGAAAATGAAAGAGACGCCAGATGGTTTAACGTCAAACCCAACCACTTCCCCTAATTTGAGGGTTTGGTTTTTTCTTTTTCAAGAACTCCAGTGCCACAGAAGACTTTTTGGAGAATAACTCAAGAAACACAAACACACAGTGGCTTAGCCTCACTCTTACATTATGTTCTCATCATTTGAAATCTCYTGAGAACTTTCATTAAAAGCATTTTATAATTCTTTACAAATCCTGGAAGTACAGCTCTACAAGGACATTTATTCTCTTAGGTGAAAAGGTCTGGTCTGACTCCTGCTCATCTCCCAGCAAACCCTCACTGTAAATGTTGCTCAAGTCCTGTACCTTACACAGCAAGTTACAATTTACAAACTATACAGCTGAAAACATACATTTGTGCAGCGGCATTAGCAGGAGAATGGGAAGGCTGGCACTCTCYAGACCAGAAAGGGAAAGGTGGAGGTGAGCTTAAATCCAGGTTCACAAAGCAGCACCCTCTGTGGAGAGGCTGAAAAAACCATGTGAAACTGAAAGGTATTTAAAAGTAGGAAGCAATCCATTTAAAACAGATAAAATAATTTTTCATCTAGGGGGCAGAGGACCCTCCGAGCCTGCTGGCAGCAGAGGCAGCTGCAGCATCGGATCGGAGACGGTCTCAGATACCTTCGTGCAATCGTTTCTGTTCACTTGGCAAAAAAAAGAGCAACTGAGGAATTCAAGTGAAGAAGACCTCCCTGGGATTGGTGTAGGGAAAGACAAAGCCATCAGAGGCACGGTTTGCATCCCACCTTGCACATCCAGAGCTCATCACCTGTCCTCAGCCCAGGCATGGAGTCCTGCAAGAGCCATATGTCCCCCCATATGTCCAGAGAAGCGCTGGCTCGAGGGACTAATGGACTCACCATCGCTACATCGCGTTCCTGCTGCCGCAGTCGAGGCTTCTGGATCAATGCACTTGCACTGATCAATTAGGAATACCAGGATTTAGGCTTTAGTTCCCTGAGCAGGGATAGAATTAGATTACTTTGATTCGATGCAGACTTAGATTTCTACCAGCTTTCTGGCTTCTTGCATTTGTATTTCCTARACATAGCCTGGTGAACAAAGAAGCCAGGTTAACAGATGGGAAGGAATAAAATTGAAGATCTTGGATCCGCTTCTGCTAAATTGACAAGCCCATTTCTATAAACTAGGTATTAAATACATCACACACAGCCAACAACTGGAGTGGTTGACTCGCTGAGATACCTAACGAAGCTACCCAGAGAAATTAGACATGTTATCTTTGAAAGCCCCAGAAGGGGACATAAAAAAAGTTRAATTCATAAGCTTATTCACAACCACCACTCTTATTCATAACCCCCTATTTCACAGTATCACAGACACAAAACCTCGGATTTTTACAGTCTTAGTACTTCTCGTAGGTAATAAGTCAGCTTCAGCAGTTTGGTAAAGCAGTTAATTCATAAAGCCACAAGTTGCCCTAACACATGAACACACTGCAGCTGTTTTTATATTCAGGGGTTTGTGTAATGCTATCAATTCTCCACTTTGTTTCTTCTCCTTGTTCCCTCAGAAGAATAAAAGTAACTCTGAAGTAAAAAAGAAAGAAATCATTCCTTAACTACCTTGAGAGATATGTTGGCATGACTGTGAAAGCCAAGTAAGATTAAGGGATTCAGGGTCCCGATATATAAAAATTGCCACCGTTATTGAAAAAACCCAGAGACTGTCCTCAGGAGCATCTGAGGAGAGAAAATTCCATGAAATTTCATTATATCAGAGAAAACAATCTGGTATAGTAAGTATCGGAAATTTTCCTAAATGAATACAGAAAACATCTGATAAACAAATGATTAACATTTGCAGGGAAATGAAAATTTTTATGCATGAACAGAAATGTGACCCAGGGCCACAGCCAGTGCAGTACCCGCTATTCCCTTAGGAATTACAGAACATTAGAGAGAAATGAGAAATTTTGATKAATGACAAAATGTATGAATGAAAGAGCCTGGAAATCAGAAGGAGAGATCATGAACTTCACAGCATTAAGATTTTTTAAAATCTCATCTTCCTGCAAAACACATATACACAATGAACAATTCAGAGTTTTACCAATACCCATTTTGTTACACATTTGCAACCATGACAATTTTTCTTTCAGAAAAATTGTAGCAGAAACAGCAACTATGTACTCAAACGTAGAATTAACAACTGCTAGCAATGACATTATTTTGCTTTGAAGAAGTGCAGTATGAAATCCGTATTATTTTTGCATTTTCTAGAACTCAAGCGACCAGCAGTCTTKGAGCCTTATCCTCTAAAGTTACTCCAAGGTAAGAAGGGGAAGATATTGGCCAAGGCAGCTCAAGAGCCAAAACCAGCTGGTTTTCATCATGGTCTCAAGAATGGTTGTATCAAGAGATTATTCAGGCCTAAGAAACAACCTTTTTATTTTACTCAGTTTGGAAGCAGATACACCACACAAGAGCAGTAGAAATCAATATTAGTTCGAACCGCAAGGAGCCTTCACATTCAGAAGTTCAGCTGCAAATGGGGTCAAAAAGAGCAGAAAAAGAGTATTTGAATAGTACAGTGATCCATGAAACTCAATTCAAGGCAGTAAATAACATCTGTGCCCAAGTGAGCTATAATACTTTATAAAACAATAACAAATGACTACACTTCTGATTGATGGAAAAGTATTATACCATACCGCAGGCAAACTGTTGCCAATGTAATCTTTTTTCCTAGAGAAAGGGACTTTTGTGATCATTCCTTCCTGCACTAACTTTCAAGCTTGCTAAGCAACTTCRGAAGCAGAGATTAAAGGTATTGCATGTTTGTATTGCATTTAAATTGTATGTTTGGCAACAAATCAGTGAATTGGTGTGGATTACAGAGACCTGGTTAATACCTTGCCAGTCTTACAAAGTAGGAATCAGCCAGGGCACAGAGACCTCTGTCCCAGCCAGCAGCCAGGTGGGAAAATAAAAAAAATAAATAAAATAAAATTTAAAAAAAAAAGTAAAGGTGGCATTTGAAGACACAGAGGGAAAGATGCACTCTGACATCTGGGTATAAGAACGTATTTACATCAATGCACATCTGCAGGGACACTCCAGAGAAAAATTCATGGGCCTTTTAGACCACTAAGAATACGAGAATTGTTTTCCCTCTTGCAGTAATGCATAAACAAGTACTGCGTTCATACTGAAGATAAATGTTCGGTTTATTACTCTTGGTCAGTGCCCACTGAAGGGGATGAAAAGCAGTCAGTAAAAAAAAAAAATCTGGTGACCCTCTTGTGCTATATAAACCATGAAATACCCTCTTGTTTTCTCTTGTTTTGTGACACAATGAAACTGGAAAAAAAAACTATTCTTCATGGTCAACGGATCTTTCCTTCAAGTGAATAGCAGAACAGGTTCAAACAATTTAGCCAAGATCATTACTAAAAATTTTGTCATCTGATCAAGATCCAGATTTTACAAAATTTTGACTCAGTTTTCATACAGAGTATCACGAGAACGAATCCATTTCAAGTCTGGCCATCTAAAGCTGAACCCAAGCTTACTACAGAAGCAAGAGGAAAAACCCCAAATAATCTCTACAATTTCTTCTCCTTCCTTCCTCTCAGAAAAGAAGCATTTTATATTACCCATTACACCTTGATTTTCACCACTCTCTTGCATACCACAAACTGTTGACTGACCAGTTAGAACAAGCTGATTTTTTATATACAGGCCCCGAAATATTTGAAAACTAAAAGCATACACAAAACCAACATCTCTGTCATTTTTAAGAGTCCAGAATACATCAAACAAGAATAAACTCCAGGTGCTACTATGCGGGAAGGTGTAAGAGATAAAATAGTAATTCAGATAAAATTGCTGAGAAAGTTAAAATATCACAGGTTTCTAGGATGGCTTTATGAAAATAATGTTTAAGCTCATAAGATAATTGATTTTTCTTCAACTTCTGGTAGTACTAGGGGTAGTACGTCCTGTGTAAAGATGCAAAAGCAGTGCTGCAGCAGCATCACACGTGACTACTGCACACCACTTGAAGGTAACCAACTTACTTCAGGAAATGTATTAATTTAGAGTAGTAACAGACACTGCAGTACAAATTAGCTACTTAACTAAACGTAAGTGTTATCAAAATCCCTCATTTAATCGAGATCTTCAGCATGCGCTGTCATGGGGGGAATGAGCTGCTGGTGATTCTGGTACCCTACAGACAGGGCAGGCAACAGGTCTGACTAGTCAGCTGTCCCTATCTACCCAATTAATAAACCCTAAAACAAAATTTGCGCTGTCTCTCATTATGAAGTCTAAGAAGAATTTCACATTTCTATCAGAGCAGATTATTCTCATTTATTTCAAAAGATACTGTCACATTTGTAAAAAATGCTGATAACACAACTGTTGTTATTGATAATTACATGTGCAACTCAAGCTACATGTGGTAGAAAAGACTACTCATCAAATGATCCAAACCCTTGGAGTAATAGTAATTAACAAGAAAATAGCAATTACAGATTTATGTGCTACCTTAAACATGAATACTGACATCATATAAACAATTCTCTGCAAGTCGCTATTTTAATTAGTCCTTGTGCACTTTGTGTGAAAATGAACATTCCAGTGACTTACTGTTCAAACACTACATTTAGAAATTTACATTGCAGAAGCGATAAAAATCAAACAATTAACTGAGATTCATACCCAGCATGTAATTTCTGGCTATTATCACTACTGAGTTACATATTTTTTTATACACACACACATATATATGAATAATTAATACTAAGATAAACATTCCATAAGCTGTCATTTGTGTCTTGCGGATTTAGCTTCCTTTTCCTCTAAGAGTTTGATTTTACTCTACTCATCAGTTTTACGTAACTATTTCATGCTAAACTCAGTATTTAAGCACTTGTACTGCAAGTGTAACATCACCTATTGCACAATGCATTCGAATTTTTTTTTTTAAATCCATTTCTTTCAGAAACCAACTTTCCCTCATATATTTTTGAATTCCAGCAAGTTAAAAATTCCATTATTTTCAAAGCACTCATTATGGACTGATGCTTTATGTGGAATTGTGTGCTGTTACGCTGCAGTGGAACAGCTGCATCATGGCTGGTTTCGTAAGGCAGAAGAGTTACAACCTGATACTGCACGTCCCGGCTTGTTTGCTCCAGCCTTGTAATTTCTCTTCTTGTTTTGAAATCGAGTATCCTAAATTTCAATATACTTTTGAAGCAGCTTGTTGCTTTTAATGATCACGACCGTTTTGAAGCTAAGCTGAATGGTGCCTTCAGGGCATCGTTATTAAGGGAGAAGAAATTCACTGATGCAGACACCAGCACACGCTGCCTCTCAGGCTCTATTTTTATAGACCATTAGAAATCTGCCACGTTTTGTCACATTCCCGAGATGTGGCACTTCAGGGCCCTGCCAGCGCCTACCCTATGTGGGATTATTCTGTCAAACCTTATGAATACCTTGCTGAGTCTTCAAGTGTTTTGACAAAATTCAATTCCAACTTCAGCACCCTCCCCGCCCACCCCCAGAAAGACACCCACTACCTTCAAACTTCCTTGTACCTGTCTGTAAAAACTCTTAAGAAACTTTGAGTCAAAGCAACACGTTTCTTAACAGAGAACAGCGAGTCACAGGTACCTGTAATAGTGTTTGGCATTGTGTCCATAAAGCTCAAGCAGTTTGGGCAAGGAATTTTTACTGCTACATAGTCTTATCCCTTCAGAGGCCAATACTGCACCCACCTGTGCATGGGCATTGAATGGATTCCCCCAGAGTTCCCAGCAGAAGCCGAACACCATTAAGGTATTTCACTGTATCCTGTGGAACATCCTTGCCTCAGCCAATTTTGGGGGAGTTGCCTTTCCTTTTTATTGGTATTGTAACTTCTTCACTGCTATGAATCACCCTTTCTCTCCCCTACTGTTTTTGTTCCATAGGATTTGCTGGAACTTCTCTTTGGCAACACACAGTACCAGCTGCTTTCATGCACAATGACTACTTTTCTATTTCTATTAATACACAAACCAAAAATCTTCATAACAAATATGATTTAGTCACCAATACTTTTTCTTCACTCCCCCTTTTCTTTTGCTTTAAAGAAATAAAAACACTCACTAGTATTCCTTAGCCAAAGTTTAAACATTGGATATCTGGGATGTTCCTCCTCCTTCCTCAYGCAAATTCTATCTGAAAAACCCTCAGCCAAGGGAATTATTACCATGACGCCCTGGTTGGTAGTGGCACCATTAGCACCACAAGAGTGCTCAAAAAAGGGGGTTTTTCCCAAAATATACACAATACTTCGATATTTTATAAGTGCCACAATCACCACTGAAAGGCTTCAGCAGCTCCCGGTTTCAGCTTCTGCCTGTGCCCACCCAGGGAAATCCTTCACTAACTGGAGTTCAACCTGTGAAAATTACCACATCTAARTAAAATGCCATTAAAAGCACAAAAATGCAAACTAAGAGCTTAACAAATTCCTATTTCACATCCAATACCAAATCCCATGCAAATTGGTGATGGGCACACACACGTGGCAAAGTGCTTCCAACAATAACGCTCAAGATCTGACTCCTGTGCCTGAGTTTTGTCTTTTGCTTTGTTACCTTGGGTTTGGCAGTTGTTGCAAACAACCAAAAGTAGGTTAGGGAGAAGGAGCAGGGGAAAAAAAACTATTCGAATATATTTGGAATAATTAGAACAAATGCCTACTTGTGCATGAATTAAAGACTGCACAAACTTTCTTTATCAGATTTTATTACAAGACCAAAAGCTTGGCCATGACAAGGTATGGGAAGGGTTACAATGTCAGGCCTCTCGATGCCCATACACCACTAGCAGAAAAAAATTTAATAAGTCAAGCAAGGAGAAGCAGAGACAAGGACACCTGTCCACCTTCTCCATCATCCTGGATATTTCACACCACCACCATCCCCACTCCAAATCCCTGAACAAATGAAACAGTGCAGCCATCCAGCCCTGAAGAGTTGTGTTCAGAAAAGAGCTAATTTGGCAGGAGAAAAGTACTCCCTGAAGCTTCTCATTCCTTTGGATAATCTTTTCCAGTTCCCGGATTTGGAGGTTTTCAGTTCTTTAAACAAGTGTTGCTTACACTTAATGTGATATACAGTGAGCACATGGTCGGAGAAAAATAGAAACCACACCAAAAACCTCAGTACTTTTGCAATACTGCAGGAAAATTTAAGTTACATGGAGAATTTATTCATCTTACAAGTTTGAAAGCCCATACCTTTGTTTAACAGAGGTAACTGAAAACTTAGAGATCATTTTTTTTCTTGCCTGATAACTGGCAGCTGCAATTTAATCCTAACCGTTGTAGCTGAGATTTACAGGTGGATTTTAGCTTTTAATAAACTGGAAATAGCAATTAAGTCAGGGCTGTCAACTACCATCATATATACCTCTGGGTAAACCACTATATGCAGGGCAAGCAAACTCGGTGCTAGCTGAAGGATGGAAGCAAATCTATTGAAGAAAAACAAGGTCCTATTTTCTCAGTGTTGTAACTTTTCCAGAAAAAATATTTCCACTTTAACTGCATCAGAAAATGTTTTAGTTTCTTATATAGAAAWAAAAAGGTAAACATTAGTTAAACTGCTGTAAGTGCTTCCCTGTTCTGAACATTCACTTACCCAAGTTTTGGGTTATAAAAGCAGAGATACAAGTTTTTTGGGTTATATAAGCAAAGATACAAGTTTTTTGTTGCCTTTCAAGAAGTCATTGCAACCCAATCTTTCACTCTCTAAACACATTAGAGACTTGCATTACTGCTCTACTGCTTTTTCCCCTTTTAAAAATTTACATGCAAAAAACTGTCCCTTGCATTATTTCATTTGCATGGTAGCACTAAACACAAAGCATTTTAATGGAAAGAATTTTTACACAGCCATTCACAGCACCAATATACATGAACTAAGTTAAGTCAATGGCAAAAAGATGTGTTAAARGCACCCACCAGAACTGATTACTATGGAGGGTTCCTAAGTGAAACTACTGTCCATTACAAAAAAGTGACTCAATAGCAACTTTCATTTCAGAGGGAAGATAGGTTAAAACATCAGAACATATTTCTGACCAGGAAAAAAGAAAGGGATATGGCCAGTAACAGATGTGTCATAAATTCAAGTTACTGGAACCTAAATGAAAAAATGAAGTAATTTTAACTATCTGTATGTGGTGTTTATAAGCCAAAACTTTTAAAATTCAATGCGTGACCTTACATTACAGAAATAAAATTCACTGAAACGCRAATCTTGCAAAAGTGAAGTCAGTTACTTCTTTAAAAGCGTGTAACACAGTTCTTGATACCAAGTAAAAATCCCAGCAGACAGCCCAGGTACTCACTCTCCTGTCAGCACTGAGCATCCTCAGCTGCTGCTTTACAGCTTTAAGGAACTCCAGTAACAGGAACTCTTGGAATGTAAGGATGATAAATTAAAGGGAAGAATTGCCCATAAGCTAAATGAAAGGAGCTTTGACTACTCCCATTACTTGTGCATATAMTTGCGCATATGCACTGCTTTGCTCACGTGTGTCTGCTGAACCTGACCCCAGGCCAGGCTGGATTGGGCTCTGAGCAACCTGGTCTAGTGGAACACATACCTGCCCATGGCAGGGATTGGAATGAGATGAGCTTTAAGGTCCCTCATAACACAAACCATTCTGTGATTCTATGATTTATCACTTTTGGAGCAAAATGAACTCCTACAGTGTCCTCAGGGCAAAAACAACAGCACAGAAGCATCAACCATCCCCTTTCTTCCCTACCTTTTTATCTGATCATGAAAAAAAATAAAACCAACAAAAAAGACAAATTCTGGTGGAAAAAAACCAACTATCAACACAGGTCAGAAAAGAGATTAAGTGTAGTTATCTTTTGAAGTGTTAGATAATGATTGGAACTATAATGAGTTTCCAAGTAAGGCTGCATGTCACAAATTCCACACTAATTCAAACACAGATACTTAGCAAAAAAAAAAAAAAAGTCATACTAACTTGTTAGCACACATTGTTCAGCCAGGGTTCAAAGTGAGAGACTGGAATTTAGGTTTTGCTGTCACGGAGGTGTAGTTTATAATTCCACAGTTAAGAGCTGAAAGTATTTTCACCTAGCAATAAACCCAAMATTTACTACAGTCATAAGATTGAGATTACAACATTTACTACCACTGTAGAATCAAGATGACACCCGGGTTTTGATCGCTGCGGAAAGGAGGAGTTTCAACACTTGTGCAAGATGACAAGGTCACCGTCTGCTTCCCGGCAGTGCCATACCTGCTCCACAGCCTCAGAAAGAATCCAGCTCGGAGCTGCGCAGCCTGGCAGTCCTGCACACCACAAACCAAGGAGCACACAAGAAGGGCCACGTACAATTACAGCAGATCCAAGCTACATGTGCATTCCCTCTAGCAAGGTAAGGGAAACACACAAGTTAGGCTGCAATTACAGCCAAGCATTTGGCGTAAGATTTGAGTGCTGCAAATGCTGCCATTCTCCTGACAGCAAACAAGTCGTAATTTTGACCCGCAACTTGACAGAGCCACCAAAACCAAGCAGATGGCAGACTGTAAATTAACATCTGGAATCCAGTCCCAGGAAAACAGATGCATTGGAGGCATTTTTGTAACATTATGGCAACAGCAGCATTAGTTCTAATGATGTGAAATACCAGGTACCTACTTGAAGAGCATCTGTCATTTATATTCTGCTGACTCTTCAAGAAAGTGCGGGAAAAAAAAACCCAACAAATTATACTGCTGGTAAAAACAAGCCTTCTTCAGCTATTAAAAAGACAAGTAAAATGGCCAACTTGCCCTACAGCTTAACAGTTTAATCTCATTCAAGAAGCAATATAGTGAGTTGAAAAATTTAAATCTAAAACACTTCACACAAAATACAAAAAAGGAAGGCATTTTTGCTTTATTTTACAATTCAGACTGGTATTAATTGGTCAACATTTGAAAGGAACCCACTGGTCAAGTTATGATTCTAAATCAACTTATTTGGTGGCTCTTTGTCCTGCATAATAGATTCTATGATATTTTAAATAGAATTAGCTGCTCCATTAATTCTTTTATTTAAAAGGAAATAAAGAAAGCTGTTATTTTACAGCATATTAGGGGTTTTTTTACTTGCTGCTTAAGGAAAGGTAACAGATAATATGACAAAATCATTAAGCCTAATCCAAGCTACAAAATAGAAAAGACTTATGTCAGTTTATGTGGCTGAGCCCTCCTATGACCCTTCCATATCTGCTTAGCCAAGTCCACCTGGCTTACCTGGGAACACCACCTGCATACTCAGAGAGAACATGTTGGGAAGCAACTTGTTAAGGTGTGGCAGTTCAAAGGCTGCCCATGTTCCTGAACAAGAAGCCACTTGACATAAACAGATAGTAACATCCATTAAAATCCACTCCAACTAACTGGGAGTAACAGTCTGAAACAGACAGTTATCACACACAAAGAAGACAAAGATGCTACATTTAATGTGTTTAGATCAAGACAAAGGTTTAAATTAGATATTTTTCTTCAGTTAAATATTTCCCATCTCTGTCTATAGGGAATGGAGAGATACCAGTTACTCCAAAAGAGAATCTACCTCAGCTGTGGGGCACCTCTTTTAGGAAAGGCTGGATTGTCTTCGGAAATGTGCTCTTGCTCCACTCCTGTGGAAGAAGCCAACCTGGACAGTGGAAAGGGAGGCAAATTCCAACCACAGATGGAAAAAAATACAGAAGATATACATTATTACAAAAATATCATGCCTTTGGCTCATTTAAATCAAAGAGAAAATGAAAATGTAAAATTGAGAAATGTTTCCATTCATTCATGCAGACAACTGAAATTCAGCTGCTCTGTGTTTGAGACAAGGTTTTTCCTCAGAAGTCAGAGTCAATCCCTGCCCATGGCAGGRGGATGGGACCTAGATGATCTTTAGGGTCCCTTTCAACCCAAATCATCCTGTGATTCTCAAGTGCAGGCTTGTAAGCGTGGACAAAGCGGACAAGAAGCTGCACGCTCTCACAACGCCACTTACAATCCAAATACTCCCCGATGACTTGCCAAACTGCAACATTATGCAATTACATGGGTATATTAAATCTGAGAACTACAAGCCCACAGCACCTTGCAGAAGAAAAAAAAATCAATTGGGTTGTTACTTGGTTACTTATGGCATGGTATAATTAGCCCAGCTCATTAAACCTAAGACAATGAATACACAGGATCTTGTATAAACTTTATTGACAATACTACATATGTAATCTGCATCTTGCTGAAATGAGTAATAACTGCCATCAATTTTCCTTTTGAAAGGATAAGCTTCATATTGCCTAATGCTAAAAGAAATTAAGATTTCCACAGAAATTTAAGCTCCTAGTAATTACTCCCTGAAAAAGAAGTCATACTAAAAATGGGCTTTTATACCTTTGCCTGGAATAAATCCATCCTGAAGAGTCAAGTAAACATCATCAACTTCTTTTCTTCTCAAAACCTCCACACCAACATTCACACTTTATCTGCCCCCCCACAGTTCTGTTAATTTCACCCTTAGCCATTTCACCTCATCCTACACCCACCACCACCTCAACACTGTTTGTGGAAGCCTTTCCCCCATTCATTTATATCTTCTCAAAAACATCCACTCCTTAGAAAAAGTAGTAAAAAATTACTCTCTGTTGTCATCACACCACTCCCCTACTACTTAAAAATTTCTTTACAGAGGGTCCTCCTCTCTGCTATTTAAAATATACTTTTGAGAAAGGAGCTGCCTGCTACTGCAGCTCTGTGAGGAACAGATTTCCAAGCACTTCCTCCTCACCTACATTTTCCATTTTTAAATATACTCTTCCTCTGACACTGAAAAAAAATGAGCACAAAAAGAGTGGTAAGTAACTGAATTAAGTCCCATGCCACTAATGTGTAATAGAGAAAGACTAGGTTTACAATTACTACCAAGATATTTTGGATGGAAGAAGCCTTCCTTTGCTATAGATGATTAACTAAATTCTGGCCGTAAATATTTTTTCCAGAAATTGCAGCAAAGAAGGACCAGGTTATTGAGGGAGAACATCAGTCTCAGATTTCCAGGGCAGAGAGTTCAATCAGTGATATAAAGTGTCCCCGAAAGAACTGTGAAGTAACTAATACGACTTCTGAAAAACAAATTAAACATGCAGCCTTCAGAAAAGTGGTTAGAGTTGCAAATGGGAATTGTTAGTTTATTACAAATAAATTGCATCTCAGACATTAACAGTTTGTGTGTCCTATCAGGCATAAAATTTCAATCCTGTTTTATTTGTCTCCCAGTTATATGAATTGTTTACAATATTCACTGATTAGAGTTATATTAGAAAATAATAAACAAGGAGTAAGAAAAACAAGTCCATTATTTAAACCTAATGTTTAATTTTGCTTTGCATCAATATTCAGCAATATCAATTGGGTGCAAATAGGTTTTGTGCATGCTAYTTAAATAGCAAGAACAAAGAAACTTGATCAACAACAGGAAAGGCAAAGAGGAACAGAAGAATGAAGGGACTACATTAAAAGTCATAAAGCATTTTTTAAAGCTTCATTAGATTTAGAAATGTATCAAACCCCTACATCTTCTGGAAAAAGCTATAAAATTACACAATTGAAATTAGAAAGCATGAGATTTCCTGTAACAGGGGAGAAGAATGGAATCTGAAACTTCCCTTTACAGTTCAAAACCCAACCCTTATGGAAGCACACAGCTGCGTCCAAGTGAAAGAGATAGGCAGCTCAACATCTTGTATCAGTAACATATGGCTTAAGGCAGGTACAAAGAGATTTACTTCCCATGTGATCCATTAAAATCTCCAGATACGTTTAAAGCTCACGCTGTGGAATTACAGTAATGGAACTGTCCTGGGACCTCAGAGCTCCGACCACAAATGTCTTTTGTTAAGAAAGCTGCCAAGGCTTGAATTTCCATTTAATATCAGTTTTCTACAAAAATATAGATAGCCTATCTAAAACATATGGACAAACATGTGTTTTAACATAAAGCTTTTTGGGAAATGGGGTTTTTTTATTAACCCTTTAAACATATCTCCAAGTGGTTCACTTGTCCCATTGGGACAGAACTTCAGGAAAGCATTTCTTACTACTTTTTGGGGTTGGGCACTACCATGTACAAGTCCTAATACGTATTCTCCTAAAACATGAAACATTTGCAAATAAAATCACTTTGACACACAAACTAAGGAAACAGCATCTAGATCATCTAAGATGGATAAAACTGCAAGGGATATTTTAAAGTATTTACGTATGTATAGAAAATACAGATAATTTGTCCTGTAATTCCTACAGTGTACTACAAAAGCAAAAGTTTGCTCAAACAGTGAAAAGCAGAGTCTTTATCTCAATCTTTCCTCTGAACAGAGTCAACACAAGGATTGAAAAGKGGAACACAGGAGCAAGATTAGCTGCATTTAGGCCAAGCTGACCGATCTGAAAGAGTACGTGTGTGTRTATATATATATATACATATATATATAAAATGTGAAAATACATAAAACCCCTCCAAATCTCAAGATTTCCTTGTGTTGACATGGAAGGTAACATCTAAGGGAATATTGTTTTACTTCCATACAAGCTTGCCCTAAATGCTCTCCCCAGATGTTACTTTCCTCATSAGTCTCTGAAGAGACTTTCATTAAAACTAAACATCTGGAAAAAATTAAATTGGAGACAAGTAGTTAAGATGCTACATTAATTAAACTATCAGTTGATTATAAACCTCTCCCATAAATTCCTTCAGCACTGCCCTGTTTCAAGACTCATTTAAGAACCTGGCAACTCACGAGAAGCCTGGCAAAAGTTCCCTGCAAAGGGACACTGCTCCAGTTCATGATGCACAAAACTTCACTTGCCGTTAAGCTTTACGAAGACCTGGCTCGTGAGCACCTCATCTGCTGAACCTAGAGAGAGCTCAATGCTGCAACAGGTTAACTGGTGAACAAATCTAAATCTTGCATTTGAATTGCTTTCCTTAGCAGCACTTCCTTGCAAATTTCATTCCGTGAAGCAGTTTTGACTCCATTACTATTACACACTTCAAAATTATAAATGTGTGTTGAAAAACCTGCTATTCACGGCAGAAAATGCAAATGCTCTCAGCCTTCCTGGCTGCTTTAGAGGCACAAGCTGTGCGAGACCAGGCCATCCCTCATCTTGGAGCTGGTGCAGGCAGTGTGTTGCATTTGCTTTCACATTAGTGAGTTCAGCTGCTGTGACTATTTTCCACAGTAGAAAGCTCCAAACTCTTCCCTATCATCCAACTGACATTTTTGCTCTCTCAAATTTATTCCAGTTTCCAAACCATAATTTCTCCTTGCAGGCACGCTCCTCAGAAATGAGTGGATGTGCACTCTGGCTTCGTTATACTCACAGCACACCTTCACCCCCCTCCTCTCATCCAGGGGGGATGCCTCTCCAGGCTGTCACCCAGACAACTGCATATTTTAGGAATATAACTACCACAGTGATTCCCAAACACTTGGAATTCAAAACACAGGTATTTCTAAAGAATTTGGTTACTTGTACAAAATAGCTAAGAAACAGAGAGGTAAATAGAACCTGACAGAGGGAAATTTATCACCGCCAAGGCAACAGGGAACCTCGCCCCGAGGCTCGCTACTGATGCAGCCCACCAGGCGCGAGTCTCAGCTTCCAGCCTGCTGACGCACACCTGAAAGCCACAGTTTTGCTGTTATCAGCTAAGCAAACGTTACTTAACAAAAGCTTTCCAGGAGCCCAGTAGGAAATTTCAAGGAGAATGAAGGAGCGCCTTTAGCTTAATTTTAATCAAGCTCAAATGTTCAAGCACAAAGCAGCTACAAGAAAAATTAACGTCATTAAAAAAGACCAAGCTCTRCCTCTAATCCCATCCCTCTTCATTACACTGCAATCTCAAACCTAAATTCGGTCTTAGAGCAATTTTACCCTTTGTATTTACGTTCCAAAACAATGCTGGCCGCTTAAAAACTTAYCACTTTCTCATTTGTGCAGCAAGGAAAAGAGACCAAGAAAAAAACCTCTAGATATGCAAATGAGAAAAAACCTGGTCTGTGTAGAGCTATCAAACAAGCTCAATAAAATGCTGCTATATCAAAGTATTTATGTTTGAAATGCCAACAGATAGTTTTCTTAGTATATTAGGATAAAATCATAGAATCATAGAATGACTTAGGTTGGAAGCGATCATCCAGTTCCAAGCCCCTGCCATGGGCAGGGATACCTTCTCCTAGACCACATTGCTCCAAGCCTCATCCAACCTGACCTTGAACATTTCCAGGGATGGGGCATCCACAGCTTCTCTGGGCAACCTGTGCCAGTGCCTCACCACCCTCACAGTGAAGTACTKCCTCCTAATACATAATCTAAACCTGCCCTCTGACAGTTTGGATCTGTTCCCCCTTRTCATGCCCTCGTAAATAGTCTGCCCCCATTATTCTTGTGGGCTCCCTTCAGGTACTGGAAGGCCTCAATTAGGTCACCTCAAAGCCTTCTCTTTTCCAGGCTGAACAATCYCTATTCTCTCAGCGTTTCCTCATCCCTCTAATCAACCTGGTGGCCCCCTCCTCCTTGGCTCATGTCTAGCCCCTCCTCCACCAGCTCCCCCAAGCCCTTCTCGGCAGGGCTGCTCCCAATCTGTTCATCCCCCATCTTGGATTGATGCTGGGCTTTGCCCAATCCGGCTGCCAGTAACAACGTCCCTGCTTCACATGAATAACCCTTCTTTTCCTCCCCCTGCCTGGATTTTAATACCTTCATAGAAGTGGAAAAAACAAAAATTAGGGAAAAGCAAGTGCTCCTGGTAACTGTAAGCTACAAGGCTTTTCAGGAGGCTCACAAAAGAAAAACAAAGATGCCCATATGGCCAAAAGCACAGAGAACACCAGAAGAACAGATTCAGCGTAACTCAAATCCCACATGTCTGGATTCAGATCATGTACAATGCTTAAAAAGGCTGGGGATAAAAAAAAGTTACAGGGAATTAAAAGCAATTAAGAAGAGCCTGATATAAAGATAAGATGCAAGAAGTAAGTTTTAAATAATTCTTCAATTCAATAATGAATTTAATGAATAAAAATGCATGCCGTTTGTCTTCCTGCCTGTCAACTTCATTAGCAATCCAAGGCAAATTATTTATGCATATTCAAATTTCTTATTTGTACATATGGCATAACCGAATACACGCTTGAATTTGTTGATAATTTTTCCTTCTCAAGGAAAACAATGTATTCAAAATATCTGGCAATGATATTTCAATGACTACTTGAGCATTCCTGTTGCAAGTCAAGAAAAAATAATAAGTTCCATCAGAAAGAACAGGAAATATTTCTGCTACTTTGAATAATGTCGTAACTACAGCACTACCCACTGCTACCTTTCTGTTACCGTACACTGTAGATGGCATCTTGATATTCTACTAAACTCCTGCATTACAGTTCTAAGAGAATGATCTTGCCTTGCCACAGAAATGCTGAAAAGAAAATTGTCGTAACATATTGCTTTAAAGATGGCTTTAAATTATTCAGACATTTCTGTTGTTGTTTTCTTCCAAAAGCACCAAGAASGCTGAATTTGAAAAGATTTGACTAAAAGAAGCCTAAGCATGTATACTCACAAATCTTGTTCTCGTTTGGAAATATAAATTCCTAATCAAGTCACATGAAACTTTTAAGAAAACAGAAAGTCTTTAAATTATCGTTCCATCAAAATATCTCTGGTTTCATGAAACTGCATTGCTTAGACAGAAAACAAATTTTGGGCAGTCCCTCTCCAGAATAAGTAACCAAGCCCAGCCCCCTGCTTTCACTGAAAAGAGGCAGAAAGACAAGGGAAGCCAAGGTTTAAATCATATTTTTCCTCCGTTTTAGTGCAGCAGCCTGCACTGGAAGGCAAGCAGAAAGCTGCCCCAGCACAAAGAAAATTCTGAAGAACTTTAGTGGATGGTTTCACAACTACATTTTTCCTTGTCGGTCTCATTACCTTCTTCCCTACAAAGGATTTCTGCTTCCAAAGCCCTGGCTACCTGTCATATTTCCAGCGAAATCCCATTAATTATGACATTCAACAACACCAAGGAACCATTCCAAGGAATTCTGCTGAGCTAAAGCTACCACCACCAAAACAAAGGTTATTAGGGACTTCATGAAACCCTGCAGTATTACTTCAAACTTTTATTTTTTTAATGAAGTGACTGAAAGAAAAAGATGTGAAAATTAAAGCACATGAATGGATTAACACCTGGATAGATGCAGTCCTCTCCTTTACTCTTCCTCTTCTTGCTCCTCATGATTCAAGTTAGATAAATAAAAATGAGTGTGACATCTGTTCTGAAGATTTGCACAGGATTGATCGAAAACACAACGCAGCCTGACACAGATAACCCAAAGAAGTCTGCAAGGCTGGAAAGAACGGACACTTGGGGAGGCAGAGGGTACACTGAGCAAACTTATTTTCCCATGCAGTAAGTTAAGCTGTGGAGGTAAGAAAGAAATAATGAGTCTCATGGCTTCTCATGGCAAAAAAGTTCCATTTACAAACACATCGGAACACAGGTACTACAACCAGATGGACAGAAAGGCAGAAAAGTCTCAATCTATACCCGCCTTAGGGCTCACTCTGCCAATCCCCCGAGTCTAAATTTCACCAGTTAACAGAAAGCAAATGATGGGGGTGATGTTAAATTCAAGTCCATGCTACAAAACCTGCAAGAACCACTTTCTCAGCTACACTCACTTCAAAGCTTCCTAAATAACACTTCTTCCCTTTGCAAAGCAACAAATATGATTTGAGCCTTGACCATATTTACTGGAACTCATGTGGCAAACCTACTTTCATTTTATTTTTTAAAATACCAAAAAGCAAGAGGTACCAACTCCATCCTCCACAGCCCACATAAGTGTTTACAGAACACCAGTCTGAAGAACAAAGTCCATGTGAATGGGGGAGGATGAGTTCAAACCTAAAACCCATCAAGCATTTTTTTTTTTTAATGTAGTCTCTAAAAAACTGTATTTCAGCTTTTGCCATCATTAAAACAATGCTGGTACGAGTTGTAGTACAGTCTCTATGTCAGTACATTAGCTGTTAAGGTTATGTATTTAAAGAGTTATTGGTTTAATTCAACCACTTGCTTGCTATGTGCTTCTTACTGGTGGTTTATGTATTTTAATTATTTTGGAGACTTCCAAGATCTGTACTTTTTAATAACCTTCTGTCACATTCTCAGTTATCAAAACATTCAGAAAACAGCTTAGGTTTTGGGCAAATGTTACATAAAACACACATAAAGATAATGCAGGAGGTTACTGTCCAGCACAAAGCTGCTACTGGCAATATCCAAGAAAACATTGCTCAGGTGGTTGAAGCTGTTCCCTGTTTTCTCCCTTCCAATCTTTTTTCTTTCTTAAATCAGTAATACAGATATTGCCATACTTTGCCCTCATGTTCAGTTTTTTCCTGAAGCACCCAAGACTAGTTTCTTCAGACTTGTGCTTTCATAATCTGTTCTTAAAAATGACAAAAGCTTATATAATGAAAAGATTAAACCAAAAATAAAGTTACATAACTATAAAGATGCAGACAGAACAGCTGAAGGGTGTAATATTAATAGCCAAAATCAGAGACCTCAGCTTGGTTTTCCAGTAGTAACTATTCAGGTTATAAAAATATATTCTAACCTTTAAGAAAAACAAGCACTGATGTAGATTACTTCATAATGTTATAGAAAGTATGTTAGCTCTTGTCATATTTTCTGACATGGAATGGTAAAGTAAAATCCACRTACAACATACATGGATGCAAGCCCATGAATTTGCAAGAACACTGGTTTCCTACAGACAGCCCATATGGAAGAGCAGCTTTCRCAAGCACCGGTTCAGGCCAGAGCAGGTATTAGTGAAACCCAGCTCAAGACAAATGGTAAGCCTAGGTCGCTTTCAATACTTCCCAACACTGTATTGGTGAAGTTTTATAAAGCAATCATTCATCATTYCATATATGAATAATAAAGAAGATTATTGAACTGTGGAGGAAAGCCACAAGCAAAAAGGTGGACACCAGGCTAGTCACTGTAAAAAGTATAGATTGTACATCCATATATAGTATGACTATGCAAGATAAACTTTTTAAAAAGCACTTTGTCTCTAGCTTCATCCATAATGCATCCAAAGACCTTTTTCAGAAGAAGAGAGGGTTGCATACAGATRCATTCCCTTCTCAACTCCTAAAATAAGGCAGAAATACAGAGGGACTTGCAGCAGACTCCCCATAGTTAAACTAGTTTCATGTTGTAAAATGAAATACTATACTTACAATAAGCACACAAAATACAAAGATCTTCAAGCACAAAAGGAGGAATCGAGAGTTTTATCAAAAGTAACTGCAAATCAAGTCCTAAATTCCCAGAGATTATGGCACCCAATACACAATGCATTCACAGATGCAGAGAGGGGAACCAGCTGGCAATTAGGAGAGCACAAACAAGATTTAAAGCTAGGTTTAATTCCATGCTGTATCCAGGAAYACTTCAAGTCTCAAAGAAATAAGTCTCTGCATTTCCCATATATTTCCCAAAACAACAACCCTCCTCCCTCCCCACTCCTTCACTCAAGGAGGTTGTGACCCTATTCTGTAAGTACCAGAGTCACAGTCGGAAAGCTGCATGGGTACTTTGCAAAGCATTTTGCAAGTGTGTGTGTGCCAACCAATCCTTGTCATGGGAGCAGCTTCCTGGCAGCATGGGGAAAGCATACTTGGAGAGGAAGATCTAAATGTTTTTTAAAAATTTTAAAAAAAAAGTACCCTAGCAGCATTTTTTCCAAGGTTGTGACTGGCACTACTGTAAAATGTGTAAGTTATAACAGTATTGTTATATATTATCAAAGAAAAATTAGGGAGGTGACTTTTTCAGGCAGTGAAGTATTTTAATCATTAAACTCCCTTCCCTGTAAGCACAGTCAGATGTAGGTACATGGAAGGTATTTCCAACACTGCTTGGTAGACACCTTCGTAGCAGGTCACCAGATAAAATTTCTCCCACACAACAGAACAACAAGCTACCTTGGGGAAAATCTTCACTCTGTTTTCTGAAGATACCCAGTGCGGCAGCACAGAGTAACCAAGCACTAAGTTCTCAGTGCTTTTATCTCTCAAGAGGCTCTGCAGCACACAGAGGAGGACAGAGGGGTGTGTGTGATTACTGACCGTTCACTCATGGAAACGAGTAAAGGGGATCTGTGTTTAGCTCAGATTGCACAGCAAACATAACTCAAGGTAACTTTTGTTCCTGTAGGAGTCCAGAAGGTGGCACAGGCACATCTCATCCACCATCAGCAACTCGGACAATTGAGAAAGAGGAAGTTTCTGATGCACAACAAAAGCAGCTGCCCCTAACCTTCATTAAAAGTCAATGGGATTTCAGCTCCTGATTCTCATTATGGCTTTTGAAAGTCTCCCCTTTTGTCCTTCCACTGCAGACCACAGACGAAAGCAAAAGCTTTTCTTCAGTTACGGCCGACCAGGAAAAGTGGGAGTTTCACTCCTGCCTGGACTTGGGTTCTCTATTTGCACAGTATTGATCAGGCCATKGGTAATAACCAAATTATAGTAGAGCCGGCAGGTCCCATCAATCCCTTCTCAGATATAAACCTGACCTCTCCCACCAGCTGCACCCTGGAAGCTTTGGGGACCTTTCATCATACAGCAGTAGATACTTATTTGTTCAAGCACTGGTACGAAACAGGAAGAGTGCATTTAATCTTTACCAGTACTAAGCAAAAAAATTCCACTGTATTTCTCAGTGTGAAACACTCAATACTTACAGCAAAGGACTCTGTGATAAAAACCATTACGTATGTGTACATAGTATCACTCAAATTATCTTCTGACGTACAAGTACTGAAAGTTCACTAATTTCACTGATTAAACAAGACATGTAACTGAAACACTACAGTTACTGTTGTGACACTGTTTGAAGACCTGTCTTCTTTATAATCATAGTTTAATCCTAAAATTCAAACGAAAAAATTACAAAACCATGCAGTTTCTGCTTCAAAAGTCTTTTATTTCCTACCTGGCACTGGTAGGCCTCAAAAAAATTTTAAATAAACCCAAAGCAAACAAGAAAGGTATTACAAGCTTTAGTGCCTTCATAAACACATAGTCACATTCATTTTAATTGTTCCATGATAAACAATAAAGACCTGTCTTAGAAAAGGAGGTTTAGTAGCTTTTTCCACCAAATTTCTGTGTTAAAACAGGATTAAATAACTGGTGGGCAGCAGAAAGCAATCCCCATAAGCATACAGAAAAACAAGTCATCCAGGGCAGCGTAACAAGCTAATCCATGACTTCTTTGATTTGTTTGCGTGTTCAGGGGCTTGTGGATTTTAGTGATTAACATAAGGTTTCTAGGTATCATTAGCAACTCGAGCGGCAAGTGCAGTTTGCCATGGTGTAGTTTTGAAAGCAAATTCGAAAAAATCTSGTAATCCACTGTGAACTTCACAAGAAAATGCTCCAGACTTCTGTGTGCACAGAAACAACAAAATACTTTCTCCTATGTATTCTGTACTCAATTAAAATGCTGTGGTAAGAAACACGTGTGTATGTGGCCGCACATCTCCATTTTAATAGTTGTTGCTTATTAATGCACCCAACAGCAAATCCCAACAGGTATCACATTCCAATCATTCAATTATAGCCACCTGGATATTCCTGTTTCTGGGAATACAGTGCACCACTTCACATCACTGCCTTGGTCAGCTTTACCTACTAAAGTGCATATATATAAATATGCGTGCCACTCCATGGCATCCCAAATAGCTCCACGGTGCTGAAATAACTGAACTGGCACTCATTACAAGGCAGAAGAAAAAAATATTTAGAGAAGGTGGACTTGGCTTACAGCACTTGTTCCTAYGAGGGAAAAATGGCTCCAGACACCAGTGCTAATGGAAAAAATAAATGCATTTCCTCCATATTTTATGAAAATTTAAACTTATTCCTGATGACAGGGGCAGTGAGGGGAAATGAGTCTGAGAAGCCTGAGCAGTTTGGTTTTTAAGAGTGAGAAACACCTACRCCATGATACTATTAAGAAGAAAAGCCTTATCACAACAAGACTAACAGTCTGTCTAACCAGGATTTTCTCCCTGATGGAAGCAAGAGGGGATGATGTTCGGGGAGAACATGTCAGCCTGGCAAATGTGCAGTCCCTTCCCCTCGTATTCCCCCTGCATCCACAACTGCTCCATTTAGGATGTTAGAGCATACATTTACRTCCAGTCCTTTTACTGTCCATTTGTCAGCATTTACCTGTTGACTATGAATCTGCCTAATCACTTTTACCATAAGAAGATTTAGAGGTTGGGAAGAGAAGTTTAACACTGAAGCTAGGTGTGTTCTGAAAGGCTAAGGGCAGCTAATCCTCCCTCCCATGGGCAGTGAGATGGCCAAAACAGAGGAGTTGGCTAAAGAAATCGGTCAAGGAAATTTACAGCAACAGCAGCAAACAATTTAATATACTCTTTGCATTAAACAAGTTGGCACTTAGAGGTTGCTGCTTGATGTAGAGYCCAAGTTCCCTGCATTCCCGAACATAGAACAGCACAATATGATTAAACACAGCCCTCCTCGTGCAAAAGAGAAACACCCAACAGACAGGGAGGAACTGCTACAGCCAAGTAGCTCTCAGGAGAATAATACCTAAAGACAGCATCCAGTCTAACACGCTTATTATGTAAGGTTTTTTTGTTGTTAATAAATAGTTTCAAGATTCTTTCACCCAAAAATGAAGCCCAGCAATTGCACTTGCTCACTTTTCTAAAAGCGGTCAGCACAAGTCTATTTTTCCCTTTTTAATAGAAAGATCTTGTTAAGTTTTTAACGTTACAGGTTGATCACTCGAGTCATCTCCATGGAAGTTTCATAAACTGACATTCTGGTCAGAGAGGTTGCCTTCCTCACAATCTGAGGCAATGAATTGCTAAACTCCCCTTAGACGGCACCTGCTGTAAGTATGAGTTATCCCGATCCCACAGGTTCGTTAGTGTCRCTTTAGATTGCCATGGGTTAAATAAGCCTCCTCTGACTAGCTGCTTTTTGAGAGCTTGTTGTGAACAGCTACAGACACAAGAATTTGCTGTAAGGGTAAAGTCTACAACACCAAAAATTCACAGGAAAGGMAACAGTATAATTTCATAATTGCGCCTAAACATGATTGCTGAAATTATACATAGACACTCAAGTCAAAGCAAATCTTACACAACCTGTTCGATCTTATATGTTTATAATTTTCATATATGAAAAATATCTTGGCAACATAGTTGCTATAAAAGTGCCTCTCTGCAGCCTGCAATATCCACTAAGCTTTTTTACTCCCTAAGACTAATACTCTAGGTCAATTTAACCCAATACCTTTAACGAAATATCAGGGTTGAGACACCCAAAAGCACAGAAAGCCAACTGACATCCAATCCCAACTCATGCTTTCAAGCTCATCTCCTCAATTCTCATTATTATTTTCACACACAAAGGATATTAGTAGTGAAATACATATATAGACACATGGAATACCTGGAAGTACCACTTCAAAGCTGTTCYGGTAAAATAAAACAAGAGGAACAAAAAAAAAGAATTTGCCAGGGCAAATTATTCATTATCCCAGTTGGAATTTAGCCARTCAAGTCTGACATAAATTTCATGGTAAATCTACAGTAGAGCTTGTTGAAATTTTAGAGGTAAATGCTTATTTATTAGTAATAGTATATAAAACTGGTATCAGCCTTTTTACTATGTCTTCTCAGATTTTTTTTTCTCCTGACATACAAACAGATCTAACTGAATTTAATAATAAAACTTTCAATGAGTTTTTGAAAGTTATCATCACTTTTTTGTTGTTGCTGTTCTTGGAGGGAAAACAGTTGGACTAATGAGTAATGCAAAGGAATTTATTTCTAGACAGGCAAAACCACCAATTTCACCCAGCAATTTGGTCCAGCACCACTCCTGAGCCCTACTAAGATTAAAAAAAAAAAAAAGACAAACAATGCTTCAGTGTTACARCTCATCCATAAGAAAAGCATGAAGGAACGACCTGCTGGGCTATGTTTTTTAACACATGTGCTTGCACATATGCACAGGTGCATAAGCRAAGCAGCTTCCAAATTTGTGTCAGACAGCCAGAACTGAGTATGTAAAATATCAAAACACATTTGCMAACTTTCCACCTCCAAACTGCAAAATGCAGGATTGCAAAAATTCAATTTTAACACGCCAAGATCAAATCTTGAGTACATACACCTAACTCCACATCACAAAAACAAAAGAACAACAAACAGTAATTTCCAACTCCTTTTTTTTTAATAATTTCTGATTTTTAGGAATATATGAAYAACGTATCCTTGTTATATATAGTGTTATCCTATACAGGTTCTCACAAAAACCTACTACTGACGGGAARTATAAACTCTCCTTTCTTCAAAATGCCATGAGAATATTTTGATTTGATTACATGACAGTGTTTACTTGAAACATGACTATGTTCATGATCAACAACTCCTCATTCAACAGAATTTGAAGTCAATTGTATCTGGCACAAGACATTTGAAAAATTTAGAATTATAGAATCACAGAATGGTTTGCATTGGAAGGGACCTTAATGATCATCTATTTCCAAACCCCTGCCGCGGGCAGGGACACATTTCACTAGACCAGGTTGCTCAGAGCCCCATCCAGTCCGGTCTTGAACACTTCCAGGGATGGGGCACCCCCAGCTTCTCTGGGCACCCTCACAGTCAAGAACTTCCTCCTAATATTTACTCCAAACCTACTCTTTTCCAGTTTGAACCTATTTTCCCTTGTCCTGTCACTACATGTTCTTGAAAAAGTAGGCTCCCTGCAGGTACTGGAATATTTTAGGAAATCTAATATTCTATCAGACTTTACATTCTAAGAACCTGTGTTTGTTCCYCTGAGCCTTGTACGGCTGTTTTAAATACATAGAATATACAGACCCAAAGCAGCTTTTCTGAATCAGAAAGAGTTAAAGCAGTCTCCTGAGGAAGTTTTTTCAAAAGAATTCCTCCYCACAAATGAAATTCAATCACAAAGGAGAAGGCGGACAGACAAAAAGACTCAAAACTCCATACTGTGTTCAGGATATACTATTTGACGTGCTAAAATAGACATACACAAAGGTAAACATACACACAAGAACTAGAAGGTTCTTGGAGCTTTTTTTTGTTAAGAGACAGCTGCAAACACGTAGCTGTTAGCGTTACTGACTGAGGAAAAGATTCATTTATTTTAAGTAGCAGCTAAGCAACCTTTGACCACCGTAAGACCTGACAACTTTAATTAGTTTTAGCTTAAAACGGAACCAAACTTGGCTTTGGCGTCTCTCCAAATAATTTTATCCCAGACTGCTCTCTGTTGCTAGTGGAGCATTGCAGTATAATTACTTTAATCTCTTCATAGGCATGTTCCATTTGCTAGCTTTCCAAGGAAATTTACAGCCTTAACATATAGCTCAAAAATAATTTAAAAAATATTTCTCATATTAGTGAAACAAAAATAAACAAGAAGCCTCCATCCCTCACTGGCCTGTAAAGAGAGCTTTTATTTTCCAGAAGTTGTTATGCCAAACTTGTGTTCATCACATTCAATTAAAGACACCGGACACAACAGCTTTGTGCAGTGTGTGCACAGCGAAGCTGCTAGACCTGTTTGTATGGTTGGGGTTTGGTTTGTTTCAGGTTTAGCTCGTATCATTTTAGACAAGAAAATTACCATCTGGCACAAATTCCAGACATATTAGCAGCCGTAACTATTTCCAGATTAAATAATGTTATCACATTGCTATAAAACACTAACACCACTTAAAAGATTCAGCCGCTCTGATTTGGCCACTTCATCCACATACTCAACAGAGAAAACAGCTGGACAACCTATTTTTGCAGAAAGTCAAAGTCATCAGAGAGAGCAGGAAAGCGGGCCCTTCGGCAAAGTATTTTTTCCGAACTGTCCTAATCCATACTCATATTTCCCACAGTTCTCTGTTGAATTGCACAAGATGGCCTGCCTGCTTCACAGAACAAGTCACAAGATGAATCCTGGAGCACGGAACAGCACGTGGAACCGTGAGGGAAACGAAAACGGGGGGCCTTGACAGGAGCCTGATGCCCATAAATGTGGGTAATCCTGCTGTGTATTAGGGGTGTTCAGGCAGGCTCTGCCCTGGCATTCGTTTGCCTTCCAGCAGACTTTTAAGCAACAAGTTCACCATTTGTTTGACTCCTTGCAGAATGCACAGGTATAGAAATATACACATAATGGGGCTTTTTCCTAACAGGCTTTGGTTTTGGAAAATCACAACTTGAAAAATACACATTTACTTACATCACACTTCAGGTGGAAGGCAACTGTCCCTCGCTTCTGTATGAAGCCTCACAGCCTTAGCCCTGTCCCTATGAAAATTGCTCCCTGCACGGCTGAGCTCCTCTTCTCACRGCAGAAACTCGCAGTGTGCCCGCAGAGGAGAATTGTCAACCRTGATCTTCATCCAAGAAGAAGAGACGACATTATGGATTTCCCACTATAATTCAGAGTGCAATTTTCATCAGAGGATGAACTTAATTAAAATAAGACAGGACAGCAGAAGTAATAAAAAACCTTTTAATTACATTTCTACAGTTTTGGATTTGTCCTCAAGCTAGACATCCAGACTGCCTCAGCCTTCACCAAAAATATGAAAGGAATTCAACAGTACAAAGTTTTCCTGAGCAAGCAGAAAAGCAYTGAATGTCAAAAAAAATTACTACTTTCAATTTGTGCACCTCTACCAAAGAATAACTTGCAGGAACATAGAAAACAGACCACATTTATTCCAAAAAGACCGAAGTAAGACTTTTTGGTAAAGAAAACTAATACATTTCCAATGGTATACACCATTCTTCCATACACAGCCCTGTGTAGCAGGTCTGCATTTTCTTCCCCACATTCACCACTACAAAGTTCCAAAGCTCAAGTCCATAAACATTGCTACACAGCCCCTATAAATGGTTTAACTAAATGCTGTTGATACCAACTCTTTATAAGCCATCAGCGTGGCAACCTCACATGGGCTCCTCAGTCAGCAAAATAACGGCGGCCATAGGGACGATACAACGCTTAACAACAAGATGCTCTCCTGGGGCACCCAGGTACCAAGCTAACGAGCCACCGGGTCATTCACTGCCAGGGAAGCTGGGTGCAACACAAAGAAAACAGCAGGGGAATTCACTTAAGTTGCCCAGGCGACAGCAAAGCAACATGATGAAAAATTCCCAGTCACCCAGTGGCAGGGAAAGCACTGGGGTGAGCTCATGCCAGCCCAGGCCTGGGATTGCAGCACACTCTAGTGACCCAGTGTCTCCACAGTAAAAACTAAATAAATTCAATGCTGAGCTCCCCAGAAAAGCTAAAGAGCGATGATCTGAACTCTGCCTCCATTTATAAAATATTTTATGCTTGTTAATAAGCAAAGGATAGACCAGCGTTGGCCCGAGACCACAGACCTTTTGCCCCTCTTGCCCTGTGAAGACAACTGTGGTTATTGTGCAGTTTGCCATTTCTTTGAGGCAGATTTAAACACTGATAATTAATCATTGATGACGTATGGCTTCGCACTTTGTCTTACCGGCTGAGAACCAACGYGCAGCAGACAACAGTGTGGGACCTGTGTGCGGATGCCACAGCAGCACCACAGCTCCAGCAGGACTGCACCAGGACACTCCACCCCACAAACCACCAGATTCCAGAGACCTCTGGACACCATGGCTGCTTCTTGCAGTTTCTGGGCTACATGCACAGTCTGCACTGTRAAATGTGACTGAAAATCGGCAGCTTTTCAACAGGTGGTTCAGCTACTGTAACAAACAGTCTGTTTGCAATACCAAAAATAACTAAAATCATGGATATCTCTCCCTCCCCCCGTAAGCATTTTACAGTTACCTTGCACACACTATCCAGAAAAAGAAATTATTTATATACAGTCACAAAGCAAATTGTTTCACTAACGCTGGAAAAGTGAAAGAAATGATGAAAGAAATTCAGCACAGCTGACTTCCACATTTTCATGCAGTTGCCCAGTCCTGGCTTGGCAGGTCCTAGAGGAAGAGTTCAAGCACACAGACAGACTCTACTCATTCAGGGTAAAGTATTACTCATTTYGATTGCTGAGAAGCTTCCAAATTGCCGTATAACTACAGCCCCAATTCACAACACCGTGGTGACGTGGCCCTCTCCCACTCACACCTTTAGCCCATCATTCCCTCATCTCCATAAATTAAAAGCATATATTCTTTCACATCCCATGGTTTTATTGACCAAACTTCACAATCTGGAGGTGTCTTAGTCACTGAGTCCACAGAATAGTCACAAATTAAGCCTCAACAATTCAAACCCATCAAAGCACTGAATTTTTTCCCCATGTGCCCTCTCGTATTTCAGTGTCAACTTCCTTCTCCCACTCATTTGCTGCACTTCAGTTTCAATTCTCCCCTTTCTCTGTTTTTCCCAGTGTTTGCTGTGCCTTTGTTTCTCCTTCTCTTGCTTCAATTTGTTCAAAAGTGCTTAMATTAAAGAAGCTTTTCCAATCATTCTGCCATGTCTACAGTCGTCATTCTTGTTCTTAGCACRAGCATGAAATATCGGTAAATCCAAAGCCATGTACATACGTACACACACACACTACACAACCCCACAATGCCTGACATTCTTCTCATAATGACTCTGCAGAACAGTTACCATTACACAAGACACCCGTTGGTACCCGTGGTAGCACCACTTCAGTCAGGAATATATATTCAAAAGAATCATTCTGGAGAGCTTAAGTTTCAGACTGTTAAGAACATCATGACTACAGCAAGTACTTACAATGGATCATTGTACTTACTAATGAACAAAGCCTGTTGAAACACTAAACTACATGATTATTGCTTAATTTCTAGATGTGGATACACCTCATTGCCTCTCTGTACAGACTACACTTTGAAGCTGAAATAATGAACTACAGTGATTAGAGAGCAGGTTTTAAAGAGAAGAAAACTTAGTGCCTTTTTATTAAATACCAGGGGAAAAAAAACTTCAATGAGAAATAGTCCTTTAACACATCATTTTTCAAGACTTTATATGTCCTTAAATTATGTATGAACAATCCTTCCCAAGTGAACGTGACTACGCCTGCACTAAATTTAAGAACTTGTGCAGCTTTTTCCAGGTTCAAGGCTTAAACTCAAATCTTCTGAGTGACACAAGTGCCCTATTTAAAATCAGCATTTTCATTAAACTTGAAAGCTATTATATGTGATGTAGGTACTAAGCTTCAGAAGAATAACGTGTTSATACCAAAAAGAGTCATCCGTGCACTCTGAAAAGCAAATATTTTGGACAAAGGGGAAAGAAAGATACTCTGGAAGWAGCAGATTCAGATTTCCCATCCTTAAGATGAAATAGTTGACGTAAGTTGAGAATGAAAATCCTAAATTCATCAACAAATCAGCTTCTCTCAGCAAGGTGTTGAAAAGAAAAAAAGTGAGCCACCAGTTGCACTGGTATAAAAGAATAGTAATAACAATCCATAAACAATCTCTTCAAACAGCTTTCTTGCCATTCCCTTCTCCCATCAGCTATCTTCACACAAGCACACATGTTACATGGCAGGCAATTATAGTATACAGAAAAAGAAAAAAGCATTTAAAAGATATAATTGAAAGAATCTTCTGTAATATAAAAACAGTTCTTTCACCTGTGCACCACTGAAGTCATGTGGTGGTAAAGACATTTACTTCAGTCTTGCTAAGAACCAGTCCTCTGGGATACCTGGACCAGTTTGTCCCAAAGTTGAATTAAAAGCCTAGGGCTGTTCAGCAACTGATTTTATTTCCAGTTCATATGYACATTTTCTTTCTCACCTAATTCATAGATTCGTTATATACACTGACAAGGGATCAAAATTCAGGATCGTAACTTAAAACTCTTCAGTCTCGCTAATTATACAGGATTTATCTTCAGTATTTGCACAATGCCACACAGACTGCTGATGGTTCAGACTATTTCCTTAGCTGGTGTGGAAGAAACACTTAAAATTGCATCTAATTTTTTTTTAAAAAAGCAAAATACAAAGAGCACAAATATACACAYGTATTATACGAGGCAGTAGAGATATTGAGAATGAAATACTACGCTCAGAGCATATAAACATCAACTAGACAGAGCCCATGTCTAAAGAGCATAACAACCCCAAGCAAAAAAGTGTAAGCCAATTCATAAACTGATTTCACCACAACCAGAAAGCACCCAAAATTCCACTTCTGAACATTAAGTCATCCTCCATCTCACCAGACTAAGTCCACATTTGCAGCACTGTGTTCATGCCGGGACTGGAGAAAAATTAGACCCAAGCTAGAATAACTATAATTGCTAAATTATATATTTAGCAAGACTTTGTAAGATAATGTTGTTTAACAGAACAAAAAAAAAAAAAAAATCAAAGCAATATTTCTAGCAGAAGGAAGGTTGCATTTGGCCAAGGAATTTAAAAAATAATCCCTTAATTCAGGAGACCGCACTGGGGAAGAGAGAGACTACTCAGTTTGCACAGATCCAAAGTGCCTGTGCCCTTTTCCTAAGGCCCTGGATCATGAAGCTATGCCCTTCCCTCACAGCCAAAAACAAGTCCCTCGCTAGAGTTCCAGGGGGCCCAGCACACAGCTGCATCCCTTCTTACTGAGGAGTGATTCTTTACCATCTTCTGCACCAAATATCAAGGCATGTTTGCCTTGAGTCTTCCTCCCATTACACAAAAAAGAGGGAAAATAAATTCTTGAGCAAGAAGTCCAGAGAGGATGGCAATGYCACTGATAAATCAGATCCACGTTCCAAGCCAGGGACAGGTAACGATATACTTCAGTTTTCAATTTAATCAAAGCAAAAGAGTGAGCTTTTCACTCCGTATCTTGGCTAAAAAAGAAACATGTCCTAGCTTAGCTCCATCATGCCTGCACCAGCAAATTGACTTAATTGTCAGCAAGGAATTATGAAATATGAAGTGACTCCAGCTCCAGGGAGACTCCCGAGGCACAGTGTCTATAGCAGAGACACCAAAGAGCCATCCATCTCACTCTCACCCTCAGGCAAAGCACAACAGCCTTGGCTCTCTAAAAGAGGCCATCAAGAAGCAAGAACAAAACCTGGCTTTCCTGAATGATTAGTAGTAGCCCAAATAAGAAAAAGTGCTTTTAAATACGTTGGCACAGCTTCTCCAGCTGCTGAAAGCACAGGGGGAAGGTCGTGACGTGAGACATCGATTTGTAGTTATAAGGCTACATCCAAGAACTGCTTCCCCTCTGATAACTCCTTCTCCCCAGGGATAAGGGTGGAAAGGGCAGAAAGGAAGGCTGCAGTCAACACAAGCTGCTCTGCTGGGTGCTAGCACTAGAGGACAGGACAGAAGAGGAAGGCAGCAGAGATATTGCTAAGCTCTACTTTCTGGCTCAAATCCTGGTCTCAGTCTGACAATGCCAGCATGACAGAAAAGGAGAAGCCACATGTAACTCAGCCCCTGGGACACAGGCACTAAGAATGAAATAGGGAACCAAAACCTTTTGCTGGGTCTTTGACAAGAGTTATAGAAAGAAGTACTCCCACCTGAAAACACCCCTTGGCGTGTCTGTCAGGGGATTCACATCAAATTTAAGAAACAGTTTTTATTTTAATCTAATCTATTACTGGTGGTGGGGACTAGTCTGAACTAGAGTTGCAGCCTCTGAAGCTGTAAACTCYTGACCTAAAGAGCCTTTGGGCTGTAAGCCCTGCCAAAACTCCAAGTTTGGSCCTCCTAAGCAGGTTCTTTTATAGCAGAAGGGAGGGGGAAGATAAAGAAATCAGTCTTTGTGGTGAAACAGCCCTAATACTGATCACTCAGCCCCCTGAGATGCTGCATTTGTCATCTAGTGGGGGAGWGGAGAGGAAGCTATCTTTAGTTGAACCATGGGCAAGGCTAGAACTCCTGGCTGGCAAAACTCTGCTGTGACACAAGGCAAAAATTGTCTGGCCTCCAGCACTCAGAGATGCCTTCATCCAAGGAATCAAAGGAAAACTAAGAAGTAAGTATTTGTCGTGGTCTACCCTCTCTCAAGGCTGATTCAGTTGTTTTATTTTTCAAGGTAATGGACAACCTAAAATGCAAATTGTTTCAGAACCTTAGAAATAAGTTGTAGTTAATAAATTCTGGATTTCTGTCAGCTTCCCAGSTTCAGTGGACTCTGCAGGTAAAACGCACCATTCTTCCCTGACTGAATATTCTGAAAATCATTCTAAAATTTGATTTTAATTTCAGAAAGAGAAATATCATAATTTGTAGAAATTTGTAGAAATTCAGAACTAGTCAAGTAGTAACCTGGGCCACGCTGCTCAACATAATCCCTTCAAAGTGGACTGAAACTGACAGGCTGAGAAAAGAACTCCTCTGAAATAGCCCGTACACCACAAATTCTTAGAAATGTAAAGGGAATGGCTTGCCAGTTACTATTATCTGGCATATCAAGTCACAGGGAAGACTCACATTCCTCTATAACCTAGTTTGATAGAGTTGAAAGCAATACCACCTCTTTCTTACATAAAAAGTTATTTCATGACACAAGAGTACAGTTCCCTTAAAAAAGCAATATGGTTCACACTTTAAATTTAAAAAGCATTTCTAACATGGATTTGCAATGCAAAACATTCTAAATACAAATCAAATATAGCTGACAGAACCATCTTTTTGAGGCAGCCTACAACTAGGCATGCCAGATATTAACTATTTCTATTTATTACTCGACGGAAACCAGCTTTAAAGCATAAAAAGAAGGTACTACAGAGACATATTTAAGTGATTCACGTTGCACATCAGATTCAAGTTACTGCGGCAGAGACATGCAAGTGATAAAAGAGAGAAGGAGAAATAATCCAAATCAGTGTTTTTCCCACAAGTTTCAACTCCTCAGACACAATAGACAATGAAAGCCCCAGGCTTCAAGGCTTTACTGGTGAAACCATCTGAGAACAAGGGGCATTACAACATCACTCCTACAAGAGCCAAGTCATCTTTTCTTCATGAGACTGCCGACCCTCGGGCACAGCTCAGGCGAGAAGCTGCAGAGCTCCAAATAGCTCCTCTGCAGCCAGGAGGAACGTATTTGGGACAGGGTACCCCAAAAGAGGAAAGGACAGGAACACCCATGTACCCTCTTGGCCATTGAAACAAGTTCTGCAAGTGACAATCCAGGCATGAGGTACTAAAACRAACCTTGAATGTTCCTGTCACCTGAGAGAAAAGGAAAGAAGTCTGGGAGCTGCGGTAGCTCATCACCCCACTGCTGTGAGGAAAGCACAGGGCCTTGCAGCACCTTCAATACTGTAATTAAAACAATTCCCAAATACATCCAAACAACTCTGAACAACGGTATATTAACATGCAAGTGACTATTCCTTGCACATGATGCAAACACTTGCCATTGTGCTTGGATTAATAAGCAAATACTGCTTTCACAAGCCTCTGCCGTGCTTTGATGTATATTTAGCTGCCATTACTAATTTTTATGACTGTGACAGCAGGTCACACAAAGGAGTTTGGAGCCCAGATTTTTAAAGCCAAGCTGTACCCTTAATACTAATTTCTAAGTGAGAGGCATTCTGAATTCCTAAAGAAAGCAGCTTGTGGTTTTGCAAAGAGAAATGTTTTTCTTTTCTCAGAAAAGTCAGTTGCTAACAGCCATAGGTCAAAACAAAACCTAAACTGCATTTCACAGTCCATAATTATTTATGTAACAAGTAATGGAAACTGTATTTCAAGGGACTAACATTTCCAAGACCTGCAGCAAATGGCAAAGCACTAGGCAAACCCGAAATCCTAACAAAGGGTGGAAGAGGCAGCATCAGACAGCAGCTAAGAGAATTAAGCAAAAGCAATTCCTCCTGCCCAAAGAGAAGGCAGGGGAGATAGACAGGGTCAGTCAGCTACACAACAGCATTTTTGAAAATCAACTCTGACTACTGCTTTTACCCCATTTTCTGAATCTARCAAATTAGATCAGATAAACCTAAAGCTTACTTGTTCCAATCAAAGTAGTCCTTCCCCTATTCCATACTTAACTGCATATATTTAACAAGATTATGTTACACACAGGAATGCTAATTAGCATGCTGACCTTACTGTACTACTACTTACAGTGACTGAGATAGTGTTGAGACAATATCTGTACAAACCCAGAACAACCCAATATGTTCATGGTTACAACAGTAAGGGAGGAAAAAGCAAACATACATCTGGACAGAGGAGTGTGGGGGGCAACATTAACTCTACAGGGATAATCTCAGCCTACCAGCTGACCTCTCGCTGCCAGTATTTTGTAAGTAGAGAGAGGAGGCCTCAAAGAAGTCTTCTCTTTTGTGTCCCARCACTTGAAAATTACTTGACTGGTTTGGGTTTTTTTAAAACGCAAAAGCTTGAAAAAACCCACGATGTTGCATGCCTRTCTTGACTGAGAACACACTGTTGCAACTATCGGCTTAACAAACCCACAATCCTTTAGATAATCCCCCACAAGTCCTGATTAAAAGTGGATTTAATATTATGAAACGAAGCATAATTGTTCAAGACGACCTTGAGTAGTTTCTTACACCACTCTGCTCCATCCATGCACTCAAGATGACAGCTGCACTGTCAAATGTATGATAAGACAAGCTGATAGCAAGGGCCCTCCGAAATATTTTCCTCTATGAAGTAAAACAGATGCTTACAGTTCTTCCAAACCACGCCTGTCTCCTGTTCTATTTCAAACACACACTGAACACACGTAATGAAATGGAGTCGGCATTTAATAAGCACGAGCTGTATCGATGGCCTATCCAAGAAGCACGCCTAGAATACACGCATTTTGTTTCCTCTGCTTAAGTCATTACCGATTTTATGTCCAGGAAAATTAGGGTATACCGGCCAAAAAGTGGTTTCACGATAACAGGGGCACTATTGCCACCTGCTGTCAGAAAGGATTCACGGCATCCCACACCACCTCACACTTCCCAACTGAGGGAAGTCACAGACTTTYGAAGAAATCCAACTCCGCAGGTGTTTTGCCTGTATACTGCTAGTTTTCTCTAGWGGGAGCACACACCAGTCTAGGTAAAACAGACACTGTCCTGAAAGCATCAATACAGAAAACAGACTTGTAAATAAATACAGCTATCATAGAACATCAGGTTAGATTATGCTACTAAAACATCTGTCTTGCGCATTTTACATTAGATTTTCAGAAGACAAACCGACTATGCTGAATCCYGTCAGAGGAGAGAGCTGGCCATTAATTTTGTGTCAGGGTATTTCCTAGAATCACAGAATGGCCTGCTTCGGAAAGAACCATCRAAGATCATCTAGTTCAATCCCTCCTTGCTATGGGCAGGGACATGTTCCACTAAACCAGGTTGCTCAAGTTCCATCCAGCCTGACTCTGAACATTTCCAGGGATGGGGCACCCACACTTGTCTGGGCAAACCATTTTAGATAATTGGATATCAGATACTTAAGGATACATGCTCATCCCATTCCACTCAGACTTCTGTGGTAGCATACAATAACATGGAAAGTTGAAAAGCATAGCTCTGAACCTCAACAGGTGTCTGGTGCTTCAGCCCAGAAGTCTTATGAGTGCATTGTTCCAGTGGAAAGTGTATTTCCTTCTCTACTGTTTTTTTCTATGGCTTCTCAGTAAGTCACTGAAGGCTCACATCCCACTGCCTGAAATCATCACTTGATTATCATTAACATGAAGTGCCTATCTGTTTGCAGTGCCTGGCCATATGGCAGGTTGAGCAGCAAAGCTCTCCATGAGGCAGGAGAGGTTTAGGCCTCCATTCCATCATCCGAGACTCTCAGCTCGCTGGCACCACACCAGATGTGGCAGGATAATGCCCAGGCGTCTGATGCACRCACCCCCCAGAAGGCACCTCTGTTAGCTACATGACATGGCTGTGAGCATGCCGGGCAATAGTGGGATGAAAACATTTGACCACAATTTATTTCCCCCTCCCAAAGCRCCCCAGAAAAAGGAACAAAGCTCACCCCTGACACGCATCTGCAGCACTGCCAAACCTTTCTTTTTTAATCCTTAAGTTTTGAGTTATACTAATTATACCCGAGATATTTTCAAAAAGCATTGCACCCTTTCTGCAGCGCAATTCTGAGTGAGCCTCCTCAATCTTAAGCCTTGGCCACACGGTTACAGCAAAYGGTGTTTGTCTGAGGCAGCAGCTACAGCTCTCCACCTAAATTAAACCGCACCTCCAGCAGTATTTGCCTTCCATTTCATTCTCTTGATCACTGTCACTATACACAGACTTCTCATCCAAAYGAGTATTACACTACAGGGAAGAACAGCATTGAAATGAAATTAGACCAAACGCAGAGGGCAAGTTTAACCACATCTACTGCTCACCAGCCAGGCTTAAAGCATTTTCCATAGAAAGCTGTAATAAACTCACTCACAGATGTCACGATTGAGAATGACCGATTCCCTCAACTATTAACATTGACTTTCCTGATGAATAAGTGAGGACTATATATAAATTAGTCTGGGGTTTTATACACAAGTGTAATTGTACCAACTGTAAATTAACTTGAGAAACCTTTGATTAACACCACAGTCTGCTCACRGTAAAGATGAAAACCAAATTAACAACAATTTGTTAGCAGTATTGGTTCTATTCCTAGAGGAAATTACAACAGTGTAAGTTACATAGGCAGATGTCAGATGACTCCATACAACAGATTTCAATACAAGTTTTCTGTTTCCCTATCTGTACACTGGAGATAGAACAGGTAAAATATGTTTACAAAACATTCTACTGGACAGCAAACTTACTAAGAAGCTCCCAGCATAATCAACCATTTATGTTTAGCACAACTGGGGGAAAAAAAAAAAAACACAAAAAACAATGCTAATAAATGCAAAAACCCCATGTCAAAATGCTATAAGCAATTTAAGGGCAGATTTTACATTTTGTTGCTTCCACATTCAATAGCAGGAACATTTGAGTCAAGAGACTTATTTTTCTAGTGAATTATTGAAGAATAATTTCAAATGAGCTCCAGAGTAAGAACTACTGGTCACTGTAAAATAAAAAGGRGAGAATAAGTACATACACAATACCAGATCAGGCTCAATGACTGACTCAAATACCTTCATAATACTCAGACAGGCCACTTCTGAAGTMATTTCTACTTCAGAAGTTACAAGATGAAAATTCTGTGTGATAAATTAAGTTGCCAAATGAAATGGATTAGCAATCAGTGAAATTGCCTGATGTCAGATCTGTTCCAGATTAGAATCCATCCTTTTTCCCCACCTGTTCATTAAGCACCAAGTTCAAGGCAACTGCAGTGACTGATTGCGCATTAACAAGCTGTTTGTGTGCAAAGGCAGAGTTCAGCCATCTATACCTACACACTTGTATAATTCACTGATAAAATATTCAGTTCCCAGTATCGATATATAGCACTTCTACCTTGATGTGTAATTTTGGACTTGAGAAAAATGGGACACCTCATTAAGTTCGACAATCATATTCAAGGTCAAGGCTAGGAAAKCAAGGATCTGGAAGAAAGTACGTTGCTATCTCCAGTTAAAAAAAATGGATAAAGATATTGCTGTGACGCAAAAATACTGAAACACAGCTGTGAAGTCTGAAGCCTGAGGGAAGAAAGGCAGATTTCACTAGGAAAGGTGAGACTCAATAAGAAAATGTGTATTTCATCCTCTAAATCGAGTCATGCAGAGGGCTCCAGTGAAAACCAGTCCTGCAACATGCGAAGCAAACACAGACTATTTAAAAATGGATATTTTTCAGTTCCACGCACATTCAGTACCAGGACAGGGAGGTACAGCAGGACAAGCATTTCAAACTCCTACAAACTTGTCAAAAAGACTCAGCTGTAATTCACTCCCTGAAAACACCTTTGCCTYCTAAAGCAACCAGAAGACCGTGCCCTCCACGCACCTTCCCTCRGCTCACACCGTGCCAAGGAAGCTGAGGAACCTGTGCCTGCCAAACCAGCGTTCCCAGCTGAGGCAACTCACTGCAGACAGGTAAGTGGTTTCCTGTAGGGAAAACCTCTTCTTGAGCAATGTGAGGCTCAGTARTTAAATTCCAGCATCAGAGGTTAGTAAAAAAGGGACATAAAGAGTTGTTTACTTATTTTAGTCACCAACTCTTTTCTTTCCTTATCAGAGAAAGATTTTACTTCACATTTGTTTTCTCATATAGAAAAGATATTCCCTTTAAAAAGTGATAGTTTCTCCCCCAAATTTGGGAGTATYAGGGATGATTCCAGCACTCAAGTACAGTTTAAAGGGAGACACCTAGTTGCTATAACTGTAGCAACTCCCTAAGTGCAAACTTAGAAGCAATACTACAGACTTATTACCAGAAATATCTTTTTGAATAGAACTGATCATCTTCCTTTTTCCTGAAGATTAAAGGTTTCTCTTCTCAGTACCATACCTTTGTACTGATACCCAAGAATATTTTTCAAAGGTAAGAAGAAACATCAYCTCTTCTAGTGTTCTGCAAGTCATCATCCTCCTCCTCCCTATCAGATAAAAATAAGGAGAATCCTTTTTTTCCCCTGACGTAATGGTTTCCCCTTGATCTTGCTCCCAGTAAAAACTCCCTCACAAGCATATTAGTACATGCCTCCTTATCTTATAACCGGACAGGAAGATTTATTAAACAGGTAGGAAGTGAATGAGTACCTGAGGTCAGTAGTGATGAACTGCTGCTTAGGGTATAGGAGGTACACAGACATCCACGTCACACCCACTCCCAAAATACCACTCCTTCACCTACTTCAGAGAGTTACTGCATGTGATATAAATAGCAACACGCTTTTCCTTATTAAAAATGCAGAGGCTATTTAGTCTTCACTGCTTAGTTGAGACTATAAATATTAAAGAAATTATTTTTCAAACTTTACTAAGGCTTTTACTGCTTATTTCTGTATTTGAGATTGCCAGAAGGACTAAACAACCCCTCTCTCCCGYCCCCTAAACACGGACACACCACACCCCCTCCAAGCTCAGTTCCAACAAGTTATTTGGATGTTGGCTGACTGTGGTTATCTGGCTTCCAGGTGCTTGAAGCACTTCTGGCATCAGGATGAAGTGACATCCAGGAATATCTGATTTGTTWAAAAGGCCAGTCAGCACAGATTTATGCAGTAAGTACATGCCTCAAGGAGAGCCTGTTCACATTCTTAGAGTGTAATAACAAAGAGCAGAAGAGGATATAGGAGTGAAAATAAGATTTTCATACAAGTCTTACCTGAATCCTTAAAAAAAGCATGGAGGAAATGGCATAACAGGACACCTTAGGCAAAACATCAAGTTAAACTAATACCTGCCTGCAATGCAATCCGTAGTAAGGAAGTTTTAGGAAACCATTGTGTAWGGAAAAGAGATTTACAGGGGTAGATAATTTACATCAATTTTAGCAAAATGGCTCATCAGCTCCTTTTTTTCAGCTCCCTTCTCCCTCACGATGCAGCTCAGATCCTCACTCTAGTCTTGAATGGTTTCAAAGAGGCTGTTTTGATGTGRTTCTTTTGACAATGAGCAAAGATACAAACTTACTATATGTAAAATATTTTTGGAATGTAAGCAACATTCAGTTTGTCTGTTGAAAGTCCAGGAGAAAACGAAATCTTTTTGYAGCAGTGTTCATCAATGATATCCTGGTATTTAGCCACATAAGTTCACCATTTATATTCACTCATGTCTCATTTCCTCCTCACGGGCAGGTATTTGAGAATATACTTTTTTTTTGCCAATATGTTCGTATCCAAATCTGGAGATAATTTGAACCACCTGGAACCCYTCCACAGCCCCAGAATTTGCCAGACCATTCCCCTTACTTCAGGCATATTTAGTTGTTCACATAAGTAAATGTAAACATTCAACCTGTATCTGCCTGTGGCTTTAATCTGGATATGACTTGCTGTATTTTTAAAACTATTTATTACAGGAGACAGTTAATGGAATTTCTAAATTCAGAGAGAAATTCTCAGGAGGGTCTCTTCCTTCCTTCCTAACCCAGGGCTTGCAACAGATAGGAGGGACCCAGTCATTAACATTTGGAGTAGTCRAAAGGCATTAAGTACAAAAAACTTGCACAGAATTACCTCCAAAAACCCTGTCTCCTATTCCGTGTTCAACAGGCTGCATTTTATTCAACTTACACATAGTAGCTGACTACTTTCTGCTTTATGTCTTTGAGGCTTGTATAACTTCAGTTGCAGAAGGAAAAACAATGGAGTTCTTTGCAAAAGCATCATATGGTACGGAAACGTGGGTACAGATACCACCTACAAGACAYAATTTCACTGAAACCATTTGATTTAAAAAGAATCTCATTGAAGCAGATGTTTTGCATAAATAATATGGRTCCTGAACCAAAACACCTTCCTCATGTAGCTTTCCAGCTACCCTCCACAGTTTAAAAGGTTTAGCAGAAAAAAAGTAACACTGAAACCASGAGCAAATCAAAGGCTTAGACTTAATTACTGCACTGACATATAGAGAGCGTTTGATTTTTCCAAGGTAACTGTAGCTTAGTATTTTAATCAAAACTTATTAATAGCTCATAATAGTTAATATATTATGCCCTTTAGGAACTATAGAAGATTACAAAAGAGAGTTAAAAGAATCTCAAAAATCCACCCATACCAATGCCCCGGCCCTAGGACTGCTGCTAGGTGTCAGCCTGATGCACCAAAGTATCACTGTATAAATATGTTCCTTTCGATAAGTAGCTTTGCCAACATCTAATCTGAATCTCTCATTAAGCCCAAATCCAATTTACAGAAGACAACAGCAGAAAAAACTTTTTCTTTTTTGCCAAAAGCTTTCTAGATACTTTCAGAGTGTTATGTCCCTCTTCAGGTATTTCAGCTTCAGTCTGTGTTGTTTCGAGTGGTCTTTAGACCCTTTCTCAAAATTGCATATTAATACATGTTAGTTCGATTCTATTTTTTTTTTCTCCTCAGAGAGATGCATTTCTCATCAGGATGGCAGGCAAGTTTATAGGAAGATAATATCATTGGCAGTCTGGGATACAGGTTTTTTGGACCTTTCAAGAGAATTAAAGGGRGATTTAAATCAAGAAAAGTGAAGTATTCCTATTCTAAAGCTAATCTGTAACTAGTTCCAGCCTGTAGTTCAAGGGACGCCTATGAACCAAGAGAAGATAAATATAAATGGAGAGAAGTATGCTAATATTGACTTACTAGAAAGCAATAAAGTAAGGAAGTCAGCAAAGGCACTAGTGGAAAAATCATCTTAAGGAGGAAAAAAAATTAAAAGATTAAAGCTTCAGGGGCCTTGCCAACACAGCGAGGAAAGGATCATGTTACGTGGAYGCTACTGTATTGTTTGTAATTTAGGAAGGGTTTTGTGCATCAGTAAACTAGAAGATTAATTAAAATTTTTTGCATAGGAATACAAGCCTCAGTACTTGGATTGCAAAAATGTATTTTGAAATGGCTAAGGATTCTACCTGTACTTCACAAAACCCATTAGCAGATGTTCAGTGTTAAAGGGGGAAGTCATACAGAGAGAAACATCAAACAGTCCAAGAGAGACTGTTCACTACCCTCTACACTGTGTGAGCAAACATTCCTGTGCTCTTTACAGACATGAACCAGTAGCTCCATACCGCTTTTTCCTGTGATAAGCAAACACATAAATTTTGGCCATTACAACCCTGGAATTTTATTCCATCAGAGAGAATAAGTTGCAGTATGTTTCCTTCCAAGAAACGAATACCACCAAAAATTAGTTTTTGAAAATTAATCAGTGCCATCCAAATACCAGGGGGAAGAGATTTCCTGCTTCAGGACACACAAAACATATACTCTTTTTGGAGTGGGGAGTGCAGGCAAGATTTGGCATGGGGCATGTGTGTAGGGGTAAACCTTCCCATCGTTTTTTTTCCAAAAAACCAAACTAGCTTACTATAACCTAACAGACAAATAAATTAATTGTCCTGGCATTTCCCTCCTTTTGTCACAAGATACCACACACAATTCTTCACCTCAGCTGCACAAATGGAGAAACACGGTCAGTGAGCAAGAAGAGGTACTAAAACAGTTACAACTCCATAGGTCATGAGCAAAAATCTGAAAAACACAATCTCCCGGCAGGAAAGCAAATATGCAAACCCCATAAAACAAATTCTGCTTTCCTATCACCTTGTTGTTAAGGTTTTCACATTACCTAGCCCACAAATGGCTTGATTTAGAAAAGCAGATTGGAATGTACTGCATTAGCTGAGTATCAAAATTGAGCCTTCTACTATATGAAGTGTGAAGCCTCAGCTAACCAAGTTAAATCAAAAGATGGACAMAAGATGATTAATTTTTTCATGGTAACCATGCTATAAAAGTTTCTCGATAATCCCTGTCACAGTAAACGCACACAGGATGAACAGATGCAATAGAAAGGAATTGGGGAAAAAGACGTATTTTCCAACAGATTTCCACAGGACGCATCAGTTTTAGGCAACTTTGAAAAGTTCACACTTGTACCGTGGAGCTATAAAGGATTTTCAAGACAAAACAACATAAAATATTTAACCACCTACCAGCATTAACGATGGCATCAACCTCAAGCAGCGTAATGTCACCTCTATAGAGAGAAACTTTCTCACTCAGACTTTTCTTGCCTTGCAGATCTTCTTTAGCGTTTTCACCTACAAACCAAGAAAGCAGTAAAATCAGGCTACAAACGTAGGTCTGAGGTCATTATTTACATGCCCTGAGCAGCCAGCAACCACTGCTGTCAGACTGCAGCATCTTTTAGTTTCACCTCGAGAGGGCACCGGTAACCCATAGAGACACCAGCACTGCCCTAACATCACACTGCTTGCTTGTTACTTGTTTCCAAGTACAGCTAGGAAACACTGAATCCTTACCCACATACCATTCAATTACAAAGCTGTAGAAACATACATATTTTTTGAAGTGAGATCCATTGAATAATTTAATTTGGTAAACACAAGGGTGCAAACTGCAAAAACAAACTGAGGAATTAGCGAAGATAACTCTCCTACTAGAGTAATAATTTCTCCAATACAGAATTATACCAAGTGAGTACAAAAATACACGAGCACACCATTTGCCAACAGCCCCAAAATTCAGAATGACTTCTGAACACATGTAGCCAGGAAAAGAAAAGCCTGAAAAAAAAATCCATGCAAATTTTAAACTTGGAGCTTTGTCACCTTAAATTGCTCAACTAGAAGGAGGCGGGTGGTAAAGACAACATACACTATCTTGCAACAGATTTGTTACTAAATAACGTTACCATAGGTCCCTTATTCCTGTAAACTCTTGAGTTTCTGCATCACCAAATCATGTCATTTACATCTTATTCAGTCTATAGAACACTTCAGTTTCCTCAAACCCTTGCACAAACATATTGCCCAAAGTTTCACCGAGTTAGACATGCACATCACCAGCAAGGAACTGAGGAGGGAAGATTGTTAAATTCACTTTTACTATTACTTTTTTAACATTCTTTCCAACACAAGCCTCAAGAAGCTTGAGTTCATCTATTGGTCAGAAATAGAACTCATTTGCTAAAGTGAAAAGTAAAGTGGGAAACAGTTCCAAATCTTCAGAACAAGTGAAGTTTGTACATAAGCAAAAAGAGTCTTCAATATTTAGTGAGAAGGTAGAAGCAGTCCAAACAAATTYGCCCCTGTAGTCTTACCCTCCATTTCTATCAATTCGAGAATACCAACTCAGACTTGTCAGCAGTTCCTTGCTGAGCACTGGGGAGCACATCCCCAGACTCCTGGGGCTCAGGCCCACTCCCACAATGGTGAGACAGRGCAGCGGGCTGAGACAGCCACATGCTCGGACCCCCCGGCCTGGCCTTCCCATTCCAAGCCCTCTGGCTGCCAGGCAATGGCCTTATGACAACGCAGCGCATTTGGTGTCACCTCCATGTTTGTCATCCATGCTACCACCCTCACACTCGGTTTCCCAGTCCTCTGGCTGYCGGGCACTGGCCTTGTGACATCACAACTGAGGCCACCACCTTCCCCTTGCACGGACCCCGTGGGCGCTGCTCAGCTCAGYTCAGCTCRGGGCGAGGGCGAGAGATCGCAGCTCCCCAGGCAGCTCCGCGATGCTGCRCCCGGGGCTCTCCCTGCTCCTGGGGCTCTGCGTGGCCTCGCTCCTCCCCGGCACCTTCAGAGCTCACAGCTGCCCCGCCGGGAACACGGCCCGGGGSGGTGTGCCAGSCCAGGAGCTGCAGCAGCCGGACACCGGCACGGGCGGTGCCAGCCCGTGGTCCCCGCGGCTGCACTGCTGCACCTTCCTAGCCCTGTCCCTGCTGCTCGCCGCGCTTTGCCTCGGATGCAGCCTCCGGAGAAAAGCCAGGAGGCAGCAGGGAGAGGTGAGGGATGGGGCCAGGCAGGTGGGATGGCGCCAGGGKACCGGGAGCCAGGGCCCTCCAAGGCCTGGGGCTACAACGTGTAGGGTGAGGACTGACAGCCCCTGTGGAGAGGAAAGCCTGGGCAGGCACCAAGGCTCCTCTGCCTCTTCCCCAGCCCCGTACCCAAGCCCAGAGGCAGAGCTGGGGCTCAGCCTCCTTCCTCCCAGGAGGAAACAAGGACAGGCTGAGCCACAAGGACGAGACAGAACCTGCCTGAGGTCTTCTCCACACCACCTGCAGCCTGGAGCAGCCCAGCCAGGCCCCAGCTTCCCCAGGAGAGCACAAGGGRYCTCAGYCAGAGGGGTCCCAGCSCCCTGAGGCCGCTTTCATCGTGCTCCCTGCCCTGTGTCTTCCAGATGTGCCAGACACGCTCAGCTTGGCCAAGGACCTGCTGCCTGGCTGACGGCTCCCCCCTCAACGACGAGGTGATCGGCCAGCAGAAGGAAAACTCTGCCTCCATCAGGAGCTACCTGAGGCACCTGCGCCAGCGCTGCCTGCAGGGAAACATGCTCCAGAGAAGAAGGAACCAGAAAGTGTGGAAAGACTTAGATGAGGAGGCAGCACTTTTTTCTGATTGAGAAGACAACACCTGCTGGGAAAATAGAGCAATATACTGCAAGATTTCTAATCCAGACTTTTTTATTATTATTCAAATTATGTATTTAATAAGACAGCTTTTATTATTATTTTAACTTAAGTCTTGCTAACAAGTTGACTGTAACTCCTATGAGAAAGTGAAGTCAATAGTCACTAAATCATCTCTGCATGCACACTCACAAAGGATAGAGTTGATCCTGGTTCATGCTTTCTAAAATTTGGGGGTTTAGGCTATTATCGAAGACACACAAGAGTGGAAATACTACTCTAGGTCCTCCTTTTGTCTCCTCTGCCCCAGCCTCAGTAATATATTACAGCTGAAAAACTTCACCAGAAACAGTTGAACATTCATGTCCCACCCTCACTTTCTCCCCTCTAGGTCCACCCATCATCTTCTACCCCTTTGCCTATGCAACCCAATTTCATATAGCTCTTCCTCCTACATCATCCTTTGGCCCTTCAGTCATGTTCAAAACACCTCAGAGTCCACAGAGCCACAGCTTGACKTAGGGTGAGGTAGATTAGCTGAGCCCTTCACACCTAACAGAGAAAGTAGGCAATGCCAGCCCTCAGCTTTGCCYACAACTCCTTCCAGCTTGCCCCAAACGACAAGGGCCTTTATAGCTTACGAAAGGGTAGAAAAACACATTAGACTGAGTCAACAAAAACTACACTTGAAAAGAAAACGGGTAAAGTTTGTCTGAACCAAGAGGAAAAGGGACTGTCAGAACATCTCACTAGAGGGAGCCCCCACCCAGGACTTAAATGTGCTCGGCTGGCGCAATGGACAAGGATGRCACAAACCTACAGCATTGGAAAATCAGCCCTGAAACTCAATCACTGCTCAAATAGCCAGGATTTTAAAGTCTAGTACACTTTAGGGTATATTAATTTTTTTAACAGGTCTCAAACACCSAATTACAGAAATCCCTATAGCAATACCAAAGAGCTTACCACTAGAGGGAGGAGAAAAACCTACAGCTGGAAGAGTTTGTTATAAAAAAGCACTACATTTGCCTTTTAAAACGGCTGTTAATGAAAGAGTAAAGCACACACCAAGTAGTAAAAATAGGTACCAAAGCCCCATAGTATATAGCAATACCTATGGCAAAGTAAAAGTCTCTGGCACTCTCTGAGCAAAAGCCAGCAAGAGAAGAAATCAAAGAGAGAAGAAGTGAGAAGGACTGATGGCAGCGAGGCTCACAGGCTCATACTGTCATAATCAAAGTTTGTCAAACAAGTCACATGACAATGTTTCCCTCCTCTAGTTCATAAAAACAAGTAACAGATTGAATTGCAAGAAAAAGAAGCTGAAAATGAGAGAGTTTCATAATTTCTAACCAGCTTTAGAATTCACAGCTGAAGGAAGTAAATTAATTCCAAGTTCAATAGAAATATGTCTGCCCACATGCATTTATCTCATCCCTGCTACAACAGCTACTAGTAGTGACGTATCCCCACAAGGAACGCTTCTCTAACAGGATCTGGAAAAAGAACCTGAGCAAGGAACAAGAATCACATCATCCCCAGACAAGAGCCAGCCCTTCCACTCCTAGAAGAATCCTCAGGAAATACTTGACTGGGACACTAGACCACTTTTCTTGGGTTGCTGAAAAAGTGGGAGCTGAGCAAGCTTTAGGAGTGCATCTGACCACGGGGGAATGTGCAGCAACAATCCTGCTACACACTCTGTGCCTTTTCCCTTCAGTGCCTTTTTTTTTTTTTTCTTAATTTAAGGCTTTGTTTTCATAAGTTTCCTGTACAGGCTAAAAATGACAAACTATTAGCAATTACTAACCTCACATCTAACACAACTTTCCACTCCATTTGTTTCTGCATMGGCTTAGGGAGCGTTAGAAAAGACAGATTGTAAGATCTGTAAKATTATGTGTCTGCTTCTACTCCTACTAAGCGTGGATGATTGTACAGGAAAGGCAATTGCTTATCTAAATCAAGATAAGCATTATTTCCATATGTTCCATCACCAGGGGAAAAGCATTCACAGATGCACTGTAGTACTTCAGATTTGTAGTACAGATTTGCTCTATCACTTCTTGGACTTAAACGAGATCAGAACCCGAGCACAAGGAAGAAACATCTGTTACAGACAAATCACCTTCTACCSAGCCAAAAATGCAGCACAACATGCAAGTCAAAGGCACTTGATGATGAACAGCAACACCTTCTCCCTGGCTGCACACTGTGCCAATATGGTCTGTTTCAGCTAATTACCAAGTGGTATAATAATTGGATTATCTGAGGACTACAGCCAAGTACCAAACTCCGGAGGCAAACAGACACCACGAATCACAGAACAGATGAGGCTGGGTGGCACCTCTAGTGATCRAGAAGTCCAACCTCCCCACTCAAAGCAGAGTCACCCAGAGCAAGTTGTCCAGGACCCCATCCCAGCTGAATTTAAAGTATCTCCAAAGACAGAGATTCCACAACTTCTCCAAGCAACCTGTTCCAGTGCTCAGCCAGCCTCACAGTAAGTAACGCTCAGAAAGAATTTCCTCTTTCAACTTGTGCCTACTACCTCTTGTCCTGTCACAGTGTACCTCAGAGAAGTCTGGAGAGATCCCTTTTACACCCTCCATTCTACRTTTATAAACACTGATTAGATCCCATCTAGGGTATCTCTTCAGGCTAAACCTCACCTCTCTCAGTCTCTCCAGGCACAGGAGATGCTCCGGTCCCCGAATCATCTTTTAATGATCTTTGTGGCTCATCTGGGCATTACCTGGGCATTCCCAGTTCTGTATCACTGACCAATCTGCTGAGGTCACACTTTGCCCCATCCTCCAGGTCAGGAGGCYGTGGTATCTCCCATCCAAGGTTCTACAGGAGGCATGAAATATCCTCCGAGGGGCTATAATTCATCCCCATACAACTACTGCAAAGAGCCCAGAGCTCACTCACTTAGGCCAAGTTAAACATAGTGCTGTGGCTACCAGCAGCCCTCAAACAGGGTTGTAAGTAYGAGCCTTAACTTTTCAGACACATGTTTAAATGGGAGCCATTGAAGACATTTACTCATTACACAGAGAAAGAGTGGTGTACCATGAGAATTRATCAAAACAGCCAGTCAGTCTGAACAACCCACACAAAGCTCATGCAAAATGTAATTTTCTTGTGTTACAAGGTCTCGCATAGTCCTTAAACAACCTTTTCCTCAGTCTATCCCACACAGCTCTCTATATCCCCAAAATAACAAAGCTGAGAGGCAAAAAAACCCTTTAAGTCCGGGAAAGAAAGAAGCAGAAAAAAAGGAGGAGCCTGCCTTTTTTATGAAGTTTTAGTAAACCGRGGGAAGACTTGGTATGGAATGCAAAAGTACCAAAGAACAAAGTTTGAGAAAGGAGTAACAACAAACRAGGAGAACAAGAAGAGGAATACATTCCCAGTTCTAATTTGTGATGCACCCTGGTCTGCAGGGACATGCAATTGTCAATTCATAAATCAAAGTCTTCTCACTTCAGCAGCATGCACAGTGACAGTAAAGATACAACATAAGTAGGCTGAGGCCCTTGGGTATTTGTCTGTTTACTTGGAGAGTCAGCATCCAGCTGCTGTGGTTGCTATGCTTGCTTGAGATTTCATGATTTAGGGTCCATAGAAAAGGCTGCTGGTTTAGCTGTGACTCAGAAGGAGCTGTGCTTCGTCTGTCTGAAGAAACCCATTCAATCACTGTCTTGTTTGGTTGGTTTTATAATGTGAACCTTCAGAGGGATTCCAGACTTTGTAATGATATAATGGAATAAAAATGCTGTTGGACACGGTATTTTACTAAGTTCTTGCCCAAGTCTGATTATCAGTACCTCACTCCAAGTGATACCAAGAATTTCAATATAGGTTCTTCTCAGTGAATGGCAGCCTGAGTTGTACTGAAGTACGTTAAATGGTCAGCCAAGGTCACATGGAGGCAAGAACTACACTACATTGCCTCAAAYTCAATTCCTACTTCATAACCTCCCCCTAAAACAGAGAGTTCATAATTAAAAATGGAAGTTCGAAAATAGAGAGACAAACATATGACACTCCTTCAGATCACTGTTCATTGCCCCATGAGTATGCTGATACTTGTCTATAAAGCTAGAAGACTACAGGTGATTTCACTTCACTAGATTCCTTCCAAGACAAAGCACATCCCCTTCATTGCACAAGCTGTGTCTTGGCAATATCACAGCATTCATACAACTATTCCTGGTGTGTTCAAACTGATCCAGTGTCTCTGGATCACTACGAGCCTTCATCCAAAACACACCACCAGCAGTGCAGCATTCCCYCACTCTCCTGTAGAAACCGGCTGGAAAAAAAAGGTTGTTTTCATGAACAACCAGGTGTTTAGTCTTCAGCAGCATCTATTTAATTTACCAAAACGTGAAAGCCCATTTTTAATAAGCGAGCACATACAGCATCAAGCAGGATTAAAATAAGCTTATAGTGGGGAACCACAAATTCATTAACTTTCATTCATTAGCTTACTAAGCAGTCAGACAATTTTTATTCTACATTTCCTGCTTTTTTAATTCTCTACACCATTGCTAAGCAATGACTTCTCTAGTATTACAGTATTACAGGCTTTTGTAGTATTTGAAGTACAGCTTGGAAATAAAATGTTACTACCAGACAACCATGARACTTGTGCAAAACCATCAGCAAATATTTCAAGGCATTGTCATTCAAAAACCTCTCTGCATGACATACAGTGACAACTGCTTACCAGGTGGGAGTAGGAACTTTAGTTTTCTAGTATCAGGGGACACGTAGGTAAGTTCCTATGCAAGTGCAAAAGATGATGTTTTCCACATGAAGACATTGGGCTTGAGGGCAGATCTTACCTTGCAGCATTTTCCTTTCCCTACTCCCCGAGATACCACATGTAATTTGCTACCCTAAGGAATACTGGAGCTTCAATCCAAACAGCAAGGGACAGAGGAAACATTGAATATTTGAAGAGAACTCTACCAAGASTAATTAGTGCTGCAAGTCATACTTGCTTCATTTAAGGACCTAAAAAATGGAAATCAATACAAACTCACAAGCAGTCAGCAGAAAGATGTAGCTCTATCTTCTTCTACATAGAAATGAAAGACACACCAAATCTCAAAGCCTTTAAGTCAATATAAGAATGTCTGTGTACATCACCTATTCTGCCTGGCTTTAGTTATTTGCAGTACACTTACAACCCTTCTCCTGTAAGCACACTGGTGGGAATGCAGAAAGAGGGGGGAAAAAAACAAAACAGAATTCTACTTTTTCTTTAAATATGACTGACCCATGCCCACAGTGACAGCTACATGAAGGAGTTTGCTTTCAGTGGATGTAGATTCATCAGGAAATCACACCAAAGAATACAACACATCAGTAGGTGAGCAGTAGAGTACCTTGTTCATACAGAAAATGTTGCATTAAGCATGTGGAAATAAATCCAGTGCAGGCTGAACTTCAACTACAAGTYACACCTGTGCAGCAAATAGAAAATGCAGAACTCGGAACACCTTTACAGTCTAACCAGCAATACCAAGGAGGCCATCAAAAAGGTCCATCGTTGCATAAACAAGCCTTTGTGAAAAAGCAAAGGGCAGGATAAGGCAGGGAACTGTTTTACAGCTAGACAGAGGTGTAACCAGTTTCTTCATGTCTACACTTTCTTCATATCTGCTCTGCATTAGAGATGGACTGAATGCTCTGGAGAGGAGCCTTTGGGTAAACTCTAGAGCAATCTTCTCTAACACAGTGTTTGACCACCAACTCCCAGAGATGCTGTTAGTGCAAAGGTGCTTGCAGAGAACTACTTCCGCTCTCAGAAATAAAGGTATTGGCTACATCAGCACAAGGCTGAGAGGCTTAATTTTGCAACATGTGCATTCTATAGCATCCCATCCTCCAAAACGACCTGGAAGCTTTGGTAAAGGCCCTTGTGACACACTTCTGCAAACATGCCAAGTCAACATGCAACAGCCCGCAAGTTTCAGGACATTTTCTGTGCACAAACATTATGCTTGTCCCTCACACCCCACACTGAAATAGAAAATATTTCCTAGTATCATTTCACCAGTTTTCAAAGCTGCAAAAAATGCAAAATCCAAGTTTATCATCTTTCAACTAGACTGTTAAGCCTTCTCTCCAGCAAAGAAAAGCATTTTCTGGGTGTCATAAGAAATATGCGGCACTTCCTATGAGGGTTGGGAAATTCTCTCTCAGCTGGATTTTCCAAATGGACATCAGCTAGATATCCTCACATGGAGAAAGCCACATATCCCTTCATAGGGTAAGTACCACCATTTAATGGTTGGACTCCATGAACTTAGAGGTCTTGTCCAACTTTAAYGATTCTATGATTCTACACTACAACTTATTCAGCCCCTCGCTGGTTTGTTACGAGACATTTCTACATGCTGAGCAGTTCAGCTCAACTGAATCAAAAAAGGGAARCCAGGCTTATCTGGTTTCCAGTGATTGAGTTTTAACACATGTGTAATCAAGTGTTTAACTGTGCATGAAGCAAACCTAGCTACACAGGAAAGTTGGTTAACATGATCCWGAGAGCCTGGTGAGCTTAAACTGCACCAGTGATCCCTTGACCTCATCGAGGGAGTTAAAGGAATATCCTTACTTAGTCTGAGTGTGAGGTTCATTTTCAACCTTGATGTGAGCCTCCCACACCCAGAGAAGGGCAGTTGAGTGGCCTACCCTGTGTCATCACTAATTACTAGTAGTACCAGGCAGCAAATCCTAGTTGAGGCAATAGTTCAGCACCTTCATAAATGTCTGTCATATCTAAGCTACATCGAATTAAACCAAGCCATATCAGTCTCTATCTCATCAAAAAAAGGGTCCCATCTTCTGCAGGAGGACATCAGATTTTTCCACCTGCATTTGAAAATATCTAAAAGGCACATAGCCAGGCAACAGGTCTACATTAGTAAGCCATGACAAGGGTACAATTTAACAGCTTGATTTTGGCCTCAACCTAATCATAGGCACATGGCTTCTAATCAGGCTGGCACATTGGCTCACATCTGTCTGCAAAAGACTGTGAGGACATATGCCACAATCCATCATGAATTATAGATTAGGGCATTAGCCAAGCTACCATACCRAGAAAAGCTAGATGCCTTGCTGAAACTATCTTTGTAGAGCAATACATTAATCTAGGGCTTTGATCTCACCATCCCCCATATTCAAAAGAAGCTCATCCTTTACATATAAAAAGGGGAACGGAAAAAAAAAAACAATTAAAGAAAAGACAGAAGCCAAAATATATAACTTGTTACTTTTCCCCTGCATATATTAAACTATTCCACTCMAGTCAGCCACCAAAATATTCCAGGCTAGAACCTACAATTTTTCTCAGCAGTTTCTGAGGAACAGCACATCCCAACTTACAGCATTGCTGCTGCTAAAGCCATCCTCCCTCACACCCTGAATGAGCCTCCAGCTGACAGCACACTGCATCATCTCGACTTTCTAACTCTACTTAGCACTTCCTTAGGGACCTCTGTACAAAACTTCAGTGCACAGTGACATTCACAGCAACAAAAAAAGTATTGTTTCTCATATTGCACAGGATAGAAGCTTGGAAGTTATTCATCTGGTCAAGACTCATGTCACCAGTAATTAAACACTAGAAATATGCTTCCTGGCAAAGATGTGCCTAACTTCCCTTTGCATCTCCACCTACTATTGCTCCCTAAAGCCCATCGAGAGCTTGCAGAGCCTCAATAAGAACACCAATTTATCCATTTATTGTTGAGAGCAGCATCCTTTCCTACGGTTAACTSTTGCCCCTCAAGGAGCTGTCTGCCACTGTAGATAAGAGAGCTTTCTCAGCTGCATGCAGAAGAGCCACAAAGTAATAACTCTATCCAGGACCTGTATAAGCTTAATGCTGTGTGGAAGTTACCTTGTTAAAAAAAAAAAAAAAATATCACAGAGCAGCAGCTTAAAGAGAAGTCATCATCTTAATTACACCAAAGACAAATGATTTACTTTCTTAGAGAAAGGATTAGCTACACTGGTTTTTGTGTTCTTAATCTATGTAAACAGATCTGAACTTTTTAATAATCATACCACACTTGCTGAAAGCAAGAAAATTTTTTTTTCCCCAAAAACTCTTTAAAGCAAACCGCAACACAAGTGTCATCCCTTTGACAGCTAATCCATCCTATAAAGGTTATTCACATGCAGCTCACCAGGGAATTACAAGGTCAACTGAATACATCCTCAGTCTTTCTGTTTACTGTAGTTTCCCTCCACCCCCTACACCAAACACACTAATTTATCTACTTATATCAGGGATATCACTAACTAGAGAAGAAGATTTGCCTCCGGAAACAAACCAACACACATACACACACACACACACAAGTTGTTGCTCAGTTTACACTCAAGTAAACTTGCACCTCAAGAGTTATTCCCATCTCTGTACTGTGCAAGTCTGTCTTTGGAAATCAACAGTCGAGGTGTGTATTGAGGAAGCCAGAAAGGTGAGTGGGGTCAGCAGATCACATGGTCAGATTTGCACCACTCTGCAGCTTTGCATCTGTTCAGGACACATCCTGAAAGGGCAGCCAAGAGCCTGGGTGAAGTAGAGCACACAGGGCTCTGGTTACACTCCACTGCCCTGGCAGCCTTGGATATCTGTTGCAGCCAAACAAATACCAACTCAGCCTTTAAGTTACTCCACATTATGCCATGCACATGCAGACTCTTGGACGCCTTCAGCACAGACTAAGAAGCTGCAAACRTGGTTTGCTGTTGTTACCACTCTAATTCCTTTGCTGCTTCCTTAATATGTACATAACATACATACATACAACATACATAACGATGGACAGAGAGCAGAAATGARCAAACAGATTTTCAGCCGCAGAATGCATGAAGTTTCCCAAGCATTCAAGATACYTAACTACCATGATCCTCACACAATTCACAGAAACCACAGTTGTTAGTTTTTTCATGGTGCTCCCCCAGCTATTATACACAGCAATTAATAAGCAGTGATCTCCACATGCATCAAAGAGACACAGCTTTCTAACCTTAAACACACTAATCTTGAAGAGACCTTGTGGTAAGATGTTTAGCAYGAGTAACAGTGGTATGCCAATATATGAAAAATAAGGACAAAACCAAATACAGCACGAGTTAAAGCAAAGCTGGAATTCACGTTCAGGGCCACAGGTAACAGGGGAGACCCTGAATGGTGGCACACAAATTATTGCTGTTTTCTATGTAAACTCAGCAGGAAAATTGCTGCACTGTGAACTTCATCCAACCAAGAGTTTCAGTAGGAAAAGCACCTTTTTTTTTTTTTTGACAGATAGCAAGAATTGCACTAAGCTGTCTTGATTTACTTTCATCCTTGTCACTCAGCTAAAAATCTGTAATAAAGACAGTTGTTAAAGTCACTATAAGAAAAAAAAATCACAATGAAAGTTGATGGACTCCGATTTTTGGTGGAGGGATGGTCTTGAAGCACACAGGTTCCACATAGCTGTTACAGACAGAACTTGTGATTGTCAAAACTTGTCTAACAATCTCAATGTTCTAGTTGAACATAATTTCTTTTTCTGTATAAATCACAGATAATATTGAGTGGTTTAGAGTGATGCCATTTCTTACTTGTAGACATCTGGCTGAATTGCACTGCAGCTTAGTAGTGATGTCACTTTCCAAAGTCTGTTTAATAATCATCACCTTGGTTCCTAGTTCCTGCAGGACAGGTATTCATATCAAGCAGGGCTGCACAGATACACTGGGTTCTTTGGAGAGTTACCTGTGGTTAGTTACCCATCTCAAGAAACACTGGTCAGAGCTTAGTGCTACCACCCATTTTCTTTCCATCATGAAGCATTTGGAGTGGYTTATCTACATACTTCTGTAATCTTGTGTCAGTCCACTGTGAATATTTAGAAAGCTACACATTAATAGTACAAAGATGCTTTTATTAAATCCAAACCTTATACATAAAGCCCTCAGTGTTAAAACAGATTAATTTGAATAGTTTGAACCATATAATTTTCTTTAAAAATAGCCGATTAAAAAGATTCAGAGGCTGCCAAAACATCTAAACGTATTTCAAGATTTGCTTAAAAGAAGGACTGCAGACCTTTTGTGTAATTWAATCTTAAACAAAAATAAACTCAGTTGCTGTGTCCTTCCATTTCGACTTCATCCAATCAAAAGTAGTTCTTACCACCAGCAAAGATCTTTAAACCACCACCTGAATTTGCTGTTTTCTTGGCACCACTGTCATACCAAYGAATTCCAGAGGCTGTGAGAGGCAGCAGGACTGTCAGCTGCCTGGAGTTAAACTAGATCATTTATTCCATTTTCTGAATTACACAATTAACGTAACAAAATGTTTTTCTACCAGGGACACACAAAACTCAGTGGCAACAAAATTCCCAAGACCGTAACTTTTCAAAAAGCTTTCAAGAACAAGTTTTCTSAAGTCATCTCTCAGATTCACCACTGCAGAGTAAAGACATCTTTGGGAATAAGTGTGTACCCACCAAAAAGCTAATATATGTATTTAACTTCAAAAAACACTCTAGTTGCTAGTCTACATGGTGGCACTTTATTCACCAAGCAACATGAGCTCCTGTTGTCATACAAGATGAGTGCCTAACAAAGTAGTATGTAATAAATAGCATTGAAACAAACTGATATAAATTCCAGAGCTTCATAAAGCAAGTCCATTATTCACATGTTGACAGGAAGACACTCTACTCCAAAGCATGTCAGAAAACAGATGAGATGTGTCTGCTTTTGGTGCATCTGAAGGATAACAAGTGGGAAGAACGATGTATTACAGTCTATGCGTACTATCCAGCCCTCTACAACAAGCTCATTCTTAGTTTCCAAAGTGGGCAACTCCTCATTTCCCTAATAAATACAGTTAAACCAAAGAAACCTTACATTTACATGACTACTGCAAAAAAAAGAAAAAAAAAAATTTGTCTTCCTRCCACCCCCTCTGACATTAAAGCGGGCCACTTGTCACTAACTGTCCCTTTTCCTTCCACTGCTGTGTTACAACACTTGATCTACAAAATCCACTTGTGCAGCCTGGCAAGTGGCACACCAAAAATCCAGGGCTGTTGACAGCATAGTCCTTCTGGAAGTGCACATACCCACATCAGATTGTTTCCTTTAGCTCARAGAGGTGGGCACCAGGCTTAGTCTTTGCATTCCACATTGTGCCACTCTCCTCCCAAAATCAAGAATTAACACAAACACTAACCAAATTTCATGCCAAACTAATTTCTTATGGCTAGTCGTGTCCATATGAAGAGACCTGCTAAAAACGTAGGAGTTTTTTTTTAGTCACAGCAGAGCGTTTTAACAAAGACACTGCCTCTTTCAACTTCCAAATGTTTTTTAATACCTTTGCTGCTACAAAGAGACAAAGCCCTTGTCAGCTGCCATTCAGAATTCAGTGACTTTACTCCTCAGGAGCCTTTACATAGATGCACATCTCCCTGTTATGTTACTCTATTACAAAGACTTTCAGCCTTTCCAAAACACCAAACTTACTACAAGCTTTATTGTTTTGCTTCGGAATTTCCTATCAAAGGATGGAGAAGGAGGGGTAGGGAAACACAATTTCCTATCAAAGGATGGAGAAGGAGGGGTAGGGAAAAACTTTCTTCCACAAACTAAGGTATGTTCTCCCAACTTGCCAATGAAGAGCATCCATGAAGTACCCTGGCAGTGAGGCTGGTTCCTTCCCAATACGAACCTCTTAGGTCATTTCACTTTGATTAATTCTGCACACAGACTTCTCAATAATCTTCTGTTAAACTTCCACATAACAAAAATGTGTACCTAACTGGAACCTCCCAACACTGTTCCATGAGTCACTCACATTTAAAAATGGACACCATAAAGGTTTTACATTGTACATGCAATTTTTCCTAACAGCMAGTACAAAAATTTGTACACTACTGAACACCCTTAATCTCCGTTGAGTATTGAGTACCTGTGGGGACTATTGCCAGCTCAGATGCTGTGCCCTTCTCTTACAGCTTCTTACTCCAGCAGCTGATTGATTGCGCCTGCTTCACTTGATTTGTTCTTGGTTGCTTTCTTGATTTCTCCTCATCACTCTTCCTGAACAGCCACTCTATGCTTTACTAATCAATCTGTCATTTTTTCACTGTATACGGTGCTGGAAGTAAATGGTAAAGAATTTTTTCCAAATTCCCCATCAGTTGTTGTTCTGGCTTGACAAGTATAGAGAGAATTTTATTTTCACCACCACCACCCTTCAGACCTCTTCCGTTTGTCAGTGCAAGCAGACACCTTTCACTTAAAGAAAATATCAGAACTTGGGCATGGCATTGCCAAGTCATCACCAATTCCATCACACCGGGGGCTTCTCTTGTTCTCTCCAGAATCTCATTCAGGCTGCACCTGTTGCCCTCTGTACAGCCCAGTAAACAGAACAGAAGTTCTCATCAGCAAGATGATTTAAATTCTAGTTTTTCTGTATTTCAGCTCAAAAAGACTGCTTTCAGACACACTTGATACCTTCAGAGTGGGGTCAACATTTAAGGGAAATAAAGTTTGAAACAGCTGCAGTAACAGTCACATTAAAACACATATTTCTTTTAAATGTASTAATCAGTTGGAACATGGAAGCATTTCAGCAGTCCAACCTTCCAGAAGTTCAATATTCCACATGGCTTATTTACAACAGATACATCAAAGAAAAAGGGTGACTACAGGTATTTTCTCCTGAATGTACAGTATAACAAAACCTTCAAGTAGCAGAGAAGTGTTTCAGCACAACTTTTGCCTTCCAGCATTTTTTTGCAGTGTACTGGGTACTTGGAAGCTACAAGGAAATAAATTCACCACTGCCATGATTCAATATCCACATATTGGACACTGACATTTTGCTTCTGTGAAGTGTAACAGCAATCACAACGTAAATCCACACCTTGTCACTTCCAGCAGCCCAAGTAATACAAGATCTGTGAATTTCAGTGCTTTATACAGAATCTGAGAGCAGCTGGAATAAAAACATAGTTTGGGCTAGAACAGATAAAGAGTCTCCCAGTTAAAGCACATGACATACTGCATATTCCCACATACCACAGGCCTCCAAAATGAACTTGGCAGAAGTCAGGTAATCTTTTTTACTTTTATGCAGCCTGTTTTCTAGATGGACAGGCTTCCTGACACATAAGACCTACTTAAATGGGAGAAAGAGGTCTATGGGTACCGATGCAATACAGCTACTCAGCAGGGCTGAAGAGCTCAGCAAACTCTGACATATTTTCACTTCAAAAGTTATTCCAGATGCTTTTAGGAGTAGACAACAGCAATAGCTGCTTATGACAAGGACATCTGAAAATCTGTCAGCTCCTCCAGATTTTGCTAAAGTAAGTGTTACAGCCTTCCCATTTTATTAAAAACAGCCCATTAGCTCCAGGCCTCATCTCACCTGGACTATCACCATAAAGACCATGTTCACCTGCAGCCACAAAATTACTCTACAAACCTCTTCACTCAGGCCAGTATTTGCCTTTCATGACAGCAAAYGGGTCAGAAAATTAGTCCTATATCTGCAGAAACAGGAAACACTTTGGGTCTCATAGTTAGATGTTCCTTCAAAAAAAACACAGGCTTCAGCCAAGTAGGATAGCAAGACACAAGGAAAAAAAAAAAAAAAGAGGAGGAGGAAACCAGCTCAGAAGTCATCCCTATTCTTCCACACCCTTGTGTGGATGAAAGGGAACTAGACAAAGAACAAGGCAGTGTTACAGAATTACTTGCAGAGTACAAGACTCTGTAAGTGAATAGGATTCCCATTTTTGGTCAGTTCTCACTTCAACTCTACTGGTGATCACAACTGTGATAAGGCTGCACACGCTAAGGAAATGGTAGTTAATCCAGGCCAGACTGATGCTCCTCAGCCCAAGAAAGCAGGCAGGACCAAAAGTAAGGGAGGCTTCAAACCCAATCTTCTCTCATTTTTGGATTTTTAGAAAACGACACAATTTGCASATTTCCCCTCTGCTGCTTGGTCACCTACTGCACTGTTTTACCCAGATCCCCCATATCATCATGCTCAGGAAGTTTCAAAGACAAAGTTTCTTAGGCATGGCTGACTGCTGAGTACCTGGAAAGGAAGACTCATGCAGAGAAAAGCTATTTTACACCCTTAAGGGTTACTGACTCGCTTTGGGGATACCTGCAGAGTTAGTGGACACCAGTGAGGCTTTAAGAAATTTTGTTGGTTTTTTTCTTCCCCCATCCCCATTTTAGACTATCACTCTTCATAACAACATCCAAGTTCTAAGTCTTAGCYTTCCTAAAAGTAACTTCAGCCCGAGAAAACAGTGGTCTATATTTTAAGACTCCTCCATTTTACTTACCATCACTTTCGCTCTTATTTTTTAAGTCGTCCATCCACGTTGGAATAGCTTTCCACGCAACATAATCCCCCAAGTACTCCTTGCGTCTTTCTTCCAAGGTCATCTTCAGCAAACGCTCTGTTTAGGGGAAAGAAATAAGAAGAGTTTTGCAAGCTTTCACAATTCTTGCACATGAGCCACGTAGTGACCAATGCAGTGGTCTCGATGCAAGAAAATGCCACCGGAGAGGACCATGCACGAGTGATCCAGYGAGTTACAAGTAACAGGAGCTAAACACAGTGCATCTGTACAACTGCACACACCTATTTCRGGATATCCCAGTTCAGCAAAATTAAACACCTCTTCCCTACACTCTGGGCTGTCCAGGCTTCCTCCCCACAGCACTACTGTCCTGCTTCTTCATGCTACCTTAATTCCAGTAACAGAGAACATCAACTTTACTAGGGAATTGTTGTTTTATAGGGGGTTTTCAGGTATGAAAGTCTATTCTGTAAGTTCTGCATTTGTAAACCAAATTTTAAAAAAAAGTYCAAGTAAAGATTAATAAAATGCTACCACTCCACAAAAGAGATCAGAGCTAAAGCAAACATTCTGTCACTTACTAGGTGTCTGGGGTGGTAAGAAAGGCATGTTCAGCTTCAGAGACTTTMATTTGAACATTAATAGGACCCACCTGGTTACCACACTAACATACATGTAGATGGTTGTTTTTGTTTTCTCCTGAGAACATCACCACCTGTTTTTTCAGACATTTAGTGAAAAGTAAAACCTCAAACATCGCACAAGTATGACAGCTACTGCCAACTTCACTCTTCTTCAGACCCTGCTATAAATGGATCAAGTTTAACAGTAAAAAAAAAAAGCCATCCCAATGACCCAAAACTGCAAACAACCCCAGCASTTCAGCTCATCCTTGCAGCCACGTCCTCTTCTCCCTCCCCACCTCATCAATGCATAGTATTAGCTCACTACAAGACAAAGAACTGCTTCCCTCCTAAAAGAAGAAGAAAAAAGAAAAACAACAGTAGAGAACATCACAACACCCATACTCTACTCAAATTTCTGGGTCTGTTTTTTCCAGTGGCACCATGCTACTTTAACCACACTAACAGTTTTTCTTCGCATGGTAATCAGTAGTAAATGCTCTTCAATGATTCAAGAATTTTTAGGGGTGCAGCTGAAGGCTGTTATTTACATTTTACATAAAGGACTAGGCGGACATGAAAAGAACATTTTCGTTTCAAGATGAAGAAGTAGCAAAAGAGCTGAACATGGAAACTGCTTCTCAGATCAAACCTTAAAAAAAAACAAGAAAGAAAATCACTTTCACTGGGGTCTGCATTGGGGGGTTTTTGTTTGGTTTTTTTTCAAAATAAAGTTTTCTAATTATGTAGACTGCAGTTAGCAGAGTCTAATAAGACAAGTTTTGAGCACAGCCTCCCTTAAAAAAATAAGTTTATTTTGGTATTTTTGACAGTATTACCAATTTCTTCAGTTGACGAAAACATTTCTCTCTCATTATTCAGGCTTGGGATCCAAACGGGATATTTGCAGCTGCCAAAGTAGAACCCACGTGCCTAGGGCCACCGTTATGCACAAGAGATATGTACTTACTCCATTTCCTGAGCTCCAGGCATACAAAAGTATCTGACATGCATACTGGAAGTCCTATGGGTAGGCAGACCCGAGAGAGCACGCCAGTTTTGAGGGACTGACAAGCAGAGAAAGCCTAGGTGCCTTTTGCTGAAGAGGCGACAGAGCCAGTCTTGTGCCTTCAAAACACAAGTTCTTCCCTACAGGAAGACTTTACAAAACTTTGCTTTTGTGAGTCAGCAGCAAGAACTTAAACTGAGTCTTAATTATACTCAAACCTCCCAGAAGATGCTCCCAGCAGCCTTCGCCGCAAGTATAGTTTTCTGCCTGTGGCAGAAACTTGGGAAGTTTGCAGGCAGCCCAGTCCTGTGTCTAAGGCTCTGAAATCAACTCCACTCCTTCTCCATTTCAGCTGTCCTCAAGGAAGATCTCCCCTGGGAGGATGTGGACCAACCCTTAATTACCAAAAAAGTAATTAAGAAAAGCAAGCGTATTGTCAGTGGGTTTGAACTCAATATTTAGCAATTGGTACTTTTTTCTGTTCAAGAAGTCCTTCAGAATATAAAAGGCTGAGAGCAGTTGCACTCAGAGCTTCATGGGAAGAACAGAGCCAGTGAGCACTGCCAGCTTTGCAGGGGTTCAGGAGTACTTGTGAAAGGTGAAGGCAGACCTGACAAGTTTTGATTTCCAAAGTACTGCCTGGGTAGGAAGGAAAGAAGTTGGGCTTCTGTAGTTTTCCTCTCTAGTAAAGAAGGTACTTGATAAGAACAGTAGTCCCACAGGGCTAAAAACTGAAGGGCAATGCCAGCAATGAAGAGAGAAGCTTCTTCTGCCCTCCTCACTCAAAATACCTGGGGCCAATATCATCACCATGGTGCTGGAACACAGTTACTGGAGCAGAAGACTGGCAAATGCTCTTTGTTCTCACTGGGCAAAAAGATAGTGAGTTGTGGCCAGCTAGCACTCAAAAATGCTTCCCGGATGGAAAAACCTCAGCAGAAGTGAGCAGCACTGGTTTGCACTCAGTAACATCACCATGCTGATGGGACCACCATCCTTACAGCTGACTGAGGACACCAAAAGTGTGTCAGCAGCTCCAGTTCCCAGTTTACCCTTCAGACCCTCCGCTTTGCCCTCCTTACCAAAGGTTTGAGTTCACTTTCCAGGCTATGAATTCACACAGCTCTGTTACGAGCTGAAAGAGACAAATGGGAGTAATGGGAGCATTCGCCAGAGCCTACCAGAAACCTTTCCCCATCTGCACCATTGTGTTATTTGAAGGTAACAACATACAGCATTAAGGGGAAAGTCAGTTATAACTGATCACACACAAACAATGCTTGAGACAATTTAACTGTATCTTCTTCGTTGAAAACAGAAACTTTTGTCTGGTAGAAATTTGTTGCCTCACCTTTACTAGAGAAACATGAATTGTAAGACCGTTCAAAAGAGAAAAACTCACTTCATTTAATAAGAGTTTGACAAGAACAACTAACCTACAGAAAAAATTGGTAAAACACAAATGAACTGATTTTCCTTAGAAAGGTGCACTTGATTTCTGCCACAGACAAAAAGGATGAATCCCATTCATTGAACTGGTCTTCTGTGTTCTTAGCTTGAAACATACAGAGTCACAAGGGTGGTGGAAGAAAAGAAAGGGAACTTAAAATATGATCCTCTAGTCTGTTTTTCTTCCTCTCCTCCTCTATTACTACATTATTTGGAACACACCAGGCAAGAAGCTTTCCTCCTCACAGATGTAAATATTACAGTTCCACTGCATGCATTTTTTTTCTTAATTTTTACATTGCCCTCCACAGGATCGATATAAAGTACCAAAACAGCAAAGTCTGCATCAAATGCTTGGCCCACAGTTTTCATGCTCGGAAGGTTGGCTTTGGTGTTTTATAAACTGAGAATACAGAGGTGGGRGTGCTTAATATACATAAAAAGGAATAAATAGTTCAAAAGGAAGTAGGGGTGCTTTGAGAGCCCCATACCCCAAACACTTCACCCCGGCTGACCGACACCAGAACCTAAACTGATTATACCAACGATCCAAATAAACCATGCTTCCCCGCAGAAAACAAATGCATTAAAAGGAGAAAGTCACGTTTTGAGGGCATGTGCCCAACTTTTCGGCCTGAGACACTCCCACAAGGTGACTTGGGGGCGGGAAGCCCTCAGGAGAGGGGCTGTTTACCGCCCTCCCTCCGTCGCTTCCCTCCGCCCCGGGGCTCCACTCCTCACGGACACACCAAGGCGTGGGGGAAACCTCCCCAATTCCCGCACGCGCGGGCTGCCGTGAGGGGTGCTTCAGTCAGGAGACCCCAGGACAAGGCGAGAGAGCACGGAGTCCCCCCTTCCCCACCCCGTCCCCTCAGCCGCGGCCGGCGGGCAGCGCTGCCGGACACCCCGCGGTGAGGCGGCGGCTCTCAGAGCACSGGGACCAACCCCCGCTTCCCTCGCTCCCTCCCGGCTCAACGTGGAGTTAAAGGCGGGAGAAGCGGGCCCGGCAGCGGGAAGGGCGATAATACCTTTCTCCTCCCGCCAGGGCTTTTTCCGCTTGTTGCCGGGGTACATGGTGGTGTGGCTGGCGGCGGCTTTGAGCTGCAGGTTCCCCAGGCTCACGAGGGGGTGGAGGAGACGCCGCGCCAGAGCCAGAGCCGAGCRATACCGACGCCCCGCGCCGCCGCTGCCGCCGCTGCTATCGCTGCTCCCGCCGGCTCCGGCTCCGCGCCCGCCGCACGGTGCCCGTCAGCCGGGTCACGCCTCGCTCTACCCCGACACCCCCGCAGCGCCCGCCCCGCTCCCCGCCGCCCGTTGGCTCCGGCAGCCGCCGCTCAGCAGCCGCCTCCTCCTCCTCCCGCACCGGCCAGGAGGAGCCTGAGCGCGGCGGCGCCGGGTCGGCAAGATCTGGGGAGCGTGTCGTGCGGGGCCACGGCGTGGCCGGTGCTTGGGTGCGACACTGCGCGCTCTGCGCGGTGCTGGCGCTCGSTGCCCCCGCGGGGAGGGAGGGAGGGAGCGGGCGGGCACCCCTGTCCCGTCCCGCCCCGCCGCCGCCCCCCGCCCGCCTCCTCCGCCCCTCTGCTTCCGGGTTGCGGCGGCACCGGGCTGTGCCCGGGACGACGGGGCTGTTGCCGAGCGACAGCGGCGGGACCCGCTCCGCCTGGCCGGGCCCGCCCTCCCGCCAGCGTCTCCCGCGGGGCCACGGCGCCCTTGCGGCCCTGGAGCCTCCGGGACGCAGGGAACTGCCCCGGCCGGTCCAAAAACAGGTGCTGGAGCTGGAGATCCCGGGCTGAGGTTTCCGGGAGAGAGGCTCCGCTGGTGTGTCCAGAGAAGGGCAACGGAGCTGGTGAAGGGGCTGGAGCACAAGTCCTACGAGGAGCGGCTGAGGGAGCTGGGAGTGTTTAGTCTGGAAAGAGGGAGGCTCAGCGGTGGCCTTATCGCTGTCTACAACTCCCTGAAAGGGGATTGCAGCCGGTTGGGGGTCAGTCTCTTCTCCCAGACAACCAGCGACAGGATGAGAGGACATACTCTCAAGCTGCGCCAGGGAGGTTCAGGTTGGACATCAGGAAAAATTTCTTCACGGGAAGGGTGATTAGACGTTGGAATGGGCTTCCCAGAGAGGTGGTGGAGTTACCACGCCTGGAGGTGTTTGAGAAAAGACTGGACATGTCAGTGCCATGGTCTAGTTGGTAAGGTGGTGTTCAGTCAAATTTTGGACTCAATCTCAGAGGTCTTTTCCAAATTATTTGGTTCTGTGACTCGCTGGAATCCCCCCACCACGCCCCCGCCTCCTACTTCCACCTATTGTGCAAATCACCGCTGGCTGCAGCAGAGGCCAGGGTCCACCTGGGTCCAAAGGTCAGGGAAGGCACCTTGGCACCTGTGCCACTCACCCTTCTCTATACCGAGAGTCATTTTCTCCTTCACACAAACTTCCATGGATTAAAAAAATAAATACGAAAGCTTGCCTGCAGCTGTACAGATGCTCTTAGCTTCACTTGCATCCCCATGGAGGTAAAGGCCCTTCCCTATGCAGGTGAATGGATTTGGCCCTGGAGCACAGCGGGTGCTTGACTTGGAGCAGGAGTGATGAGCGGCTGGTGTGACAAAGGACACCTCACAGCCTTCAGTGCCTCGCTGTGCTCGTGACCTGACACAGCTTTACCGAGACAACAGTTCACAGGGGTACAGAGATGTCTGATTGAAGTCAAACACAGAAAGGGTCCATCTGTTCATATGGAAAAATGGAATTCCAGCTAAATTATACAGAGAACGGCTTGTGTGTAGCCCCTGGTCAAGGACTGGCTTTTCTGTGGTAATACGCTCTTGTGCTTCACCTGTATCAAAGAAAGGTGAAGCACAACTTAGCAACATTTCAGTAGCAACATTTTGCTTCTTTTCTCATAGTTTCTGCTAAACACAATCATTAGCATCTCTACTATAACCATTAACCTTGTACAGTGCCTTACAGTAAAATCATTATTCTTATCCCACTCAGTGATGCGGGGAAGCACCCAGTTTTCCTTTTAACAGATCAGACTGAGTCGTCTTTACAAAGCATAGTTAAACATTCATATTAGACCACCTCCAAAGGGGATGTTGTTATCTGTACCTGATTTCTTCACTTTGCCCAGCTGATGTGCTTTGGTAGCCCAAGCACAATTCTCTCATCTTGATAATAAAAATGAGAGAGAAACCAACTGGTAATTTTTTTTTTTTTTCTTTTTACATCTATGATGTGGAGCAAATATTTGAATGCATATCCTAGATCATTGCATATTTACCAAGCTACTGAATATTCTAGTGTCCTGTGGGATCTGTTCCACATTTTATAAATCAATGTTTATTGGACCGGAAGGGGAGAAAGAGAAAACTTAGCTCTCTTCCTGTAGAGGCCATCTGCACACATTCTGCACTGTCATTTATAAAAGCAGCTACAATAGCCGTAATTTTGGAAAATATCTAAAGCAAGTATGTACATATATAAAAGGAAAAAAAAATTAAGCCTGATGTTTACACCAGCACCAAAATGAAAGACAAGATAAAAGACAGGAATAAAACTGGTCTTCAACTTAAAAATAGAAATGTCCAAATGTTACAATTCCAGTAAGAAAATTCTTACTGCATTTTACATTTTCTTCTTCAGGTGCTGGTGATACAATTGATCTCACTGAAGAAGTAAGAAATCATRCCACTGGCTGATACGAGGATGACCTGTCTTCTTAACACTTGTTGATTCTGGAGGCCTGAAGCCAGAGAAACAATCAGCATTATCATACATGGTGGGAAAATTTACCTAAAAAGTAACATTTCAGTATTTGGATGAAAACAAAACAGGCTGCAAACTGGGAAATTATTCTGAGAACACTGTAGCAAGCTGTATACATTGTGGGCTAAAGCAGTGCTCAGGAGGGCTTAAAAACGTTCTGTTGAAAAAATGAGTATGAAAATGGGAGCAACAGGAAATTGGTGTTGGTCTAATGAGCTGTATTTAGTCAATCCAAGGCCTAGTGAACACGCTGGTGACATTCTACAGAGGAAGGCAGGAAAACTGGGCAATGTCCAAAATTAGTACTTGAGAGATATATAGCCTGGGCAGAATACTAATAGCTGTAAAATGAACATTTAACATATGGATAAAGTAATGACTGGTTAGAGAGTTCCCATTAGAGATATAATAGGAAATGTAAATTAATATGAGAATGAATACTACACTATAGAAGTGAATAAAAGTACCAAAGGAGAGCTAGAGCCTCGATCCAAACTGCTGGATCATCCAACCAAACCAGCATTAAGGGCCCTACGTGCAGCATTTCCACTGCCATCAGGCATCCTGACCACAATAAAGGCAGTGCAACAGCAGATCCCGTGCTGAGCCCAGAGCAGAGCAAAGCTGAGCAGATCCAGGCCCTGGAGGGGGCAGGTTGTGGCCACTGGGTGAGCACTGGCTTCGTGGGGGTCAACTGTGATGTGGGATACATGGAACACCAGGAGAGAGGAAGGAGAGGGCCAGTTTGAGATACAGGTTTTAAAGAAAGGATCAAAATATCAGTTGCTGGAGAAATAGAGAGGATGGGAATGGAAGCTGGCTGTTCAGGTCTTGATAGTCTTAAAAACATTTGAAAAATTCTGTGTCAAACAGGGAAGGGCAAACTGGTGCCCTCTTCACAACCACTGCATGGTGCAAGGATAGGGCCTGTGTTTGTGGACACTGAACCATGGGCAGTAAAACTGGGCAGTTTTGTGAGAAAAGGCTCTAAGTTTAACAAAAAGAAAATTTGTATGAAAATGACAGTGAGCACCTCTTCTCATTGTTTACAATGGAAAGCAGTCCTTTATTTGATTGTTATTTACACTGTTTATTCAGTTTTTCCTTGAATACAGTGAAAAAGGAAAAGATCAAATGAAGATATCTTAAAAATTCTTAAATAATTTGAATTTTCATAATTTAAATATCAATGTTATTGATAAAATTTTTAAATGCAAATCTATATTTAGATTATTTCCTCATTTTCTACCTCACTAAAAAAGAAGGCAACAGAACATTATGGACAGTTTCACATGTTAAGAGCAAATTCCTTCATCATGTATGTGAAAGTACATTTTTAAATGTATAATATCTGTAGCTATAAAACAAAATTGATTTATTACACCAATAACAGAGCAATATAATAATCTAAAATGTGTTTATAAATTATTTATATTTAATAAAAATGCATTTCAGCCATCATTATTCTTCTCAAACGTTGCTTGTGTAGCAAACTGTGCACTGTACACAGTCCTGCTGATTTTGATAAACCCTGTGCCATGCACGTTTCCACTGCTGGAAATTCAAATGCAAACTTTCAGCCTCTTTCAAACCATGAGGTCTCTCCTGTCCGTTCTTATCACATCCTAAAACTGTTCCGAGTCCTTTTCCCAAGGCTCCCACAATATCGCTGGTGAGATGTCACCTTTTATTAGCACRTTCACTCTCAGGTACGCTAACGTGCATTGAAAACATGAAATGCACATCATCCATCTTTCATGTGACAGCTGCATCCCACCTTCTGAACTTTCAAGCTCACGGCACACCTGGGTCAAGGTTCTGTTAACAAAATGATGCTGAGTGACAGGAAGAGAGGGAGTTAACTGGCTCCAAGCATTTGATAAACTGTTACCTGTAATTTCTTTGGTTTGTTGCCTTGGGCAAATGTGTTTAAAAGGAAACAAGTAACTACAAACCCCATTTGTCCAAGTGAGTGAATGGAGATGAACGACTATACACTCATGTTACTCACAGCTTTATGATTTTAATCCACTCTGTCGGGGAACTATCTTTTGGTCCATCAAATAATGTGATAGCTAAGCTATCCAAACAAAGAGAAAACAAATATTTCTGTACTTTTGATATGTCTGTTGATATGATTCCATGATTCTACTGTTTCATCAGTAATYAAGTGCACAGTGTTTCAGTTTAACCACTAAGGTTATAGTTGTATCTAGATAGGGTCATTTTTGATAGTAAAAAAATAATGTATTAAACACATAAATAATTTGAGATAATTATTCAAATAATCTAATATATACACATTATGAAGTGACACTTAAGACTGATTTTTTTAATATTTGGATATACACTTGTCTTATTACACTTGATTTGTTACAGCATCACAAACTTTTAAAATATAAATTTGTAGATCATTTGAAGTCAGACCTATTTTAAGTCAACTATTTCGGAAAACATTGTTCCAACATGGTAGTATTTTAACACAGATCAGCCTGGTGATGTAAATGAGTGGAGCATTTTCCCAAGACTTAATTACAGTTCCGAAGTACCGAGTGTGATCATGTACACCGTGTGAGACTGATGCATGTTGTAATTGCTGCAATGGTCACTGTGTTGTACCTGAGTTCTGCAGTGAGTGCTGCTGTTCACTATAGCCACAGGCAAAGGAGGCAAGGGAGAAGGGCCAAGGAGAAAGAGCTTTTCAGAGTTTCTACAATAACCCCACAGACCTGAATTTTTATGTGCAGCAGAAGACCCAGAAAAAAAAGGCAGGAATGTTCAACTTAGGCTYCTCTCCAGGATCAGCATCATATGGAAGAGATAAAAATACAAGCTGAAAAAGTCAGCAGTTGATCCAGACTGAAACTGTCTTCTGCTCCTGGAACTATTCCTGGCTCAGAGAGGAAAAGAGGAAGAAAAGAGAAGTGTCCCACCTTGGAGACTGTCCCACACTCAATGCAGAATGGAGTGGAATGCCACACTGGCTCCCTGGGAGTTTGCCACAGTTCAGGTGCTTGYAGGTGTGATGGTGGTGCTTGCACAAACCTTTTCAGGCCTCTGCCAGTGGCTGCTGGAAACAGAAGTGCCTGTTAATCTCAGTCATTCTATATCAGAATGAACTAAGATGTATTCCACAAAGTACTTGATAGAGAGGAAAACTTTAAGTAGGCAATTACTCTTCTCTATGCCACTTGAAAATGTGGAATTCCTGTTCAGCCTACAATGTCCTCAGTAAAAAAATAGAGACTGAAAGCACAAACAGAATGAAACAGTCAATGTGACCTCAATACAGAAGAACAGAGCTAAAAAAAAAAAAGAAAAAAAAGAAAAAAGAAAAAAGCAGGGTTTAACCATGTGCTCAAACTTAAAGTACATGAAAGCAATTCTGTTGACTTCACCGGCACCACTGACGTACTCTGTGACTGCTGGGAACTTGACCTCAGCAGGCTGTGTACAACCTTATCATCAAGACAGTCACATCATCAAGTGTCTGTGCAAGGACAGAAGATAATTAAATGGGATCACATCTAGCAGAGGAAAGCATAATGTTAATCTGCAGTAGTAGTAAAAATATTCCCTAGTTATAAAATCCCTTAGGTGATAGCTTCTTTTCTTTCCAGAGAAACAACATCCTGGCATTAGGAAGGTTCAAGTCGGGTGACCATAAGAAGAGGCAAACATGCGTTTTTTTGTTTTGGTTCTTCCCTCATCACTGCACACATCTATGCTTGGATTTTTATTTTAAGACTGCAAAGGGCAGAAGGAGAGTGATTTATTCCAACACGCTGTGCCAAATCCCCAGTACAGAGCTGAGCAACTGGGGCTGGTTGGGCTGGGGAGTAATCGGTTGCTAAAACCAACAAAAGATGGGAGTACCTTTAAATGACATCTAATATGCTGACTGTTAAATTAGGCTGAAATTACATTATTAAAGAAAGCTTTCAAGTGTCAAAAATGAAAGAATGTCATACATTCTCCACTGAGGAAATCCAGATCTCACCAGAGGGGACATCCACTGTCATTATTCTGTTATTTTATCTGTTTCGTCTTTTACAACAACTTTGTCGCCAGACAGAAAAAATAAAAAAGCTAAGAGGTGGTTGAGAGTTGAAAGAATGAGCAGAGACAGTAGATAAATGATGTAAGAATTGGAAAAATAACTCAAAATTTTAACATTACATACAGTGTAAAGCTGGTACAAAACGGTTGATGAAAAGTGAGGCTATTTTGAATGTAAATGTTATACATCTTATATTTTTGTTTCAACAGAACATGCATCATCAAAATCAGTGGAATTATAACACTAYAAATATATGTATAGTTCACGTGTAACAAGAAATAACTGATTTAATTTTTCAAGTCTGCTTTTCCATCTCTCTCCTTTGGTTGTTTTGTTTGGTTTAGCTTTTTTCCCTCTAAATGATGCCATCTATGCATGGCTTGCTATTCTCACCATTTCTAATTGATTTTGTTGTTAAATCCATCCATTCCTACACACCTTTTGGTGCATAGACTGGAAGCAAATATCAAGGCACATTTCAATTATGAAAGTGCAGGTGTTAATGAACATCAATGAGATTCTGTGATACAAACAGAATCCCAAGATGTACAAAATGAAAGAATCATGGACTCGCTGTGGCTGGAAGGCCCACGAAAGATCTTAGTCCATGGCAAGGTTGCACCRAATTCACATCAGGGTGCTCAGGAATTTGACAGGTTAGGTGCTGAACACCACCTGTCCCAGCCTCCATTGCATTTGCTGAAGTTAGCACTATCCTTCTTATATTTTCATCCAGAATGCAGCTTTAAAGAAATAGTCCAAGGAATTTCAATTCAATCGATTAATGTACCACAATACATAGGGCTGAACAAGTGTATCCCCACACTCTGTACCTTTCTTGCACTGCATTCACCCTGCCTGTTGCCTCAGACTTCTGCTGGATAGCATGGCTTTTAGGCAAAGAATTGTTTCTTTATATTGTGTGGAGCGCAACACGAAAAAAGGGCTAGTGTGGGGGGGTGTCTGCTGAAGCAATGGCATGGTTACTTTCCAAGTTATTTTTCTTTCTAATTTTAACTCTTTTGTCTTCTCTTGCATTTTGTTTGCTTCACCTAAGATTTCATGTTGTTTATTGCTCATCTTTCCATTAGTAGCACACTGTATTTTTATCCCCTGTAAATGCAACACATGCTTCTGCTCCTTTTCTTGTAATGCTTCCAGCACTGCACAAGCATATCTACATTTTCCTTATCTTTTTCTTCCATCTTAATGCAATATACATCATATCCACTTCACTACTTTCCTCTCAACTAAATTGTTCAAAATTATTTGTTTGGTGTGAAGTGAGAACAGAGATGTCATAAAAATAACTGCTTTACCTTTAATCACCTCGGTATCATAACACTTTGTGTGTATCATTTTCAGTTTAAATGTGTTATATCACTTGGCAAAAACTAGTTCAAAATTTGGGAGTTCAGGTTCAAGAGGAGATAAAATGAAAAATAATTTTATTATTATATATAATAATACCGAGCCTGAAGGGTCTTCATTAAAATGTCCTCCCCATCAATTGGAGTCTATTGCTTTGTAAATAGCATATTCCTATATCAGTGACATAGTATATGATATACAAGGATAGTAGGAGATTTACGTCACAATTCTTACAAGATGTTTTAATTCTGACTTTCATTTTTTTATAGTCCTCATCACCATTGTTACAGTGTTTTATGTTGCTAGTATGTTAATAGCTTTTCCTAATGTGCCCAAATCAGTGCCAATCTTTATTAGTAATCCATAATCCGCAAGTATTTCTTGACCTGTAGGAATCAGGTTTGTTTTTATTCCACCTCAAGTTGGTCAAGAGTTGTATTATGAGTTCTATTCTGCTCATATTGAACTCCCTGTGAAACCTTTTTATTTTGACTGAGAGTGAATTAGTTACTGTGGATACAGAATGTCCTTTACGACAGTGAGTCCAAATCCAGGTGCTAACAGTGTCGGTGAGAGCAGGGGGTGTAAAACACTTCCTTGCCTCGGGCTGGGGGCTGGGCAGGACTGTAACGCTGGTCACTGCCCACGCTCCTCTGAGGATCTCCGCGTTCCGGCGGCCTTGTCCCCATGGCCCTACAATGCTGTCTTGCTTTCAGGCCCTGTCCTGGCTGCACAGTAACACAGAAGGTATTTGCGTTGCGTATCCTGTTCTGTGGGTTATCTACAAGTTTGACAAAGGTCCTGATATCCTCTTCGTTGTAAATCCATCAGTACTTATGTACAAGAAGTAGTACAGTTAAGGCTGATATACAGCAAAGTCTCCAAGTCATCCATTCCAGGGAAAATGAAGACTTTCTGCCTGCTCATGCATATTAGTCTAAGGGATAACTAGCTGGCTAAAACACCACTTAATTTATGTTTATTGATGTAGGTGGTTACAGCTCTGTACTATTATGCTGCCTTTTGTTATAAGCTGGAAAATGAATTTACTCTTTTTTTTTTTCTTATTGCAATCCCTTCCTGAAAGCCCTTTCAAGAAGAGGTCTGCAGTGTGCTCATTAGAATTTAATCTCTTATATTTTAATAAGTATCCTACTGGGTTATTAAGGTGTTAGAATTATCTCAAAATAAAAAAAAGAATGACATCATTAGTTAGCAAATTAAGAAAATTTGTCTCCCAGATACATTCTGTTTGAATAGAAACAAAACAGTTTTATAACAAAATGAACCCTCTTACCAATAACTTCTTTATTTTCAGAAGCACAAAAGATTTTTTTTAAAACCTCAGAGAAATAATGTTTCAATACAAGTAAATGCATTTCAAAGCATAATAGTATAATTTATCAGGAAGAAGGGTTAGTCCCTCCACCACAGTCACACACTGTGCTGCACATTACGTCTCTTAATAAATTTGAAAAATTGTCTGAAGTACCAATATTTTTTACTAGCACCCAAACTGCATCCACACAGTTATTTAAAGGTAGCATGGATAGGCAGAAGTCCCACACATTCACTGTTAAGGGAACCTTTGGAACTGGAGCATTTAGTGCCTGCCTGGGAAGCAGCTTCCAGGAGGCTCAAGGCAGGCTGTGGTGGCATGTGGGGTGACCCAAAGCGATGGTGTGGGGGCCAGCAGGAGCTGAGAACCTGGTGGGGGCCATGATAATGACGTTAGCCAAGCTTGGCAAAAATCTTCGTGAACCATTCACATCACTGAGGAATAACAGGAAGGGAGGGTGTCACTGTGTGCACCCCGAAGTTTCAGGAGGTGGGACAATAGCACCATTGATATTTCTGTGAACGGCTTGCAGAGCCTGCCAGAACTGGAAGATCACAGAACAATGACAACAACGCTAGTTACTCCCAGGGACACGCTGCAGGGACACGTGCTCCTCGTTGAGCTCTGACTCAGAGGGTTTTTGTTCTGTCTGGACACTCAGATGACACTTGGGACACGGCAGACAGGAACAAGAGGGAGATCAGATGATGTCTCAGAGACACTCACAGCTCTTATGAATGACTATAATGGGAGAATCTAAACAAGCCTTTGGAGGGCAGCTTCCACAGAGAAGGTGCTGAAGAAATAAGTCCATGCACTTCAGCTGCCCACCTTTGCAATTTGGCTCCCCAACCCTGGCCACCACACATGTCGAGGCCACGTGTCCCCAAGTGACTTGTCACCAGAAGTTGCCAGAGATCTCAAGTCTGCACTTCACACGGCAGTAAAGTCCAGCAGCCATGTCCGGTGCTCAGGGGTAGCAGGAACATCAGTAGGATACATTGCCTGGCATTTGTCCCCAGGACCCGGAAATGAATTCGGGAAACAGCTGCCACCTCACAGAAATTGTTCTCCGTCTCCCAACCACACATCTTACTACAGCTGGACTTAATAGTAATTAGCTGAGCCACAAACATTTCTCATAATCTGTCCCTCTCTCTGGTAGCTGGTCACTACTACAGAACTGGGCAGTGAAATACTTGTGACCACAGAAATGGGTAGAGCTAACGAGAGCTAATTTTTAAGTCCTGAGTCTTAAAAACTGTTTCTTACAGTGAGTGTTCTCTCAAGTGATAGCTAAAAATTGCAATTTTCAATGAAGTCTTACAATATGCTATCATTTCTGTGGTGAAATATATTGTTATTATTGGAAAAATTAAATAGCAGTAAGCTGCTGTTATATATAACATCATATACTGTCAGTGTCTTGTATCTTGCTGCTGATAAAGCAGGAATCTCAAAAATTCTTCCAAGACTGATGAATCAGTCCAGGTTCTTAAACTACGAATCAGGTGGAAGTGGAAATTCACCACATACAGCTGGAGTTGCCCCACAATATTTGAATATAATCACATTTTGCAAAGTGGTCCTTAATTTTGGATCTGCTCATTTTTAGTACCCAAATCAATACCTCATAGATGTGATTTGTGAAGAGGACACTTATTAAATGGGTTCAATTTCAAGTGTTAAGCTATAGCTGAGATGTATAAGAAGTGCTTAGCAAATATTTGCTTCCAGATGCAGTTATTTTAGTACTAAATTTTTGAAATAATATCTTATTTTATGTCTAAATCCAGTTGCATTTGAATGTTTTTATTGGAAATAAGCTATACCAGAATGGTCCTTATCTGTGAACAATGGAATCATAGGCTGCTCTCCATAAGCTTCTTATTGTTAATTTTTTTCTGCTGGAGACTTGCACATATTTTAGACTGAACTTATTTCGTAATGATGCTTTGCATGTGGAGTAATAAACAGGTTTATCAATATACAATCCATCTGAAACCGCCGTGTATTTATTAAATCATTGAGTTAGTTCTTTGGGCCCTGCTTCAGTTGCATTTGAAAACAAGGTTAACTTTTCTGGAGTGGTAAATAGCACTGTAAACAATATGAAAAATGCTATGTGCATAATGAAGGGCTTCTGTAGTTTGTGAAATATTAACGGCTTTCTGTGTACAGAATATGTATTCCGGTTTTTAGAAATGGTTTTATTATAGACTGCTTCTGGAAAGGCAGCAAAACAGTTTTCATTATGATTTCTGGTTTTGACACTCATCTTACTTGCTGATAATTTCCCCTACTTCACATCACCCTAAAAATTAAGTAATATGAAATGTTACCAAAAAATATTATTCAATTGTAACAGATGTAAAGCCACAAAAAACCCACCTAGAATACAACTTCTCAAACCTTAATAATAAAATGCCCCTTCTGGGAATCTAATTGGACAATTTAACAAGTTTCTTGTACAAGGGAAGTCAGCCACTCAGAGAAAAAAAAAAGAGATAAATTAGTAGTTCATGTCATAGACTCAAGTCTGCAAAACTTCAGCCTCTTCATGTTGCTCTAGTTGTACAAAATGGGGTAGAAATAGCCTCAGGGAAGAATCCAAACGTAATGAGGTTAGTTCAAGTGGAGCTGACAGAACAACTCTCTATCAGTCCCCCAACACTAAGCCATATATCCAGATGCAGCAGGTAAAATTCACCTTAAACAATCACAAGATCAGCTACAATTTATCTGCGGTTTCTACTTCTGTTTTTCTGGTTAAACACACAACTTGGGGCAGTGTCAGAAGGTACAGACCACAACATTCACGAGAAGTTAAAATGCCAGATTAACAGCGTCCTTAGAAACAGACAACCACATCTGCCTTAAGCAGAGCTCTGCAATAAGTTTGCACAATTTTCCCCTTTCTATAATAACAGTATCCATATGAAAGATGGAATAACAGAATGCACTTTAGTTCACCCTGGCCATTTGATGGCAATATACACGCCAGACCTACAGTGGCACAAGGATAATGAATTGAGACATTGCCAAAGGGATGTAACACTTTTACTGATAAATTCTTTACATCTCTCCAAAGAGTCACAGTCAGTATTCCAGCTTTAGGCTGGTTTATTGCCTAGAGCAAATTTGATTTTGATAGACTTACACCAGCTATGGAAAAGGTGATCTAGAATGGTTACATGATTCAAATCTGAAAAATATTCTGGGGAAAATAGAAAAGCTGCTGCGCTTGAACTTCTTCATGCAAATGAAGTTTTACCTGAATATAAATGATGTGCATTTTTGAACAAGACTGCCAAGCTGAAAAAAACAAAGCATATTAATATTATAATACCAAGATGAGATAGTTTGATAGAGATGATTTAAAACCTAGATTACAGAGGTCATCACAAGGCAAATCATGAATAGAAGGAAATGAAAAACCAGAAAATAGAAATCCTAGCAGTAGCTATTTAGAGAAAAATCTATTTAAACCCACTCCAAAAAAGGTTCTAAGTTAGCAACAATAGTGAATTTTATTTTTATTAGTTCTCCACTGGCCTTCCTGCATAGACACAACAAGGTTGATATTAAAGGGCTTTTGTTAGCACAGCTGACTTTGCTTGATGAACCAATTCTCACCAAAACATTCATTTACTGATACAACTCTGCCAGCAGACTTTTTCGTGTGTATTATCCAGCCTCATACAAGATCTGCCTCTGCCTTCCTCTCGAACCTTAATTGGCCATCACCCTCTGTATGCAGTTTCACATTGTGCTATCCAAATGAAATACTGCAGTGATTCAGCAGTGACAGCTACAGGTTTAAAACGTTTACATTTGACCTTTTCTTGTATGCTAGTTTAATATAAGTGAACTGCATAAAAGTGTCAAAACTGGTTTGATGTCAGTCTTGTTGGATTCTCCTGGTATATTCCTGCCTCTGAGCAGGATTAGAGAGAAGCCTGAAAAGGTTTTTAGTCCCAAAGGGCAGCTGCTGCAGACAAAAGTGCCCATTGCCTTTAATGATGGTTGAATACCATCTGTGGTCACAAATGCCCTTTCAGAAGTGATGTCAAGTTCCAATTGAAAAAGTAACACCCTGAAAGAGAAAACTAAAATGGGAACTACCTGAACACCAGATATCGTGCTCTAAGTTCTGATGAAATATTAATGGGGATGCTGAAATTTTATTCCTTCAAAGACTTACAAGATTCTCCCTTTACAGAAAAGATGATTATAAGAGTTTTCTTCAGGAAGAAAAAGTAGATCAAGGATAGCTCCAAAGAGGAAGTAGCAGTGAGGGCCATTAACAAGATTTATATCAGTAGCCATGGACAGTATTTTGGTGGGTGTAGAGGGGTGGGAAATTGTGTATGTGTTTTGTTCGGGTTAGTTTGTTTGCTTAGGGGAAATCAGAATTTGGGTGCCTTGGCTTAAGAAACAGCTTCAGCAGGATAAAAACGGAAGCAAGGGTTCTTCTTACAGGTCAAATTCCAGCAATAATAAAAGAAGGCTATAGCTACTTTTACTGGATCTGTTTATATCTCCAGGCTGTCTGTGGAGGCTATGCTGGCTTACAGGGAATGAAACCTGTCAAGGCCTTTCAGATGTGGGTAAATTAGGTCAGGCTAATGTGAAACACAATCAGGCAAACACTCAGAAAAAATGTTTAAGTGATCGTGATGCCCATGGCACTTACACTAAATGAAACAATAGTTTCTTGAGAATTTCTGTGAACTTTTATGTACCTCAGTCAGGAATGATGTCACCAAAATGTGAGCAACACTCACATTAGACGGAACAATCATCCCTAAGAAAAACAGCTTTCTCTCTATGCCTGTCACACTTGTAAGACTGGTGTAAGTCCATGACAATAGACTAGATCTCAGTTATTCTGTCAGACATTATACTTGGAAAGAGTCTATCAGATTTACTTACTTATTGAGACACATGTTTTGGTTCCAGGTTTGTAAATTCTAGAAACATGTTGACTTGGGTGAAATTCTTATGGTGCACATGTAAGCAAATGCATGAGTCTGGGAAAGGAGCAGCAGTCTTGTTCCTGTTGAACAAGAACAATTGAAGAAAAAAATAAAATAAAATAGAGAATCAAAAGTGAAAAATTATGAATAGTAACAAGTGGAAGATGTAAATGTTCATGACACAATCATGTCTTCTTTTACTTTTTGTTTTCTGCAAAATCTGACAAATATTAAACATCATTAAATATGAGATTTCATTGATAACAGTGGAGTTCTGATATCTTTTATTACTAAAGTCCTAGTGTTAATAAAGCAGAATCTTTAAATACTTATTTGTCTTCTGCTAAACAGAATGGGCCATTAATCCTGTTTATTAAAAGTCGAGGCACACAGAGAATATTTTCTTAATGATCATGCTATTTGCAGCTACCAATAATCTGTTTTTCTTCAGCCTAAGGAGCCCAGATTTCTTTAACTTATACAATATGGGAACATATTCATGCTATCTCAAAAGCAGATAAGCTGAATTCTTAGATGTTTTATGTATGGGATGTCAGTCTTAACAAATGTTGCAAATACAGCTCAGCAGCATAACAAGACTGTTTAAGCCCTATATATTAAGAATAAAAGTAGAGAACTGAGTGACATTTTACGTCAGTTATTGCTAATGTGAATGATGTACGATATCTAGAAATACACATAAATGTGTGCGTATACCTCAAAAATAAAGATTACTTTGAAAGAAATGGTGCATCATTTCTTTTCTTCTCGTATCCAGGACACACAGAATGAATTTCAAAGATTAAGAATGGAAGACATAACCTTACTGCAAGTTGGCAGCCTTGGCTGTAAGTACCTGCTTTCCCCACATGCTGCTTTCCCTGTGTAAAGCTTGCTGGCAGTGTGAGACAATGGAATTACAAAGCCTTTCTAAAGCAGATATGTCTCAAAAATTTAAAGCACCATCTTTAACAAACAGTTTCACTTTCTTCTACTTTTACTTGTTACACCATGTCCACTCCAGATGTCCCTTATGTAGTATGAATGGACAGTTTCATGACATCAAAATGAGGGTTGTCACCTGGAAATAAGAGAAAAAGGTCATTTCCGTCTCTCATTTCACACATACAGTATAAAACGTTTTTCATGCATGTATCAAAAACCTACAAGGTGCAAGTAAATCCTACATATAGACGGGAATACCTCTGCCTGCAGATAAAGGGTGGAGAACTGCGTTCCCCTGTGGTGGATTGATGCTGGCTGGACATCAGGGACCCCCCCAAAGCTGCTCTCTGCAGCTGGACAGGGGAGAGAAAATATAACAAAGGGTTGATGGGGTTAAGGACCAGGAGAGATCACTCATCAAATACCGTCATGGGCAAAACAAGCTCAAATTAGAGATATGCACTGAATTTATTGCTAATTAAATCAGTGTAGGATGATGAAAAGTAAAATAAACCCTTAAAAACACCTTCCCCTCCCCCCAGCCCTCCCTCCTTCCAGCTCTACCTCCTAACCCAGTGGCACAAGGAGATAGGGAATGGGGGTTTTTGTCAGTTCATCACCCATTGTTTCTCTCGCTGCTCAGGGAGAGGAGTTGTTCTCCCACTGCACCATGGGGTCCCTCCCATGGGAGACAGTTCTCCATGAACTTCTCCAACGTGAGTTCATCTCAAGAGCAGCAGCTTTGTGCGAACTGCTGCAGTGTGAGTCCATCCCACAGGGTGCAGTCCTTCAAGGACAGGCTGCTCCAGTATGGGCTCCTCCCTCCATGGGCCTCCCACGAGGTCACAGCCTCCTCTCAGGCATCCACCTGCTCCTGCACGGGTCTGCTCCATAGACTGCAGGTTGATCTCTGCATCCCCGTGGATCTCCATGGGCTGCACGGGCAGACCTGCCTCACCATGGGCCGCAGAGGAATCCCAGCTCTGGTGCCTGGAGCACCTCCTGCCTTTCCTTCTCCACTGCCCTGCATAGTTGTTCTTCTCACATGTTCTCACCCCACTCTTCTCCGGCAATTACAACTGGGCAATATTTTTTTTTCCTTTCTTTTTTTCCTAAATATGCTATCACAGAGGTGCTACCACCATTTCTTATTGGCCCAGCTTTGGCCAGCAGCACATCCGTCTTTGGAGCCACCAGGGATTGGTTCTGCTGGACATGGAGGAAGCTCCTGGAAACTTCTCACAGAAGCCGCCCCTGTAGCCCCTGCCCCCCGCTACCAAAACCAGGCCATGCAAGCCCAATATATCCCCAATCTAATCTTCCTTAATATTGCCATAAAAGAGGACAGTGAATCAGTCAGTACGTACAAGTGTCACATTTGATTTCTGGGTGCTCACAAGACCTGTCTTCCCAGTTCAGCATTTTAATCCCATGCAGGGTTAATTTTCAATTCATGCTCAGAAGTGCTTCCATGTGGTAAAACGTTTGAGCATTTGCCTAAACTTTTAATTGAATGTGGGCCCAATTCATCATTGTTCACTTGATTTGCATTTGGGAGTAGATTATTGTTTTTTGAAAACCGTTCTGTAAAATGCAGATTATAGATTGTTTGATGATCCAAGAAAGTGACTCAGTGGGGAAGCATGCAGCCAGCACATCAAAATGAAGAAATAGTCCCAGGGGAAAAAACATGGAGATTTCTTAAACTCTTGAATGTTTGGTGTATTTTAACTGTGAAATACACAGACTTTAGATCTATATCGTGGTCAATAATGACTTTCAGTGCTGTAGTAGATGTCCGAGGGATTTGTGAGGCAGAGAAATTTTCTGACCTAGTGCTTTTAGAACACTGCACCATCTAGACCAAATATTTTTTATCATGTACTCAGAAATCAATTAAATATTATAATTAGCAAAGTATATATTAATTACAAGCTAATTCTATTAAGCTACCTGTTTTACATAAGCTCCAGCTCAGCTGAGTAACGAAGACATTTTGTTTCCTCAGGAAAACATTCTTTCAAGGGCAAAGTACAGAGAAGGGCAAAAACCAGAGGTGGACAGTTAGAACAAAATAACAAGTTACTTCAATTTTCACAAGGGCCATTCCATTCCTAAGTACACTGTAAATTATACCAGGGCCAGAAGAGCTGGATTTTCTTTGCTAACCAGAATTAATTTGAAAATAAAATTTCCTACATTTTGGGAAACTGAGGTTCACAGCAACAATTGTGTTGGTTTGGAAACTGCAATTTTCCTTTTCTTAAACTCCTGGTTCTTCATGTAACAAGTAGCATCTTTAAAACTCAGCCAGACTAATTTGCGAGAAATTTTGGAATTAGCTAAATCTATCTAAACTCATCTGTTACATTTAAACTGAAACCCATCAGCAGTTGAATTATTGAAAAATGTGAGGTAAAAAAAAGATGGGTTTCTACAAGTAGAGCAGCAGCAAGAGGAAGTCTAGGGAAAATGTGGGGCTACTCCTGAATGGGACAGGGAACTGATGACAGAGGACACAGAAAAGAGAAAAGTAATCCATGCCTTCTTCACTTCGGTCTGACCTTCAGTAAAGAAAACTGCTACTCTCTTCTCAGTGCTATCTAGACAGGACAAGAAGCATATTAAAATACAGGAAACACCAGCTAAATATAAGAAAATGCTTATTTATGTGCAGGTGATCACCACAACATGTTGCCCAGGACCCCATCCCACCAGGTTTTAAATCTCCAAGGATGAAGCCTCCACAACCCCTCTGGAGGTTGTGCCTGAGCAGGGACACTGGACCAGGTGATATCTAGAGATCCCAGTCAACCTCATCCACTCTGTGATTCTGTGATAACATAAAGCAAAGAAAGCAAATTTTCCCTACTGCAAAAGACAAAAGCTGGAGTGATGGTATTTTTCCCTTAATGTAATCTAACCTATACTCAAGTACCCAAAAATAATAATCATTTCTTATTTAATTTGACTGCTGGATTTTTCCAAGTAGTGCATTGACATTAGAAGTCTTTTCATTATTATTGATGTTGTCTGATTGGAGATGGAGTTACATTACTTTCATTGTGATTGACTGTCCTTTTTCAGAAGATATTGTGAAGTGTTTCTGTTTACTATTTACTGCTAAAGCTGTTTTGGTAAGATATTAGAAAGGGAAAAAGAAAACATCTCAGCTATGATGGGTGCTGTCACTCATTTGGGTGGTTCTCTTTGCCTGCAGAAAAACCTGGCAGACCACAGCAAACCCCATCATGGCAAGGGTTGCTGCCTTGCAAGCAAATCCATTGCTAGTGATGATAAAGGCATAACAAACATGAAATTGGACAGCTCAACCATCTATTAATCATGGAGAAATGCAGAATGCTGCATGTGGTTCTACACAATGGATGATGTCTTTTATAAGCAGTAGTGTTTTCTGAAAGTCTTACATGGTTTTGTTTTTTCTTAAACTTGTGCAATACATATTTTTCTCTAATCTGAAAAAGGGATGACTAAAAAGGGGTATGACAAAGATCTGCAAAATCATGAGTTGTATAGAGAGGTTGGATAGAGACCAAGTATTCATTGCCTCTTCCAAAACAAAACCTGTGGGGGATCAAATTAAGCTGTTAGGAGCTACACTGGAAACAAAGGAAAGTTTTCTTCATGTAGCAGAGAGGAGGTTTAAGGAACTGCATGCCAAAAGGTACGGTGAGCGCCAAAAACTTGCAGGAGCACTAGGGGACACTGGACAACTGCACAGAAAATTACTGAGCATTATTAAATRCTCAAGCACTTTATCTAGATCAAGAAGTCTCTGAGCGGCTCAGCAGATGGAGGCTAGAAAGTATCCTGTGTACTTACCCCCTTTTGCAATCTTTCAGAAACATTCCCATTTGGTCACTCTTCCTTTGAGTCTCCTCTTCAGGACAGGCTGAAGTGTTCTCCCTAAGCAAAGCAGGAAGAAACAAATAACTACAGAAGACAGGAAACGGAAAAAGGGGAGGGGAAGATCAAAATAAAAAAGAAAAAAAATTTTAAAAGGGAAGACTTCCAGACCACCCTTGACAGCACTTACTGCTATTTTCAAATATACACAATCTGGTGAACACTGGTCAGTGCCTGGGGCCACACGATCTGTGGTCTGAACTGTGTGACCACTGGCAAATGTCAAACTCAGCATAAACTTCACAGTAAATGTGATAATTAGATACATAATTTTACAATATTGTTGCAGGAATATTGTTACTTTATGCGGTTATATTAATGTGATTACCCAAATGATCAATGCTCTGATTTGTATCAAATCAATGTCTGACTATYACAAGTTAAATAACTATATAAAAGTAAGATATTATATATGTAAAAAAAGTTATGCATTGAAATAAAGCTTTTGAAAATGACATTCATTTAGAATGCCRCTTCGGTAAAAACAAGCACAGCAATACCTGAATAAAACACACTTAGACTTAATAGATTTTATAGGTACCAATCTTTCATATAACCCTCTCCTTAAAGTAGTTGTAGGTTTTAACATAACAAAACCAAAGGAAGAAATATGCAAGATAATATTAACTTGTAATCCTTAAAAACACACACAAAAATAGGTGAAATCCTCATTTAGAATTTGAGATAGAGGGAAGACAGATTGAGAAGGAAGTGTGTTCTTTGTGAGGGAGCAGCAATTCGTACTTTTCTAGCAGCCATTCACTGCACAAAAGTCTACTAAAGTATCCAAGAAATAACTCGTGATGGCATTCCCTCAGTCATCTTTATTACAGAAAAATAAGCATCCAGCATGCTCAATAAGAATATAAGACACGTGCATTGRAAGATTTTAGTACCTAAGGCACCTTTTTTATAAAGAACTGCTGCCTGAAGCACAGGACTACTACAGAGAGAGCACTCATGGTTGCAGCACTCTACTTAGAATAACAACAGTGAGCTATTTTATTTTAGCTAGTGACAAACATTTGAAACAACCAATTTCAGGGAGTATATTTTTCCTTTCTATGAMAGTATTTCCCCATCTATTCCCCGGAACAGCCCAACTGACTACCAAGGTGCAGAGCAGTTGTGTAGCACACACGCATGCACACGCACACATGTAMATTCTCTTTTCCTCAGAGGAAAACTCTATGGGTCTGGCAGAAACGAGGTCTCCAAAAGCACATACTTTGTACCCAGAAACCAGGCTTCAGAATAATACTCTTCCAACCAGAGGAATTACTGGTACTTTAGGTAGAATGGAGGAAAATGTTGTTTCTTTCTCTTCCACTKAATCTTCAAGCAGAATTTCCTTTGCACCAAAGACAACAACTATCTTATAGTTTSACATAAAGCTTAAGTTGGAAATGCATTGGCACCAACAGAAATAATAATTTCTACATCACTTCCTTATTCTTACCTCATGTCATCCTCCCCTTGCACTGGCAAAAGGGTTGATCCAGAAGAAGAAACTGATCTGGGTTATCAGTGACCTGTCAGTACTTTACTGGTCCTCTGGTGGCTTCCTTTAGGTTTCTGCAGCTTTGGGTGTAAATCCAGCTCTGTCTTTAATAAATGCAAAGGGCTTTAGAAGTCCTCTCTCTCACCAGAGGCTTTAAGTAAGCCTGAACTAGACTTTTGTTTTTCCTGCAAGTTAACTTGCAGGTCATCTTTTTTGTTCCTTTCATGTTATTAACCCTAACTTCATGTTAATGTTACCAAGTAATAATCACATTAAGTTGAAACTACTACTCTGGRAGTGTGGGAGGAGAAACAGAACTTGAAAGATCTCTCTTGCCAAAAACATGTATTGCAGTTAGCTTGCAGACGGTGGAATAATAGCTACTGGTGTTCAGGCCAGTGTTCTACACTCTCTGTAACTACTCTTAAAGGCCCTAGGAAACATTCAAATTCAATTTGAACCCCTCMGTTCTGAATTAGAGTCTATCAATGCCAACAAAACAACAGCCATTGGAAATCTGAATGCAATGGAAAGAGTAGCTCCTGATTTACTCTTCAGTCCYGGTGGGCTTCTGCACACAATGCCACTGCAGCTGTGCTGCTGTATGACATCTTGGTGAAGAAAAAAAAAAAGGGGATTTTATAAAACCAAACTAAAAGCACTATTTTAAATTTTCTTTTTAAGTGTATAAAGCTTTAATTAGCACTGCTCAGCTGGAAAGCTTATAAATATTGAATAGCAGTAAGAAGTAGTTTACTTTTACATATATCTTGGCATAAATTGGGGTCATGTGTAATTATCCAAATGACAGCATCCTCTTTGAGATCGTTTTAAGAGGATCACATTTCCTGATCAGTGTTGGGAATAACTAATATTAATGAGTGCCACTGAACCTTTAATGTACCTCCTTTTTATTCTCTAAAAGGATTACTTATGTTCAGAGCTTCATTCATATTGGAATAGGCTGTTCCACGTCACTTTTTGTGACAATTACTAGAGTTCTGTTTTATTCTGAGGTTCCAAAGATAATTGGCAATGTTTAACTAAATATTAAATATGAATCCCCATGAAGGTTTTAAACCTGAATTTTGAGTAAGCGTGTGATGTGAGAGATGTTTTGACTATTTTACTTCAGATGTTCTTACACTACCACAAAAAACTATATTTAACTGATGAAGTTATAGCTTCATCTTTAAATGCTTCCAAGGTCAAAACATTTTCCTGTGGAAAAACATTAGCAATAGTTCAAAAATAGAAAATACTTCAACCTATTACAATGAAGGCTTTCTGATTTGCCTAAGTCTCTTGAATACCAGATATAATTTAGAAGAATTTTAGTCTGAGTGACACTCCTTTGTGCCTACATATGCATCACAGGTACATGGGTTAAAGGTCTTCCCTTAAAAATACTGTGTTATTCCCAGTTGCTGTTTTCCGATGACTCATACCAGATTCACTTCCCAGTACAACTCACTATCATTTAATGAACCTCAGCTCCAGAGCCAGCCAGCATCACCCCTGTGAGCTTCCCACGGGGGAATCTCACTACGAAAYCAGGTGCTCCAGATTCTATTAATTTCATTCATAATTATCAGTGGATGAGATCYTCAAGCATGTATACCTGTGAATGTGTTTCTCACTGTACTGTTTAGTAAAGACTAATATTTAGTTCAGCATAAGCTAAAGTGCTTTAATTGATGCCTGATTTCAAGTCAAGGGGGATCTCCCGATGCCAAATATTTACTTGTATAAACATGCTTGTTTGGTGGAGTGAAGTAAAGTAAATGTGACCTAAACCTGTCACTCAAGAGGGTATTTTAGTTGACATTACTGTATTCCTGTTATGTCTTGGTATTTCTCTTGCCAAGATTTTGCATTTTGGTTGTATGAATTTCCTCGGAAAGAACAGTTTTGTCATTTTTTTCAGATCCCATGGCACCTATGGCAACAATAGGATGAACAGACAGAGTTTCCACTTTAAACTAAGCACCAAACACAACCTCAGATTTTATATCCACCTGGCAGGTAAACATTTGAAACAAATGCTTCATGTAGAGGAGCTATATCCTGCACAGGACAACTTCTACTTCTATTGAACACTTCTGTTCTTTAAAGTATTCTTTACAAAAATATTCAAGAAACMCTAGACTGATCCAGCAGGACTTCACTGCACAAAAGCTCAGATTTTTCCATCACTGGTCTAAAGAAACAATAAGTTCACTACAGACATTACCATCATTGTGTATCACAGATACCTTCCCCTCCTGCTTCTGTAACACCTTCAAACACCCAGCACTGCAGTGGAAGCCAGTCCAGGTCAGTAACTAAAAACTTACTCCAAATACTCAGTTAGAGCAGAATTTCTGTATTTTKAAGTAATGATAATTGTTCAAATAAACAGCTAGAAACTGCAAATAACTTGATATGTTGAAAACCCTTCAAAACAGCAGGTAGATGCCATACTACAGGAGTTGTGCACATCTCTTAGATGAAGACACCTGAATTTAGAATTAAATTAACTAACTTAAGCACAAAGACAACATACTTACCAATTCTGACAGCTAGTACTTTGCTTTTGACCCCAGTGGTGCCATAAGATTTTGGTAAGCTCATTATGTGTTGTCTATTTTTCCTTTTTATTTTTGTTTGAAAAGTATGTTTTCCTGTTAGGGAAAAAGGAAAGGATTGGCACACATGATGTGTGGCAACTTGCTGCATCCTGAGTTTRGGACGGAGGGTCTCGTCCTGAGGAAGCGTCTGTGCTGTGCTCCTTTCTCATTTGGATTTAAACAGCATACTCCTCAATGTTACCACTGGGTACCATGTCCTGGGAGTTCAAGACAGATCCCAGTCTCATAATACTTTGCTGTAACTTCTGGTGCTGTCACATACAGATATTCCCATTGCATCCACACCAATATCAGTACTTCAGTTAGAAACCTCTACAAAGTGAAGTGTTATCGATTTAATTCCAGTCTGCTGGAAGCAGACAGTTTACATCAGTAGCTCCTATCTAGGCCTCCACTGCAAACCCACCACTTCCTACAATATGGACAGTAATTTATGATAGAGACACCAAATCCCAGGACAGAACTCCTCCTCTTCCAGCAGGCACGGGTTATATCATTAGCTAAAGAGCTGTCACTCTCTATTGTGGTTCCCAATGCTTAAATGAGACTCTAGATTCCATTGGAATCTTATTCAGAATGGATTAATTTAAAATTTTTCCTGTTTGTTTAATTTCCTATCGCAGTAACCATGGTGATAAGCTGTTCAGGAATTAACAGAATATTTTGAAAAATATTAATGTCATCCCATATCCATTTTAATGTGTGCCGTCCTTCAGACATCAGCTCGGARTACTGTTAGTGTTGAGGTCCAGTGGACTTCTGTAATACTATTAAAGTAATTGATCCAGCTCCCAGCTTTAGCAGGAGGCATTTGCTGCCATTTACAGTACAGTATTTCACTTTTCTGGACCAGTTCCAAAGCATAGCATCACATATGGGCAAGTCCCAGAGCTTTCTATTTATTTATTTAAGAGGAGAATTAAACCWCAGAACTAGAGCATTATCCACGGTTATTAGCAATGCACTTGTGCTGAAAAGGTTTTAAGGATTTATACAGCAGTATCAGGAGCAGCTCTATAGGCTGCTTCTCTATTTTATGTTCTTTGCCTTACTGTACAGTGTGGGTTTTCTCATAATACTATTGTGCTCCTTGCATTCACTCAAGTAGGTGACTGTGGTGAATTTTCAAGAAAAAATGCTTCAAGGAACATATATATACCTTGCTATATTTGGAATGAAAATTAAGGAAAAGAGTTTGCAAACAAGAAAATATGTAAGTTGGATATATCATAAACAGAATAAGTGAAAAATCATTCTTTAATCACAGGCAGCAAGACATCATTATCTTGGAGCTAAGGTTGCTAAGCAACTTAGCTGGTACGAAACCTACAGAGCAGAAATCCTACTGTTAATAAACTATAAGTGTGGTAATGTCCAAAGTAACATGGATTAAAMTGATAACATATTTCATGTACTCCCTTATCTGTACAAACCAGGCAAGTGATAGTTTTATTTCCACTTTTCATTCTATTGATTTTTCATTTTGTTGAACCCTTTATCACTGTGTAATAGTATGGTATAGAAAACACAGTCYAAAAGATAATGCACAATGGGCAGTAGAATAAATATCAAGTGATGGCAGAATTTTCAAGACATATTTTCACTTACTRCACAGACTGTGGAAAGTGTTTTACCTGAAGACCTCTTGTGTGCTGCTTCTTACTTCATTCATAAAAACCCCATAGCTAYAGAACTCGAAGACCTTTTAGGAATTTTGGTCTTTAGGTCTAAATGCTACTTGTCAGTCCAGGTTCATCACTTAATTTGTCTTAAAGGCACAAAAAAATCACTCTGGAAACTATGAAAAGAAAGATAAAACAAGTAGATAAYAGTAAATACCTTTTAAAACACTCTATGGACATACTGAACGTGTCATAGTAATTACAAATAGTCCTCCAGGTATTTACTAAATAAGCATTTAATGTGAAAAGAGGYTGAACATGCCAAAATTACGACTGGAGTTCATCATATAGCTCATACTTATAAGAAAATAAGTCAGGATTTGTGAATCACAGAACAGGAGTGAAGGAGAAAGAAGACTACACTATAATTCTATTTTTCCCAGAAGGGGTAAAAACTGAAATCCTCCTCATTCCTGTCCAAACAAAATCCTGCAATTTCAGGAACTACCTCCCTGGCTTYTATCAGCATTGCCCACAGCCTTGTGCATCGAGGTTGTTTGGAGCTGACACTGGTGTCSTCAGAGACCTTGAATGTGACCCCTCAGTCACCGAGCTGCTCTCTACGACCACGCTGCTAAAACCACCACCACTCGTGCTGGAGCGGAGCTGGGTGGGYGGTGGCTGGACACAGCCTTTCCTTGTTCAACSTGCTCCTCCTGCTTCTGTTCCTTGCCTGTATTTCAAGTTATTATTACAAGTCTTTGTGGGAAAAGAAGGCAAATTCGAAACGGTGTTACCTAATGAAGGTTATGTGTCAAGCAAAGAATTCACAAAGCTGAAACCATGGCATTTTCGACTTCAACATTCAATTGCTTTACCTAATGAAATATGAAGATTTATTGGGTCAGTGTTCAGCTTTTTGGGCACTCTATTCTGCAGTTCAGACTATGGGGATAAGTGTAATAAAAGTTAGAATAAATGCATTTAAATTTGATTTAGAACTTGAGTTAAACCACCTTATTTCCCATAYACCTTTGAACCATCAAGGCTGCAACAGTCCTTACACTAACACTGTGTCTGTAGGGCTACAAATGCTTTTAAAATATGAACTTTGTAACCCTTCAGATTATTTTTGCTGGATCCCCATTGCCTCAGTACTCATCCCAAGAGCTTTTAATATCAAGCATTTTTCCTCAGCTTCTCCACTGACCATAAAGCATCACAGCAAGACAGGGAGGGGAAGACATTAAATACCCAGTGAAAGATTTCTGCTGACTTCAGTAAACATTAGATCAAGCAAATAACCATGCATCAAACTCTATCTCGATTAATAGGTTTCAGTGAGAACATATTTCATAAGCAAAGCCCACAGAAAAAAGACATTCATCCTTGTTTCTCTGAACTTTTAGTGGATGGAGCATGGAGTTAGAGCACTGTGGCAGTGATCTTTTCTGTCGGTTACCAGCACATGACCACGAGCAAGAGAATTATTACACCAATTTCTCATATAGGAACCACAGAAGAAGTTGGATAACTAACTGTCCAGGGAGCATGGGCTGTCTTTATAAAACCTGAAATAGAATATAAGTCTTCTGCATCCCAACTAAATGTCTAAGCCAACAGATTAGTTCTATCAACACCGGAACAGCTCTCCCTTTAATGGGCATCAGCTGTCTGGCCTCTATAACCTATGCTCTTTAACCATGCAGCTTTGAACAACATGTTTAGACTCTTGTGCCAGGTTGTGCCCCAGGCGTTTGAACTTCCAGATTTTTTTGGCATTAGTCTACCTTTCTTCGGATGACACCAATTTGAATACCCATCTTTCCTCTTCTACTCTTATGCTCAAAAGGGAGGACTGTCAATCTCTTGTGACATTACTCTCTGCAAAGGAGGAAGTTCAGTTAATTTGGGCTAAGAACTTTACCAACCCATGAGTGGAAATTATTCGTGTTAAYAGCTGTAGACTGTCCTCTGTGGATTTTATTCTTCTTCAGTAGCATTTATGAACACCACTTATAACAAAGCTCATTGTTACACCTTCTTCAAGAGCTGTTTAATATAATGGCTTTCCTATTTTGCTCTCTATGTGCTCAGGGAAGGGAAGCCCAAGAAAACAAAGAAAAAAGAGAGCCATCATTTTGATAGCTCTGCAGTAATGAATAGTTATTGCTACCTCCAGACTCCTTAGGTAAATGAYCCATCTAGTGATTATCACATCTCTGGAGTGATTGAACCTGCAATCCCTATGTGGTCTTTCCTCAAGGGCACCCGTTTAACTTTCAGGCAGAAGTTATCTTTCTCTGATCAGCCCCTGCTCCTTCACTTCCTCAGCAGGGTACTGACCTGAAGCCTCCTTGTAAATCATGGTGATCATTCTCCAGTGTTCCGAGTACAATTCAGCAGCTGCAGAACACTCCTCTCAGAGGATAACAGAAAAGCCGCTGATAACTGCCTTACTTTGCACTGCAAAATAAGAAGTTTAGGACAAAAGCACTAGGGAAAAAGCAGATAAATGACTGTAAATTACTCCTATACATGTTAGTCAAACCAAGATTTGCATCAACTTTATCCACTCCTGGATTGAGCAAGAATTTCTTTTCCACTCTACTCATTTTGCSTTTTTTCCTTCCTTCTTAAGATACAAAGAAGGCTGAACTTAATCCACCCGAATACTCTGGCAGGATCTCTCTTTGCTCTTCCCCTTGAAGTTTGAACTTCAAAGGAGTGAGATACCACACCTGGCACAGTTTAGTGACTGCATCCCACTGCAGAGGAGTTGATACAAACTGTGTTGAATGGCACCAACTGGAGAGAAGGAATATGTTGGCCCAGCACCTTTCGCCCCTTCCATCTGTCCCTACAATCCAGATCTGCCCATTCYGCTTCCTGTGTGGAAATTTTTTTTATTGGCCAAACAATTTTCACTCACCTACATTACATCTGATGCACCCCAGAGACGTGCACCTGAGGCAGCTGCCCCTCTGGGGTTCATCCTGCCAGGGCTCTGACACTAGATGCCTCTTCCCACTTTGCTGTTACACTTTGTCACACATATTAGGGATTCATGTTAGCTCGTGGCTTCAGTGTCTACAAGAAACCTGTCTTGTTCAGCCAGGAACAAGAAGGCTTATATAACAGTAATTCTCTGTTCCTCAGCTGCTCCATGCTCCCATAGCATCTCAGACAGCAAGTCTGCTTTTGAAACTTCTGGCTGGCAGCCTGCTCCAGTCTCCTGCAGAGAACCTGAAAAATAACTTTTTTTTTTTTTCCTCTAATGTTCCTTTACAACATTTCCTGTAGTTTTACAGAAGACAAGATTAAAAAAAAGCAAAGTACCATGACCAACAAGGACTTCTGTAGTGGGTGACAATTAAGGGTGCAATTGTTCAATAAGAGGCTGTTAGGATGGCAGTTTGTTACAGCTTTGCAAGAACCAGTGTGCAACAGTGCAGCTATATTTAGAGACTGTCCCTCTGAACGGTGAAACCTCCACTGCCTTGGTCAGAAGTCTCTCCAGTGCTTCAGCATGGTTTTCCTTTATACTTAACTCACATTTCAGATGAAATTGTGGAAGAGAAGTTCTATTTCTTGCTTATTTAACATCACAGCAACTTCTTCTAAATTGTACAGGTGACTGGCTTTTTTTCTTCCTCTGAACTTTCCCTCTTGTGCAGAATGGTGGGCTGCAAACGGTCCATGGATCGTGCACTTATTATTCCCCTTCATCCATTTTAAAGGCTCTGAAGAACTGTATATTCCTTAAAAAAATACATTAATACGTAAAATTAACATTAAGCCAATCGAAATRATAAAAATAATGTCTGAAATAATTATCTCTAGAATTCTTAGAATGATTATCTTTATTTTTAATATGGTACAGTACTATTTCCTTAGGTACATGGAAGGAGCTTTACTATAATGTCTGCAGGAGCTGCTGTAGATTTTTCTCTTTCTAATCTCAATCATCATTAATGTTTTTAACTCCAGATTGTAGCTACCAAAAAGCTTGGAATACACAGCAAAAATGACATACTCCAGACTCCACATCAGTTTCCATTGCCTTGATTTGTGGGCTCCCAGCCTTCATGATTTTGTGTTTATGTGCATTTCTGAGCCTTTGCCACCAGTTCACTGGACTGTGTCCAGTTATCAGTAGCCTACATTGGAAATATCAAAGACACTAAGATCAAGACCATTTTTCTTCTAAACGCCATACTAAACTTCAGGTTTTGAGGTGGGTGGGGGTTTTCTTGTTATTTTTGCTGATTTTTTTTAAAATTAAAAATATGACTTAAACAAGAGGAGGATCTTGGATTTCACCACAAGCCAATTAACTCTTCCAATTCTTCATCAGAATTTCCAAAGCATGCCTATGAAATCTTTATGAAATCAAACAGGCATGCCTATTCCTGAGAAACATTTCTGGTTGCAGTAGCTGACATGTTCTAAAAAGAAAAAAAAAACATTGTGCAGAGCTGCCATCAGATATAGCTTGATGCATTTCGTGCCACTGTAGCCTTACATCTCAAATTTCAACTGTGCACTAGTGCTTTAAGCCAAGAAATGAACCTGACTGCACAGTCAGCTTTAATGGCTTCGTATTTGATTATATTTATACCCTATTTAGTCTTGCAGAGCATGAGAGAACTACATTTAAGATTTCTTAGAAATCAAGCTGAGCCAGCAGAGCCATGGCTCACGAGACCTGTGCTGCTTCCCTGATGTTACAAGCAAATCCTGCTCAGCCCCTTGAGTTATGAGTTCCCCAAATACTTTCTTCTTTCAAAGTGACTGTACCCTACATTAACTGCAAGAGTAGGTGTTAAGTTTTGTCATACAATTTAAAAGCATACTATTGCAATTTATTTAACAGAGCTGACTAAGCTTCCTGTGGGGAATGGTGCCAAGCTCCGTTCTGCAGGTGGGTAGGGATAGGAGCAATGCTGGCCCTGATGCTGAAGCACTAGCTAGACGTTTCCCCAATTCACAATGTTATGCTGTACTTCAAAAAAAAAGTATCCATGTTGTACTTTAAGTCATACATTTTTACTTTTAACTCTGTTTCTGAAGTATAGTGAGCTTCATAAGAAATTCTATTTGTAATGGCTGAAACCATATTTTACCATTTGAAGTTAATATTATCAATTTGAGTTTTCTTATATTATTCTGTTTTTGCCAAAGATAATTTTATCCTTAAAGCATCATCAAGTAGAACATCCAGTTTCCATGAGTGATGGTAAAATGAAAGTATCTTATTTTGCAAAACCAAGAGTCTTGAAATAGTGTCATTAGTGCAGCAATAGCAAATACAGACCTAACAGAAACATCCTACATTTTGGTAAATAGGATCATTATTTCTCATTTCTTGTTGGTCTTGTATCTGCAGCCACATGAAGGGTGAACTGTTGATAATTTCCATTGTAAGCCCTGGCACTGAATTTTTCCAGCTACTGTTCTTTTTTTWCTGAACCATCCAATAATTACTAAGAAGAGAAGTGAAGAGCACTGGAAATATTTTCTTGTGCACATTTATTCCAGTTAACCAACATGTTCATGCAGTTGCATTATGCTTAATACAAGCTGGCTGGTTTGGTATCTCTGGGTCACTACATACTGCTCCTTTTAGGTTTTACAGCTTRTAAACAACAACTGTTGGATTAGAAAGATTGACGATGGACAAAAGTTGAGTGTTTAAGCACTAAACTATGTGTTGGGAAACAAAAGGTTTTGGGGGAAACTCTCAAATATTTTGTTAAAATTGTCTGAGGGCCTGGGGCAAAAAGGGAGCAACACAAAAGGCAACAGTGGTTTGGGTGTTTATGGGGATGTGTTTCAGCCCTCTGCTCTAACAGGATTTCTTGAGTTTTGCTCAAGGTAGGCACTGTCACACACAAAGAACTTGTGAGTGTTATTTTGTAAACCATTAAGACCTGTGTTTCGGGCACAGAAAATCATAGAAACCAAGGATTACTAAAAGATATTAAGCCATTGGGTTCAACTGGATCCATTTAGATATGTGGATTCCCTAGGCACTCAGCATTTGTACTTYTTGGGCACCAATCACATGTTTGCACTACTACAAAGCAAGTTTTACACRAAAAGTCCTGGGTTTGCTCGTTGTGCTCAAGACTGTACTTTTCAAAGCAAATCTCACTGTCCTCATTTACCTGATKTGGTTCACATTGTGCATCAGTTTTGATGTGCACTAACTCAACTAGTTTGAAGTGAAACTAAATTGGAAGTGCACATCAACCATAAATGGGCATTTAGTTCACAAAATGAGATCTTAACCAGTTTGATGCAAACCCACCCCTCACCCCTTCAAAACCCACACATTGAGTACCTTCAGCCTGTTTGTTCCTGCAGATCCACATCCAGTGCTCCACACTATTTGCTAATGCAGACAGAGCCTGCAGAACTGGAAAGCTTGTACAAGAGCAGATTGTATTTTAAGACTTCCCAGGGTGGAAGCTGGTTCTTGTACTAGTTTTCACTGTGCCCAGATAACAAGACTGTAATCTAGATCCAAATTTATAAATATTGCAATATTTATAAAACCTAGAAATACGAAAGAAAGATGAAAGGCTGCAAATCTGGAATCAAAGTAGGTTCTAGGTCTCCAACAAAAGGGGAGCTGAGGCTGCCAGACAGCARCAAACCAGGAGAAAGTTCTTTCCTACTTCAATACTGTAGGAAAAGCKATTGAATCAGGTGAGTGTCTTTCCTTTCTATCCCCACTGTCAGAAAAAAAGGAACAACTCTGACTTATTAGGTCAGCATAGTCTGCAAGGGTTTGCAGAATAACAAATATGTAAGTACTTTCTTGTGCCTAAGGCTTACCCTCTCAAAAGACTTATATATAAACCTTACACACGTAAATATATATATATATATATATTCATTAATTTCATACTTTGCTGAGCACTTTCAGAAATACCATAATCAGCTGGGCAGAACAGGGAATGTATTTTCAGTGATAGTGCTTTTGAACACTATTTCAYGTTTTCACAAAAAGTAACACATCTTCCATATATACCAATGCACAGCAATAAGCATTCCAGATTGCTGCTTTGTCTGGTTCTAGCAGTTAACCTGACCTTGTTCTTTAGAGAGAATTCTTTCCAGCTGAGATATCCAACTCCTCACATATGACCTCAAAGTCAGCCACTTTCCACCTCCCATGCTGAACTATGGCTATTTTGTCATGACAAATCTGCTGAGTGGGACTGCATGTGCAATAATGACTTTTAGCAAGAAAAAGGTAATCAGGGAAACACATTTTTGTGCATTTCAATATTTTKCAATTCATACGGAACAAAATGAAAATGTAGAATATATCAAGCTCGTTAGACCTTTTGGGAGTGAGCAGAAAGACTTCTATTTTAAAGAAAGCTTTTTACTGTTTCATAAAGACAGCCAAAATTGGGTGTGCTAATGACATAGCATTTGGAAAAAAGGTATGTATTATTTTAAGGCTAATTTGATAAATTGCCATCCTTAAGGACTTGATAATGGCTAAGTGTAATGCAGCTGCTCAGGTTGTATAAGGGTAGTATGATGCCTGCTCTTTGTTCTTTTTGAGAAAATGCTGTAGCTTGACTGAAGCGCTGGTGACAGACTGGGCTGATTGTCCCTACATCCCAACCTGAGGAACAGAATTTAGCTCTTAGAAACCATGGAGTTGATGACTTAGCTTGAAACCAGTTAAATTAGAATTAGCAACTGTATTACCCAAAGAAATCTCTCTAGGATACAGACTGAGATAAGTAATAACATACACTTACTTTATACTCAAACCACACCTGAATCAAACTCAGGAAAAGCAGGAGATGAACTTAGAGCTTAACTCCAGAGACAAARGACTAAGTTATACTGAGCAGTTTGGCTACACTGAGCTCAGTGGGGAGCACAAAGTTTATACTCCCCCAACTTTAGGCATTTAACAGGGCACTTGGAACAGGAGTGTGGCTGCCTCGCACTGCCTTTTGGGCTATAAAGACAGAGAGGTGCTTCCAMGGGTGATGCAAGTCTTAGGTGGGAATCAAATCTCTGGAAGAACTAATGCCTCTCATTTCTATAGAGAGTCTTAATTGATYGATGTTAAATGGGTTGAATTTAGATTTGGGACTCTACAAGTTTATATGAAGAAATGTTTGGGTCCATAATGCTTGTCTTCATCAAATTTTAAAACATGTAGGAGAATTTTTACAAGTAATTTTCATAGATTGACTTGTCTCTATGTAGCTGGTGGAAATAGAAATGCTATTTTATTATCAAATAAAGCAAACACTTAACAAAKTAATGCACAAGCCCCCACTAAATTTACATTTTTTCTCTGTTCCTTGACCTCTACTAATGCTTAAGTTTGCYGGTGTCCAGATAACCCATATCCAACAAAAATTTGGAAGGAAGTCATTATTACCCAAAGAATGAATGGATAAAATAGGCAAAAAATGAATTCTCTTTGAATGGAATTTAAATGGGAAAGAACAGAGCACATTTCATCTTGACATTTCTGACTCTACTGTCACATCAACAAGGACAAGATATATTTATTATATTGACCAACATTCCTGGAAAAAAACACATCAGCATCAGAGTATCTCTTTTGCCTTTAAAAATTTCATCATGGCAGTTGAAAAGGTGTMATTTCTTATGTTTTTAATATAATATTTAATCTGCACTTAATTACGAAAGGAAACCATGTAATCCACTTAATGAGATGGAGTTAAAAACAGCAAAAATGGGTACTCTAATATATAATGAAATTTGACAGCTGCTTATATTTAGAGAAATAATAAATTCTAACCAAGAAGTTGAAGAATTTAAAGAGGGAGCAAATTCTCATTGTATGCCTGAAGTCTGAAGGGCTATTCACCAGGGCACTAACAATCTTCAGAGCCAATAGCTCAAGATCTCATTAAACCATAGAATACTTTATGCATATTAAAACACTCAAGTCTGGCTCATTACTTAGATGTGCTGCAGAAGTGTAAAATCTCACTTAGTTCTACTGCTACTTTTCTGTCCAGCTTTACCAAAGTGCTTTTGAACAGGAAAGCTGCTCTAAGAACTTCTGTACTGCATATTTTCTTTTCTCACATTGGTGAAATCAATCGACATTTAGTCCTGAGAATAGTTATTCTGTCATCAAAGGATTTATTCTGTGATCAGTTCACAAAATAACATGTGCTATAAAGCTTTATGCATATTAAAAATGATGGACAACACAATTTCACATCCTCAGGTTGTGCAACCATACTTCTTACTTATGTAATCATCATACATAAATATTCCTCACATCAGAAATTATCTACTCTGTACTATCTGTATATCTAGAGCCAGTAAAACTGTAAAAGAAAAAAAATTGTCTTTAGATAAATGAATCTCTTCTAGGAAAGAAGTCATCATGTTCCCTCAAAAAATTGAAAGAAATTAAGCATAAAAATTGAAGGAAACAGGTAAAAAGATCTTCCCTGTTAAATATACAGTACTTAGTTCAATTAAATGCTATTTAAAGAACAAGTAGTTCTAGAGACATTTACTTGATTCTTCATCCAAGTGTRTTAAAACATAATTTGATCACCATCCACTCTTGGGTATGTTTTTACTCAGAAGGGCTACAGTCTGATATAGCAATCCATAATGAATCCAACAACTGCAGGCTCCCGATTTAAGGCTGAAAGGAAGGTTCACCTTTTTTAAAAGGTGAATGATTAACCACTGCAAATAAGGGCTGTGGTAGCTTCTCTGGTGTTTGGGCTCTCAAATCAAGATTAAATGTCTTTTGGGTCCTTTACTGAAGTAAAGYCTTCTTTGGTATTCTGCAGGATGTCCTTTAAGAGGTGATGCCCCAAAGACAGATATTAAGCCCCTGAAGACCCCAGGCACAAAAAGTTTAACCAATCAACACGAAAACTCTGAGATACTTTCAAGCCAACAGGACTCCACTGGAGCCTTCAAAAGCTAATGGACTGTATTGTATGAAGCTGCCAACATAAAACAAACAGATATCCTGAAGTACTYCCTCACCTGTATCTTTAAATCAATCCTACCGAGAGATTTTATTTTACTATTTTACTGAGGAAAAGTTTTTATTCAGAAAACAGAAACATTCTCCTCTCTCCATTAAAAACAATCAGTATTGTTGATGCCTTCTCAAGTGATGTAATCCCTGTCTGTGTTGTTACCTTTCTTTAACAATTGGTATGATATCTTTCCTCATTTTTATGCACTATTAGCAAAGYAAGCAATTACTGGGAGGRGGGGGAGAAAAGAAAAACAGCCTTTCAGACCAATGGGATAGCAAAAGCATAACATAAGAAAGCAAGAAGAGGCAGACTTGCTTGATCTCAGAGCAGTTGCCATGGCACTGCATCCGACTTCTCGTCTACAACGGCTGCAGATTTACTCACTCTCTGGCAGGTAGCAGCAGCCACGGGAGTCAGTTTTCGTCCTCTCTGGGAGAGGAAATTTATTTTCCCCTCACCTCTTAGGCATTAAAACTCAGCCTTGTTCACAGTGCCAAGAAATACTGAGCTGACCCTGAATTTCACACAGAGTAGGAGTCAGCCTACACCACTTCCCACACTGACTCCTCTCATTTTCAGCCTCTCACCTTCATCACCAAATCTGTTACAGTCAACCTCTCTCCAAAACTTTTTCAGTGTTTTGTATAGCAAAGTAATTCCTTTTGCTCCACTAGTTATAATCCTTTTCAATCTACAACATAATCTTTCCTTTCCTTCACTGAAATTTAACAGTGAAGTGGCCAGGATGACAAAGTCCAAATCTTACCTTCATAATAGTTTTTAAAATATTTTTAATGATTGCACCTATCAATCTATACAATGCCAAAGAAGAAAGGAGAAGCAGTAACTCCTCCTCCTCCTAAAACTTAATCTAACTGAAYAGGCTGTTAAGACAGATTTCCTTTTCCTGCAGCCTCCAGGGAAGCCTTTTTGGTGCACTTTGTCTCTTTCACTTAAATGACATCACCTATTCTCAGTATTTCCAAAAGTCATTTCTGCCTTTGAGTGATCTAAATATCTGCTGGCTGTAGTTCCGGCTCCCATTTTTAGCACCAGAATCGAAGGTGTTCCTTGTCACCTCCAGCTAACTAACAAAAAAAAAATTTCAAGTTGGTCAGATCTCTTCCCCTTCATTCAAACTTGTTCTCTTCCACCATTAGAACACTCAAACCTATTTCTCCCTTAGCGAAGCTGTTGCTAAATCTTATCTGCTTCCTTTTCATCTTGTTCTATAAACCTGGTTTCCTGCCTCTCTCTGATCCTGAAACCACAGTAGATACTTCTGACATCACCCCTTTTCCTGCTTGTCACCTCAAGTCCTTCGGTTTATTGGGAATCCAGCTTCTGACCACCCCACCCTCACCAGCTGCTTTTACCATTCCTTTACCTTTGACATTTAGGTTTTTCATTTTCAGCTTCAAAAGTCTCTGACTCCTATCTGAACTGCTATCTCAGGCTTTAGCTTAGCCTGTGGTGCCCGCTGAGCTCTCCATTCCAAATGCCCTGTGTTTCTCAGTCCTTTTCACAGTGTTCTCTGTCAATACTCTGTGCAATCACATGGAAATAACACAGCTTCCCTGGCATAGCTGCAAACATCATTAGCTTAATAATGCTTTTTATTTTTGGTAACAAGAAGAGGAAGCAAAAATGCCTTCTTGAGTCAGGTCCCAAAACAAGGGTTTGGCCCTGGAAATCCCTCTATGTTCCAACTGAACACAAAACTATAACAAATGTGCTACTCTGAACCACTTTTATTCCACTTGAGGGAAAAAAAAAAAAGTCTCAAACTTTCAAGCCACTTACCAACCTTGACACTTCAGGGCCTGAGAAACAAGGAGCAAACAGAAACTATGATTAAGATTCACTAGTCAATTCTTTGTGCCTTCTGCCTTTCCATYGCAGAGGCTCCCTCATCAGGAGCCTGCTGCCTAAAAGTGGAACTTCCAGCCCTGCAACTGTCTCCGACTGCTCAGAACAATGGTATCATTTATACACTGGCCATAGACATCAGCTTCACTGTTTGTAGCTATGCCCTTTGCTCCCTTTCAGAGTAGCACCTGATAATAATCACTAGCTTTAAAAACCAGTAACAAAYGCATACAGCAAAGGAAAAYACCAATTGCAGTAACYTGGCAACCTGGAGGTCAAAGATCCAGACCTGTGCCARCCAAACTGCTGTGTGACCTACTGTCAGATTATACATGCAACTAATTTCTGCATAAGCAATAAAAATACCTGAGCTCAAGCAGGCTACAAGGCTTATCTCCATGTCTAACCAYGCTCCAGATCTGCAGTCACACATCTTCACTTGGTACCTTTTTCCTTCTTACATTTTTCAGTGAATTTGCCTTAATGACATTGGGGCACTTCTTGCATTTACTTTCCATGAGTGCTCAAACAATTGAGTTTTCCTGACATAAATGGCTGTGGAGAAGGAATGAATGTCAAGGTCTTAAGCCAAAGCATTTGTGGCAACCTAGTATATGATTCAATGCAGAAATGATGTGCATTCTGTCATTCAGTAAATTGAAAGAAAGACACTATTCTGATTTATGATAGAGTACCTCTAAGTAACACAGCTTAGAAATGACAAACTAGCAGAGAGTTGCCTACAGTATATAAAGGGAAAGRCAGGGCATGAAAAGGTGAAATGGAAAAACACAAATGGAATCTAAATTATTAAACAAGGTCAATGAAAAATATGATACTTTACTTTTAAAAATCTTGAGCTGGTAAGAACCTGTCTCTCATTAGCTAAGTGTGACTTTCAACATACAGGTTGTGAGYCATCTTTCTTTCCTTAGTTTCCTTCCTTTGTCTTCACTATTCCAGTTCTCAGTGAAAGAGGCAGGTCCTCATGGTTATCACACATGTTCATCTGTTACAGCTGGACCTTTCCAAATTACGTTTCTCTTCCATCACAAACCTTCTCCTGTGGTCAGTTTATATTGTGCTACTCAGTAAACTTTACCAGAACAGGGATTTTCCTACTTTGTTTTATAAATAATTATGCCTTTTAATAAAAAAGTTAATTATGCACAGCAACATACAGTTAGCTGTATTCCACAGAGCCRGACAAGCTGCAAAACACATTAATAYAAGTGACAATAACTGCAAATATAGACAAAAAAGAGCAATCACATTCAGCACTTACGTACAGTATAAAAATGAAATCTGCATGTTTTACTAAAATACAAACCATATATGGTCCATAAAATGCTGATTTTAACATCCTTATTACTGTTAAATTATTTGCTTCTCACGGTTAGCAAAAATAGTCAGTTAATGGTACCATATTAGAGTTTAAATTACTATTATTTTTTGAAACAAAGTATGCTCAGAAAGTCTGTTCTACAAGAACACTGCTGAAATGGTGATTATTAGGAGAACACTAGGAGGGAAAGTGTCTTTCCAAGCAGCACCTCCCTAACATCACAATCCCATTTTCACTTAAAAGTTAAACCTGTGTATAGGATTTAGYAACTTTTCCCCATTTTAGTTTCAGTTTCTCTGTTACATAAGAGAAGTACTGAAACAGCACAGACCTATGATAGCTACTTCAACAGCTAGTTATTCATTTCAGAGCACAAGTGGTCTGCTTCCAATAGACGGTAAAAAACTGTGCTGAAAAAAATTTACAGAAGAGAAAAATGAACACAATTATTTTTACAAGCAATAGTGTTGCTTTACTTACCTGGCCTTGCAGCCAACTTCCAAATTTGCCCACACATCCATTTTTAACTTCTGAAACTCCTTGGGAAAGAGGGTTTTGCTTTGTGCTTACATCTAGTTCTATTTTGTGAATCACAAAGCATTTTTTGGGAGAAACACATTATAATTTCCACTTTAGTAAGATTACGGAATCATAGAATGGTTTGGGTTTAAAAGGCGCTTGAAAGGCCATCTAGTCCAAGCTCCCTGCAATGCATCTTCAACTAAACCAGGTTGCTCAGAGTCCCATCCAGCTTGACCTTGAATGTTTCCAGAGATGGGAACATTTTCTTTTAAATTTTTAATTTTTTTTTTTTGCCTGCAGAGTGAGGGCAGCCCCGAAATACTGCTGGGGTTTGGGAGCAGCCACCCATGTGAGCAGTCAAAAAAATCAGCCTGCTCCTGCACTGCCTGTGAGTACCTTTATTCCTATAATTAGGATTAAGTGAGGTGGCTCTCATATTCCAAGTCAAACACACCCAAATTCCTGCACAGACCAACAAAAAACCATTTTACTTCTTACTAGTTCTGCTGCCAAAACACCCTTATCATAGAATCAGATCTTTAGTCTTCAGCTCCTAGAGAAGAGATGCACTGATTTACCATGTAAGATATGAATACACTCTCTCAAGAGATTTATTTAAAACTTTGACCTACCTTTTCTGTGACTCTTTCTGAAGAAAAGACCTGAGAACACTTCTCCTCTGTAAAAACTTCTATTTTAGCAGAGTACAGCTCAGTTTGAGGGAGGCCAGCAATGGACTGCTCCATGCTTTTCTCCCCTCGCTGTGGGGTTCACATTGAGTTCAGAAACTTAGAAAACCTCTTTAAAAAAAATTTTAATACCTAATTTAAAATACTATTTATGAATAAACGAAAGTTAGAAATCCCATAGGATTAACATTCTTTGGGTTTAACCTGAAACACAATTGTTAATTACACATTAATATATTTTAATGAAAAAATTTACATTGCCCCGAGTTAAATCCTAGAAATGTAAAGATACATCTTTTAATGGCCCTACAAACTAGTAAAGTGAACACACTGCCTGTTGTTTTTCACAGGCTGCTAGTCACAGAGTACACACAGTGGTCCACCAGCTCCCWAAAGCAGCTCAGGACCTGCCAAACTATTCCATTTGCTCAGTTTTAAGGCAAAAGAGGAAGGCAGGCAAGTGTGCTGTACAAAATTATCAGACAGAAAAGTGTGGTAGGGCATAAATTCCTAAGAGAGTTACAATTCTAATGCACAAGAAATAACTTGCTACTTTCACAGTCGTAGCTATAATTTTATTCATTGTACTTAACAGAATGATGCAATAAAAGCACCTTTAAAATGGATGCACTCCTGAAGGAATTAAAGCATTTTCATGATCAGTAAGTTTGTTATAGAGAAAAGTCCTTTACATTTCTCTCTCTTTCCAGTAATGTCAGCTTGCTCTGAGATGTGAAATCAAAAATCCATCATGAAAACACACTTTGAAGAACTTGGGCCTAATCTTCAAGCTTCAGGGTTGATTTTTTTGTTTGTTTATTCACTGTCTAGGGAACATGTAAAGTAAAAGAAACTTCGTGTTTTTCTAAGTATTTGTTCTCATGGCATTAATTTTCGCCAYTTTAATCTCAGCAGGTCACTGCAACTTTGCTATGTCTCAATTTACTGTACTATATGAAAATACATTCACATAGAGAACTTCTCATCATAAACAAACCAGCTGTAGAAGGGAGGGAAAATTACCCTTTGTATTCCACCAGCTAGAACTTCCAAAGTGCCCCAGAGATGGTTACATCCAACYAACTGCACAAGTGCTGGCTCCAGCCTGGATCATGGTTTGAGAATCTCTGTGATATTCCAGCATCCCCTCCCCTTTCAAGACTATTAAATAGTATTTTATCATCTGTGTGTATATTCTACACTTAGAACAACCGATCCAGCTATTCTTTTGAGTAGAACTGGCCACGTCCTCGCATATACTATTAGTCTGAACTCATAATACCATCTTTAGAAGGTAAAAAACCCTACTGCCAGCCCAGACAAAAAAAAAATTCTCTTATTGAAGGAACTTTCAAATCTACTGACATGCCCGTTTGAACCAATACTTTAAAAACTCCTTGTACTGAACAGATTTGATTGATATTTTACAGTAATGCCTTCTGTCAAGGAAGCATCCAATGGGAACAAGTTACTATTTGGTTTCTAACATGGCTTGCCACATTTTTACTAGTGTTTTCAATGTCCACACAAGAAATTGCCCATTAAATTTATAGACCAATTTTATGCTAATTGTACTCATTACACTCTGTGAGAAAACTAGGTAATTGGGTTGTTGTACTTCTATCTCTAGAAATAAATTAGAATTCCTGCTTAGTTARAATAATTTAAAATGTCTGACTGTGCCTGTTCAAAGCATCCATTAACAAATGCTGGCTTCTACTCGACTTCCCACTGCATTAAACAGGCCATTTCTGCACACAAGACAAAGCAGCTAATCAACTGGAAGTTGAAAATAAATATGCAGGGAGCAGGCATACAAACCGCGGCGTTAAAATGCATTTGCCTTATGCCAAGACTCATTTGTAAATTCATCAAGTGTTATACTTACTAAGTCATGTTGATGTGTTTTCAAGATGGTTAACTGCTCGAAAACAAATAATATTTACAGTACAGTTAAATGGAGTTATTCAGCAATACTCAAAAGCAGAGACTGAACAAATAGGTGTACAGAAGCGTTTGTATTGCTGCAGCACACAGGACTGTGCTCTAGGGAAAGCTGTCCCTGCCCATGGCAGGGAGGTTGGAACTAGATGAGCTTTAAGGTCCCTTCCAACCCAAACCAGTCTGTGATTCCATGATATAACCCTCAGATCCTTTCAGAGCTAAGGGGCTCTGATGTCAATTCTCAAGACCTCTAAAATTATGCACAGTCTCTATGTGACTATTCAGAGATCTAGGAGAGCCAGTATAACGAAGCCAAGCTGTCCAGAAGAAAATGCCAGGAAGGAGTACAGGGACTGAGTAWTTTCATATTTGTGAAGATTCACTAACTCTCTGCTGGGAAACACTTCCCTGCACTTAGGAAGCCATTAGGTTCATAAACCTGAATTCTTTCCCAAAGCGGAACAACTAAGCCTGCTCCAAACATATCTCATAGGCTAATAACTAATCATACTATTACCTTAATCAAATATCTTTGGGATAGCTAACCACAGAGTTTTAAATTAAATTCTATCTTCTAAGGGATAATAAACTTTTAGGTACAAAAAAGKGACAGCCACCATGCTATAAAACACCCTGAGTAAAGAGGCAGTCACCCAATCAGGGCTCAAAGTTTCGCCTTCTATACAATGGAGATTCAGTGAGTCAGGAGAGAAAAAACACACACAACAGAAATAACCAAAAGRAAATTGTACATTCGTACTTGGAAAGCTCAGATGTAAATAAAAGAACAGATGTTTTCGTTTGTTTTGTGAAAGGTGGTAATCRAAGATCAGTCATCCATGCATCAAACAAGTGCTCTACATCTGTTGACTCAACAGTGCTGTCACAGCACCACAGCTCCTCCTGAGAATGCCTTCGAAGTCGAATCCTGGAGGCAAAATCATCTGAGAAATGCTTTGTTTGAGACGTGATTAACAAAACCTCTTGGCAGTAGCTCCAGCTCAGCTATTCTTTTCGAATTCCAGAAACAACTATAGCTAAAAGAAATTCACACAGAAGAAGTCAGGCATAGACAGGATGCTATGCAAATCTGTGTTAAGTGGATACTGAGTTACGACTTTGGCTTGTATTTTGAACTTAGCTACCTAGTGAGTTCAGCATTAGTTTACCAACTAAATCTTGCTACAGCTGCTCCCTCAGAACTGCAATATTACTCTAAGAYTGGGCATCCTGCTGTTGAGCCAGAAATGATATTGACTGGGAATATAATCACCAAAYCCAAAGTGGTACCTGATGGGAATTATATTTTTAATTACAAAAGTGAAAGCGACTCTGACATTCGGAAATAACATGAAGAGTTCTGTAACAAATATAAGTTCTGCATCAAATTAAAGCAATCAATACTTCTAGAACTGGAATAAAGTAATAGATCTTCACAAAACTAAAAATACAATATATGGTAGAAAAGAAATGGGAGACTTCAAAACATCCCTTAAGTAGTTTTTGGTAAGAACCGATGCCCCTGGCACCTGAATGCTACACACTTTGTGGAAACAAAATGATGTCTAAAAAAACGGGCATTACATACAACCATCAGTGGCTCCGTTTAGGAAGGAAACAATTCCAGAAGAAAAAAATTCCAGGGAGAAAAAAAACCTCGGGGARTACAACAATTCCACTGCCAACAAAAACTTGAAGTTACTACTTCTTAGACTTGTTACCCAGTAGATTCCCCTAGTACATTGTTCATTTTGACTAGTATTTCCACAGAACAAGYGATGTTTTAGTATTAGGGGGCTTTACTTTAGATGTGAAAAATTTAAGGTCAGAGATTCAAACCATTTAAACTAATGCATGTATTGAGTAAAAGACAAACTTCTTTTAGGTCGTTAATTTGGCTAAAAAGGTGGTATTTTATACATAGGATCATAGAATGGTTTGGGTTGAGAGTAATGTTAAAGCTCACCTTGTTCCAACCTCCCTGCCATTGGCAGGGACAGCTGCTAGACCAGGTTGCTCCAAGCCCCATCCAACCTTGGCTTGAACACATCTCCAGGGATGAGGCACACACAGTTCCCCTGGGCAACCTGTTCCAGGGCCTCACCATCCTCACAGGGAAGAATTTCTTCCTATTATCTAACCTAAACCCACACTGTCAGTTTAAAGCCATCACCCCTTGTCACCACATGCCCTTAAAAGGTCTCTCACCAGCTCTTCTGCAGCCCCTTTAGTACTGGAAGGCTGCTGAAATATCCAGCTGAAACGTATCCATATTTCTGTCCCTGTAGTTCTGTCATCTATGAAATCAGAAAATTATATTTGATCAGAAGTATGGAATCCTTCACAGTAAACTCACAAGGGCAGTTTTATTCTTTGCTTGTACACTTGTTTTCTTAGTGTACTCACACAAACTGCAGGTGCAATATTAAAGGAATAAATCAGTGATGAGAAGTSGCACATTAATGTGCAGATCTCAACTTGAAGTTGCTCTTCAGCTTGTACAAATTGTAAGGAACCCCTGCAGAAYGCAGAAAAAGAAATGCATGAATTGGGATTTATTAGTGTGATAACAACGAAGCCTCCTTATTTCACTCATTATTAGAAAACTTCTAAGTTTTAATATATTCTGGCCTATCATGAACACTGAGGCCAAATGAGATTGGCCAGTATTCATCATTCACTGCTGCAAAATAAGGTACCAAACAGCAAGGATTTTGTTTTGAGGACTTTGTCTCTTCCTTTATCAATATACCTTGTATCGCAAGAAACAGCTCCAAATAAAGGGGGACACTGTAGCTCTGCATTTTGCAGTTCTTTAGTTGTGTAGTGTTTTTAGTTCGGCAAATAGTTTCTCACGCACTTTTGTATAAACATAATTYTTGTTATTACTAACCGGCCAAATGTTTATGAATTCCTAACCTATATGATAGACAATTCTGTTGACCAGTGAACAGCAAGAGGTAGTATTCCCATCCTCCAATCCACGGTAGTTTCTGAAAACATATAAATAAAGACCGAGGGCAGAGGCTCGCTCTCTCTTTCTTTTCCCCTTGGCCTCTGCCCTGTTAGTAGACCCTGACAGCTGTGTCCGTGTGTTTATTCGTGTCCGAGAGTGACATCACACCTACACAGAGTATAATGCAGCAAAAACTACTGGACATCAGCTGCTGTGATAGGAATACAAGTGCAATGTGTGTGAACAGAATATCCAAAACTGAGAGGGTGTTTGCTCAACATCTGCTAMGATTGCCTGAAAATGAAGACAACCATCAACTACATGAAATAGTGATCAGGCAGTTACCAAGAGACCTCAGGTGGGAAAAAAAATCAGCTTAAAAATCAAATATAAAAAGCACTAATATTTCTAACAGTGAGAAAAAAGCAGTGAAAACCTAGTCTGACACCAAGAAGGTGCCCTGTGGCACCTCAAGCTCTGCAGCGGCCTGAGGGAACACCCTCCCCTGACAGTGGGCTGAGAGCACAGGGAGCAACAAGCACGGGTCACTCCTAAGGTGTCACCTTTGGGGTGCTGCCCCAACAGTTGGGTGGATTAGTGGGCCACAGGAAGAGCCCAGGTGAGAATGCAACAACAGCATCCATATCTCCAAAGATGATGGATGCACACAGGATAACACGCTCCTAGAAGGGTCAGCTCATACTGTTAAAGGGACAGAGGTGAGCACTGACCTGCAGATTTCGGGGGSAGGGGTTGCTATAGGAGCATGATTAGATACGTTAAGGTGTTTACTAAGGTTTCGTAAGGGTCTAGTAGTCATTTATCTGTTATATTGCTGCTATTAATCCTGCCTGTATAGTTCATGGACTAACAGTTAATTACAAGCTATCAATAAATCAACAAACCACTTCAATTCTAACTTGATTTAAGTAAGCCAGGAGTTGTTTTTCCCCTACAAGCAGCAAATGCACTTCCTTCAGTGTTTTCTGCTTCACTCAGGTAAGTTTAGCTGAAGGCTACATATCAATCTCATGTTTTTCTTTTTCTTTTTTATTCTCTTCTTCCTTTTCCTTCACCTGAAGGCATTCAAGATTCTCAGGAAGTCAAACCACTATCTACATAGGTCACATCTGCTTCAGTACTCAGACTGATTCCAATCAAACCACCACAATAATTGCACTTCCCCAAAATAATGGCTCCAAAACCAGGGTGAAAATAGATCATGTCTTTGAAAAGCGGATATTAAGTTCTTGGGTTAGACAAATGAAAATTTAAGGGGTTTAACATGCATGCTGACTTTCTTAAATGTGGCTTCTTAAACAAGGTGATGTAACGAATTTAATCCCCGAGATCAGGTTTTTGCTTCAGGACATTCCAATTAAACACAATATAAAAGCTTGGTGTGTTTCTCTCCCTGCAACTGAGAGTTCRGTGTTAGCTCTTAGTTTATCTAGAAAACATTAAAAGAATGTCATTCATATTTATTTCTTTTTTAAGCAAAGAAATAGTTATATTTCATTTGGTATGGTTCACTTCTGTACTTCTGCTGATGGCACTTTKACAAATTAGAGGTAATGAAGAATCCTCTTTCATGTTTTAACTTCACAAATTCTCAGTCTTCAAAGTATAGGATCTCATTCCTTTTTCCTAAATGGACTTGAATAAAACTATACATTGATGGATCTTGTAATCAAACATACAGACCAAGCATACTCACTGATCTGTGACTCAAACCCTAAAATAAAAATACTCATGCTCATTAAGTGTAAACATGCTCCTTCTAAACTTATTTTTATTTATGGGTTCCTAGCTTTTGATGAGTCAAAATAATGATCTCCTCAAATTCTTTTTTCACTATTCTGTAATCAGGAGAAAAACATTCTGTACTATGCATAAAGATTTTTTAAATTAACTAAGCTTACAAGAGATGTCACTTTCCCAACTAYTTTTTAGAAGTTAGTTACTCTGCAAAAGCTGACTCTTAGCATGCACGGAAAGTACTAGGCTAGCAACTGGCAACCACATTCTTCTTCATTACAATTTTAGAAAGCCATAAAGACTTAAACCTGAAAAAGAATTCAAATGAAACAGAGCTGTATGTGACAAAAACGTCTGTTCACAGCAAACTAAGTGTTTTCAAAGTTATTCAAGCAACTAGTAGAAACCAGAGTAACCTAGAATTCCAAGAATACATACTACAGAAAAAAAACCATAATTGCAGTTTAAAACCCACACAAAAGGCAGTTATTCAAACATAGTCAGCCAGGGAAACGAATGCCTTGCCTGCCTGTTACACGTCCCCTAATTTCAACCCACACTGCTCCAATGCCGTATTTATTACTCCTTACTTCTATTACTCCCCACCCCTTTTCCAAATTAATGGAATATCTACACCTTTTTTTCCCCAGGTGCTAGGAGGAAAACTACTCACCTATTTCTCCCTGTTCAGAAGGTATGCTTCCCCACTACCAAAACACTTTTCTGTTTATCTATGCCATCTATGAAATACGAAATCAAAGAACTGGAAATCCTTCCTTTTCTCCATAACTTCAGTACTTCAAAGGAGCACAGTAGGAGCACTTCTCCAATTAACATTTACCCAGCACATTCCACCTCCTCATTCCCTTAACACATCTGAGTCACAACCACCAGCTCAAGTCACTGGAAATTAACCTACTAAAGAAACAATTTATAAAGTTACATTAATTTGACACATAACTTCACAGAAACTCACATATGGGAAACCAGAGATACCCCCAGAAATATGGGAATAAGCCAGAGAATACCTGTAGAGAGATGCAGTATCTTGTATTGAGTCCACTGATTTAGTATTAAAAAAAATCTTTCACAGAAACAAGCTCTTGCTTTAGATTTCATCTTTAGAAGGCTTTAAAGGTTATGAGACCACTTGGAGTCTCTCCCCCTTTTTCCAGGAGCACTACTGTTCTTTTCCAAGGAAAACAAAAAATTAACTCATTCCCCTCGAATAACTACGGGTTAGGCTTGTACGCAAAAGCAGGACAGAATATTCCTGCCCTCCTTATCACTATGAACCTTTTCTGCCCATTTCTTACTCGAAGTCAAAGCCTGGTAGATAAAATAAGCCCCCAAATCAGGGCCTCACAGATAAGAAGGCTTCTGCCTACCTGGCCTGTTGAGTTTGTGTCACTCAAGTTCTGTCAAACTCCACCTGCTGGATAATCTTAAAAAAGCCTAGAAAAATAGCTTAAAATGGCTTTTGTTCTACCAGTATTGATATACCACTCAGATACTATGATAGAACTTCCTGAATATTTGCTTATATATTCTTTATCCTTTTTGTTTCTCCCCATCTCTATGAGTTCTACAATCAAGCAAAATCTGTGGGCAGATTTTTTTCTAAACTCCTCATGTTAATGGACCATATTTGTAATTAATATCAATTTCTGGTAATGCAGTTACAGACAGGAAAAGTGATAGACCCATGGCACAGCTAAGAAGAAAGTCACACTTCTTGCTTTTTAGCCTCTGACATAGAAGAGTGGAAAGTAGTGTGTAAATGTAATTTTAAACTAATATTTAGATAAAGTATCACTTTTAATTATTCTAATCTCAAACAATACTCACAGTAACTTTTTACCCATACTTTCCAACCCACAAAAACCATAATAATTTAGATCTTTGTATTTACTGGTGGTCTTTCTTATAGGATGTCTTATAAATATACCTGCCACCATTCTTTACTTTTATAATACACTATTCTTTATTATGATCTACCATCCTTGAGAAATAATTCAAAAATACACTCAAGACATGTAAACCTTATCTGGAGTAGCCTGTGATACTGAAATTCTAGAAGAGGCATTACTTTTGAAAACAGTAATTTAATCAAAAATTCAGAGAGTTGAGTTGCTCTCTCAAAGACTTGAGAGAGCAAGCTGCTCAAAATATTTATCTAGAAACAAAAAAATGAACCATTTTACACAGATGATGCTGTGGCACAGTACAAAAAAACCCTGCTGTGTGTACTTTATTATCATTTCAGGATGTTGTCACTAAATAAGCACAAGAGAAGACTGTCTGCAATTAAAAGTTCTACAGAAGTTTCACGACAATTATTATTTCTGATGAGCAACTATTTTTTTCCTCTTGAAATAAGTCCTTCTATTTTTGCCAGATCTCCAAATGAAACTGTTGCAGAACCTCTCTGGGCTGGTTTTGCCTAAGGRAAAAAAAAAAGAAGAAAAAAAATACAGATAGAGCTAATTTGAAGTTAAAATGTTTTGTAAAAAAATTTAAARCATCACTTATTTTAAAAGTACCTTCAAACAGAAAATGACAGCTCCACATTACCTGTGATTCATGGTATTTCCAGCCAATCATGTAGTAGATCTGAAACGTGGCAGGTACTGAGCCATCGCTATTTCCATACATTTCTGTTAGGGCAGGAAGGGAGAGAGAAAAGGTGCACAGGACGTCAGTCCTAGGAAACACTTCGTTCTCAGAACATCAGAACTAAGCATGACATGTCCATCATAATGACTCCTGGTGAAAGATTTGGGACAATAAAAATACCTCATACTGGTGCATCAACATAGTTCAAACCCTGGCATTATAATTAAGGTTAAAAAYAGCTTATGATAATGGCATTTTGTTCTATTCTGAAGCGTTTGGGGTTTTTGGTTTTGCTTTGGGTTTTTTTTACACAAAGGTCATAGAAAAAGACACAGAAAAAATGTTCTTAAAGTCATTTCAGATAAACTCATTACCTCCCAAATACTGACCTTGGTATATTGCAGCAGCTGCCAGCATTGTCTCCCTGTGTAGCAGAGGTTTTCTATTCCAAGAGCAATTACTCTCCCCCATACCTAAAAATATGTTTTAGCTTTAAGAAAAAGAAGATACAGCATATGTCATGAGTTAAGTGTCATGCACTAAGGACAGATTCTTACTAAACCAGAGTAAGTACAGAATCCTCTGCACCTCACTGTAGAAGAGAACATGCCACAAATCTTTAGGCGAGTTTCTTATGTGTAGGAGTACAAAACTTTTAATTGCGATGCTTTGCAATTTACAGCTTGCATTGCTAGGAATCATTTCAAATTATTACTTCTTCAGCCTGAGTCTTCAAACACTTAAGCTTTCTAGTATAACTACTCTTAAGAATGAGTAGAAAGTGTTTATTCAGACACATCACTGCATTTTTTTAACAGATAATCATTAAAATTACCATCCCAAGAGATTTAAAATACAAAATAAAATAACCACAATTCTATTCTCTTTAATCACTTACTGCATCTGAATGTTTCTGCTGAGAATAAATCTTGTCTTTTCATTAAGGAATTACTCCAAACAGCAGWTTGGAGTCTTATCTGAATCTATTGATTCAGATAAGAAATGCCCTGAGTTGCTGTCAGTAACAACAGACTGCATGTGAGTGACTGCTTCACAATCCATGACAAATGCAATCAGAATATTAACAAAATTGTTACTTGTTTGCTGCTCCTCAGCAGGCTCCAAATTAAGGATATAYTTATTCTCATTCCAAAGCAGTTTGCTGAATGCCCTGGTAATTAGAAAGGCTCACAGGAGAAGTCAGTATGTGGGATACTGAGGGCTTTTCCACACCTTACACTGAACAGGCTCAGAATAGGAATCCCAGGAAAGCAGAACATTCACAGCAGGCCATGAAGCAGCAAATCTTTGACTTATGCTTCCCAACATAAATCTCCTGACAGGCATAATCTCCTGACTCACTAGGTAACAGGAAAAAAACTAATGCTTCCCCTGTTGCAGTAAGATCTACTCATATTTTTTAAAGAAAGAAATTTTTTGTGATGAAGATGGTTAAATACTGGCACAGGYTGTTCAGAGAGGTGGTGGATGCCCCATACCTGGAAACATTCAAGACCAGGCTGGACGGAGATCTGAGCAACCTGATCTAGTTCAAGATGTCCCTGCTCMCYGCAGGGGAGTTGGACTAGATGGCCTTTAAAGGYTCTTTCCAACCCAAATGATTCTATGATGTGGAGTTAAGAAACACACAGTGTTTCTGCACCACTGATACAGAAAACATTTGTTTCCACAAAGATTATACTTGCCTTGCAAGTCTTCCATAACCTCAAACAACCCTGGGTAGTTGACTTGGATTTCATCAGTATCCTAAAAGGATTGAGAAGCTCAGTGTTAGAGCAGACCAAGCTAAAGCAACAGCATCATGTCAACCTTCGGTTTGTTGTACTAACAAACTATTCTCAGTCCGTGGCAGGAGGGTTGGAATTAGACGATCTTTGAAGTCCCTTCCAACCCAAACCATTCTATGATTCTATTCATCTGCCTCTTCTGCTCAAATCATGTACTTCTAAGAAGAATGTAYTGTTTTACCATTTCTAAAAAGTTTTGCTTAGTAGCCCAAATGCAATCAAATTTTAATTTAAATGCYATTATTTTCTTCTTGGTTTTAGAAGAAAGAGCAAGCGTCTAAAGCTTTGTCATGCAGGTCTAACATTTCTCTGACATTTCTCCAAGAAGACCATCCAAATTCTATTGGSCCACGAGCCAAAGATACACTTCAGTTGGTTCCATTAATCACCACAGAGCCAAAACCAGTGGCAGTCCAAGCTATTTCAGCAGCCTATTCAACAAGGTGCAGAACACGCAGAAGGAAGCAGTACGTTATTAACATATCAGTAAACAGGGATTTTTATATTCCAGCAGCTCTGACGTTCTGGATCATTCTGGCCGATTGTTCTCTTATATGTAATTACCACAGTCAGGGTGTTAAAGCCAGCCCTGGACAGCAGATGTCCCAAATCRGCGACGGCAGTGAAGGGCGACACGTGGGGAGAGAATCCCCCTTCCCTCTCCAGCTCTGCCAGCTGCAAAGAGCAGCGGAGCTCGTACAGMGTGTCTCCCCCAAACATGGCTCCGATGAACACTCCATCTGGCTTAAGAACTTGGTGAATCTACAACACAGGAATACACATTGCACGGGTTTTTTACATTTAMCTTAAGTGGTCCTAAGACTTTTTTCCTTAATGAACTCAAAAGCAATCATAACAGCTGTAACAGACTTTTATTACTGGCCGTGTTCCACACGGCAAGCTGTGTCGCAGCTTCTAGTAACACGGCAAACAAATACTCTGTCTGAAGAGAGACTGCTTTTTAAGAGTGAATCCTCAGAAATTACAGTCAGGAAACACAGAACAAACTGTAGAAATTGAGGGTAAAACTATTTTCAGCAGGATACTCCTGAAACAATAGTCTCAATTAATTTACTCCTAAAAATAGGGTAGATTAATATAGCTGCTGCTTACTTTTACTTTCTGAGAGCAGCAAAAGCACTTTTTAATAGCTTGATTTAAGAGAAATGGAGGCCTTAGTATCCAGTAGTGATCTCTGCACTTCTGAGAGACAATACAGTAATGCAATTTTTATTACATCTACTATTACTTATTAACTTGCCAGAACAGCAATATTGTAACTCCAACACTAAAGCTGACACACTGCTTTCTTGTCTCCTAAGTCCTAGTCCCCTTCCTAGTGAGAAGGCCAATAAATTCACGCTTTCTTGTTTCCTTAAGAATTGGCAATGATCCCTGGTTTAGATATCCAGAAGAGCCTTAGTACATAATCAGGCTAGCAAGACAGCAAAAGCTTCCARCTTTTGAAACAAAAATATTTTCAGTAGTTTATAAATTAAGTAATCAAGCTACCTTTTCTCTGCTAGTAAAAAAACCCCTGTAACTGACAGGGAGGAATATTAGGCAGTTAAAGGCAGTTTCCACTAGTTAAAGACAGTAATATCAACATAAGAAATTATGAAAGTGGCCAATTAACCCAGCTCCTTCCCTTTGTGAGACATTATAATGTGTCAGTTGTATTTACTGTGGGAGAAAATACATTTGACACTCTACAGAACATGTAAATGCCAGTGAAAATTGTGTATTTATTTTCAAGTATTTCAGTACTGAAGGCATTTCAATTGATTTTTATTATTTCAATAACAGTAGGGTAGTCCTATTCCTACCAACAGGTGATAGAATAACACTGTAATGACCRATCAATTTGAAATAAATTACAAAACAGCAAACTGGTTAAAAGTATTCCTTGTTCTCGCTCCATGTTTTTGATTTGACTCCATGTTTTCGATCAGTAATGATTGATCAATTTGAAATAARTTACAAAATAGCAAACTGGTTAAAAGTATTCYTTGTTCTTGCTCCATGTTTTTGATYTGACCCGAGTTTATATCTGCAGGAAAGAGCTGAACTAATCTAAAATAAACAAAACTGTTACTGAAAAAAAAAAAAATCTTTTCTGTCCTCAACAAGTATTTGCTTCATTTCAAAATCAAAAAGCCTCTGATCAAAGCTGTATTACAAAATAAACAGCTGAGACATAAAGCAGTTCTGGAGAAGTGTAGTATTGTACTACAAGAAGTAAGAGCTAACAACAATAAAAATCAATGGCATTGCCTCAGGTGAAATTTGTTACCACAATCTCAGCTGTTGAGATTCCAAAATATTATACAAACATGTTGTTTCAGTTATTTATTCCAAATTGATTTGAGGGAGCAAATTAGTAGCAATATCAATGGATGCTCCTCAAACTGTCAAAARTATTGCAAAAAATACTTGTGTGCAACATGAGCTATTCTGTGCCTCTTATTTAAAGAAGAGCTGGAAATACAGAGTGCTCTCAATGCAAGTAGTGGCAAGTGCTGACTTATAGTGTTAAAAACCAATTTCTTACCTCTCTAAAAGCTTTAGGAAGGTCATTCACCCAATGTAAACTGAAATAACAGAAGCATACATTTAGTAATTGCAGATTAAACCACATTTAGGGAATGCAAGTAACTATTTAATTAACTAAGTACGTTTTAGGAGCCAAAGCTACAAACTGGTTTCTCAAGCTGCAACCGTGCTGAAGCACCTGCTTAAAAGTGATACTAAACTAGAACAAAAGTTCACACACATAGTGATTTTCTTTTTTTCCTTTCTTTGTTTGTTGAGAAAATGCAAGTCCATTTTGYTTGTCAAAATGCAGGAAAGAGAGAAGCTACAAGTGTTTTGAAGGAAAATAAACAAACAAACSAGGAAAAATCACCAGGACAGCAGTTTTTCCTAATGCATGCTCATATTAACTATGCAAGTACATTTCTGACTGCTTTTTAATGGACTAACAATTTTTGTTCATTTTCTTACACATTATTTAACAACTTAAAGAAAACAAAATAAATAAATTATTAATACATACCTTAAGCTGCTAACAACAAGATCAAATGTATCTTCTTTGAAAGGAAGGAATTCCTCATCAGCTACAACCTTGACAGTAGGGATTTCAGATTCTATAGCATTTTTCTAATGTTGGGTTAGAAGARAAACAACTCATCAGAAACTCACTTCTTTTGCTTTCCTGTAGTAAAGAATTGAAGCACTTTAGCATTCAAAAAGCTACTTACTAAAGCATTCTCTGCGATATCAACTTGAATAAGTTTTTCAACTGTYTCCTGAAATAAAATTTTAGAAGTCATTTAAATATTTAAATTGTTTTGTTAGTGGACATAAATAATTTTCTGGCACTTGGACCTATTTATAATAAGTTAGAAAGAGTCTTTTCAACTCTTGATAAAAGCTTTATATAAAACAGAAAGCATTTTTCCCCACCCAACATGGCACCTGCTTGCAGGGAGAAAAGCTGAGGCAGAAGTGGTGACAAAAACCACATTCTTTATTTAAGGCATATGTTCAGTTAAATATAAAACATGGATTAACAGCCAAGGAAGTACCTTTACTTACAGTGTAGTTCATGAMGGCTAAACTGTTAAATGTTTCAAAGTCTCCATAATGACGCTTCTCTTTAACAACTGTATCCAATGGATTCACCAAAAAACATGCATATTCCTACTCAAAACTAAAAGTTAACTGTCATATAACAGATAACTTCCCTTKCAAGTTTTCAGTGGCAGTAACTTAAGAACAGCCTGCACAACACACAGCTTGAACTGTAACTACAGRTATGGGGACAGAGGGGGGGAAGGTTTACCTCATCAAGACCCAGAGGATTGTTCCAAGTTGTAACAGAGCCCTATGTGAAACGGAGGGGCACATATGAACTTCCTTTAAGCACTTTTAAGTACGAAGAGACAGTACCTTGGTTAAGTGCTGAGCTATGTAACCTCTTCCAGAGCCAACATCCAAAGCAAGAGGAAACGTTCTRAAGGATAAGATTAGCAACGCAGAACATAAGCAAGTCTTAAAATATTTTTAATTTTAGACTATATCAAGATTCATCTGCTAATCTCTAAGGGCCTTATTGAATTCAGCCCATCGAGCATCCTTCCGTGGTACCCCGGGGAAAGGCACTCGCCAACCAGCGGTTCTCCCCCASGGGTCCCGTCCCGTCCCCTGGAGATGAAGGGAGGGTGCGGGACACAGCGGGGCTCACCTGGTGATGTCAAACACCCTGTCCGCGATCCTGCCGCCGACCTGGGAGGAGAGCCGGCGGTCAGAATCACAAGATCARTGAGGYTGGAAAAGACCTCTGAGATCACCGAGTCCAACCCATGACCAAACACCACCTTSTGAACTACCACATGGCACTGAGTGCCACGTCCAGTCTTTCCTTTAACACCTCCAGGGACGGTGACTCCACCACCTCCTTGGGCAGTCCTTTTCAATGTCTAATCAGTCTTTCTGTGAAGAAATTCCTAATGTTCAAGCTAAGCTTCCCCTGGAGCAGCAATGTCCTCCCAACCTGCAGAGCCCGATCCTCACCTGGCTGCACCCTCCTGTCAGGCAGTTGCAGAGAGAGAGAAGGTCCGCCCTGAGCCTCCTTTTCTCCAGGCTAAACACCCCCAGCTCCCCCAGCCGCTCCTCACAGCACTTGTGCTCCAGACCCTTCACCAGTTCTGTTGCCCTTCTCTGGACCCGCTCCCTTCCCTCTATGTTCTCCCTGAACCGAGGGGCGCAGAACTGGCCACAGCACCCGAGGTGACCCCGCCAGCCCCCGGCGCCCTTACCTCTTCCCGCAGGTAATCGCACTTGGCGGGCTCGGCCTGCAGCGCCGCCCAGTTCTTCTGCTTCCGCTTCAGACGCCGGTCGAACGGGTTCAGAGCACCCGAGCCCGGCGAGGCTCCGGCAGGGGAACGAGGAGGAGCAGCAGCAGCGGCGGCGGCGGCCCGCGCCGGCAGCGCCCAGAACCGGCRGCACCATCGCGCCCTCAGCGCCGGGCGCGCCAGGCCCCTCATCGGCTCGGCCTCGCACGGCCCCTGCGCATGCGCCGCGGGAGCGGGGGAGACGTGTCCCGCCGCGGCTGCCGTAGCGCCGCCGGAAGTGGTGGTGCGGTGGCGGCGTGGAGCGGGCAGGCAGCGCCGTGAGGGAGCGGCGGGCACCGGGCACGGTCGGTGCGAGCGAGGCTTCTTCTGGACTCCTCCCTGCGGCCGCGGCGGTCGCTGGGCTCTGGGAGGGAGCGGGTGGGGGGGGCTGCAGCCGTCTCGGCGCACCTGGTGCTGCTGATGGGCCGCAGTTGCGGTGGGCAGCGGGCTGAAGTCTCCAAAGGTGCTGTGTGTGGGTCTGGTGGGAGTCACGGAGGGATGTGGCGGCARCCCATGTGGCTCTTGGTGTATCCGTTATCGTACAGTCATAGTATGGCCTGGGTCGGAAGGGATCTTAAGCATCATTTCGTTCCAAACTCTCTGCCATGGGCCGGGACACCTTCCACTAGACCAGGTTGCTCAAAGCYCCATCCAGCCTGGCCTTGAACACTTCCAGGGGTGAGGCATCCACAGCTTCTCTAGGCAGCCTGTTCCAGTGCCTCACCACTCTCACAGTGAAGAACTTTTCCATCATATCGAATCTAAATCTACCCTCTGTTAGTTTGAAGCCATTCCCCCTTGTCCTGTCACTCCAGASCCTTGTAAATAATCCCTTTTCGTGTTTCTTGTAGGCTCCCTTCAAGTACTGGAAGGCTGCAAGTAGGTCGCCCCTGAGCCTTCTCTTTTCCAAGCTGAGCAATCGCAATTCTYTCAGCCTTTCCTCAAGGAGAGCTGCTCCATCTCTGTAAYCACCTTGGTGGTCTCCCACCAACACTTCAACAGGTCCATGTCCTTCTTGTGCTGGGAACCCCGAGCTAGACATAGCACTGCAGGTGGGGTCTCACCAGAGCAGGGCAGTGGGGCAGAATTCCCACTTCCCTGGTGCCCATGGGGCTTTGGATGCAGCCCAGGGCACAGGAGATTTCTGGGCTGCCAGCACAGCCGACAAAGCAAAGATTTGTGGCTGAGACTGTGGTAGGTACAGGATTATTTGTGAGGTGTTTAACTCTGCTGCTGCAGCAAAGCTGACAGAGTGCTGGATTTCRTCAACCAGACATCACCAGCAGAGATAAACAAGTTGTTGTCCCACTTGGTGCTTGTCAGGTCACATCTGGAATTCTGTGTTCACTTTTGATCCCTGCCATACAAAAAGATGTGGACAGGCTGGAGAGGGTCCAGAGAAGGGTCACAAGGATGACCAAAGGACTGGGAAGCTGCCTTGTGAGGAAAGGCTGAGAGAGCTGGGTTTGTTCAGCCTTGAGGAAAGAAAGCTCAGCGGAGACCTTATCCCCATGTTCCAGTATTCAAAGAATGGTAAAGAGAAGCTGGAGACTCTTTTTACAAGGAGTCACAAGCAAAAGACAAGGGGTAATGGATTCAAGTTATTCCTGGGGGGATTCCATTCAGGCACAATAGGAAAATTTTCAACCATTGSAATAATCTTTCCAGGGAAGTGGTGGATTCCCACTTACAAGATTTGGCTGGACAGAGTGCTGGGCCATCCTGTATATACCATGCTTTTACCAAGAAATGTTGGGACAGATGATCCTTGAGGTCCYTTCCAACCAGGTGACGCTATGGAATTACCATATGGGCTTTTGGAAAGAACTTTTTAGGCATAGTTTAGAAATTCAGCTGTGTTTAATCCTTGTTTTTTTCAGTTACATGTCTAAATCTCTGTTAATTGGTTTGGTTTTTTGAATCGGAAATGATTGTGTTTTTTCCRTATTGTAGATGTCCAAGTCTTCAGCAGCATCAAAAATGTCATCCCAAGAGGAAATACTGAGCGATGGCCGGTTCAGCTGYGTCGCAAGGGATCCCAGGTTTTGGGAGATGCCTGAGAAAGAACGTAAAGTCAAGATTGACAAACGATTCCGAGCGATGTTTCATGACAAGAAGTTTAAGCTGAGATACACAGTGGATAAAAGRGGCCGCCCTGTTAACTACACGTCTACGGAGAACCTCAGGAAGTTCTATGCCTTGTCAGAATCTGACTCTGATCTTTCAGAAAGTGATAGTAAAGAAGTCACTGTAAAGAAAAAAAAAAAGAAGAAAGGTAAAGGAGAAGCAGATTCTGCAAAGGCCCTTGCTGGTGGTCTCCCAAAGGAGGAGAGCAAAATAAACAAGCAAGGGGTGGACCGAACATGTGAAGCAGTGACAAAACTAAATGACCTTAAGAAAGAAGGACGAAAAAGTGAATCTAAGTTCAGCTTGAAAGAGGACTCACAGAAAACTGCAGCGAAAGTTGATCACTCTCAGGGAAACAAGGGCGTTTTACCCACAGTGGAAAACAAGCAAGGAMGTGCATCAGGAGGAAGATCCATTTCAGTTCAAAACAAGGAAAAGTCTTCACAAGCAAGTGGTACTAAGCCGGTTAAAGCTCCCAGGAGGGACCRCTCCCTAGGAGGGAAAATAAAAGAATCAGGTTAGTTGTTCAAATAACAAGGGGAATTCAGCTGTGTTTATTTGGATGTTGTTCCTTTTTTTTTTTTATCCATGGAAGATATTTTGCAAGATCAATTATAAAATAGCTGACTGACTCAGATTCAGTGCTGCTGAAGGATTGGAGTTGGTCAGCTCTGTATAGAATCAGTTCTGATTCTTCAGTAAGATTGTGAACATCCCTGTCATTTTAATTGTTGGGAGCTGAAATTGTTGGTTAGTTAGGAAAGTACAATTTATAGCAGCATGTACACTGCTGTATTTATCGAACTGAACAGCAAATATATGAACTGATACCATGAAGGCACATCTCARCTTGTAGACTGAAAGTGTAAAGGTGGCAGCACTGAGCCATTAATATTAGAGAGGATTAGAGAGAACAGGTAACTTGAAGAAAAACTTTATTTATATTGCTTGTGCTTGTGTATAGCCTCCATTCTTAAAATCTGATTTCTACCTGTTGATTCTATATTATAAATAAAATAGCAGAATATTTCATTACAGTTGAGATTGATAATACAATTGTGGGACTAAAGAGCAMTTAAATTAGGTTAGACCAGACTAGACGAACAAAAGAGGCAGCAGTGATGTTTTCTGTTATTTGCTCCTGCATCATTACACCGTTCAGGATGTTCTGTAAATAGGTATGAAAAAACCCTGCAGTTTTCCTTTTTGTAAAAGATCATATGTAATTCCGACATAATAATAGGTATCTAATATTTATCTTTCTGTGCTCAGACATCTGTGATCAAAGTGTAAAATGTAAAACCCAATTAGAGGAAGAAACTTCTGCAAGTGAGGAGGCAGAATCAGAAGAAGAGGAACCAGAAGACGGTGGAGAAACAGGCGAGGAAGAGGAGCCAGAAGATGATGGGGAAATGAGTGAAGATGACAGTGAATCAGAAGATGATGAAGAAAGCGATAGTGGGCCTGATCTAGCTAGAGGCATAGGGAACATTGAAACGAGCTCAGAGGATGATGAGGATTTAAACGAGCTGTTTCCAAAGGAGCCAGAGATCGAACATTCGTGGCGCGAGCTGGATAAAGATGCGCCTCGTGGAGATGAGGTAACAATASTTTGCATGTGAGAAGTTGCTACATGACAAACTCAGAAATGTTGTGAGTTCATTACAGACCTTCATCTGTGGAACAGTTTGGGGAAGTATTTTTCATAAAGATTTTTCAGCCTTTTAGTGACRGAACGCAAGTGATGATGAAATTGTCTGACAATGAGAGACTTGCAGTTTTCACTGGTATCTCCTCATCCCCCTAAGCAGACTTACCTATACCTATAGATAAGCTGTCTACAAGTGAAAGAACAAACAAAATTAAGCCTTTCAGAAATTGCAGAATTTAAATAGTACTGCTTTTGTTCACTAATCTTTTCACTCTTCAAAAATTTAGTTATTTAACTCACATTTTTAGAAATTAAGACATCATTAGACAGTGAAATAGGACTTTACAACTAGCACAATTTGTGTATAAGAAATCACAGTACTCTAGTGCTGTCACAATACAGTGATAGCAGTTGCTACTGTGACTAACAATATTTGATGAGAACAAAATCCTAAGTGATGATGTTGTCACTGCCATTCTAAATCTCTGACTTGTGCAGTCCATTCTGTGGTGCTTCACTATTTATGTGCTTTTTATCTGCTCTGGTAATTGCTGCTTCTGATCTTTGCTCGTTTAAATGATAAAAAGTCATGAGGACAATGCTGCTTTTATTTTTTTCAGCAAAGTTTACTGCTGACTTTGATTTTTACCACTGAGTTCTGCCAGAGAATTGTGTATTCCCCACAACAGTCAAGAATTAAACCTATGAATTTTATGTTCTTTTTTTTCAGATTACAAGCAGATTGGCAGTTTGTAATATGGATTGGGATAGGTTGAAGGCTAAGGATTTGCTGGCTCTATTTAAATCTTTCACGCCCAAAGGAGGAACAGTGTTTTCTGTTAAGGTAAGACCTTATTTCTAAAATGAGTACTGACTTCTACTGTGAAAACAAAATAGACTACAAAATAAGAAGACAATTTTGTGGAGAACCAAAAGGGTTATTAATGTGTTAAAAGAGAAATTGTGTTGGAATTTAACTTGGTGAGATAGAAATAAACCTGCTGCTTTTCAGTAACGGACATGTATTTAGTAGAGTTAGAGGCCAAAGCCGTTGACTTCTCGTGTTTATGAAGTTGGCTCTGAGTGCTGGTTTTCTGAAACTAATAGTGAAGTTCTCAATTCTAGTAGGAGGAGACTACATTTCCTTGATTAATTTTATTTTCCGGTGTCTTTATGGTAGATAACCCAACCTTAGACCTATTTCTAAATGGATTCCAATTCCTCTTACTGTTGCACAACATTGTTTTTCACCACTTTTAAGTTATTAATAAATTGGTTGTATTCTGGTCAATTAAGTTATATTTTTCCATTGTTAGTGTCTGCCTCAGCTCCCTGAGAAATGTTAATCAGATGCCTGTCTCTGAAAAGGGCCACAGTAGAATGAAAAAAGTCAGGGTTCTTGTTCTTCATCCGTCTCAAAATTCCTAGCAGGCAGTTTGGTTATTCTACTGTCTTTTCCATACATTAAAATTGGGAAGATATTAAAGTTTATGGAATTAATCCCTTAAGTGAKTTTAAATAAAAAACATAAAGTCTAAAAGCCTGGAGAGATATTATTTCTTAGTTGGTGTACATTATGTCACAGTTAAAAATTTGGTTTTATGTTGTCGTATTTGTAGATTTATCCTTCGGAGTTTGGAAAAGAGAGGATGAAAGAGGAAGAACAAAAAGGACCTGTGGAACTGTTCGATCTTCCAGAGAATACCACAGAGGATGATGGGTATTAATTTTAATTTTCTCTTCAAATGAGAGATATAATATGTTCAATTCTTAGTGAAAATCCCAATCAACTCCTGTTTTCAGGAGTTCATATGTAGAAGTCTCCTGTGGACACCTTAATTTTTTAGGCTTTTTCCCAGGGTTGTTTTACAGCTGGCACTGGTTCATTATCAGAGCATTTAATAAATGCATTATGGTGAAACTTGAGAAGATTTGCTTGTTGATGTGAGTTCAAGATTTTATGGTGTAGCTCATTGGAATAATCAATGGAACAAATGCGTGGGGCGCTTAACACGGCATTTCTCTTCTGCAAATTGCCATTGGTGCAGTAAACTCCCTTTGGCGCTCACTGTCAAATTTCTTATCTGTGAATCAACAGGGACCTTAACTTACTCCAAGAATTCCCAGATTGAGATTTCCTAAGTGGCACCAGCAGCAGCCCTGGCTTACTAGGCTGAGCTCCTCCATTGTCCTGGCTTCTTCAGGCATGTCTTTCTTACAAACTTTCGTTGAAGGTTTTGCTTTTATATTTTTCCAGAATTTCCAGATGTTTGGCAGCCTGACTGGGGCCGTATTTGTATAATACATCCTGCTGGACTGCCCTGTATTTAGAAAATCTGGATGCTTCTAAAATAAGGGCAGATCCCTTTGAAGACAGTCTCTAGTGCATCAGGGGAGTGTAAGATGGACTCAGAGCATGTTCTGAGGTCGCCTTCACTGTATGCATCAAGGTGCATCCCAAAGTGTTAGATTTACTGCTCAGTGGGCTTGAAAGCACCTGGAATCCAACAAACAGAAATCCAGGTCTCCCGGAAGTACSTCAGTGATACCTGTGCGTGTGCCCTTCAGCTTTGCAGGACCTCATCCCTGTGATCTTTCAACAGAGTCATACACACACTTTACACTGAATAAAACTGTGTGAAACAGTCTTTTTGCTTGAGCAGAACTGAATACTGGCGGAACTTTGTGCTGTTTAACATCTAATCTTGTAAGATTAGGAGAGTGTTTGATTGGCGCATGTTTTTAATGAGTTGAATCAAAATATTTTGCAGATAAAAAGTTGTTAAAGCCAGCTCATCTGACTGCGATCTTTTCTCCACTTTTGCAGGATTTATAGGGAAAAACTGCGGGAATACCAGTTTAAGCGACTGAAATACTTCTATGCAGTTGTAGAATGTGATTCTCCTGAAACAGCCAATAAAATTTATGAGGAATGTGATGGGCTGGAATTTGAAAGTAGCTGTTCTTTCATAGACCTGAGGTAACTTCACTGGTGACGTTTTTACGTGTTGGGCCAGGGAGGTGAATTAAAGGCAGTTAATATAATTTGGAGTAAACTATATTGATTTTATTCTGTAACCAAAATGAGATATGAAGATAAATTGAGCATTCACTGAGTTGTTAGATTTCCCTGTGTTTCTTCTTCTTTTTGACCATTTTTATTGTAATATGGGAAGTTTGAAAGGATCTCTGCATACAGAGATTATTTTCAGAAAAGCCAGATAAAACGTTCTGTTTGCATCTTCAAGCTTTTGGTACAATGAAGTAAAGTGATAGGACTTACAAAAACAAACAAAACAACACACTGTTGCCTTTTTCTTTTTCTCTTTTCTTTCCCCAAGGGTCTAGAAGTGGCTCTTTTTTGGGATTCCTTACCACAGGGCAGGATTATTGCTGTTGTTGTCATGAAGCTACAATAGATATGTTAGACCTTGTGAATGAGCTGGATGCTCTGATATTTCAAAAGTCATGTTTGGGGAAGTCATGGTTTGCTTTATTGTTAGTATTTCCTTTTGTTGCAAAAAAACCCTTTCAGTCTGAGCAGAAAAGTTACTAAACCATAAAAAGTTGTGATATCGTGAAATCGTAAAAAGGCCCCTGTTTGTCTGCTGGGGCCTGTGTTATGGGCACTCTTGGAAGTCAGTGAAAGTTAAAGTTTTTTTGCTTTGGATCATTTTCTAGAGGAACTTAGTTAATTTGCTTTGAATAATTTTGGGAAAGACAGCTTTGCCAAGTGAACATGTAACTTTTCAWAATTTTAAACACAGATAATGTTTTACAACAGACACAGCTGTTTGGAATTCTCCAATGATTTTCCTAATCTTCTGTTTTGTTAAATTTTAATGTTGAATAGTATTTATCAGRTTACATTTGCAATGATTTAAAAAAAATCACAAACAATTTCTTATGTAGTATACCAAGGGTTTTGGTTTTTTTTAAACTAAATTCTTCAGTTGTTACCCTTTGGTCTTTTTAACTTTTATTTCCTTACTAATTACAATTTTCAGGATGTACCAGGCTTTCCTAAAGGGTTTTGAAATTTCTTACTTATCTGCTTCCAAATCCTATTTTATTCACTTTGTTTCTTTTAAATTTTTAATATTAAACTTTCAGAAAAGATGACTCTTAAAACAAGGAAAACCACCCAAAAAACCACCCTTGCCCCTATTCATACCAGACTGAAAATTGAAATACTTCCCAAACAGGGTGTTGTTATACACTGAAAACCTGTGGAATAGCTGTGCAGAAGCCGGGCCATGAATCTTACATGTGTGGAGTGCTTCTCCATTTCTTTTGTTCCCTTTTCAGGCTTACCCACTTTTTATTTCAGCTAATTCTTTCGTGCTGATGTGCCATACTCATGAAAAGCTTAGACTGTTTATACTATGCAATTTCTCAATGTATTTGAAGAATAATATGTTTTATTTGCCTTTAAGATTTATTCCAGATAATGTTACATTTGATGATAAGCCAAAAGATGTAGCCTCAGAAGTGAACATAGCTGCTTATAAGCCAAAGTACTTCACATCTGCTGCTATGGGAACATCAAAGGTATCTTTACAGTGTTTTTGTAATGTTTTTCGAATTTGTTTAGTTTTGCTGTCAGCTTGTAAATGATATATGTACTGGGGAAAAGATTCCTGATTATCTCCACCATTTCAAAATAAAGACATCAAACATTAAAAGATTTAAGCATGTTACAGGCCCACAAGTTGCAACGCTGGTTTGGCTTTTAAAAGAGATTGGGCTTCTCTGTTACAAATTAAATACTGGATTTTGACCTCATTATATCCATATGACAAGTTGCACATGAAATTATTATTTACAGTTAAATCTTTTAATTTGCCTAAAATGGATATTAGTGTATAAATTGATAAGAGCCTTTTGGTGGTAGTGCCAGGCTTAAACAGTTGTTTACCCTCCTTGTAGCGATTCACTCCTGCTCTGTCTTCCTGACAGCCAAAATTTCCATCTGGCCACGAAGAGAACCAGGTTGGAGAAGTGATTAGTTGAGAAATAAGTACTTTCTGCTGGATCATTTTTCAGTCAGATCTGTTTCACGTTCTGGTTGAGGGTGCAGTTGCGCAAACACTTTCATTGTCCCCATTGCAATCTGTATGTGATTCCAGCAGTGAAGCTGCTGCTGGAAGACGAAAAGAGAGGAGTTGGTGGCTGCTTCAACGTCAGWATCTGCTGCCCCAAAGGAGATTTGGCTTACAGAGGTTTTGTGTTCTGTGACCTGCTGTWACAGAACCCTTCAGTGCATGAGGAGATTTCTTCAGTCTTGTAGCTCAAACTCATTGAAACTGACTGTAGAATAAATTCCAGAAAGTTGTAATTAAATTTATGTTACTAAATGGTTATTATAGCGAGTTATTGTAGAGAGCATTACTAACAGGTTTATATTGTATCTTAGATGGAAGGTATAAAATACTTTTCCCTAAAAAGACAGCGTTACAATGTTTAGTTTTAGTGTTCCAGCTTCTACAACTGGCATTCTTATTTTTAAGGTAGATATCACATGGGATGAGACAGATCACGAACGAGTAACATCACTCAGCAGAACTTTTAACAAAGAGGAGCTTCTTGACATGGATTTTCAAGCTTATTTGGCTTCGTCAAGTGAAGAAGAGGAGGAGCAGCAGCAAGGTACTTTAGTAACAAATGTTGTACAYGAAGTCATTAGCTGCAGGGTTTTGAACACATTATTGAAATATTTAAATTTCATATCTATAGGAAATGCTTTGAATGTCATCTTTTACAAGGACATTACTATGTTTGTTGTGAAAAGCTGTGGTCAGTTTCTACTATGAAAATACCCTACATTTCCTCCAGAGCTAAACGTCTCTGGAACTGGCATACATGGGTGTTTTGTGTGTATGACCTAAAGGTGGAGAGCATGTTGGCATTTTTATTTTGCTCTTTTCAATTAGGAAATAATTGGCTTGATGACAGAACACTGACAGATTGACAGATGCTAATTTTTTTTTAAAAGAATCACAAGTTAGGCCTGTTAACACAGAAGCTGTAGAGTTCTTTAAATTTACTGGGTCTTGACATTCCTTCTTTCTTTATTTCTTTTGTTTGTTTGTGTTAACCACACTTTCCCAGTGTTCTTTATACATGATAGGAAGACACATGTGTGAGTGTTTAAAATGATATTGTCTAAAGCCACCATTGAGATTCATTATCCAAACCTGATTCTGATTCTCCAAATAAACAATATCACTAGTATGACCCCAAAATGATGACATTCTTTTTGAAGACAAAGTGAGTTAGCTGAGGTTGGGGTTTCAGCTTACAAAGTTGTTGGTAAGAGTTCGACTTAAGTATTGTCCTCTAGCTTTAAAACAGCTTTCCAGTTTTCATTTCTCTACTACAAAATCTCTTTTGGTGTAATTAATGTTTGATTCATCCCAGTATAATGATTAGAATTTGAGTAATTGCAAGTAGCAAGATCACATGGTCTGAGTCATGGCCTGTTTTTGTTATTGTTGATGTGATAAATCTATTAAAAGTTATTTTTCGTCATACATTTGAATGATTCATGTATAAACAGTCTTACCTATTCTGTTCATTCAGTGCTGAATGAATGATCTGTTGCCTTTCTGTGAAGTCTGAGTAACACTGATCAAAAATTGTCAAATGGCAGGTGATTGGAGTTGTCCCAATGATTGAGCCCCTGAGTAGAATCCCTAAATGGTTCAGGTTGGAAGGGACCTTAAAGACCGTCTAGCTTCAACACCCTATCATGGGCAGGGTGTCCTTGCAGTAGACTACAGTAGCTGCTTTCTGAATAGGGGCTTGCATCTCTGAGTGTAAAATAATTTTCTTGCTTTTATTTCTCCTCCTACACCCTTTTTTACTCTTATTACAGGGTACCTTGACATCTCTTTGTTGAGTTTGGCAATATCTGCTTTTAATCTGTTCTGAGATAAATTATAGACCCATAGAAGTTGAAGTGTTTCCTTTTCAGAGGAAAAGTYCTAGTTTGAAGTGCAAAATGGTTAATGACTAAAGGAACAGTAACATCTTTCAAATGCTTTTTGATTCATATGCTTCTTAAGAATATAAAGAGAATYTCATCTAACTTTGTAAGGTACATGAGTCTTTGGCACATGGTGCACCAATGTTTAAATTCCTCATTTAACTTGCTTGTTTTCATTCTAAAATTCATCCTGCTCTTAATAATACATATAGCCTAAATTACAAGGTAAATAGAATTTCATTAAGCATTAATCAGGTCTTTCAAACAGATGTTAAAATTGATTTATACCTCATTAAAGCAGATTACTGCAATCAGAGATGAGCTTGGAGCATGCAAAAGAACACTACAAATTTTTCTGGTTATAGAGTTGGGAAATCTTGTGGCAGCAAACTCAGCTTGGCAATATCTTGGCAGGGATAACGTCCATTTGTTTCTCATCTTACATAAAAACTCACAAACTGCACTGTTGTGAGCTTTAGTTTCTCTAGCAATGCATAGTGAAGTCTGTAAAGGGGAACAGGGGATGCAGAGTAGAGCATTTTCATCTTCTATCACGTACAAATCTACCATGATGTTAAAGAAGAGCATCTGTGATAGGGTGGTGATGAAAGCAAATATCCATGTGAACAACACTTCAGAAATTTTAAAGAGCAAAATTCCATTGCTGACAAGGAAAAAAAAATGACCTTAAGTAATCTTATCACACTAATAAATTTTAAACCTGGAAATGTCTAGATTTAAATGATGTTTTGAAAAGTAAGTTATTAATAGAGGAATTATGTTGTCATGTCTTGAATGTGTTCCTGACATTTCATCCATTCAGTTATGTGATACAAAACAGGATTCCATCTGTCAGGGTTCCATCCAGCAGAATTATGTGGTACTATGCACAAATGGGAAAAATCAATGTCAGCTGCTTGAATGGAAATGTAGGAGTCTGATAAGGAGGGAAAAAATGTCCTGGACGTTTATTCATACTTTTCAAACTTATTAAAATGTTTTATTTATAAACAGGTTTTTGCTGGCCTGTTCCAATCTGTTTTTTTTCTTTCATGCAATTTTTCAACTTAAAATATGTGCATCGTGAATGTTAGTATTACTGTTGAACAACAGAATTCTGTAACATCAAGTATTTCAGTGACCTGGAATGTTGTGGTTCATAGCACAAAGTTTCTCCTTTACATTGCTTCTGAATTTTCTGTTACCTGGGTACATTTATTCCAGTTAGGAAGGGTTTGTGGCATTCATTAAATCCAGCCCATAATTGCTATTTTGACAATGAGTACCAGTGACTTAGTGTATGGCATTTTAAATATGCTTCTAATTAAGCATTATGGGGTTTATGTCAAAGCTTTTAATCTGTKTTTTTAATCTTTGCAAGAGCAACATCTTTTCTGCTGTTCTGCTTTGCACAGCACACAAATACTGAAACAGACTATATGATAAAATACTTTTATGGCTGTATTTTTAATTAGCTGGTCTCGATAGAATCATGGAATTACAGAATATCCTGAGTTGGAAGGGACCCATGAGGATCATTGGGTCCAAGTTGTGACTCCAGAAAGGGCAACCTAAAAGTTAAACCATGTACCTAAAAGTTGCCCAAACACTCACTGAACACCAACAGGCTTGTAGGGAACTCCATGTGGATCCCTGCTCTCCACAGTAGGAATCTGAGCAGGAMGCCCAGTCTCCTGTGGTATTTGATTCTCAATATAAGACTCCACAAAGCCAGTAGGTCTTTTGTTTTGTGCTGCTGCCCCAGTGCCAGAGGTCCACAAGTGCAGAGAAAGGAARTGAGTTGGGAGGGAGGAGATTTTGTTTAAATAATGATGCTAAATCTAATTTTTAATAATTAAGGTTAAATTAAATCAGACCAGTTATTAAATCTTTTTACAATTCTGAAATCTATTTGGTGCAATAAGTCGGATTGCATTAACTAAATTAAATAAATTTAAATGCATATACAGCATTTTGTTAGCTAACAGTACAGCCTTTTTCTCCTAAAAATGAGCAATACCCACATGTGTTTACATTTGCTAGAGCTATTAGAAAAGGCCTAAGAAGTGGACATGCAATTATTTATTATTGTCTCTGGAAAGATGCAGCAAGAGGATTTAGCAGTTTATGAGTTGGTCAAGCCTGGGTGGAATTYTGTGGGAATTTCAGAATAGAGGTACCACAACCTGATTATTTTCTTTCTGTGCAGCATCGGAAACTTGACGCGACTGATGCAGGTGTTGGAATCTTTTCCAAAGCATGTTTGCAGGAACTATTGGGTTGGGTTTGTTTTGTAATTAAAAGTACTTGGAAGGCCAGGAAGGGTCATCTTGGCATTCCTTCTAAGAAGTTCTTACAAGCTGTTGAAGGTGTCCAGTACCTTGGAGTAGAAGAGCACATCTCCCTGTGCTCTTGCAGGCCGGTGAGTCCCTACTCAGGACTGACTCTGACTGCAAGTGTTAACCTTGGCTTAGGTGTGGCTGGCTCAGAGGCCTGGCTCTCGTGATGCCCAGTCACCTCTGCACAGACAGTGCTCAAAAGCTGCAGCAACAATACTCACCTGGTTTGCAAGGGAAGGTTTAAAAACTACASCCAATGCACACCCCTCAATGGTTAGACTACACAGACCTGAAGGAAAATGCAAAAAAACCTAAATAAGTGCCATAATTTAATTTTACGATTCGTTTACTGTTACCTGTCTGTTTGCATTCTCTTCTTCCAGTATCTTTTCTCCCGGAAAAATATCGTACAAAAAGATGGGTTTTTTTATTATCACTGGGATGAACTAACAGGATTTGCACTAATTCTTGTTCAGGGAGTGCTTAGAAAGTGGGRAAATGGGGTTAAACCCCAATGTTTTATGATTATTTTCAGGCTCAGGACTGAGGTCAACGCATCTAATTTTTCATATCATGCTGTAGTACAGTGCAAAGACCTCTACCTCAGACTTGCTTCTTGAACACTGGAGTGTGAAGCTTTTTGCTTTTAATTCTGTGGGTCTACATGCATCGGAGGTGTTTTGGTTTTTGTTTTTTATCTATCTGAATTTGAGTAACTACCATGAATAGAATTGAAACATTCTGTGCGATTTTTATGGTATGGCCATCAGCATCCAAGTCAGTAGCTGAGTTTTCTGCTGTGTCATTAGATCATGGAAAGAAAATTCCCCCTCATCTTTAAAAAAAATTCAGCTTTGCAGCAGACCTCTTGTCAAATGTTATATCTGTTAGAAGTTTTCTACTGTCTTTAGTTTCTAAGGCTGAGTTTTTTTAAAAAAGGAATCATTTACTCTGCTATTGCAAGATAATCTTCTTGAACTAAGAACACGATCTCTTCACAACCCTGTAGTTACAAGAATGTGATCTCAGCTAACTCAGCTGCCAATCACCAACGTAATATATTGAACCTCTGCATTTGGTTACATTTTGTATTAATTTTGGTTTTTAGAAACAAACATGCCCCCACAAATTGTTGTATTGGAATGTTTCTGACCAGCCTCATGATTTTAACWTTCTTCTTTTTAAATCTTTTAGCACTTGTATTACTACTTTCTTTCGAAAACAATAAGAATGTACTTGTATTTTATACTCTAAATTTCATCAGCTTTTGCCTTTTTCGCCTTCCCAGGTTGATTGTATTTCTCTTGCAGTGCAGCTGTTAATGCCCCAGAACTTTTTGGTTTGTGTGTTTTGTTCAAAAAGCCTTTGAACAAGCTGTTGGCAGAAAGCATTGCTGCCTTAATATCCATCAGAAAGTGGTTCCTGATGTTGTGCAATACAGCGTGATACTTGAAAGCTACTGACAAGGTTATTTGAACTCTGAACAAACTTTGAGAACATACTCAGCTCACTTTCCTTTCTTGCAGCTGTTGTCAAATGTGCTTTATTTGTCTACAGAATTAAAAGCTCCTACGGTTCTTTTGAAGGCGATGTTGAACATTTGTTTTAGAACTGTTAGTTTACAAGTTTTATCTAAATAAGAAAGAATGACAATATGCATTTCCAGTCAAATTTCTCCTAGCAAAACAAGTGATAAATACAAACTGGTAGCYTCTTGCCTGTCCAGGGGTTCTAGGGATCCTTTTTTAGTTTAAGGATTTCTTTGGTTCCCATCCAGTACAGCTTCTTGTTTCACAGGACACCAGGAAGAAGAAACAACCAAATGGCTYCTTTTTTCTACTTGTCTTCAAAACAGAGTTGCCTTTTGCTTTCTGGATGAGCAGATGCTTCGCTCTTAGATCTCAGCTTCTGATGAGGAAAGTGGAAAAGCAGCTGCAGCTGACTGTCCCCATGTGCCGTGCGAAAGATGAGCCGGCGGGGAGCGAGCCCAGCCTGGCTGAACAGAGAGCTTTGGCTGGAACTTAGAAGAGAAAGGAGGGTTTATGAGCTTAGGAAGAAGGGGCAGGCAATTCAGGGGGACTATAAGGGTGCTGTGAGGTTATGCAGGGAGAGAATTAGAAGGGTCTTAGCCAAGCTAGAACATAACCTGGTTACTGCTGTGAAAGACAAAAATTGTTTCTATAAAGCCATTAGCATTAAGAGGAGAGCTAAGGAGAATCTCTATCCTTTACCAGATGCAGAGGGAAACACAGTGACAAAGAATGAGGAAAAGACTGCAGTACTTAATGCCTCCTTTGCCTCCATCTGTAATAGTAAGACCAGTTCTCTGGGTACCTGAACTGGGAGACAGGGACAGGGAGCAGAAAGAAGCCCCCTTAATACTGACTTCAGTGCTGGAGAGGTCATGGAGAGGATCACCTTGAGGGCCATCATGTGCAACATACAGGACAACCAGGGGCTCCCAGTCAGCACAGGTTTGTGCAAGGCAGGTTCCTGCTTGACTAAATAATCTCCTTTTATGACAGGGTAACCCTCTTAGTGAATGAGGGAAGGACTGTGGATTTTGGAACAGGCTGCCCATGAAAGGGGCTGAATCACCATCCCCAGAGGTATTGAAAAGCCGTGTAGATGTGGCACTTGTGATTCAGTGGTGGCTTAGCCATGCTGRGTTAACAGTTGGATTCAATGATCTTACAGGTCTTTTCCAACCTAAATGGTTCTGAGATTCTATGAACAGTAAAGATTTCTGCCTCCAGCCAACAACCAGCTTCTTGCACTGATGGGATGGGAAGAGAACGCTGTCACACGTCAGTTTTAGCCAAAGACCACACTTGCAACTGTGATAGGTGTTTCTGGACACCAGTTATGCTGTCCGTGCAATTCAGTACTGTAGGAAGCACAGCTTTACTGCTAATCAAAGAAAAAAGGAAAAATAAGCCTGCCTCAAACCTAGTTTTCTACAGTTAAAGGAGCTGCAGCATTTTTCAAGTCTGTTCTCAGTGAAATATTTGTTTAAAAGCTTATTGTAAGTCACATTTTTGTTGATTTTTTCCTAACAAAAAAGGAAGAAAGAAGCCCTCTTTCTATCTTGCTTCATTTGTTCATTCAGCAAGTCACTGAAGATTAAGGCATTGAATAATTATCTATTTTATGGAATCTTGCAGTTTGTTTGTCAAAAAGTAGCATTCTATTTACAAAATGCTTTCCACCACTGGTTTTTGATTTAGATACTACTCTGCTGGAAGGGACTCAAAACGAATAATTTTAAAATACAGTAAAGGATGCTGTGTCTGGTCAGTAATTTCTTTTGCTGGACAAATTTTCTTTTGTCTTTTCAGATACTACTTTGATTTCTTCTAAATAAGGGAATTCTTAAACTTGTTGCTCTGTGGGGGAAAAATAGATGAAAATATATTATCTTTTAGAAGTAATGTATGTGTCTTAGGTGTATTTCCTAAATATTAACTTCAATTGCTCACTTTCTTGAGGCTCTCTGTAATAACTTTGCTCTCTCCTTCTAGATGGTGATGCAGTTAATGAAATGGAGGATGAAAAGCCGAGGAAAAGCCAAAAAGATGATGAAGASCAAATTGCCAAGTACAGAGAACTTTTGCAAAGTATCCAAGAAAAAGAGAAAAAACAGGAAGAAAAGGATATAGGAATGGAGATTAAATGGGTTCCAGGTAAACTTTATTTCTTTTCTTTTCCTGCCTTGGAGGACATGCAGTATTGGTCTGCTGACAGGGATATAGTGTAAGGTGCTGAATTTATAGTAGGAGAAACAAACCTTTTTTTCCCCATAAATTGAAATCCAGATTGTTTACAGTGAAGGAAATAGAAGTAGTAACATGRCTGAACTCAGTTCCTCAGCTGTAAGTTTCTGTTTGCAGATTATTTTTTCGCCAGGATTTTTTGTACTTGCTTTTTCAATTATCACTTTATAGACTTTTTTTAAATAGAATTCATGTGTTTGCCATAGAGTTGTAAAACATACCTACATTTTTAAAAATGCAAACCAGTACGATTTGGAAACGTAGTGTGTAATTAGAGGAGAGTGGTTTGGAAATCTTGCTTGCATAATGGTAAAGATTTGGGGGAGCAGAAGAGAGAGAAGTCTGACCTTCCAGTGAAATTGCTCTGGGAGAAAGCAAGGTACMAGGAAAGGTTTGGGAATAGTGACATCCAGATTGCCATCTGGAAATTAATAAAAGGTAACTTCACCATATAGCATYCCAGCAGAACTCATCCTGAGATCCAAAAGCCAGTATTGAGTTCTTTTTTTTCCTTTATGACAAAAACCCATTCAGACTGAATGTTTTCCCTGACTTGYAATGAGCCAGTTTAACAGCTCACTACATCCACAAAGGGAAAGGTTTTCACTGTGGCATCGCCTTGATCCTGGCCCAGAGCTCATTCTGACTGCCTGTACCACCCCTGGCACTTGGTAGGTCTCTTTGCAAGCTTAATCTTGTTTGCTAAAATAACAGAGCTACTCTGGAAAAGAAAAAATATGGACCTTTTCCACTGAGTTAGCATGTCAGATAGGCTTTTGTTCAGAGGGTTAAATGATGCAGCTCAAAGACTAGGGAAGTATGACATTCCGTTTTTGGGAGCAGCGAGGTGCAGCAGGTGCAGGACTGCAGCCTGTGTCAGGACACAGCCCTGATCTGTTAATGTAAATAGCAAGACCAGACACATACAAGAATCCAGCCCCTTCACTGCTGATGGATTAATTCCAGCTAGGAATGCATATCTAATTATAYGATTTACACTAGTAGTATTCTGAGTTCACTGAGGTAACTTCTGCTGAATAGAAATACTCAGTTTTAAATACTCTGGTCTGTAGTGGTTTGCTGAAATAAACTAAACTGAATGGAACAGTTTTATTCCTATTTCTTTATATGATCTGTATTCAAAAGGCTACACTGGCTTTCAATCATGCTTCTATAATTCCAATAATTTCTGACATGAATTCTCCCCAAACCTTTTTGAAAAAGCATATATTGTGCAGACAGGACAAGTGCTCAATGACACAGCGTCGTACTCCCTCTGTCCACAGCGTGTCAGTACTTGCATTTGTGATGTTGCTCACTCAGTAGTTAATTCATTGTGTCACTGAGCATTTGAGGCCAAGGAGTTTTCATACATAGGCAGCTTTATAAGATTTCTACAAAGATTTGTTGTTGCCACCTTTCAGGTTGAAGGTGGAAACCACAGGTGAACCAATTGCTGCTAGGAATGTGTTGTGTATTTATATATATTTGTATTTATATGTATTTACATGTTGATTAAAGCAACTATTTTTTGTATTGGTTTTGAAAAACACATTTGGGGTTTTTTTTTGTTTCTTATGCATTCTCTTTTCCAAAGAATTTTGCAAATTGTATGAAAGAAGTCCTGTACATTAAGAAAAGTCAAAGCAGCTTAATGTGGTAACAAAGTCAGGAATCCAGAGCAAACCATTCAGTTTAGGAGATGGAAAATTGTTTTAAGGGAGACCAAAGGAAACTCTCTTTAGTCTTGCTTGCCCTGGGAGAGCACGAAGTTTTTTAAGACGCTGTCCTTAACACTGTACCTTTCATGTCACAAGTAAATTGCAATAACATTTAGTAGAAATGGAGCATTAACTGCAGTAGAGATGGAATCCAGTTCCCTAATGCATGGGCTTCCTGTTTCTTTGCAATGGAACTTGACTTTAGAAAATCGGATTTGTTCCATACTGCACCTAGTCCAACCCCTTCCTTACTACACCTTCTTGTAGGACTCCTAGGACTTTTGCTATGTCCTCATCTCTTTTGAGGGAGGGATGGTAAAAAAACCCAACCCAACCAAACAAAAACCCCCCCATCCTGATAAACTTGGCAGACTTAGCCTGAATTTAGCTGGACGTCCGTGCATGGGATCAGGTTTGTTCATATAATTTTGGGTTGAATGTGCATGTGTGCACAATGAAGTTTACACGGGTAGTTTATAGTATTTGACGTTAATTTAGCAACGATGATTTTGTAGTATATTTCCTCATTTCTTGCCCTGGAAAAGTGAGAGGATTATTGAAGAGCAGAGGTTCTGGAAATCATGGAAGTGTTCACTTGCCTTTGCTAAAGACCGTTCACCTCCACGAGGTCAGCAATGCCACTTCTGGCTATATAACGCCTACAATATGGTTTTGTCCAGTACGCAAGTCCTAAAAGTGAAGATGGGTGTCTTACCTTTGCTTTTGAGTCAAAAGTTCAGCCATTCCCGATTTCAGGTAGCATTTGGAGAGGAGGTCCTGCACACCTGAAAGGGATACTTTTTTATAGGTGTTTTTTTATGGTGGAGCATAGTCAGCACATGCTGAACAGTAGTTTATAGCTCTGGCAATGTATACATGCTTGAGGCTCTCCTTCCTTATGGGAGGGAGGTGCGTCAGTTTTTCTTATTTTTGCTTGCACAAATGTGCTTATTTAAATTTCAAAACAATTTAATTCTGTTCAGTTGGAGCATTTAGGCATTCAGAAATAGTTTTTGTTGTAATCTCTGAAGACTCCTTAATTTTTTTCTGAACTAGTTTATGTCTGTTGAAATATTTTTATTATCAAGTTCTGCCTTAATGTGCTTGACTTATTGCAAAATCTTTTTCCTGCCCAAATGTTTAATACACAGAAGAATTACAACAGTTAAATCTAGGAAGTTTTTCAATTGAAAGACAGAGATTTGAGTTAATTTAAAATTTTGAGTTTTGGCACAGATATTTACACATGGTTATAGAAAGCATACTTTGTGAATGATTCAGTTATTCTTGAATCATAATAGTTTTAAATAAACCACAGTGCCAGCAAAAATAAATTAGATGTAGTTCCAACTCTCTTTGGTCTGTTTCTTCTAGGCACAAAATCAGTGTTATATTTAAGCATCCATCTGTTTTCTTAATCATATCTGATTTAAGCAACAATTACTATGAATCATTATCCAGCTCCCAAAGCTCCCCTTAGAAAGTGAAGAGAGAGAAGACCACAACTGTATTTCTTCCTGATATTCAGCCAGGTTTTTGGGGGGTTTTCTTGGACTTGAAAATTCTTCCTTTGGGAAGAATGAGATGTAAATATTTAGCTAGGCTTAAAGGAAAATTTTACTTTTGTTTTCATCAGAAGTAGACTAGAAGGCTAGCATGTCTCTGTAAAGGGCATAGTAAAGCCCAACTGTACAATTAGAGATTATGTAGAGCACAGAAATGCTGGTATGGAATATACATCTCCATCTGGATCAGTGTGTCCCCTGGCTGAAGCAGCATGTGCTGAGCTGTGTGGGGGCTCAGCACTGCAGTTCTTCACACCTGACAGATGCTGTGTGTGGTGGGTTCTCTCAGGCACTTTTACTGCCTTAGGAAAACTTGGTTAACACATTTATCTTTGGGGGTGACAAATTCTAATGTTATCAGAGTATTTCTACTTACCATTCCTTTTAACTACCTGCAACGAGGTGTTTCTTTTTTCTGTTGAGGCCTTACATGCAAGATGAACGTACTTGTTTAGGTTTCCTGAGAACAGAAATGTATCTTTTTAGGCACTAATAACAGTGACAATTCCAGGCTGTTAAACTCCCACAAGTTTTCAAAATTAAGTGTTTGGAGAAGTAAAAATTCTGGCCTGCCTCCCTCCCTCGCTCTCCCACCATTGTGAGCAGCAGTGTATTTAGGTTTATTGTAGTATTTATCACACATTTAATCCTTTAGCTGAAGTATGATTTTGTTGCATGCTAATATAGATGACCTTTTTCCTCTTTTCTTGCCCTCATTTGTGAAGATCAAATAAAACTATTGTGATTCATTTATTCTAAAAAACCTTTATATCAATAAGGGTATAAGTTAGCCCTTTCTATGGCCAGCTAATATTTGTAGCTAAAGTAGACAATTCCTTTCCCCTTCTGCAATCAAAATCCTTTTGACCACTTAAATACACTCTTATTCTCGGGAAGTGGTCTGGACAGTAGTTTCTAAGCCATTCTAATCTGTGGGGAAACTCTAATGCCTTTCATGAGACTGCCAAATACCACAAGAAAGGGCTGGATTTTCCTCCAAGTCCTTCAGTGCCAGATGGATCAAATGATTCCATTTTCCAGGCAAATAAATCAGAAATATTGTAACTTCCTTTCAGATTTTGGGTCTCTCTTTTGCTGGAGATGTGACATAAATTTTTTTAATTCTGTATTTACTATCTTCAAAGAGAATCTGCAAGGTTGTTACCTGACCAGTTAATTTTTTCCATGAAAGTATTACAAAATAGTATCCAAAGTTTTAGTGGTTCAATTTCAAGGAAGCTGATGCCTCTGCTTTCATGGACTTTGAAGATAATCAAATATTTGTTCTTGTTGTATGAGAGAGTTTCTTAATGGCACGTTTTTAGTGAACCTATGCAAAGTCTTTCCTTTATTGTGGCTCTGATTTGTTTGCTGGTTAAATACCCAATTTTTGTGGCTGTAACAGTTTGCCACTTACTGTTCTGGCACTTTTCCAGAGTAGTAGAAGGATCCTTTATCTTGTTTTTGCTCTGCTCTTTTCCTCCTATGATTCTATGGTTTAATATGATTTTAGATCTTGTCCTCACTTCATATTTCAGACATGTTGTAACGGGCTCCCCAGCCTTGGAATTATTTTTGGAGTGTTGACAAGCACAAAAACAGGGATTGATGTTAGCAGATTTTCAGAAAAATGTTCTGCCTGCTCTTCTGGGGATGGGTAGAACTGTCCATGAAAGCTGCCCATTTCTTCCATTATGATCACTGTTTTCTGTTCCTCCATACTGAGGAGAGCTGGAAGGAACGATGAGGAATGGGGACTTGGCAACTGAGAAATCTGGGAGAAAGAATGGGATCTAGTCTAGGACATCTGGAGAGGTCTCATTATTATTTCTAAGGAGTAAAACTGGAATGGGGGTGGGAGAGTAGGATGTGGTCAGGTGAGGGCTGGACTGGGGTGGCAAGAAGAGAATGCTGAAGAGACAGCACTAGGAGTAGGATTGGGGAAGAGACGACAAATACCAGACCTGGAGGGCGAAGCAGAAACATGATTCCTACAAACCTCCAAGATATTTCAGTCACCTCATAGAAGACGATGTTACCCATAGGATATCTGACTCATTTGTTACAGAAGTTAAAATGTGTAGTAAATGAAGAAGGAATAGCAAGTAGGAGAAACTAGGCTGTTAACCTCCTACCAGGGAAGTGGATTCTATTCCTGCCACTGAATTGTGCTCCAGTGCATTGCAAGGCAAGTCACTTAATCTCTTTACATCATGAAATTTTGTTTTTGTGAGTGCCCATCTGGTGAGGAAGGGGCTGAAAGTGTATAACCTGCATCTGACATCAGCATTCATCCTCGCAACATCCGAGTACTCTGTGATGTAATGAATTTTGGAAAAGTATTCCTAATGTGTATGGAATTTTTTACCAAAATTAGAAGATTGCCTTTAAATGAAGTTCTTATTCTGCGTTTAATTATTCTACGTGTAAAATGGGAATGCTGCAGTTATTTAATGGATTTATTTTTAAAGTGATGTTCTTACACCATTGAATACTGTAATGACACATAGAAAACGTCATCCTGTTCTATTTAGAAAAAGGTTAAATTAAAGGTTAGGACACACTTGTCTGTGCAGCTGCAAGTGCTGGGCATTGAAACAGTGGGTGTCTGTGCTAAATTACAGAATTTAATGTAAACCTAATTAACACATCCAGACTTAACGGTCTGATCCTGTTAGGCCAGAATTATTTAGAGCCAGACATGTTGCACTTCTATGGGGTTCACTTTTCTAGAATGAAAAATACACTGGTCAGCAGAGATCCTGCAGCATTGTCAGAGTACTGTCAGAGAGGCAAAGTTTCAGCAACTTGACTAATTCAGAATCTTAAGTATTTATAGTGTGGTACATTAAACATAAGGGCTCTGTGTATGTGTGTTGATTTTATTGTGTTACTCATTCTGGCATCTGTAGTCTAATATCTGGAGATATCTAATATCTGGAGAGGAGACCTTTCTGAGGAACAGCAGGAGTGTTGGGAATCAGATACTACATAGCAAACTCTTCTTCTGATTCTGGTACAGTTTTTACTGAAGGAATGTTTTATTTGGAAAAACACATCCTGTAAAGTGATCTTTTTTATAAAGATGGTTTTTTAAGCAATATTTATATTGTTTTCACAGACTCGTTGAAGAAAAACTTGATTGTTCTTCTACAAAGGAGAAAACAGTTGATTAAAAAGAAATTCAGATTCATCACATTTCTTTAATTTACTATGGCTTTTTTTTCTAGGCCTCAAAGAAACTGCTGAAGAAATGGTCAAAAACAGGTTGGAAGGAAAGGATAACCTGACTCCATGGCAAAAATATCTAGAGAAGAAGAAAGAAAAAAGAATTCTTAAGAAAAAGAGAAAGGTAATGGTTATATTGGCTGTTTGTGGGGGAGATGTTGTTTGTTTGTTTTCTTAGTTTGTTGTTACTGTTTGTTTCAGATAAACTAAATAAAAAATTGTCCAGCTACCAGTGCTATTTTAAGGTTAGAATGTGCAGTGGTCACTCATGTGGAAGTACTGAGAGTGCTTCATCAAACCTCCAGAGCAAAAGGATATTCAGAATACTGCTGATCATACATATGCTTACACAAAACATCATTTATCTACTTGTGCTGCTTTAAAGATAAATTAGTCATAATAATAGTGGGCTTTAATTTGCATTTTTAATGCATTACAAAGTRTCTTTTTGCTACTGTGTGCATATCAGTTCAAAGTTGTTATGACAATGATAATTGCAGTTTTGGAGATTTTGGGGCTAAAATAATACAGACTTGTTTCCCAAAGCTGTGATGGCATAGAATTAATAGCTACAAAGAGTTATTCAAATTTCAAATAGCAAGAGGAAAAAAAAAAAGCATGTGGCATGCAGAATCTGGGTTCCCTAAACTCTTAAATTACTCTGAATATAACTAACATTGCAGAATAACATTTCTAAGAGTATTCTCTACACCGTGAGTTACTCTGTGCATGTTGGTTAGTTTTAACTGGCATTTGATGAGCTACTTAAGTAGCACTGTTAGGTAGCAGAGCAGCTTTGTCTAGCATAATATTCTTGTCCAGTCTGATGAATTAAGTCAAGGAACAAAACTGTGTGACACACTACTACCAGTAATAAAATTTGTTCTTTTAAATCCAAATTCCAGCTTTTTGAAATTCGGACCATAAAATGAAGTTCTTTACTCAAATGTTTACCCAAGCAGAGCTTTTGTGGAACATAAAGTAAGGACATAATAGTGCTGTGATCCTATAATTTGTTGGAATGGTTGTCTGGTGCATCACAGTTTAGGGATATGCCTTTTACACTATTTAAATGTGTGAAAGAGGGTTTAAATTCATTTGTCTTTACTCTCAGTTTTTAGTGTATTCTAGTTTTATGATGTTCCATGTTCAGATTTCACCTTCATAGCTACTATCAGAAAGAATATCTAATTCCAGTGAAACTTAAGTAGTAGTTTATATGTTGGTTAAAATAATGTTTGTGCTTTGTTACAGGCTACTGCTGAGAGAGAACAGAGTGAAGATGAACTTCCACCTGATGTTGATCTCAACGACCCATATTTTGCTGAAGAGTTCGAGAAAACAGGTCAGTCAAGACAGGTGACTTCCAGAGTAAATCTGCCCTTTCCTTAAATACTGAGCTTTCAAAACAAAGTCAGGCTGGAGAAGACGCAGAGGTAGAATGTTCAGAATTAAATAAAGTAGGTGTCATTTGCCTAAAATTGCTGTTCCTGTAAAATTATGCCTATTGTAATGTCTGGAATGGTAGGGAATATTCTCTTGGCTTTCACCAGAGACTGTCAGTTACCCAGTTTCTGGGGATGGCTGTTGAAAACAAGCTGCTCCAGAGTATTCCAGAGAAAGGAACTCCATTGCTTTTGAAGTCTTTTTGTATAGGAAGAGTCAGGTATATATGGGTCCCTTTGAAGCTTGGGTCAATTACAAAAATGCCAAATGTTTTTGCATCATAAACAAAGTTGTCTTTTGGAAGAAATCACTTTTCTTTTAGTCTGATACACAGTTTTAGTGGTGTGCTCTTGGCTGCTTAGCAACCAGAATAGTGAAATGTAGTATTTTAGAAAATAACTTGCCAGTTTAGATTTTTAGGATACCTTTTTTTACAAGCTTTTTATTCTGATGTTTAAATTAGCTTTTGCCATGGTAACAGCAAATTTGAGTTTGATTTTGCTGAGTAATATCAATAAAGGTAAGTTTCTGATGTTCCATACTTTTGGGACCCAAATCCTGAGGGTGGTTCGTACTATTGTATATTAAAAGAAGAAAAATGACATAAAAACAAAAGAGGAAAACAAACAAACAGAAAGAAGATAGCAAAAGGGTTACTAATATTGCCAGTCTGTTGTTTAGTTGGGGTTTTTTTAAGCATAGCAGTGCAGATCCAAGTTCCATTTGAAAATGGTAAGTTACTTTTAATTTGATACCTGCCAGCAGAGGCTTCTGTCCTGATTGTTTAAAATCTATGTTAGGATAAAATAAATAATTAAAAAGCAAAATCTGGATGATTTTGTTCTTATGTATATGTCTTAATAGTCTGAAATACAGAACAGTAGAGTGAGTCCTGTCCATGTTTTAGAAAAAAACACTACAATCCAAAGTGTCATGCAGTGTTTTCTGCCATGCTTTCCTGTGGCTTGTGTATAGGTTGAAATAACTCATTATAAAGATACTATTCCTTCCACCAAATTGTTTAATTTTTCTTTAATAGCAAGATTACGTAGGTACTCTCATATGGTGCTTGATGTTCTTTGTGAAATCTCTGAAAAAATGTTTTCTTCTGCATTATGTGAGAAGTTCTTTGTGTCTTAGAGGGGCTCAGCAGAGAATGAGCTTATCTGCACATTCCTAAACCTTCTTGTCCATAATACAGAGAATAGACTTTAATGTTCATGGAGTCTTTGAGGATAGTAACATACACATAAAGGTTAAGAAAGTGAAGGTTTTGTCTTCGAGATTAGTGATAATTACTGAGATACAGGAGAAAGCCAGAACRTGGTTAGTCCTGGAGAATTTCTAAAGGGAGAGTAAAGTGGTTGGCTGTGAGCCAGTTTTCATTTTAATGATAATTACACAGCACAACTTTGATTTTCACCAAGTTTACCTAGTACAGCCTCTGTCTCATAGTTGGGGTTGCTTTTAAGCACAACTTATGCAGTGAGGGAAGATGGGTTACAATCATCTTTGAACTTGGCTGTAACTCTGCCAACTTTGTATTTAGGGTACAGGCAGCTTAAATGACCATCACTTTTCACAAGCTTTCCACAATTCCCCTGAAAGACTGAAATTTCTCCCTTAAGTTGACTGTCAGATTATTTTAGATTATGCTGGAAAAGCATATGACAGGGTATATTTGCAGACTGTGGACCAGTGCAGACACTGAGGATGCAGAAGTGCTGGGTTCACTTGTTGCCTGTAACATGCATGGGTCTTGTGTAGCTTGGTTTCTGTCAAGCTGAGGCAATTGAAGGGAAGCAAGCGTGTAAGGAGCTGTTAGACCAAGGGCCTAACAACTTGGAGTGCTGTGAAAGGAAAACTGGGAATTATGGGAAGTCTACTCAAGCTTATGTTCCTCAGGGATGTCTTTCTTCCTAAAAACTGTTTGTAAAGCAGGCAGTGATCCTTACCCTGTTGCTGCTTCACCTTGGGAGAGGCAAGGTAGGATCAACTCTTTGTGCCTGCTGTGCCCAAAAACTGTATGTATGGGGGTTCAGCACTCCTGAAAGTCATGATAGTACTTGCTTTGCACAGTTTTCATATTGCTTTTTAATAGTACCACAGGCTAAAATGTCAGATGCTGCAGATATATAAGCCTTGATGTTGCATTCTAGAAGCTTCACTCTAGTTTCATATTGTCAAGAAAAAAATAATCTGTCAGTTTCATTTTGCACTGACGCCCGTACTGTTTCAAAAAGCCTTGTAAAACTTGGATTTAGCTTGGCCAGTTTCACTGTTACTGCATCAGTTTCTGTGGGGCCTCAGAAAAGGTTCATGGGAGACAAAATGACTCTTGTAGCCTAGACTGTTGAAAAGTTAATAGCTGAATAGTGTGATTGCTTATTAACATGAGAACAAGGTCCTGCTTCTGGAGATCACKGAACAGTTTCAGAACACACTGGACAATTAAACATAGTTTCTCTTTAGCCTTTGAGGAAAAGGTCTTCACACATTATTGTAACTCCTATTAGTTCCAAACTATTAGATGCCTTCTCATGATCTAATTTATGATACATGTAGGAATTGATAGCTTTTTAAAGCCAGAAGGGAGCAGTACGAGTGCAAGGACTTAAGAGCTTAATAACAAAATCAGAGTATAGTTGTAGAACCTGTACTTGGAAGATAAAGTAGATTAAAAGAAAGCTTCATTTACTGTGTGTCTTTGCAAGGCTTTTGAGACTGATTCAAGTTTCTGAGTAAGGCAGATAAGGGGTCTTGTGAGAGGAGTTTTTGATTTGGGGTCAGTTTCTGTGTTTGAAGTCTCAAAGTTCTGATTAGCTTTTACAGTCAGCACTGGAAAGTTGTTGATGCACAAAGTTAATGTTGCAAACAAAATTCTTGAGCTGAGAAAGAGTTGAATGGCAGCTCTGGCCAGCAGAAACTGGAAGCCTTTTACACTGGCTGGTGGCAGCTACCAATTAGTTCTGCATAATACTGAAGTATCTGCTGCTGTAGGTGGAACAAATCTGAATAAAAGATGGCAGTGGGGATGAGGTGCTAGGAAAAATCTGAGGGTTTGCAATCAGTTTGCCATAAGTGTGCAGAAAGTGTGCGTGTGGTGGGACTTCCAGAATGTATGTGGGAAGAGGGACTGTGGCAGGAGTATGTTAAAAACACAGAAAATTCTGAATTTGTGAATTTTGAAACGGAACCATTTTCAGTAGGATACAAATTTTTGAGTCCCAAGGGTGATTTTAGGTCCCAAGCTGGTTTTATTAGCTGCATAGTGTCAAAATAAGAAATAAAGCTTTTATTAATTTATTTATTTTCATGGAAAAGAGCTCAGTTTGATACCAACTCCTGGTTCAGCCCCATCTGCAGCCACAGAAAACTTTGAAGGCATAATGAATCACGTTTGTGATTCCCACTTACAGTGAAAGATGAGAGAAGGTGACTTGAGTGACTTTTCTTCGGGGGATGTGGGGAAAGACAGAAAGAAATTTACTGATCTAACTTTTCATATAATTGTCTCCAAATTGCATCTCTGTGCCTGGTTTCCTTTTCTGTATTTTAGCCACTTCTGAAAGACAGAAAAGATTCCATAGTTGTTGAAATCTTACAGAAGACATTAATTTCTCCCTTCTACACATTAACTTTAATTGTGTAGTTTAGGTAACAATATTATATCTGAATCTGATTTTCCTGCACATTTTCTGGAACTACTAAATGAACGGTTTAGTTTTTGAGCTGATGACATTGYGCATCTGGATAGTTTATTTTTTGGTGCTGGTGGTTTGTTTCTTCTGGAAATCCATTTCCAGATTGGAATCCATGTAGAAATAGTCGGGGGAATAGTCAAGGGAGAAAAAAATCTTCCTCAAGGAATGTGTCCTGTTCCAGAGTATCCTCAGTGATATAGCTTGACATGTGTCTGGCATGTCTGTATTTCTAGTCTGAGTACAAACCTGGCTTAACAAGATGAAGCCAAATATCTTCCTTAAGAGTACCCCCAGTGGACTGCAGTAAATTGCCTGGGAATGTAATTCCAAGCTCAAAGGTCAGAGTGTGTGGTTCAGGTCAGGAAACCTTCTGCTTTTCCGCTTCCTTCTTCATCAAGATCTACAGGCATTCCAAAGAGAATAATTTGACTTTGTAGGATTTATAAACAGGTCTGTTTTCATCAGAAGTTATGTTTGACTAATGTCTTATGCTGTTACTATTCATTATGTCTGTCTGATCAGCACTGTGTATCTAAATGCTAAGAGAGTAAGGGAGCTTTGTCAGAACAATTTTCAGTCTGAGCAGAGTCAATCATATTTTAATTCCCACTATAAAACACCTTGGGAGTGGTGTGATGTCATGTGTTTGTCTGCACTATTGTGATACTTCTCTCTGCTGCTCTATGAAAAATACAGTAAAACCATGTTTTTGACTTGTTTATGCCATTTGAGTATTGCTGCCTCCTTAAATTGAGCAGATATTCAGTGGATTTTTATTGCTTTAAGTCTACTTGGTTTTTGTTAAATTTGCAGCCTTTTTCCACATCTGACATTTAAATATTGACTGCAAGAAAATGAGATGTACTTAGAGGTTCTAGCTATAGGTAAGTTTTGCCCTCATGCATAACCTTGTATAAATGTGTTCATGCCCTGTATTTGCACTTAGGTTTAAAGAAGAAGCCAGAATCAGTAGAAAGTACCTCAGAAGATGAAGATGAAGTTGAAAAACAGAAGGTAAAGTGATGTAAAATGTTGCATTGCATGAATTCTGCAAATATTTGGTATGTGTTTGTGAGTGGAACTGCAGAATTTCAGAGGATGGCAGTAGAATAAAACTATACCATTTTAATAGTGAGAGCTTTTGGAACAAAAACTGCCCAAGAAGAAGTTTGTGTGTTGGGCAGTGCTGAATTTTTATTTTTTTAATATCTGTATTGTATGAAACATTTGAGTTCTGACCTTGTCCTGTATAATTTTATGCTTGAAGATGGAGTTGTTTGCTCTTTTGTGTTTTCTTTTCGTTCTTTCTCAGACCAAGTTAACTCAAGAAATTACTTAAATTCAGATGTGTTAGTTTTTAATTTGCTATACAAATATCAATATTAAATTGTATCCATTAGTTATTTCTAAGCTGTGGTGTTCAATTTTCAGATGAGATTATTAGTATGTTTGAAAATTGAATGTGAGTATTTGCATTTATTTTACATCTAATAAAAAGGAAATCAACTGTTGTATTAATACTACACCTCAGAAAGTTAAAAGAATGTTGTTATGGATGAAATAATACTGCCCTGATGACCCTATTTCAACTCATTTATATAAATGTAGATTCATACAGGCTTTATTAATGAGATGCTGTATTTTTTCATAGAAAACTTTCATTGTGTACATGGGCTTTCTTATTTTGTAACAGGCTGAGATGGCCCTACTGATGATGGATGATGAGGATGACAACAGAAAACATTTTAATTACAAAAAGATTGTAGAACAACAGAATTTGAGCAAGAAGAAAAAGAAACTTCTTATGAAAAAGAAAGAATTGCTAGAAGATGACTTCCAGGTAATTGTGTACTCTTTGATTTTGTGACTGGAGCAGTTCCAGGAAGGGCAACCTCATGAGCTGTGACTTCGGAAGCAGCTCATATTTATTTGGGCTTGAAAGCTTTGCTATCATGGGAAAAGGTTACCTAAAATAAATGCTCCTTTTCTCCTTTCAGGTAAATGTTGACGACACAAGATTCCAAGCCATGTTTACTTCTCCCCTGTTTAATTTGGATCCTTCAGATCCAAATTTCAAGAAGACAAAAGCAGTAGAAAAGATCCTGGAAGAGAAAGCTCGCCGAAGAGAAGAAAAGGAGCAAGAGCTTAAGGAGGCAAACAAGGGCCTGGAGAACAAGATGGCAAAGAAGGGAGAGGTTGCTAAGAAAGCCATAGATCCTGCCTTATCAATGCTAATAAAGTCTGTCAAAAATAAAACCGAAGAGTTTCAGGCAAGGAAAAAGCAGAAATTCAAATAACTGAACTTTGTTTTTACTCGGACTTTTTATTTAAGTCTCGGCTCTTCTAACTGGAGACATCTATTAATGTGACTGCAGCCTGCTCTGATTCCTGTGCACCTGAAAAGTCATTTAACTATGGTGGGGAGTTTTGAAGTATTTAGAGTAATAATCACTCTTTTCTTCTGCCACAAGAAATACTGTTTTGTACTATTGTTGAAGAACTACACCCTGAAAACACACACGTAAGGAAATTACGGTTTTGGGGCGTTTGTTTTGTATCATGTCTTCTCTTGAATATAATAGACGTGCTGAAAGTGGCTACAAAAATCATTATTATGGTTTTATTTATAAATAATAAAAACAATTCTGCAGAGGTTTATTCCTGAGACTAAGTGGTCTTAAAGTTTTTAATTCCACAGGAGGCTGTAAAACATACCTGTCTTGATAAAGAAGGTAGTAATATAACTACAGAAGAAATTTTGTATACAAGTTTCTTGTAGATTTTTAAAAGATTGCATATATGCTTTATTAATTTCTCCTTTAAATACTTGAAGCTAATAGAACTAATAAATGGAAATACTGCCATTTAAAAGTGTTTCATTAACATACATTGGAAATAAATGGTTTAAATTGGCCCAAAGGAATTTTGGGCACTAGCTGTGGGTATTTTTCTTCCATGCCTAAATGAAATCATGTCAAAATTAAACTTTTTGCTATTGCTATTATATTTCCATGAATATAGTTACACTTACACAAAGTCTTCCAGCTTTGCAGCTGTTAAAAAAAAAAAAAAAGGAAAGTTAAAAATCAAGGCAGATCTAGATGATACAATTTTAGAAACTGTGTTGTTTGGCCATGTTAGTGTTGGTGATGAAGGTATCGAAGGAGCAGGGAGAATACAATAGGTAGAAAATGATCACTCTTCCCTGGAGTGTGGCCATTGATTTCTCTTAAGGTTTGGTGTGGGCTGGAGTGTTGGGGTTTTTTTAAAGGTTTGCTGTATCAGCTCTAATGGAAATACAATATTGCATTAAAAAAAGTCTCAAAACTTTAGAAACAAGGAGCTGAAAGGTAATTTTCCATTTTAAAGACATATTTTTAATTTCTAAGATGTTCTACTAATTTAAACAAAGAATTCTATGAAAAGAGAAGTTAAAGTTGTAGATAATCAAAACTAGCATTTATATCAAGTAAATTTATCTCAATATGTAAAGGGGATTAGAGAGTTGGATTAGCACATGGGAGGCTGTTTAGTGGCCAAAATGGCCAAAGGTATTAAGGAACATAATATGCAAATACAGGTGGAGATAGATTTTACAAGAGTGCTTTGCAATGATGTGCCTGAGGAATACTTGCAGACCTCGAATGTTTTAAATGTAATTACTCTTCATAAACATTTGTACATCTTCATATTAACTTTGTTTTAATTCTGGGTCCATAGAGAGTCTCCCACAACTTTGTTTAGTAATTTTTTATGGATAACAAATTTGTTGGGGAATGAAGGGCAACACACTGCACTGTGTCTTGAATCTTCCAACCCTGCTGAGTTCTACCAAACACTTCTGTGTTATCAGTGCTTTTCTTTTTGGCTTTGGAGCATGGAAATCAGCATGTGGAATCGGTGGAGTTCTGCTCATCCGGAATGCCCAGATATGCTCAGTGAGGTACAAAACTCCAACAGAAATTCTGTACTCCTGCAATGCCTCTGTCCTTGACACTAACTCTGCTGGAGGAATAATTTGAAAAATCTGGTTATAAAATTAAAGTCACAAATTGTAAGGACTTCTTATTGCAATTAGATAGTATAAATTATGTTGTGTCTTCACATGTATGTGTGCTGGCTACTTTCTTTATTGCAGTTAGGAAGCCTGGCCTCTCCTTGGAAGTCATAGCAAGRCAAAATGCATGGAAAGATGAAGGCAGACTTCACAGTGATTTTAATTATTGGTTGAAATAATTACTTTGCTGTATGGTAATGTTTTTGTTGTTGGTTTTTTTCTCAAGTTACTGAGTCCTGAGGGGGCATCTTGGTTGGGAAGAACTGGAGAACTTCAGGATCTCTCCTAGCATGTATCTTAGATAGGAATTTTTTGGTCTATTTATAAAATGATTAGCTCTAAATCCTCTTATTCTTTTTCCCCTTTAAAAAAATTTAATTGTTCAATAGTAATTATTCAAATCCCATCATCTAAGCTCCATGATTCCAGATCAATGCTAGCAAAATCTGACATGCTTTCCCTCTGTCTTCAGCACTTTCATCTTGAAAGTGTGGTAAGAATCTAGAATTCCCTGCAATTCATATCCCTTGGTGTAAACAAGATGAATTATGGTTTTGACTATCTCATTCTTTTAAACATGAGAATAGGATCTAAAAGTTCTAACCTCTGAACTTTAAAATATGATTTTACTTTTCACTTTCACTAGATGTCATGTAACCAGCAAAAGCGATGGCAGTGAAGTAAAATAACACATTAAAAACTGGAACTGTTAAAAATGAGACAGAACTAATTTTTCTAGCAACTTATGGATGTCTGTTATAAAGTAATTTGTCTCCAGCTTGGCAGCCAGCAGAGCTCATGCTGAATGTAAGCCAGGCATTTAAAGCTCTAATATTACAAGTGGAAATCACAAGAGGGTCTGATTTATTTAAAACCTGAGAAAGATCAGACAACAAGAGATGAAGAGCCAYGTATGTTTTCAATCATTCCTTCCATCTAAAAATTAAATGTATTATTTCCAATTAATAGCAAGTTGGCTTTTTCTTCTTTTCACATGTTGAYAGTGTCCAAAACTAACAGTAAGTTGTGCCATCACATACTTCTAGCAAACAAACCAAACAACCAAAGTACTGTGGGTTTTCTAAATAAGGTCTTAGAAACTTATGTTATACATGATCTATATTTAAAAGTACTAGAGTAATTAGGTTGCTTTGTATTTGTCTTAAATCATGTTAAATGCCTCAGTCAGGTCTTGTAGCTGTGATAAGAAAAACAACACGTACTTCTGATGGCACAGTAATTTTCATTACTTCCTAGAATAAAGAACTGTAACTTTCTTAATGTAAAAATGGACCTTTTCACGCAGAGGACTATGTTTCTGCATTCCTGTAAGAAGCAAGACAAAGTGGCAGAAAGATCTATCGTGAATTTTTTCTGTCCTTAAAATACAACATTATAGATGGGAGTATTTTTGTCTGGGTTCTGGATCCAGTCTCGATGAATATCACCTAAGGTTGTTATTACTTTTGATCCCTCTCATCGCTAACATGTGAGTAATYCCTACTCAGGACTGCTCCAGCTCTGTATTTCAGCCGTGCAAGACTGTTTGAGTTTTCAACAACATTGCTTGTAGCCTCCAGCGAGCCCACTGGCAAACCTTGCTCCTCTCCCATCCTCAGAGACACTCGATCCCACGGCTGCTGCCACATTTTCATGGGCAAATGCTCCTGGGCTGCATCCCACGAGCTCCTTGGCACAGCACAAATCCCTTGGCTTTGCATTGAAATCCTGCCCAGTGCACTTAGACCTTTCTCCTTTTGTCATTCTGGGACAAGGAAGGAGGGAAAGGACTGAGGCAGATTGATCTCGCTGTCAGAAGTCACTACAAACCCAAAGATGGGCATTTTAAGTCTGAACAGAAAAACTGCCCAGTGCGGTCAGCAACGTGCGTGGCTGAACTGCCGCTCAGAGGGGCTGGCAGGCTGTCCATGGGAAATACGAGTGAACAGAAGTGGTTACCAAAAGGACTACAAATAGCAAAGGGACTGGTTTCGGGTGGCTGTGATTGCTGCAGGTGAGTTACAATCAGTTCTGTGGAATGCAAAACCCTCTAGCAGAAGGTGCTTCCCTTCCTCATTGCCCTGCCTGCTTTTCCCCTTAGGTTAATGCCTGGGCACTCAAAGAGGGAGTAGGTACATGAGCTAGCCCAAGAATGGATGCCTTGGGCTTTGGAGGACCTAGGGACAAGTTGGTGCTTTTTCCTTAAAGAGTTCTGCAGAAGTAATGACTGAGCAGCATCAGCAGGGAGACAGCCTGAGAAGACACGCAGTGATGACTGATGCCTCTTGTGTAGTCAAGAGTTGAGGGGTGTCCTTGCAACCACAGAGGGGAAAGAAGGTCCATAATTCCTGAACCAACCAGAGGTTAGACTTTTTTTTCCCCACATATTTCTCATTTGCTGAATTTTAGAGCTCACTGTGAGGAAACTAAATACAAGTGCCTAGGAACCAAAACCACATCAAWGAGAAAATCAAGCACGGTACGTGTGAAACCAGCTCTGGCATTTGTTGCGGTTGCCTAGACAGATGCTTTTCTTTAAGCTCCAATCTGACATGAAAATACCATGGTAAGGGAATCAGTCTTCATTATTCTATGTTTTGGTGTCCAAGTGCTTAACTTAGCAAAATAACTGTTTTGTTAGCAGGGTATTAATTTTCATTTATTTTAATTAAATAGAAGCGACAACCTTTATGCTCCAGAGAACCTCGTCTGCCTCATGGATGGATCATCACCTCAATCCAGAAGAGGAGACTGGGCACTTCAGTGAACTTCCTAAGTATTAGGAGGGAACAGTTCTGTGCTCTGCATGGCCTCTGTGGAGTAGTAGAAATGCTGCACAGGGTGGTGGCTGTACAGCTACTTGCAACACTCGTGTAGTAAAATCAAAAGAGGTGTAGCAGACCGCACTTRAAAGGAATATAAATCTATCACTTAAGTTATCTGGTTTTCTTAAGAGGCCCAAAATTTACCTTTGACAGCAAACAAGTTGTCTTCGTAAACAAAGATGATTTTGTCACAGGGTGACTGCCTTGTTTTTCTGTGAGTTACATTTTTTGAAAGACAAAAGGTACAAAATACAGAAAAAGAGTAACAGTAATGAATTTACTTGTGTATTGAGATGTTGTTTAAAAATGCAAATTCTGTCCTAAGATAAACCTGCATTGATTTTTGTACTTATCTCCACCAAAATATGGATTTGCTGATAGAGCTCATAAGCTGGTCTGAGGGATGAGAATGGATACTTTTTTTCCTCATTTTGTATCTTGAAGATCAGAACTTCCCCAGTAAGAGAATGTTTCTGCTAATTATTTTTAAATTACAGTGAACTTAGGAATCCTGAAGTCTCTCTCTTGCAATGGGATCAGTATGACAGAATTTGAAGAGCAGGATGTTGTGAAGACTGTCCTACTGAAATTGTATCAAATCCTGAGTACAATAAAACAACTCTGGTTTGGACTAAATCGTTAGCCATGGAGAGCTGCAGAAAGCAACCATGCAGGTCAAAACCCATAAAAATAATGAGATGATCAAACCTGTGGAGAAAGCCTAGTTCAGGAGTTACTTACTCACCAACTTGACCTGTTTTGCCAAAACATGTATTTTTAAATTGTCATATTAAAACCTTCACCATGCTTTGTGTGGGCATGAAGAGAAATTATTTCTGACTCTGAAAACCACTTTTCTGCAAGTCCTGGCTTCCTGACTTCCTGTAGCGCTGAATGGAAGATGACTATCCTACTGCAGTGGCCAGTATGTACCCAGTACGCATTTAACTCACTTTTCAAGGAAAAAAGACAAAACCTTGCAGGGATTTACTACTTGTGGTTATTTTGGCAACAAGTGATGAATGCATATTTGAAGCTGCATTTCTCAAAAGTCCTACGTCTTATGATTTGGCCCCCCTGAAAAGCTGGCTGACAGATCGCAATCACACCGAGTTAGAGCTCTCTGAGATGCAATGGAACGAGCGTTGGAAATAATCGCGTGTGGGTGTTGAGCAGCCGGGAGTACGTGGAATGCTATATAGACAGGTCCAGGATGCTAGAGTATTTTCCTCATCTGAAGTGGCTCATTATCTGGAAAAAACATTATTTTACTGGCTGGAAGTCAAAGAAGGGGCCTCTTAATATGGAGAGGAAACAACAAGCATGCCTGGAGAAGACTGCAGGCTTATGCTACCTGCAAAGATCAGCCAGTCTTTCAGGGGGATTGATGTGGTGTTTGAGTGGATTGATTCCAGCCTTCAGTTGCTATTCTCCTCTTGCATGCAATCATTCAGATAACAGTTCCTGTTTGTATTTATTGGTGCATTCAGCTTCTTTTTCTGTTGACTGTAGAAGTGAGTTGCAAACTTCCTAAACAAAGCTGGAATAATTGATAAAGGTCTGTATTTCTATGTGCTTGCCTTTTCTTTTTTTTCCTCTTTTCCTCGTGGCCCCTTCCTAGCCAAAATCTTCATTAAAGCATTAAAGTTGTCTTGAATTGATTGTTTAAGGGTTCCCTCTCACCTGGGTTAAAAGGGATAGCAAAGGGATGTGAGTCTTCCCCTCTTCTACTGCCTTTTCCCGGCATCTCTGTCCTTTAACAGGTGTCCAAAAGCACTGAAACCTCCCAGACCAAAGGTTCAGGTATTTCTTGCCTGGAACATCTTTTGTAAAACTTAACTGAAGTCTAAGGACATCAATAGCCACTTTTATCCAGAATAAATTAAAGGATCAGATAAGCTGTTTATCATGTTAGGAAGTAAAACCAGTAGTGTGTGCTTCAAAAGACAAAGTGCAAGAAGAAATCTAAAATAATCAAGAAGAAACACAACAAAAACCCCCACAAGCATTAAAACACAGCTGGAATTTCTGTAAAAAGAATAAAGAAAGCCTTTCACTTCAAACCTGGATACTGAGCAATGATTTACAGAACGAGACCACCTTTTATTGGAGTAGCACCACAAATCTATAGAAGAGTAAGGACCAGAAAATAGGAACAAAACACAAGAAATATTTGGCCAGTGTGAAAACTGTCGCCGGCAGCAGAGCACAAGTTAAGTAAAGGCATCAAAACACAAGCAAAAACAGACATTTGGATTTGAAACCCAGTTCTGGAAAATGGTATAGGACCAAACATTGACAAGGTTTTAGCTTTCCCCGTAAAGAACAAACGGCTCCGTGATCAGGCTGTCTATCCATCGGTATGACAGCCCTGCCTTCGTACCCTCCAACTTCAAGATTTGACAGTTGGGTCAAGTCAAAATACGTGCCGCTGAGAGTCAGACACATGTGCTGCCTCTTTCTCAGCCACAGACGGAACAGCTGGACAGAGGAAGGGAAAACGGGAGGTGGAAAGTGCATAGGACCTAACACAGGACAGAGAGGTGAATGCACAAGGTCAAATCAAAGCTGCCTTGGTGGTGGCCAATGCTGTGCATCGAAAAAAAAAGTACTTTGAGGAATCTCCTTGGTTCACTTCAGCACTGTAAAGAATAACAAGGGCTTTAAAAAAAAACCCATGGCAACAGAGCAACTCGCAACTGGGATTTGGACCTCAGGTTAAAATCTGTGAAAGGAGGCCAAAGATTTTCTGAGGGTTTGTGGACTGCATGTTATTTCCTTGTAGTTTTGTCCAACAGAATAGGAAGCACCTGGTAATGTGGAAGACAAAAGCTGCTCTCCAAAAGCCACAGTTTTGTGTGCCAAAAACTTGTATTGAAAAAGACTTGCATTTGTTCCTGACATATTTTGCATTGTTAAAAAAATTTAAGGCCGGTCTTTGAAAAAAAAGGTCAATAATACAAAAGTGGAAGCACATTTTTATTGGGAAAAAAGCCATAGAAAGGGTTTCTGTGACTATAAGGCAGGCCAGGAAGGAGCCTTCTGAATTCCTGGGGGAGATCCTATGTAGGAAGATTAGGATGTGGTGGAGATGGAGTAAAATCTGGGGGTGAAAAAGTTAGTTTCCAGATGTCCCTATCCACAGCAGGGGGGTTTGGACTAGATGTTCTTTTAGGCCCTGTCTGACCCAAACCATTCTATGCATCCATGATTTTTTGTTTGGTTTGTGCTAGTTCAGTGCAAGTTCCTGCTAATGTTTAATATACGATATAACCTGTGTTCACCACAAACATGAGAGCAAACGGTTCTTCTCTTATTGATGGCAAGAAGCGTAAGCAATCTGTTACTAGTTACTATTTGCTACGAAATGTATTTCGGCTAGTGAACGAAACTGGTGTCGTAGGAAGTCCTGTAGTAAGTGCTGCAGAAACATCGTTTGTCAAAAGTCCCTTAAAAAACGTAAGTTTGGCAGGCGAGCTCCTGCCGGCTGTGGACCGGGAACGGAGGGCGCTGCCCGCGGGCGGCTGCGGGCCCACAGGGCCATGACTGCGGCGCCATGAGGCACCCGCGCGCGGGCTCTCCGCGTGACGTCACGGGCCGCTGCGGGTGACGTCACGGGCCAGGCGGCGGGAGGAGGAGGCGCCCCGGGGCCCCTCGGTCTGCCCGGGTCAGGCCGCGCTGTAAAACCTGAAACCGCTCGAAAACGAACTGCCCGCGCTGCCGGTACTAGACAGCTGGGACACAGTCATCGGGGTGTCGGGCCTTGTCCGGCCCTGCGCGCCGCCCGCTCCACGGCCGCTCCCCGCGGCGCTTTGGGCTCTGCGGGGTCACCCCGGGCGGGAGCTGAGAGCGGCTGAGCGGCTCCTGCTGCTTCGGCGAGACCCTCGCGTGTGCTTGTGTTGCTCCGAGCGCCTGTTTAGGATTCAAAGTTACTTTTGCAGTGCAGTGAGGGCTTTGGGCACCTTCCACTACATCAGGTTGCTCAGAGCTCCATCCAGCCTGGCCTTGCCAGGGATGGGGCAGCCACAGCGTCTCTGGGCAACCTGTGCCAGTGCCTCACCTCCCTCCCAGCAATGAACTTCCTCCTAATATCTAATCTAAACCTATTCTCTCTCAGTTTGAAGCCATTCCCCCTTCTCCTGTCACTCCAGGCCCTTGTAAATAGTCCCTCTCCATCTTGTAAGCTCCCTTCAGGTACTGGAAGGTCAAAATTAGGTCACCTCTAAGACTTCTCTTTTCCAGGCTGAACAATTCCAATTCTCTCAGCCTTTCCTCAAGGAGAGCTGCTACATCCCTGTAATCATCTTGGTGGCCTCCTTTGGACTGGCTTGAACAAGTCAATGTCCTTCTTGTGCCGGGCACCCCAGAGCTGCATGCAGCACTGCACATGGGGTCTCACCTGAGCAGAGCAGAGAGGCAGAATTCCCTTCCTGACCTGCTGCCCGTGGTTCTTTGGATTCAGCCCAGAACATGGTTGGTTACTGAGCTGCGAGTGCACATTGCCACATCATGTCCAGCCTCTCATCCACCAGCACCCCTAAGTCCTTAAATAACTTTGGTTCGTGTTCTTCAGGAGTCACACTACTGTGTATTCATTCCATCACTGTTTCTGTAGCTGTACAGATGTAGAACAGGGAACTGTGTAACAAGGAGGGTCAAGATCAGGAGTGGTGAAAGTAGGACAGCCAGGAAGGAGAACTGATAAATCCTAGAAGAAGCTTGAAAGTGAAAGGATGGGTGCAACATCTTATGGAGTGAAAGCAGCAGTTTTTTGAATGAAATGTAAATGGACACAAAGAATATTTTGAGATGGAAATAGTTTGACAAAACTGACTTGATGTGGAGGAAGTGTTATGAAATTATTGAGGTAGGTCGACCATATGTTCTCTGTTAAAAATAAATATATCCTGAGACCCAAGTATATGCAAAGGCCTAATTAGGATTCTCAGTCTGGAGTTATGCTCCTAGTTGGTGTTTAAGTGGCATCTCTGTCTTCATTTTCAAAGGTGATGGCAGAGCAAGACAGAGCAGTGGGCTGAGACAGCCACATGCTCAGACCCTCTGGCCTGGCCTTGACTTTCCCAGTCCTCTGGCTGCCGGGCACTGGCTTTGTGACATTACAGCTGAGGCCACCACCTTCCCCTTGCACGGACCCCGTGGGTGCTGCTCAGCTCAGCTCAGGGCGAGGGCGAGAGATCGCAGCTCCCCAGGCAGCTCCGCGATGCTGCGCCCGGGGCTCTCCCTGCTCCTGGGGCTCTGCGTGGCCTCGCTCCTCCCCGGCACCCTCAGAGCTCACAGCTGCCCCGCCGGGAACACGGCCCGGGGSGGTGTGCCAGSCCAGGAGCTGCAGCAGCCGGACACCGGCACGGGCGGTGCCAGCCCGTGGTCCCCGCGGCTGCACTGCTGCACCTTCCTAGCCCTGTCCCTGCTGCTCGCCGCGCTTTGCCTCGGATGCAGCCTCCGGAGAAAAGCCAGGAGGCAGCAGGGAGAGGTGAGGGATGGGGCCAGGCAGGTGGGATGGCGCCAGGGGACCGGGAGCCAGGGCCCTCCAAGGCCTGGGGCTACAACGTGTAGGGTGAGGACTGACAGCCCCTGTGGAGAGGAAAGCCTGGGCAGGCACCAAGGCTCCTCTGCCTCTTCCCCAGCCCCGTACCCAAGCCCAGAGGCAGAGCTGGGGCTCAGCCTCCTTCCTCCCAGGAGGAAACAAGGACAGGCTGAGCCACAAGGACGAGACAGAACCTGCCTGAGGTCTTCTCCACACCACCTGCAGCCTGGAGCAGCCCAGCCAGGCCCCAGCTTCCCCAGGAGAGCACAAGGGATCTCAGCCAGAGGGGTCCCAGCCCCCTGAGGCCGCTTTCATCGTGCTCCCTGCCCTGTGTCTTCCAGATGTGCCAGACACGCTCAGCTTGGCCAAGGACCTGCTGCCTGGCTGACGGCTCCCCCCTCAACGACGAGGTGATCGGCCAGCAGAAGGAAAACTCTGCCTCCATCAGGAGCTACCTGAGGCACCTGCGCCAGCGCTGCCTGCAGGGAAACATGCTCCAGAGAGGAAGGAACCAGCAAGTGTGGAAGGACTTGGATGAAGAAGCAGCACTTTTCTCTGACTGAGGAACCTGCTGGGCAAATGGAGCAATATACTCAAAGATTACTCATACAGCTTTTAAAATATTATTAAAATAATTTATTTAGAAACACAGCTTTTATTAGTAGCGGATGAAATAATTGTCGGAGAAGTACGATAGAAATTTAATTTGCAAAAATTCGCTTTGGAGATGTAGTTTGGCTGAAGCAGGTGATTTCCTGACAGCTTGTTTGCAGAGAATGAATGATACTGTCCACTGTTGCAGGAACCAGTGTAACAGCTACATGCTGGGCTTACTTGTAGGGAAACAAAACTGGGGAGGAGTTAAAATCTGCTTCATCTGGAGGGGTCAGGATAATTTTTTATATACGATATATCCTTTCACTTCTTATGCTGGAGCTTGAGCAAGAGATCAAGACTCTTTAGTGAAGTCTGCAAACAGAACAACCTGGTCTTGATCTAATAAAAGTTTTAGAGTTTCAACTGTAAAAGGCCAAGCTTTGCAAATGAAAATTTGAGATGTCAGCTAAAATAAATTTACTCCAAAATATAAGTAAATCCATAAGGACATTTGGACTCATTTCATGGTCCTACAAAGAAGAGGAGCCGGGGCTGGAAGTATGGAGGCACTTTGGGAACAGCAGACAGTGTGGGCTGGGATAATGAAGTGTCTCACAAGCAGCTGGTTCCCAGGACTGATGATCGTCATCGTCTGAGAAGGTATCAGGAAATGGGGTTCATATACAGCTGCCCATAATCCTGGGAAGGCAGCTTCAGAAAACAATTGTCACCTTTACAGCAAAGGGGATAGAAACTAATAAAAATTTAGTATTTCTCTAGCAGTACACAATACTCAAATGCTCATTGAAGCAGGAAGATGTAAAATATCTGATTGTTGTGAGAATTTTCTAGCAGATCTATTACGAAATATATGTATTTGTAATCCGTAAGTTTAGTTTTGGGCAGCTATCAGAAGTCACAAGTGTAGATATGATATGATGTATGTATACTGCATATCGATACATGTGTATATTATATAGTGCATATTGTGTTATGCATATGTATAATGAGATGATAGATATGTACATTGCATGCTGACATATAGGTATATTGCATATTGGATGATATATATATATAATGGTAGAATATATCTGCATATTGATATAAATATGTATATTGATATGATATGTAGGTATGTAGCATATTTATATATATGTAGATTGCATATTGTAGGAGAGATATAGAGATATATATATGTATATTGCATATATAGGTGTATTACATATTGTATGATCTGTATATTGATTGTATATTTTTATATATATGCAAATTGATACAATCATATATATTGATATGATATATACATTATATGATATATATGATACCTATGTATATTGCGATGATGGATATTGGTATGATATATATGTATATTGCCTTGAGGCGCACGGTAACAACATCGAAGACCGGTGTCCACCTCCTTGAGACTCAGCTCACATCCGCGGGGCTGTGCTGCTTTGTCAGCGGGCCGTGCCCGGTACCCCGCGCGGCTCCTGCGACACTGCCGGGCGGGAAGGAGGGAAACGCAGGCTCGAGCCCGGCCCAGCCATTCCCGCCCACCCGCCCGCGCCATTGGACCTCCGGGACGCCAATCACCGGCGGCGCCATTTCCGGCCGCCGGGTGCGCCTCGGCCAATGGGCGCGGGGCGGGGGCGGGACGCCTCATGCTCACCGAGGCAACGGGCGGGCGGGCGGTCCCGGATGGCGGCGGTGCAGGGTGAGTGCAGCGCCGGGGGCCGCCCGGACCCGCCGCCCCCGCCTCCCCCGGTGCGTCCTCCCCGCGGGMCTCCGGGGCCGGGCCGCGCCGCGAAGCGGCCGCGCGCGGGCTCGGGCGGTCCGCGCGTCCGCCGGCGGGGGCTGCCCCGGTGACGTCACCGGCCGCGGCCTCGCGTGACGTCACGGGCCAGGCGGCGGGAGCGCGGCCGGGAGCAGGAGGGAGCCGAGGGAAGGTCGGTCCTGGCCGCTCCTGCGCCCCGCTCGCTCCACGGCCGCTCCCCGCGGGGCTTTGGCTCCGCGGGGCAGCCCGAGGGGGCTGCGAGCGGCTGAGCGGCTSCTGCTGCCTCGGCGTGACCCCCGCGTGTGCTTGTGTTTCTCCGAGCACCTGTGTAGGATTCAAAGTTACTTTTGCAGYGCGGTCAGGGCTTTGGGTGCTTTGGTAAAATCATTTTGGTTCATGTTCGTCAGCAGTCGCGCTGGTGTGGATTCTTTCACCGTTCGTGTGGCTGTACTGATGTAGAACAGGGAACTCTAGCAAGGAGGAATGAAATCGGGAATGGTGGAAGTATGACAGCCACGTGGGAGAACTGCTAAATCCTAGAAGACACTTGAAAGGGAAAAGTTGAGTCCAGTGGGAGCTTAACATGTGGAAGCAGCAGGTTTGTGAATGAAATGTAGAAGGACTGGAAGAACAATTGGAGATGGGAGGGGTTTGAGAAGACTGAGTTGATGTGGAGTAGGTGTTAGAAACTGAAGCAAACTGTTGAGATAGGTTGGCTGTATGTTCTCTGGTAGAAATAAACACATCCTTAGAYACAGCTGTATGCAAAGGCCTGATTAGGATTTTCAGCCTGCAGTTATGCTGTTAGTAAGTCTTTAAGTGACATCTCCATCTTTCTTTCCAATAGCCATTTAATCGCCATTATTGCTTTCTCTACCACCACACTGTTTCTTCCATTCCCACGAGAGTTTAAATCCCTTAATTGCCCCTCTGTCACTTTACTGAAGTCTGCGCTGTGCCCTTGTTGCAGGAGTGATTATCTGTGGGGTGTAACAAGATGCAGCAAAGAGGAGTTYGTAGAAAACATACTTAGTACCTCTTCCAATGCTTGCTGGAGCTTTTTTTACTATTATTAGTAAAAAGAAAGTAAATGCAGTGATTAGTACTTTAATTTTAGTTCTGAAATTTATACAAGTAACCATTATCATTGGATCTAGTCCATAAATACTCTTTCTCTCTGTAGAGTCTGTGTGTTGTAGTTGCYTTTCGTTTTGTATCAATACATATATAACTATAGCAATAAGCTCATATTTAATTTTGAAGTGTAAATTTGTAAATGTGTGAAGATACCCGTGTGTGTAACATTTAAGAAAACATGAGGGTAAATAAACAACTTCCTCCAGAGCCGTGCTAATTCTTGTTATCAAAGGGATAGTTGTGGCAAACCAGCCAGTTTTTCTGTGCCAGTGCTGAATCTGTCTAAACATCATTTGCGTAGTTTTGGTTGCTTGAATGGAGTGGTGTTTAATTACTGGAATAAGCCATATAGCATTTGCAAAGTCAGTGGTTTAAGTCTTATGAATTAAACATCTAATTTTTCCACTTCTGTTCACTTTCCAGTGTTCTTGGGTTACAAAGTCCTTTTCAAGATGGKAGGGGTGATAGACATCATACTGGAATGTAGAGGTATAGAGCCAGACAATGGTTTGGGTTGGAAGGGACCTTAAAGTTCATCTAGTTCTTAATATATAACCTAAATATTTTACAGAGRTTTTCTCCATTCCTGTATTAACACTACATGCTTTCACTTCCTGAATTAATTCAACATATAGAATGTCTGTYTTTGTTTTACCTGCAGAACTAGACATGGTTTTGTGTCAGGATTAATATGTATTAMGCTGTGGATAAGAGGAGCAATAAATACAGAGAGTTTGTTTGGTGACTTGTGAYGAATACATCGTTCTGTATTGCGAGTTTTTTGTTTCATGTACTAGACAATACTGACAATATTTCCATTAGCTTTCTATAAACATTAAATTCCTTAAACATCTTTAGGGTAACCATCAAAACCAGATAGAGTTACTAAATTATTTGAGCTTGACTTAAGCATTTTGTGGTTCACTAGTAATCATGGTAGCTCTACTTACCTAGGCAAATATTATTTCACTGTTTTAGGCTTATTTGGTTTTGATTTAGAAATACTTTGTCATTAAAAAAAAAGTTAATTTCTTTTTTTCTTTTCCTGCTGCAAATTAGTGGGGAATTAGAAGGAGATGGGATGAAACAGTATAGAAGAATAGGAGTTCATTATAGGATCTTAAACAGCTATTCCCTGCAAAAGAAAGGAAAAGGTATGGTTCTTTAAAGGGTTACTCATGTGCTAGTGAGATGTGATGGGTGGAGAAATAAGTTGTTTTGTTGAAAAACAGGACACCATGGAAAGCAAAACTTGTATTAACAATTCCTTCCAGTGTCTGGCAAGATTATTAGGGTCGAGTTATGTCATAGTGAAAAGGCTGCTTTCAGCTTGCAGCATGAACTTTGATTATTTTAAGTTTCATTAATGCTGTTGGCTGGGGAACGGGCAGAACTTGGAAGCCCTCCTTTGGAGAGCTACATTCTCCTTGATTCAGACCTCTCTTCCAAAGTTCTTTCTGAGGCTATTTGTGTGGAATTCATCTCTTGAAATAAGTGTCTAACGTGTACATGTGATCTGGTTTTAGGATGATTCCTCTCCAGAGTTTATTTTTGAACGGAAGTGTGCTCCTTTCCAATAGAAGATGGTGATCCTAATGTATGATCATGGAGAAGGGGATAAGTTCAGTAGAAGTGTTACCTTCCAAATCATCTCAGGTTACAGCTGTAAAAGTGGTGGTCAAAGAGCCCGAAACAAAGCAAACCCAAAGAGGGAAACGAGTGGGATTTGTGCTTGTCCATGCAGGTAAGATGTGGAAGCACAACAGCTGGAATGGAAATAGTGCATATTTTGATATCAAACTAGATACCAACAAAAATTTTATAGTGTCTTTGGACGACTAGTGAGTTAATAAAGTGACATTAACTTTGTGTGCAAGTCTGGGAGTGGGGAGTTTGATTGGAAGTTGCACTGGAAACTCTTAATAAACATGTAGCTATTTGGCTGTTCTGGATGGTATTTTTTTTCTCCTTGACAAAGAAAATCCCTAAATTTACATGGTTATAAAATGTTCTATTCTGCAGTTGTCTGCTAAGCTTGGGAAACCTACAAAATGGACGAGATATTTCAGTCTATTTCTTTATCCTATGGAAGGATCAAATACAGTTGTTTCATTAGTGATGGTTTCTTGTCTAACTTGTCCATGAGGACGGTCCAGCTAAGACCTTCTGAAATCTCCTTGGGCTGTTTGTTGCAGACCTTTATTCTCTTTACCCTTTTGAGATTTTTCTTCCAAGTCTATTTTTATTGATCTTGTTCATATTTAAGTGAGCTACTGTGTATTGTTTCCACATATAATGAAGAGGTCCTCTACTCAGATATGATACGAAAATTATGTGTTACATGTGTATTGCTCATAAATTCTTTTCTCATAGGTTCTTGAACTATGAATCTTGAAGTTAACAGTGCTCATATCTGGCTGTATATTTGTTTTGAGCATTGGTGTGATGACATGAGGTCAAATTGAGCAAAGTAGCCTGGTGATGCCTAAAATATTTGGAAAACCAACATATTACTTGCTTTATAAAATCAATAAGTTAAAAAAAAAACAACCCCAAAACCTCAAATAATTTATTCTGGGCTGATAATTTGATGACCCTGGTATTCTATTTTAAGGGCAAATGGAATTGCTCAGTATATTGTCCTTTACTGGGTCACTTTACTAGTAGTGTTAAAGCTTATTTTATTAGAGTTTCTCAAAACTAGTATTTCTGAAGATGAGTAAAGAGAAGTTGAGATAAATACAAGCATGTTTTTAAGTGAAAAACCTGGTAAAACAGAGATGGATTTTATATATAAATGTGCCAGTCTGGTTTTTCTGATGCTGCATTTAGTTGAARAGTGGCATTGATAAATTTTTCCGGTATAGAAGTAGGGGAAGTGGCTTCAAAACAGGGCAGAATTCGTTCAATACAGTAGGATAGATATAAAGACTGAAAATGAGAAAAAGGTGAAAAATTTGTATGATCTTCATTTCAAGGAGCTCCTGGTTCAGGAGTAATGAGCTCTAAAAATGTAGCATAAACATGAGAAAATGAGCAGTGYGGTAATTGTGGACTTACACGGCAGTGGTAAAAAGAAAATCAGAGTTTGACTTATAACCAAGGGTTTTGCACAATAATCAATGGTAAAGAAAAAAGCAGTGCTGGAGGTCCTCCAAGAATGAGTGAAACTGGAATCTCTTGGAAACTGTTTGTAGGAAGAGATTGATGCTGAGACCTGTATCCTGTCTTTTACTGAGTGTGTTTGATTCTCTGTTGGAGTGCATAAAGTTGTCAATCATTGATACAAAAAGGAAATGCCAGTGTAATCCAGAATAAGGAAAGCTGTATCTGCCTGTGTCTTAAATCTRTATGTGAGCTATAGGCTGTAGTTTGCCAGGGAGTATAATGTATTTTCCTTTTGCTTTAATTGTAGGTGCAGGTTATCATTCCGAATCCAAAGCTAAAGAGTACAAGCATGTGTGCAAAAGAGCCTGTCAGAAGGTACGTCTTACCAGCTCCACGGTCTTGCACTGGCTACACAAGAAATTCCTACACAAGAAACACTGTCCCTTCAGTGGGAATGGACATAYCTGGCTTTAGCTGCTCAGGCTATATGTGTTTATAGATGGAAATGAGGGAAAACAGAGCAGAAACAGTTAACSTGGTACAGAAACGGGACAGTGCATGGCCATGAGATGCAACAACATTCTYATAAGTGGTGGCAAGTAGCTGACACCAAAGGAACAGTGGCAGAACAAGAGAAGGTCACAGTGGTACCTACCAGGAACATTCCTACAGCTTTCTGCACTGCTCTGGGGCATCTGGGGCTAAATATGGTGTCTGTATTTTGATTTCATCCATGTCCACTCTTTGGAATTTATTTAAACTGTAGCATCCAGGTTGCTCCATGAATGCAGGGGTTTCTGGAATTATTTTCTTCTTGATAGCTCTTAATCTTAGTAGAAAGGGAGTTAGAAACAGGAAAAACAAAACAAAACAATCAAAACATCAAAATGTCAAAGCTGGAAAGGGAGAAATGGCAAGACTTTAATTTCTGTTGAAACTAATATGTTTTCATCTCTTCCAAGAACTTTGCTTTGGAACTGGCAAGTCCTGTCTATTAAGTGTTGAATGAGTAGCTGGAAGACCTCTCTCTAAAATTTTTAATGACTTTTGCTTTCTCCAGGGAGAAGGAGCTTGAGAGCTTGGCAGGCTTTTTAGAAGAGTCTCAGAGCTGACCTCTGATAATTGTCACTTTGTGTTACAGCTCTGTTGCTCAATCCTGATAGCAATCTAATTTTGTAATGAGAGGCCTCACAAATCATCCAAACTTAACACTGGCTTCATTAAAGTTGTGCATTAGCCCTAGTGAAAGTCATTTTCCAACTAATTACGTGAGAAGAAAAGGTTATTTGCTGTTGAATTCAAGTCTAATCTGAGATTCTGTGTGGCTACTCTTAAGCTGAGTAGCCAACATAAATAACTTCTGTGCAGAACAAACAGTTCCAGGTTTGTCTTGCAACTGGAGATGGAGCCATAGTTGTTCTCTGGGGTTCCCTGAGAGAGCTTGACTGTAAGGTCTTGCCCAGTATGGATCTGATAAATACTGTTAGGCTCTAGAAATTCACTGTTGTGTGTGTATATAATTTGAAGGTAGCATTGTGWTACTTGATTTGTTTGTGTGTGTTGGCTTTTAGATGAGGTTGTARAATTCTATTCAGTTTTGTGATAATTGCTATATATAGTACTAGAAATTTTTGTTGAATCTTGGAAGGAAAATTTGAAACTTGTTGACTGAAACATTTAGTGTTTGAGGACATCAGGTATAAGAAGCTATTTTGATATGAATTTAACCATGCAGAAATCTGCTACTAAATGCAGTGTCACAATGTCAGAGTAGTAAAATCATACCTTCAGATCTGCCCTCACATGGTTCATGCTGACTATTTACAGTGCCTCTTGTTCTTATGCCCACTTACATTTTGAGCTAATTTGGTGAAGATTTTATTTTATATGGGACTAGGAAAACATAGGGCTCAGTCACAGAATAGTAGAATTTCCTAATCATGAACTAAAAATTGTATTTTACAGGCAATTGAAAAGCTACAGGCTGGTGCTCTTGCAACAGATGCAGTGACTGCAGCACTTATAGAATTAGAGGTATGATCTTCCGACTGGTAGTAAATATGTTTCTTGGGTAAATCCTGCCAGATTGTTCTGTAGGAGGGTATTAAATGGGAAATCTCAGTAGATTTCTGGTTTTGTGCTACACTAATTTTATCTTTTGCTTTTTCACTATATTTTGGTGTAAATGTGTTTAAGTACTTTATAAAAATGCAAACTGAATGAAAGGTTGCTAATTGGTGCAGTTTGGTTGCTGTCTTAGGTATGCCTTATCAGGTAGTCTCTACCCTTCAAGAATAAATGCAGTCATTAAAGACTTATTGAGCACTTTGTAAGAAATTTTATTTCTCACTTACTCAGCTACAGACAGATTGTTCTGGCTCTGCTTCTTCGAGAGGGATAAAATGCTACTGGTTCTGATTTTTATGACAAAATACGTGCAGAGGAATAGAGCAAGTAATACTTTTATTTCAAAACAGTACTTGTTAATTAAGATAGAATGTCTTTATGAGCAGCTGTTCATGAGGTTTTTGGAAAAGTGTCTGTTTGGAGTGGTGAGATTTTTATAGCATCTGCCTTCAGTGGAGGTCCCTATGAAATAACGAAAAAGTGAGTAAAGCTAAACATTTCTGGGATGTAAATGAAGCATGATGGTTATTGTCCCAGGTCCACTAATCCCTCATGACAGTAATGATGGAAACAGGTATTCCTCTTCTCCTGTAGGTAGTAATTGCTTCTTCCTTTCCAACTTTATTAGTGAAAAAAAGAAGACAAGGTAAGTGTTGTGCTGGAAAAATAGTTTCCTGGGTTTGGAATTTATGGTAGTATTCCAAGAGGATTAGCAGTGGATTTGCTTACCCATATGTTGGGAAAGTGTTCATTAATGTACTCGATGGGGTTAGCGTAAGGCAGGCAGTAAGTACATACTTCAGTATGTGTCAGACATGCTGCTGGGAGCCAAGGCTTCAGTCACACTGTTAACTTGGCAAGTGTCTGGGCTTTTAGCACTCCTGTGGGTCTCCACTGAGCCGTTCAAATATGCTTTCATGTGTTATCTTACACATTAGAGTATAGCTCGGAGAAAGCAGCGGGTATCTCTCTAATGGAATTATTTACAGTGCACTTCCCTAAGCTGACTGAGGCTGCTCTTACTCTACGAGTCTGTTTTGTGTGTCAGCTCCCTCCTCAGTGGAAAACAAAAATAAAAATCTACTTTGTGTTGTGATTTTTATCGTGTTCCTGAGCTACACGGAGGAAAACATATTTTGAGAAGCTTAACCAAACARTTTTAGATCTCTTTGCAGCTGTGGCTGGGGTAAATATTTTATATGGTTTTGTTAATCCCGAAGAGATTTTTCTTTTYCTTTGGTAGATTTAAGTACTCTGAAGTAGCTTCCATAGAACAAGTTACGGCTTTAGGATGAAGTTAACTTTTTCTGCAGTTACTCCAATCTGACACCTTTTTCTCCTTATCTGTCTTGCTACTMTTGTGCTGATACCTGTCATCATTCCACTTTCTGGTTCTGTAATTGTCTTAGGTAGTATTTTTATGTCTTGTGTTGCACAAAACCTATTTTTTTTCCTTTTTCCTGTTTTTAAGATAAAATGTTATTTTGTTCAGATTATACTGCTGTCGTTAATGTAGTTATTTGCTTTCRTTTCTTCATTGAGTGATTTATATAAGCTCTCAATTGAGGGTTCTGACTGTTCCTGGAATAGAGAATACTGGGTTTGGGATTTGAGCTTCTTTTAGATTAAAGTACTTAGTTATACAGTTACATTGAGGAAAAGTCAAACCAGAAAATGGTGTGGTTTGCAGTGGCAGTTTTTTGGATCTGGTATGAGAAACTCCCAGGTGTTAGATTGTCAGCTTCCAAAATACGGAAAGGTTTGTATTTACTCATACCTCATTCCGAACGCCCCCTCCAGACATCTCAGCATTTCTGGAGCTGCATCTTCTGCCTTAGTACTGGTGGTGTTTCTGTTGCTCTGTGGAAAACAAACTGCACATGGCAAGTCAACAAAGCAAACAGAATAGTTTTTCTYATTAATTACAAGATTTTATGAGTAAAAATATGGGTTTATGTTGATGGTCTCTCTAGTGAGCTGTCACTCCCTTTTGTTTATGCTTTAGCATAAACATAAAGTGCTTTAGCATTTGAAGTTGGCAGATATGTAACACGAATCTGTGTGAAGCTATGTTTGTTTTCTTGTGTCCCTGTAACACAGATTAAGAYATAGAAAAACAAAAGTTTGTATAAAATGATAACAGATTTCATTGTAAAGTATACTGATTGTAACTTCTTGATGTTTTGGTTTCTGTAGAACACATTGTTTATCTGAAATATTTAATCGCTTTTACAGTTTGCTCAGACTTTTAATGCTGTATTCCAAAAATTTGTAGCTTTTGCAAGGCACAAATATCTTTTCRTGGAAATCTCACAAAAGATGAATTTATTTCCTTAGTTCCGCTCWGTTACACAACTCCTGTTAGACAGAATTTCAGCTCATCCAAAAGGCATCACTTCAAAGACTTGTTGAGGCACAAGAGTTGCTCTTGATCTTTTATGAGCAAGCTGACAGTTTGCTTGTGGTATGCTCTCTGTGTTTTATTTTTTCAGGCTCTAAGTGGAGAAAGAACAGCCCTTCTTTGCTGGACTGTGTGAATCTCAAGCGAAATGATGTTCTGTAAATACAATAATAATACTGATAGTTAAATAGAGGCAAAGGAACAAGACTGACGTGACTGAATATCAYTGAAATAACTGTGCTGGTCTTCATAAGCATCAGCTGTATTTGTTAAGGTCATTAAGGCCTCATTTCTAGTTTGAGAACTCTGTCATTGCAGAGAAACAAGTGAACGTRTTATCTCTGTCAGTTTTTGGTAATGAAATGGTCTGGACAAGGTACTTCGTAAGACTCACTATTTACACTGTTTGCTTCTACAAAGACATTATCGCAGAGCCGTTAATTTTTGCACTCTTGATATCAGCCACCATACGATGCCTGAATTTCTCTTGAAACACAAAGGAATTATTGAGCAAGGTTTTTTTGCAGRTGGGGAGGAGACTCCCCACAACCCACTTAAAACTTGCTGTTTTCAGTAAAACCACTTGCTGATTTGCATTTATGTGTGTCTTTGAGAAAAACTGCAATTTCAAGCTTTTCTTTGTCTGTAGAGCACTTAAAGTCTACTGATCAGGTAGTAGAGACACAAACATAAGCTGGTTCTAAAGAATGACGAAGATTTCAAATTGTTTCGAAGTTTAGTCTAATCCTTTATTAATATGTGTGTAGATCACTTGTTTCTTTATCTGACTTCAGCAGAATGTTCTTTATGAACATCATTTAAATTGAAAATCAATATGATTGATGGAGAAGCGGATGTCACATTTTGGGTTCCAATATCCTTGCTRCTGAAATTACTCAGTTTATTTTGCATGTTTTTGTTGTGGATCAGTGCAAAGGATATTTTGTACCTGCTATACTCAAGCAATRTGTTTCTGTGGTTGTCAGCAAAATTTTGCAAAGAACTTTTTTCTTGATGAATTGTTTTTTTTCTGTTTTTTGGATTTTCTTTTATTATTTTCCTMGTAATTAAGACTTTTGATTATACAGTCTTAGTCCCAGGGGTTTCTCTTTCAAGAAGCATCAGACTTSTTGTATTAAGGCAGTCACCATAGATGAACTTTTAATGGGTAATGAACTGGAAGTTGTTCATTCTAGTTAAAAGCAGTACTATGATGTTTTGCTGCAGAGTGACCGACAGTAATTTGTGACAAAAGTGTTCTTTAAAAACATTTTAGCTGGTGAAAYTGAAAGGGACGTGACTCATCCTTGTAGACTATTGATTATTGTCACTAAATTCCCACAGCAAAATAAATTTTAAAATTGCAGTATGTGAAAAGAAATGCCTGTAGACTTTGAATTTGTTTTAAAAGTTACAAATAAACCTTGGCCAAAACTGTATCAAAGAGGGATGGAATGTTCTTTCATGTCCATTGAAAACARAGCATTCTAACTATTTGCCTAGATGTAAGTGTTACAGAGTTGAGTAACTTCTTCAAGTATTCCAACTTTGACCGCAGCTAGAAACTTCAGGATGCCTGTATTTGCTGCCAGAACATTTACAAATACATTTTGAAGTAAAAGGGATTCTAAAAATAAAAATGATACCCTCAGAAGCTTGAGTGTTTTTGCGAGATGGTTAACTTGGGAAAACCAAACTCATTTCATGTCTTAAAGCTTTCTCTTACCTCCTTTGCTAYTGGTTTACATGGTAAGTTAGAGATACTTCGGGGAGTAATTGCCAGGAAGTTGAGTATTTTTCACATTATTGAAGACTTCCATTTTGTTAAAATGCTATGACTAGCCATTTGTTTGTCTTTTCTCTCTTCCTGCTTAGTTTTCTATGGTAGCAGGGCTTGCTGTTAACATGCAAAGCTCATGCTTGGTTTGCTTACTTGTCTTTTTCGGTTTCCTTAGAAACACAAAGACTGAGCACTGCTTGCAGTTTTAAATAAAAGTATATTCTTGAAGATAACTTTTTCTCCTTTCTCATCATCCCTTTTCTTGGATATATGCTTTGATTGGGTTCTTCCCCATTTTATGGTAGTCAGGTCTTGCAGACCTGCATTATTCTGTCTGAGGRTATGAAGAGACATTCACTTAGTTTATTTCTTCCCCGTTTGAGGGCATTCATGCTTCTGTTTTAATGTTTCTGCATTCCTTGAAAGTTTTGAATTTTTGTTTGAAAATTCACCTTAATGTTCATACTTTATATTCCTCCATTTGTATATCAGGCTCTTGAAATCTTTTAGTGAGACTTTGTAGAGATTCATGTTTTCAAAAAGAGATTGTGTGGTGTATTTCATGTCTTTGCCTATTCATAGAAGTAGGTGTGAATGTCTGTTTCCATTTTTTTATAAAGGTTTTCCCCTACCGTGTTTCAAAGGCTTTTATCTCGCCTCAGAGACACTCAGGTGGATATCAAAAATTCCATGGGTTCACACCCAGTTTTTCTAAAGCTGTTTTCAGATTGCTTTTCAGATGTGTTAAGTTAAACCATCTTCCTCTTGGGAATTCTGAGACTGTCTTCTTAATGCAATCTGATTCTAAAGCTAAGTGAAACTCTACAGAAATTTTGAACAGATGTTTGGAATTTGGTCTTTATTTCTTTTGCTGGAGGAGTTACTCATGTTGTGATGGATTGTACTGGTAAGATTCTTTCTGACTCCTAATATGAGAGTTACACCACCAAAGGGGCATCTGCRATTTGGTGTGAAGTTCTTGTTTATCAAAAATTCTGTAGTATTCTGATAAATRTTATGTAGGGAGAAATAGGTGATCTTTCTCTTCAGATCCTCTGAGTAAATTATCTCTTGGTGCATCCTTGATGTTGTCCCAGTGAAGGTGCTGTGCCAAAGCATGTAGCGCATCTAGATCTTCAGAAACAAAGTGGTGCCACTCTGTATCCTGTATTTTTTCCCTACCCTCCTTTGATTATTACCTTTACCAGATGGTAGAGACCTTTGTGTCTTGATTGCAGAAGGATTCTGGACAGTGTTACTGGGACTTCTTTTCTGGTGGGTCCTTCTTATTCCCTTTCTTTGGCCGTGACATGTGCTCTTCAGATAACAGCTGTCTCTGCTTTGTGGCAGCGACAAATTTGTGGAGCACGAAATTCTTCCTCTTTGCTAATTCTTTTGAGTATAATGCACTGAGTGAATGTTCTTGGAACAGAACATTAGAGATTTGTCTCCGGCCTCACAGGTCTTTGCACTCTGATTACCCAKGGGCAAAGACCTTGGACAGCACTAGGAGCAAGCATTGTTCATCCTAAGCATTCCTGGTTTTACTGTGCCTTCCAAGTACCTTTCACCATTCACTTTCAATTCCTTCCACCACTTCTCTGCTSCCTTTTTTTATAAACTTCACTGACCTAATTTTCTTCATACTTGTAGAGCTTGGGGAGCAATGAAGCCAGTTAAGCCAGCAGCTACTCTGGGTCTTCTGCCTTTTCAAGGCCATCATCTGTTTTTAAACATRTTTTCCCCCCCACCATCCCCCTTTTATTTCCCCCCACTATCCCCCTAGTTATTTGTGCACGCTAAACTGCAAATGCTTCATTATCCTAAAATCTTTTAAGATTTACTCCTTTGCTGTGAGGTATTACTGTCAAAATGAACAACAGAATGAATGTACACATTGAATTGGAAGAAGTGTGGAATAAAATAGGATAGGATAAAAGAGGATAGATCTTGTGCTGCTTCAGAAGGAAAAAGCAGAATGAAGGYCAGTTTCATGATTATGTATTATTCAGGGATCTTGTATTCATGATTTCTTCAGGAAGACAGTGTTTTGGTGACTCAAAACACTGGGAACTCTSTATGTATCTCTGTGAATTAGAATCAACATCTTGCAGAACAGATTTTGAATTTACTCACTACTTGCTCATTTGAAAGTTAATAGAAGCTAACTGACATCAGATTTACTTTTCATTTCTGTGTGCTCATCTCTCTTTTGTTTMTTTAAATTCATTGCAGATTGGTATGTCCAAAACCCAACCAGCTGACTTAACTTATAAGACAGACCTTTGAGCTGTTTCCAGTAATTTGTTTCCTGATTCAGCTTTTATTACTCCTCAGTGAACTGAGATGTCGTACTTCTCCAGTTCATGTTCACATGTGGTCTAGACAAACATTGTTCTTTGTCACATCAGGTTGTTACACTGTTGTAATTTAAACATAAAGAACTCTGCAAACACGCAGCATCTCTCTGAAATTGTATTTGGCTGTTATCTCTCTTTTTGTCCTGTATTACTTTTTTGCTTGCATCTAGAAAGAGGAGTTTGTATTGAGCTGGCAGTGAGACTGCTGAACTGTGCTACTTTGAAACGTTGTGTTTGTAAAGTCATGGGAATGCTCTGATGCAATAGGAGGGTAAAAGCGGGGTTTGACTTTAGCTCTTGCTCTTTGAGAACCTTGAGTTTGTTAAAAGCCACAGAAGGCCCTAACAAAAAAGGAGTTAGGTTTATGATGGTGTTAAAATGTTGTTCCATACTTTCTATGAAATAAGTCTTAGGGTTTTTAGTCAAGAAACTTCCAGACCACAGTCTTTATGCTAATGATGAAATAGAAATTTTACCATGTAAATTGTTAGTGATGCCAGTTCTTTTCTGCATGTGAAGCTGCAGTCATGGCCTGCAGAATGTCCAGAGAAAGGGCAGGTCTGTTTTGCTGCAGTGTCATACTTAGGAGTTTCAAAGGTAGACTGTGGTCTGTGCAGTGATTATTAGATGTTACTTAAATGTTACTTGATGGGTTAGGGATCAAGTGAAGTGTGTACTTTGGGGGAGAGAGATTTTCACTTGTATTATAAGGCTTTTGCTTGTATAGAAATGATCATCTCAAATTGTTGGGTGATTGGTTTTTATATGAGTGCATTATTACACTTGAGATGTGTCACACTCTATAGAGGTGAAAGCTGTCTATTATAGTAATTTTAGATGCTCTGTTCAAACTGCCCTTGATTTTGTCGTGGAAGAGTAAACTACTAAAATAAGAAAACATGCTGCACCAAGATCAGTATCATCAGATCACTTATGCAGAGGTTTTGATCTAGTCTGTTATGGATGTGGCCTTACAGTGTTTTGTTCTTATTTTTAGGATTCTCCTTTTACAAATGCAGGATTGGGATCTAACCTAAACCTTTTGGGTGAGATAGAATGTGATGCCAGTATAATGGATGGAAAGTCATTAAATTTTGGAGCAGTTGGAGCACTGAGTGGTATGTTAACTACATATTCTAAAGCTAACTACTGATTTAAGTGCGAAGATCAACTTAGTTCTTTTTTGCTACTATTTTGAAGGGGGGCACATTGTAAATTCTGTTCTGTTTAAATAAATTCTGCCCCTTTAAAAAAGGGAGAGGCATTCCTGTTCCCTGAAATGCTGATTTGTGTTAATTTGCTTTGTGTAACATGTTGTCTTATTAGTTCACTGATAATCCTTTGATGCAGCACAATTGTATGATACCATGCAGTATTCACAATGGGGCTGAGTTTGCTCAGATGAATTTGTAGAACAATAATTTCATAATAAAATTCACTTGTTAAAAAATATTATAAGCGTTTAAATTAAGCTTTGTATTTGTTTTTGTGCTTAGGCATTTATTTGCATATGGGACTTATTTAATATGAGAACTAATGTGTTTTTCTTTTTTGTCTGGTTTTAGCTTTCAGTATAAAACAAATATAGATATAAAGCCCCGAATGGGGTTTGTTGAGGTTTTGTTCTAAGTACATGAACAGCCTTAGCTGTTACTATTGAATAGCTTTTCTGACAAGATTTCAGGCTTTGTTCTTTATCCTAGAATAGTTCTAAACTGTGGTAATAGCTTCCTTATGTAGATATAAACCTAAAATAAATAGTAAAATTAAGTGTTTCAAGGCTCGTTTGTTACAAAATGTGTCCTTCTAACCATGGACAAGGAGGAAATGAGAGTGAGAGACAGCTAAGGCTCCTGTAATTTCTGCTCTGGCCAGATAGATCCAAATGAAAATTCCATCTTGAAAAATTAGCTTATAAAATATCTTTGGCCCTTAGAATACAATAGATTTAACATGACATTTCTGTGGTAGGAGATAGTTCTTACTGTTTCAGTATGGTTCTTTCTTTAAAAAAAAGAAATGTAGGAGGTTTTGACTAGAAGGCTTTGTCACTACTGACAGGATGTGAAGGGAAAACTGGAGAAGTTGCTACTACATTGAAACATAAGGTGTCTCTTAATGACTTGACAAACCCTTGGAAATTAAAGGAAGCTGACTTCCACTGCCAAAATGAACACTACAGTGCTATGAGGAAAAGTATTTTAATATTTTGTTCCCATTTTTTGCTAATTTTTTTTCTTTTAGGAATCAAGAATCCGGTTTCGGTTGCAAATAGATTGTTGTGTGAAGGGCAGAAGGGAAAACTCTCTGCTGGCAGAATCCCACCTTGGTAAATTGCTTTGTTCTGCTTGACTTTTCTTTGGTCTTTCGTCTCTACTGCATGCATATGATATTTGAAGGTTTTATCTTACTCAGGAAGGCTGGTGCTGTTTTACATACCAGCGATAGTGTGCCTTTAAAAAGATGAGCTTTGTTCTCTGATCTTGAAACATCTTGTGCCCTCAATGGAAGGAAGTATTAGATAGAGATGGCAACATCATTTTGTGATAGTTTGTCTGTGTGATTATTTCCAGTTGTCCTACTTAATTCTTATGTTTGTTACTGTAACCTTTTGAAAAATCCCAAAACCCATCAAGATTAAAGGGAAATTCTACTGCCTTTGTCTCTGTCTACCTTTAAGAAAAAGCAACATAGTTTTTAATAAGTATAGAAAGAATAATATTTACAACAAAAATGAAAACAAGCACTCCTTCACTGAGATGGATATAAAACTTAGATGGAAGAGGTAAGTATTAAATGTGTAATAACTTCAAATATTACTGCATCACTTTGGAAAGAATCCAAGAAATGTGTCAGAGTTGATTGCTCTTAAAACCATCTTATTTTCATTAGCAGTTTCAATTGACAGGTGGAGAACTTGAATAATTCATTCATATTAATTGACTGCCATCATCAGTTATCATACCTGTGGCAGAATTTTCTGCCCTTTGCTAACTAATGGTCAGTATTTGCAGAAGTATTATACCAGCATTTATGTAGCTTAAAAAAAAAAATATGTTTAGATTCACAAATTGTCCTCCTTACTGTATTATTATGTAAAATAAACCCAGTAGACTGTAGCTGGATGGTGTAGTATTCCAATTTAAAAAGTGAGGAAAAGCACGATTTCAGTGTTCTGTCTCGTGCAAAGGAAGTTCATAGATCAAAAAACCCACTTAGAAATCAAACCCTTAACAGACAGATTTTGCTTTTTAAACTCTTTTCTTTAATGGATAAAGAGCAGAGTAATTGTGGAGAGGTTTACTAAAGAATAGGAACTTTAATTTCTGTTGCTGTTAGTAGCTCATTTCTTTAGCTGCCAGAAGAAAATGAGGCTTTGCTGAGGTACATTAGAGTGTGAAATGAGGTCGTTTTTTGGTGTTTCAGAACTGGTACTGAAGTCAACTACAGGAGCAAGCACTTGGGATTGTTTTGCCTGTATTATCACAGTGTTCTAGAATTATTGTAAGGAAGAGCACTTGTGCATTTTAGCATGCTTGCTGTGACTTTATGACCTAGTTTATGCTGCCATTATTTTAAAAATACTGAGTGGAAAAGAGACTATATCCTCTTGCCCTCAAAGGACAGAACTAAATATTTGAAGTACTATGCAAGGCTAGCAGATAGTTTTAAAGACAGGGGAGCTCAAATCTCAAGGTGAGAGATGAGCTATCTTTGGAGCCAACACATGCAGTTTATTGTGCAAATGTTGTGCACCTGGGTTACCTGACAAATATTTTCATTTCCTTTTTTCCCCCTTCTGAATTTTGAATGCATGCTTTATTAAAGCAAATTTGTTACCCTGGAAACAGTCTATCCTAGTGGGCTATGATGGGTTATGCTTTGGACTTGCTTTAGTGGATACTTCTGTACACACAGAGTATCCCAAGGTTGGAGTGATAAAGCTCATGTTCATTGAAGGTGATGGTATAGAAGGATTTCTTGCCTTGCCTTTCTGGCTGGGTTTGGCATGACACATTGTTTTGGGACTGGAATATATTCCTACACAATCTGGAATTCATATAGTCAGATGATGAGAGAGCAGTCATATTTTGGCGTTCCTTGGAAGTGTCAGGATTCTAGTAAATGATCTTTATCTGTAAAGATATGCAATTTTCATCTTGTTTCTCATTGGCATATAGTGTATTGGGGAATCTTCTAGAAACTGCTTAGCCTAAGAACCTGTTTGTTAAAGAAACCTATTAAGAAAAGAAACCAGTAGAGACTGTTTCTGTAGCATGGTCATAATGTTTTCTCCCAAAAATGTTTGGCGCGTGACCAAACAGGAAAAATTCGGGAGCTGTGAGGGGCATTATGGAGTTTTTTCACTATAAAAGAACACATGGAGACAGTGTGCTTGGCCTCTTTGCCCCTGCCCAGCATCCATTTTTATAGTGGCAGTTCAAAACCAATTCAAAGTGGTATATTTCTGATTTTCAGTAGAAGAAATTCTAGTGAGTGTGAATTAAGTTATTCGGAGATGTTGAGCTGATTGGGAAGGAGGGATCGAGTGTCTGAACTGATGTATCCCATGTGCTGTAAATTGCTCTGTAGAGTGTGTCCTTCTGGATCAACCTCTTGTTGTATTATTTAAAATACAGAATTCCACTAACCAAATCGGAATTTAAAAAGTTTAGAGAATACCTGAAAGCATGAGTGCATTTGTTGAAACCTCTAAGGTCCTTACATCTTTCTGTAACACTTTATTCAGCTCGATGTTGTCAGGATTTTCTCTGATGCAAGAATAGAAAATACTTAACTTGTCAATATTACATAATCTTGTATAGGACATTCCTGTTCCTTGTATAACTTTTACAAAAGACAACACTATTGTGATTGCATGGTTACCAACTGGATGAACCTTTGGAAGCAGTCTTTGATCACAGAATAATGGATTAGATGTTTTGTAGTAATAAGCTTGAAGATTTTCTGTTTCCTACAGTGAAATCTTGACCTTTCTAAGGAAGAAGTCTTATTTATATCTGTTTGCTATTAAATATATGTTGGTAGGATTTGCAGGATAGCACAAACACACCTAAATATCTCCATTCTTAGAACTCCTTAGTAGTACTGACATCAAGTCCATGTCTATATCCATTTTCCAGTATTAATAATAACCTATAATGGAAAGAATTCCTTCTTAGATTCCACACACGCCCCCCTGCCCCCCATTTGTATGTACAGGGATTTGTAATTGTTTCACAGCTTTACAATATTGTGTGCTGAATACAAACATTGTGTAACTTGTAGGGCAGTGCGTAGTCAAGAAAGTGCCTGGAGTGAGTGAAGACCTGCACCACCTTTTATCTCTGTTCTGTATTTCTTCAGAACAAGTTCTTCTTTGTAGCACTGATTTCAGAGTGATTGCTACTTTTCGTAATAAAATGTTACAAACTGAATGTATTACATTCAGGATCGCCTTGACCATCTTCAAGAATCAATCGTTCTGACACTTCTGTTGAGCTTGGTGCAGCTTGTTCCCTTACAGCCCATATTAAATGGTCCTGTTTGGAGTATTCAGCACCAACATGATCATATTCTTGGAGAAAATTGCCTAAAGACCGTTTTAGAGGCCTTTACTTAGATTTTCTGTTAATATGGTCTAATGTGCCTGGAACTGGAAAGTATGTCCAAACACTAGCTCCTTGCTGGGAGGAGGGTGTTTTCATCTTGTGTGTTCCGAGCCTGTAAGAACAACAGAGTACTCCGTCTGATATATTTGCAAGRAAGATCTTTATGTCCTGTTTGTGCAGAGCCAGCTTTCAGAGTAGCAGAGAATAAACTCATTCATCCTTTGTTTATGTTTTTGTTTTTCCCCTCCCTTTGGAAAATTGCATTTTGAATTAGCCTAAAGGCTTTYGAAACTTGGGGTGGTTTTGACTGCTTTCTATAGTGCACTGGCTTTATTCCCTCTTTTCCCTCTCCCCCAGTAAATCAAGCTTGGTGGTAGTTTTATTTTTATGTACAGACAACAAAGCAGTGAGATCCTGATGTTATTTGTCTTGTAAACAGCTTATTTTAACTTTTCTGTGATTATGTTGTCCTTTAAAGATCCAAACGGAACAGTTAAAAAAAGGTGGATGATCTCCGTGGTGATACGGAGCCTCAATTACTTTTCTGCTTCAACTACTTAAAYGATTCTTTGGGACCAAAAGTGGAAATACTTCCTGCCAATCTTACAGGAGGGAAAGGAGTCTAGGAATTAAGGACAGAAATGTGAACAAACTAAAAGTCACATCACTTAAGCTAGGAGACGCTCTTGGGTGCTTTTTTGCAGTTTTCATAAATACTAGTGACATTTCCTGTTTTTAAGTATTAAAAAGGCAGTTGTGAAACTGCTTGTAAAACACAAGGTTTCTGACTGACCTGTGCTTGAGTTACCATATATTGAACTCCCAGTGTTGAGTTTGATGCTCTTCCCACCTCATCTTCCTTTCTGTGTAAATTGTTTTATTGAAAAGGAAGTGCTTATTTACTTACCCTGAATGTATTGTTTGATAAAGACCAAACCCACCTTCTTTTAGACAATGAAGAATACTACTAAATTAGGTTTGGCTACAATTTGCATATCTTTTTTATGTTAAAATTGAAATTTTTTTATGTTACGTGACAGTGCGAGGTTGTTTCTTAAACACTAACTTACCTAACAGTAGATGCTTGAGTTCTCCCAAAGTCCTCATAACTTATCCTACAGTCTCTTGCAACATGAACAATTCTTACCTGGAGCTGCACTAACAATGGTAAGAAATACGCATTTAACAAATCAAATTCTCATTTACATCAACTTTTTTTTGAGACTTTTGTAAAGAAAGACTGGGCACACCTCTTGTATTGGTTAAATCATAGAGAAGATAGAAAGTACCACCACAAAATAGTGTATATTGAAAGCTGCAGGTGTTGGATATAGCRCTGGAGAAAACTGCCAGCAGCATTAATGCCAACAAATTTGCTGTATCAATAGTGTTCTCAGAAACTGTAGAACTGCATGGCACCAGGGACTACTTTGTAGCTGGAATAACTTCTTTAGACTCAWATTCATAGCTCTGGTATTTCTGCAAATTTCTGGAATTTGTGCTGTAAATCCTTAGTGTTTGCTTCTTGTGTCCRTTAGGCAGTTGTGTTATTCTTACCTTTATAGGCAACCTTTGAAATAAGATTGGAAATAGTTATCCTTTATTGTGTTGCACAGCAGCTTTATGAAAGTGTCTGGTTTCCGGCTACTACATACCCCTTTTCAGGCAACAAGAATAATTTCTTTAAGGGGAAACAACATGGATAATTGAGGCTTGCTTTTTTTCCTCTTGCTAAAACTTCYGTGTCTGTGTATATTTTTTGCTCTTGTTCATTGTCACAGCGGTGTGTACTGTCTCCCTATGGTAAAGTGTTCAGTTCTGGCTAGAAAACAGCTGCTCAGATGGCTGGAGTTTTTTTACAAGTATATTAAAAATTTAGTGGACAGTCTCATTTGCAAATGCCTGTTAAAACTCCATGAAATAGACCTTAATCCTTGTAAATAAGGTTAATTTTTATCTTGTGTTGTACTTCTCAAAATACTTCTTGGTATTCCTTTGGCACTGACTGACTTTACTGGAAATACCTTACTATTCTCACCTTACTCATCCCATATTGTTGGTCTTCAGGATCTTGCTAAGTTGTTATAGGGAGCCAGACTCCAGACAGCTTTGTCCTGTTTTAGCTGCAGTTGAAAGCTGGTGCTATTTGGTAATGAATGTCAAATTTAATAGCACTTGTTTTTGTCCAGTAATAAACTTAATGTCAGAGCTGCATAATCTTTTAATGAAACTACATAAGGTTGCCAAATGTAATTATAGCTGACAGTTCTGTGAAATATAGACAGCCAAACCAAATAGAAAAAATAATTGCAAGCAAAGGGGGATTTGTTATATGGTTTTGTTTAAACTCCCTCTTCTGTGTCTCCTAGCTTTTTAGTTGGTGAAGGAGCTTACAGATGGGCAGTTGATCACGGGATACCAGCATGTCCTCCAGGTATCATGGCTACAAGTGAGTAAACTGGTGGTGTCAGTAGGAAGAACAGGACAGAGTAACTTTAAATGGTGCCTCATCTTTTGAGGTGTACATCACTTCATTGTTCTTAACACTCAGCTAGCTTATGGTGTTATGGTCTATAAGGGTGGTTTAAGTTTACTAATTTTCTAATAAGTATCTAAATAGAAAAAAAACCAGAAACTATTACTTCAGCTGCATTTTAGCAATATCTAATTTAAGTGATTCTTTGATTCCAGGACTAAATTCAATGATGGACTTTTTTTTAACCAAAATCCATCTTGGATCCTAAAATCACCAACTAGCCATGTATCAAAATTCAGGAGGTGCCAGTTTGTGTCTTGAGATTCTGTAGTTCCACCCATCTCTGGGTCTTTGTCCAGAATTGCTCCTCTAAAAAACCTGTCAAATTAATTTGTTCTTTTTTTTTTTTTTTTTTAAGCGAAGGCTTTGCTCGACCTAATCTGGTGGAATAACCCAATCCAGAAAACAGACTTGGGTTATACTGTATACTTACAGTCTCTTAGAAAAGCTTCTTGTCTTAAAATAAAATAAGTGATTATGTTATATTGATACACCATCTATGAACTGGGCTAAAAATCAGTGCACTTACCCATGAAAAGCAGGCTATGGCTCCCTTCCTTCCATTCTTCAGCCCCCCGTCCCTTTTGGAAAGTGCCCTTACTGCCAGTCTGGAGTTTGTTGTAGGTGAGAACGTGCCCTGTGCTGCCTGTTGAGGTTATGTGGGAAAGAAATCAGAGGTCATTACCCAAAGAAGGAGAACACAGAAGATTACGAATGTTTATTTTACAGTAAACAGTATTGCTACTTAAAATATCTGGCTCAACCCTAGATCAGAGGTTGAAACCCAGGGCTCCTATTAAGCCTTTTATTTGGTCTAAATTTAAATGTAGATAAATACCTAGAAACTGCAGTTCAAAATTGTTGATACTCACTGCTGGAGTGTAACTCCTGAAACAGTGGCACTGTTTTATTTCATCATGCCAATTTTCATACATACTCGTGACACATTTCATTTTGAACAGAAAGTTTTGATTTCTAGCTCCACATGACTGAAACTTTTGCTTTTCCATCTGCTGTCCGTAACAGCATTTGGAGAACAACTGTTGGATTCAGTTAAGCAGAACACCTTTATTTCTGTGGCTCTAGAAAGAGTAAAAACACTTAAAGCTTTGAAGGTTTTTTTTTGGGGTGTGGGGGGGGTTTTGTGGTTTTTTTTGTTTTTTTTTATCTTTAGGAAAGTAGTTGCTACTTATGTGTAGGAGATACTTCAGGAAGAAGGTGTCTTGACTAATTCCGTTTGTGTGCACAAGTTGCCATTGTTTCTAGTACCAGTGTGTTTCTGTTGTGACAGAGATCATTAGATTATGACATTAATTGCCAGATGATACATGTGCTAGTTACAATGTACCCACTCAGAGCAAATCTGCACATCACGGCTTAAAAATAGGGATGACCACTGCTAGTTTGGTTTGCCTGATCCAAACTATGAATTTACATTGGAGAAACATCAGAAGAATAATCCCAGCCAATATATTTTCACAATCCTGCTCCAAAAGACCACTGATTGCTTTTAGTCTCCGCAGTACATTCAGCATACTTCTATTTAGCAAAACAATTTACATTAAAACAGTTCAAACAACAAGGACTGAGAAGTTAATTTTGCGGTATAATCATTAATGGTAGATTATCTGGGCCTTTTTTCTTTGAAAAAAAACAACGAAAGAGTAAACAAAAACCTGAAGAATCAGYTCCAGAAAATGTTATGCTGATTTCCATGCCAGTCCTTAGCAAAGTAAAAGTCTTGTACTGCACTGACCTCTGGTCAGTGGGACTGGAAAACAGCCATTAACATCATGTGTGACAACATGGGATTGTTACAACTGAAAAGGAATTTGAAACTCTCACAGCCAAAATAGATTTATCCAATGTTACCATGGAAAGCAAAGTTAGGTATGCTTAAGAATCAAAGAGAATGTTGTTTCCAAGCAACCACAAAAAGATGTCATCTGAAGCGAGCTGTTTTGTTAAATAATGTAACAATCTTCAAAAAAAGGGAGACTTTTTCGATTGTGCTTGCTAGAATTGCTATGGCAGAGTTTGTATGGGGAATTGGGGATAAATTAACTAGAAATTACATGACTGCTAAATAGCTCTGTAAAATGAAGAACTAAACGAATTGCCAAACATCAGGAAAATATGTTTAGTAACTTAATTACAAAAGACTAAACTGACCTTCCCTCTAAAAAACCTCTAATCCAAACAGACATGTACTTGCAGTAAGTATTGGGAGAACTAGGTGCATGTTTTGGCTTCTCTGTGCTGCACATGGAAAATACATTCTTGAAGCTCTGTTATTCTGTCTCCCTTTTCTCAGAGCTGAGATGGGAAGAGTAATGTTAATACCTGCTGTAAGTAAGGCTGGGYGTTTGGGTGGTTGCTTTGCACGGATGGAGCTTCCCTGTGATCAGTAACAAAGGAAGGGTCATGATCAGCTTTGCAGTCACGCTCCATAATTCTCTCAGAACTMTCAAAGTATCTGAGCACCAAACTGGAAGCATGTTTTAAACCATGTTCCTTGTTGAACTGCATCAAGGTTATGTCAGGGCTCACCTGCTTTGTCTTCTTTGGTTTGCCAAGTGTGTGAGGAAATGGGATTTCTACCATTTGTAGAAACCTGGTGGCTTTCCAGTGTACGGAGTGGGTGGTTTTAAAAAACCTCAAACACCTGAAATGTGATCTGTCTGTATTGCCCACAGTCTGCAGGGAAGCTGAATTTATTAATTCCTGCCCATACTGGAGCCTGCCAATACAGAGCCCATACTGGCTTATCCCAGCACTTTGTTACCCTTTGCTAGAGAGACTGCTTTGAAAGTGTAATCCGAGTGTTAAGAGTGCAATTACAGTTTAGAAATGCTAAATTACTGTACAGTGCAATCTTTTACAAGTGTTAAAAGTACACTCTAAATATGCGATGTAAATTTGAGGTACATCCTCAACTGCCAATATCTGTGCCTGCACTAGTAATAACTGAAACACTTTTATCTGAAATTACCAGTTCAGCCTATGGTAGATGCAAGTTAGTTGATTTGACAAAGATAACATGGTGGAAGACAGCATCTTACAATTGCTTACAATGTTAAGTCTTCAAAAGGAAAGAGAAGGAAGGTAACTACTCGTGCAGCAAACTTGTAACTTAAAATGGGAAGTGACCTTAAGCTTCTCAGTGAATGATGTTATATACGAACAAAAACAGCTGCAGTGGATCCACATAACTTGTTAACTGGAGTTCAAGAGTAGCCACAAATAAGATGCTTAAGGAAGAATGTAAGAACGGAGCACATATTTGCTTCCCTTCCCCTATCCCTTATATTATTCCAGACTCTCAATTCCTGACTCATTAGTGATTCCTGTATACATGGAAGGTAAACAGTGGGATTTTCTGACATGAAGTWGTTGTTTCCTTTTGAACCTATATTAAAACCTTTACAAATATAAGTTACCTCATTTTCATTATTTTGAGACTTGCTGAATAAAAGCTGCTACTTTATTGTTAGGTCTCTACTCAGAATTCTTCTTCAGTCAAATCCTCTTATTACCTTGAATAACTTAGCGTCGTCAGTAAAATCATATCTTGTTCAACAGAGTCAGGGCTACTATGGGTTGATTTGAAATTCTACTTGTAACAGATAATTTCTTTACTTGTAGTTTGTTTTTGTTTTTTAACTAATTGTGCAAGGAAGTTCCTGTTTATCTTACGGCTGCTTGRATTCTTTAAGGAGGGAGAGTCTTTTCTGGATGAGTGTTGCGCAGATTGTGCTATTTCTAGTGACACTGTGTGTCTTCCTGTCTGCCAGTATTGCCTGCCTCTCCTCCAAACCCCCAAATCTCACCTCACTCCCAGTTCTCTCATCACTTCATTATTACTGTATTAAGAAAAACGTTTGCCATATTGCTGGAACAGCGCTGTGAGCTTCAGTCAGTGGCTCAGGGCAGTGGCTCAGACCATGTTTTCTTTGTTTTTAAGGGGAGAATGAAGATTTGGAGAGAAACGCAGGGGTTTTGGGGATTTGATTAGGAAGCTTGGTTAATCTGAATACATGATCTAAATCCTCCCTGGATTTGGAGATAGTGTTGTAGGGTCATTTGCTATTCTGATATGGGAACAGCTGGGTGCAGCCAAGAGAACGGCTGAAGTTACCCAGGAAAAAAGTTTGGCCAAAGTGCCCAGAAGATGGTTTGAATGAAAATCTTCCAGGGTGCAGGAAAGGCTGCTTGATGGAAAAAGAGATTTCTTGCGGGAAGTAGTAAGTGATGGTTTGTCCAGCAGCAGTTTACCCTGAGTTTGTGTTATAAAGAGCAGATCTATGGAGCAGTGCTCTGAGAGAGGTAGGTTATTTTTTTAATGTACTTTTGCCAAGTACCTTTTTTCCCTATTCATGTTGCTGTCTCTGTCAAAGTATGGCAACATGGAAAGTATCACTAGTAGTCTTTTAGTCCCAGCACAAGCCTAAATGGTGTTAATTTGTTGTTTAAAATAGCTTTGTTAAAAAGAAATTTATTTTCATCTGTCTGGTTTCATTTGTGTCATTTATTTTAGCAACTGCTCAACAGAATTCTTCACAAGATCATTTGAATTCCTGTGGGTTAACTAATTTGCTAATATATTCCTTTTTAATTCTCTTCTCTCCAATAGTTGCATTCTCTTTTAATATAGAATAGAAAGATAAAATGCAGAAGGCTCCTTTCAGCTGACTTTGAGAACTGTCTGCCAGGGGGTGCTATATGATTGGTCAGAGCTCTATGTCTGCTTCAAAGATTTAAAAATATTCTTGGAGTTTTCTTAGTATTTTCAATTTACAGTTTGATTTTAAATAAGGATTGCTGAACACTTATTGGTTGCATAATGCTTAGTTGCATAATAATTTGTAATGCCTGGGATAGAAACTTTGTATTTCGTGTTTGTATTCCCAACTTACTGTTCCACCACTATAACCAGGAAGGTTTGAATATTGTCCTGAACTTGATTTGTCGTTTAGTGGTACTAGAAATTTGTATTTCCTGCCTGTATTTGAAAATATAGTTGTTCACATAACTATTTTCTAAAATTTCAGCCTTGCTGAAAGTAAGTAAGGAAATAGATGTGGCATATAAAAGCGTAGAGATTTTAAGGAAACATGAACTTTTTAGTAAAAATGTTTTGCATTAACTTTGGGCAAGAAATTATAGTGTATTCTAGTAAACAGCCTGTCAGCTACAGGCCTGTTTAAAGTAGAGAGGGCTAGAAGTAATAAGTAGATATGTATCAATTGTACCATTATTTAAAAAATGAGAAGATGTCTTAGTGTTGTATTTTGGTCTGTATATACAATTCAGTAGTTTCAAGGACTCCATGAGTAGGACAAGTCTGCTTTTCTTTTGCCTCTGCTCTCTGAATCATTTCTAATGGGCTATGAAAGGTGATTAAGAAAAAGTTCTGAAGAACTATGTAGAATGAGGAATACAGTTGTCTTTCATTTACTTAGTCATTGTATCATTATCTAATAGAACTGTCAAGTTTTTTGATTAAATTTTTACTTGTACATAGTATAATGGTTAGAGGAGTTAAGGGAATGATCAGAGCCAACAGGATTAGTATAGGAGATGAGTAAATGATATGGAAGTTTTATGGCAAACAAGTGGCACACAGATGAATCTCTGAACTGACTCAGAGACTAATGATCTCTTCCACTGACCTGCTTGCTGAAAATTACTTTCTCATCTCCTTGTTAAGTGGTGATAACGATGCAAAAAGCCAGGAAAAAAGGTGTATTTATTGTCTAGCAATGATACTTTAGGAGATGAATCTTGTGCTATTCAATTAAGTAACGAAGGTCTTGTGGCCCTTTCTTATCAGGGTATCCAGAAACACCAGAACCTTTTGTATGTCTACAGCAGTCTTTGAACAAGATGAGCCTGTGAGATTTTTCTGCTGCATTTACGGATAACATATATTATCAAGTACACTTTCTGACACCACATCCATTGATGCCAACCTCTCCTGCAGGCAAGTGGTGTTGAGCAGGAGCTGCTTCCGCCTGTTCTGTGCTCAGCCACTGAGCCTTCTCCACAGCAAACCCCTACACTTGTCTCAGCTCTGCTGTGGCCAGGTTTTCCACCCAGTGCTTCCACTGTCCAGCACAGTTAGATCYAAGTTGCAGAGTACACAGAGGTAGCTCCTGTTGAAGTGTTGGGGGCTGAAGGGGGAATGTGGAGGATTGAGAAGGTGTTTCCAGGTCCTTGAAGATTATTTGTTCCAGAAGAGGCACCCCATGCTGCAAGGCAGGGATGKGTGATAAATACTGTAAATGTGAGASTGAAGTTGGATCTATTGATAATGTTGTAGTTCTGATGTGCTGCTGTTGTCAGTCAAGAAGTCTTTAGTCTGGACGAGGCCTGAGCATGGCATTTAAACTCGAGCAGTCATTTTGTAAAGCTTTGGGCTTTTTGTTCTTTTCTTTCCTTCCTCTCCTAGCAGCTCTGAAGCAGTTTTATTTCTGCCAGTAGGTGCATAAATGAGGAAGCAGAACAGAAGGGCTGGTTGTATTCTGTGGCTCCCAAGACTCGATTCTCAGTTCTTCTAAGCACGAGTTTGGGTGTGCATGCTGCTGGGTAGGGTAGTGAYTGCCAGGGATTTTTATCTGAAAGCACTTGTTTGATTTACATCTAAACTTTTAAAATCTTGAGCAAAATCAAAGGATGTTTTAYTAAATACCTTTCCATAGATTTCAACAACAATACCTCTGGACTGTGATCCAAAAATTTTTCAAACTAAAACTCCATCAGTTYCCTTACCTCTCTTTCTAGCTTCCTCCTCAGTCAGGAAGCTCTTCCTCTCTTACTTCCCTTTCTCCTTGAGCCAGGCAACATCAGGCTGATGTAGCTATGTTGCATTTGTTTTAGGAAAACATGCTTGTCTTCATCACTGTGTTGTGTCCTCTTCCTTTTCTCAAGCTTGGAGTATATTGTCTTGTTGGAGAAGGTGAGAGTGATTTTCTTATACTGTCACTAAGGACAAATGAAATTTCTTGATGTCTTTGCACCACAAAGTTGAGTTTTTGAGTTAATGTGAATTATGAACTCAAACTGTGTGTAGGTGTTTTYTTTCTGTCTATAGTGCTTATTTTCAAAATAAATTTTCAGCGGGTTGTTTTTCCATGGTGTGTGTGTGTTGTTAACCAAGCACATTTGAATCCTGGGTTGTAATTTAGTTCATGATATGTTTTAATTTAATGTTTTAATATGTTCTTTGTCAAGGACCAAACTTAGAGGATGTTTTCAGAAAACTGATTTCATCTTTCGTTTGTTTAGTTTAAAGCTCACTTGTGTTTTTCAGTTTCTTTTGTCACTAGTAGAGCAAGACGAAGCAATGAGAGTACTGCTCATTTTAATGGCATTCATAGTGGTTCTACATAGAACATCACAAAGGCAGGAACAAATTGGGGGCAGACAGCCTTTCACTTGCTTTATTCTTTATTCCCTTATTCTGGGGAGAAAAAAAATCAAATTTAAGATTCAAGACGTTTTATTTTTAGCTGAAGTTGGGCATAAAACTATCAGAGGAAAAAATTGGCAAGTTTTGTTTTATAAACTGATCCTTTATTTCATGGTTCTTTGGTCACTTTGGAGGTATTAGCTGGCTTATCCTGCTAAGAGGAATTGATAATTACTGATAGTAATTATTTTCCTTAAATAATGAAAGGATGTTATTCATCAGCCCTTGCTGAAAAAAATCTTTACCTTTTAGATGAAAGTTAATCCTAATAACTGTTCTGAAGTTGATTGTAGTCTGAGCACAAGAATTTCCCTTCTAGGGCATGTCTGACTAGACTGACATTCCCTCACAGTATGGAAATGTGTGATGTTTCATGGTAAAGTGAATAAACCTGAAGAATATTAATTAATACCATATTTGTTTAAACCTGAGGTTGATCAAATATTGAAGCAGAGGCCCAGAGAAGTTGTGAAATCTCCATCATTGAAAATATTCAAAGCTTGACCTGTCCTTTTAAATTGGATTTGAGTTTTTTTAGGAGGTTGAACTACACAACCTCCTAATATCCCTTCCAGCCTACATCATTTTCTGTTACTAGAAAACTTTCTTCATTTGTCTGTCTGACATGGTCCAAGATATGTATACTTCTTTGTTAATAATGACATGTTTTCTGCCCTTGATTTTGCAACTTACAGATACCACTTTGAATTAACAATGCAGATGAGAGGTTACTGTTAACAATTAGATCCTTCAGAGTAAATCTACAGCTTTTTTCATGTTTTGAAAAGACAGTCAATCTTAAAGCACAAGGTCCACTCTGAAAATTAATTGCTTAGCTAGGGGCTGTGGTCTTAAGTGAGTGAAACAGCTCTCTTGAGCTTGGAGAATTTTGTGTGTTGTGGAAAAATGGCAGGATAAATATACTACCAAGGTATGTAAATATACTAGCATGGTATACTACCATGGAGTGGAGATGCTAAGAGGCCATATAGCAGCACAGTGTGCAGCTGGCAGGGCAGCTGGGAACTAGTCCATGTGTTCTCTATATTTGATGGGATCTTTGTGCATATGTTTGAACTGGTGAACGTGCAAATACTGCAGAAGGTTTCAGGACACTGCTGACATTCAGTTCTGAAGTACAAGGAACCTGCTTGTGCTCAGGTTTGCACATATGGGCTCCTGCACCCTCTTGCCTCTCTAGGTCTGCTTTTATTCCGACTTGGCAGGAGCAGGTAACAGGCTTAGGCATATTTATCCCTGTGTAATGCCTGCTTTTGGGGAGTACCAAGGCCACACACCATTCTTATTCACCCCCTGTGGCTCTGCCCATAGGTATTTGCTGTGCTTGGTGAACTTATGTCAATTTGCAAGGTTTCCTGTTTAAAAATCCTGTTAAAAACAATGTGCTGGCTTGATTTATTTTGGGGCACTTCTGTTTACCAAGTTCTTGATCTGTATGAGATTTTTAGTTTGTTTCTCCCCACGCCCAATTAGTACTTGACTAAAATGATTCTTTGCCTGCTCCCCCTTATCAAGTGTTTGGGTTTTACCTCTTGGACCTAATTTCAATCRTAGAAATGTGTTGTCCAAAGTAGAGGCATTAATCAGCTCTATGTAGCAGAACAAGTTCCTTCCTTGGTGATGGCAGATTAATATGTTTGCAGTGTTAAGAAACTGGTATTCATTAGGTTTTTGGAGAGAAATGCCAGCTTTCTCATTACTTTTTGGGTTATATACTTGAATAACTGTATGTAGTTTAAGGCCCAGTTTTATATACTTAAAAACATGATTAAAAGAGAGCTCACTAGGTGAATTTGGCACCTGCATGGAGAAGTTTCAAAGTAAAATGCTCACTGTCTGTGTACTTTGTGAGACTTGTAAATGAAAGCTCTGTGTTCTATTGGCTCTGCAATATTGAGTTTATTACTAGACTTCATGCAGCTGTTCCAGTCTTCTGGATAACAGTGATAGCTATATTCAGAATTTCATTYAAAATGTCATTTTTTGAAGTTTATAGGAAAACCTGTGCTTTTTAACTTCAAGTGAATTTGTGACTGACTTGTGTAAGTCAAGAATTCAAATTACTCTGTTCTTCCAATAGCTGGGTTTGGTGTGGTTAAACAAGTGACAAAAGACATTTTCCCCCYACCTCTTTATATTTTACAGAGGATGTTAAAACAGCCTGGAGATGATGTTGAATCAAAACTAATTTAAACTAAATATGTCAATATCTGCAATTTGTTCGTGAACTGAAACTTCTAAAATGGGAACATATAATTTTGGTGTCTTAAGCATAACAATTTTATTTTTTAGTCCACTTTAGAGAGCACTTCCTTTCTGAATGTGGAGCTTAGATGTGGAAAGTAGATGTTTGTCTTGTTGAGACCTAGGTGGTCTTTAGACTGTGTTAGATTATGGAGCATAAAACTACCACTRGACTTGTGTGTGGCTTTAAATATATGGGTAAACATACAGATATGTGATTAAGGTAATAAAATAGTAGCCTAATTTTATGGCTATCAGAATGAGCTCACATGGTATCTATTTACTTGTCAGCAGTCAAAAACAATTTCAACACAAGCCACTTATTCTGTTCTCTTCTGTGCAGTGCTGCTTCTTTGCCAAACAGAAAGATATTTAGACCATCTTCCATGTGTTCATAACGTGTTTCTACCAGATATTTTACTCATCACTGTTGCTGAACAATAGTAGAGCTTTTTAACTTAGGAAAAGATGTGAACATCTGGTGCTGAAACTTACATACTTAGTTTTTGGCTTTTTATTGATGCTTGTTGCATCACTAAAGAAGTGGGGGATATGTCCTTCAAAATGTCGACTTATCAATATTTGCTTAAATTAAGTAAATTTTACTTAGTTACATGCTTTTGAACTATTTTTATAGGGTTTAGTTTAGCAGCTTTTAAGAGGAACAAGAGGAAGCTGGAGTTGGCCGAAAAGGTGGAAACAGATCTCATTCAACTAAAGAAAAGAAGACAATCAAATGAAAAGGTTAGCTCCTGTTTCAAATTCTTGTGTCATCTTAAACTTACAGCTGATTGCTAATAAGTTTCATATCTKATGTGATAAGACTAATGTAGGCTCAGAAGCCTGTTCTCCTTGACCATCTTAATGTTTAGATGATATAATGATAACTTGGTGCAATTAAAACTTTCTGCCTTGTTATTTGAAAACCAAACTGTCACCTTGGCTCTTGTTTGTGCTAAGAAAGATATTTTGCTCATTTTGAACTGGAAATATGACAAATGTAAACACAAACAGATAATTATTTACCAAAACATTTTCTTTAGCTTGGGATCTCTGTCACTCTTTCCCACTTTTTAATGTTTCCTGAGCACACTGCATTATGGAACTGGAATTGGTGAAATTTGAAATATCAGGTAGGTAAACATGTGCATCTGTGCATGCATCTAGCATTGACCTGCCCCATGTTACTTGTGCTACGAAACTACCAGGATTCCCTCTGTTCCCCTCACTCTTAGTTTGAATATAGAGCCTTTGTTACCTATGAGAATTCAGTATTCCGTATCAGAGTTCACAGTATTCACGTTTACTGTTGAATATCAAAGGATAGCTCATTAAATTAAATGCCTCTGAGGCCTGTGGGTGTTTGGATCGGCCGTTTCTCTTTGCTTTGCTGAGATGTCTGACCACTGTGTAGTTACAGATAAGGTATAAGTCCCAGAGAATCGGTAGAAAAAGTGTATTCTCTGTAGTCTGCAAATGCAAACCAGTGATAAATTAGGCAATTTACTTCTGTGTTTTTAGCTAAGTTTTCTCTAGCAGGGTGCTAATTTTTCTTTATTCAAGGAGCTAAGACCTGTGAAGAAAGTAAGGATGAGGGAGCGGGGGAAGTCAGTTGTTCATTTTGGAACTTTTCCTGTTCACAAGACTTGAGTCACCTCCTTGTGAAACTGAGAGTGTGAAAGTGTAGCTGAGGGAGGAGGGGTCTCTGCTGCTCATGAGGTATGAGGTATTGCTGCTCATGTAATAAGGGGCAAGTCAATGCTTGAAACATATGCCAGTGCATGAGCTTACCCACCTGCAGTTTGAAATTTCAAGGGCTCCAGAGTCCTGTGCAGCGCTTGTGGAAGATCCTCAAAGACCAGTGGTGGTAGGTAAAGGAGGTGATCAAATAGAGCTCTACTCCCTGGTAAGTAAGCCAGTAACAACACACTGGTTTCGTCAGCTTTTGGGGCACATCCTCTCCATGGAGCAGGGATGAAAACCAGCTCGTGCTCTCAAGGTGGAATTCTTGTGCTGTCTGCAGAGTGTAAGGTAATTGCAGCCTTACAGGAAGCAAGATTTTCAAAGTAGTTTTTCAAAATGAAATAGAAATGAAAAATCAAACTGGGGGAAAAAAAAGGTGTAGAATATTTCTCCCCAAACTAGTAGAAAAGGGTCATTTAGCAAGGATGAGGCATGTGACTTGTCATCCCAAAACTCACACTGTCAAAGCTGTGTTCTCATAAAATGTTTAAAAATAATTGGTTTTAAACCATTTAAATACTTGAGTAATTAGAAGTTAATCTTCTTGTCAAAGTTATTTTAATTGATAAATACGCATGTAATTTTTTATTTGCTCTGCTTCTCTGGAGCTGCAGACCATTCCTTTCAGCAGGACTTCAAAGCTGTTTTATTGTCTGGTTTGACTCACCCACTTCAACTCTGTGCTGCAGCTGAGCTTATGTGCCTGTGTTGCCAGTACTGCAGGCTGAGAGGAGAGCAAGGTGGAAAGGATGTTAACAAAGGTGAAGTTGAATGGGATCATAACTAAAAGGCCAGTGTGAAGAGATAGTGTTGCAGACCAAAAAATACTGAAATTACTTGGAAGTTTGAGCTGCTGATAASTATCTCAAGCTAAAAAGAAAAATACAGGCTTAAAAATGAGTTTTCAATAAAAATGCAATTATACCAACCTCAAAAAGAATGAGAGGCTGTTTAAATTTGTCAGAGTTTGTATGGAAAAACTTGGCAGTGTAACTTACTAAAGGGCTTTCATTTCCTGAGTAAATGGAATTTTCTGTTTGCTGTATTTTTCATTGTTCACCCAGTGTGGGATTTGCAGAGGGTTATGTGTTGGACACAGGAAGCTCAATTAATAAAATCACCAAATTTTGAAGGTGTAAAARTTTAGACTTTTTAAAGTTGTAGAGTCTTACTGATTTACATAGTTAAGAAATAATTTACACACAGATTAGCTAAACTTACTCGTGGGGGAGGTGGCTGTGATGTGTTCATTCAGCCAGATGCCATTCTCAGATTCTCCCCTCAAGCACCAGTAAATACCAGAAAGAAACATTTGTCTACTTACTGTTAGTCTGTCTTTTACCAGAGGAAATTGTCATTGAAAATAGCTTAGTTGAATTTGGCTAGAAGCCCTAATTTTGTCTTCTGCTATTACAAACTTTACAGATACACTGAAATCACTTGTAAGAGTTGTCCTCTGGTTGATTTGAGTAAGTGACACCAAGAACGCCCATTACACATGAATTTTTTTTTATAGATTAATGTTTGTAAGTTAGTATTTTGTAGGCTAGTTATTTAACTCCATAAATAACATCATCCAGTTTAAGTTTTATTAAAACTGGTTTAGTTTTTATCTAGTTTAACATAGGTACCCATGTATGTGTACAGCAGTTGGAATTATATGTGTGAAATCAACAGTTCCCTGTTCTTCAGCTACTGTATTAAGACTGAACATATTTAGAGAATGTTTTTGTCTATGTGCTGGTAATTGTAAGTGTAGCTGTCAACTATGGCAATCCTAGTGTCTGTCTTATTTAGTCTTGCAGTTTGGACATTTCCTTAAAAAAGAAAGAAATTTTCCATCCCACATTCATGTGCAAATGGTCTTTGATAATAATACCTTATGGACTACAAAAGTATACTTCAAAATCCATTTAATACAGGAAGAGAAACCTAAATAATTTTTCTCCATTCTAGTTAAAATAGAGCCAAAACAAAACAACAAAATTTACCTGTGGAAATACACTATGGAACAATTCCCTCATCTCGCACATGGAGGTCAGACAAAATGTTTTTTTTTACACACCAAACAACTGTTAAACTGGGAAGGCTGGGCTTGTTCATCGAACTTTGTATAATCAGATAGTTGGGTAATAGCATATAAATGTTAATTGCTTCAGTATCATTAATTTTGTATTTTGTCAGTTATGATACTCAGACACGAGATTTAGCGGTAATTACTTGTCATGGAATTTCAAAACCATCTCAAGTGGAGGGGGGAAAAGGCCCTGCGTGTAAAATCTTTCAGTGGGCACTGGGTAGAGCTCTCCTAAACTGCTAATTGCTTCCTTAGGGGCTTGTACTGATGAATATTTATAGTTTTTTTATGTGCGGAAGGGAAGGAAGGGTTTTCTAAAATGTTTGATAGAACTCTGCATTGGTGCAGATAAGCATCTTCCTGCTTTGTGTGCATGTTCTTAGCAAAGTTTGAGTATTTGGACTGTGGTTCCATGAAATTAATTTCCTTTCCTGTTGCAAGGTGCAAATTAAGTGATTTGAGGTCTTACTTATAACATTGACTTTCAGTGTTTCCATGCAAAATATTAACTACGTGATAGATTATTCTTAGATTGCAGTATTACATTGTTAAAACCCCCAAGCTGCTTTTGCAGTGGACAAGTATAAATTATTAGCTGAAGTCAGATACAACATTTGTTAACAGATACCACCAAGTGATAATCAAGTTTCCTTTGGAACTTGCAAAATTTTTAAATCTAGTGTGCAAAGTATATCAATCAAATACATAGAAAGATTAGGACAAGCAAGCTGGTTCTTGTTTGGTCCCTGTTGGACCTGAATAAAGTTTGGGCTTGTTTTAGACTTCGTGAATTGTAGTGTTTGACATCCTTGTTTTTTATGGCCCTGATAGTAGCTTGACAGAATCCTCTATTTTTCAACATTCAAATGGTTTGAAGAGGTGAAATGTGTGACGCTGAAAATCAGTGCACCAGGTGCATTCTGCCTGTGGCTCCTCAGGCACATGATGCTTTATTGTAGGGAGATGTAGAGGAAGTTCCTTTGTTAAATTGTGATGAGCTCTTTATTTACTGCTTCAGAAATCATAGGGTTGTCAGTACAATTTACATATGTAGAATATTTTTGGTTCTGAGCTGTAGAATCAATTAATGATGTCACTTGTAAACGTGTGAAGTCAGTAATGTTGAAACGGGAGCAAACAGAGTAAGTCTAGAATAGATCTGACAATGTATTTTTCCCATTGGATATGAAGTAGAACTGGTCCTCACTGGTTTTCAGTTTGCTGAGTAAGGATAAATACAGCATCACTTAGATATTAGTCACTCTATTTCTGATCACAAAAAAAACCCCCTGACACCGAACTTATATTACTGAGAAGAAAAAATATGGAATTCCTTTGCTTCAGTGATACAGATTTCCTTCAGAAGGTTGTGTAGGCCAACTCAACCTTCCCTGAGCAATGCTTTCCTTAGAAAAGATTTCCAGCCTCCAAAGTTGCCCCATTAAAAAATAAATTAAGTCGAAGCAAACGAACCATCACTGAATTAACAGCTAATACTGATAGGAAATAGATCTTCTTTGAAATGAAATAATGGTGAAGAAAGTTTTCTATACAACATATGTATATAATATATTGTAAATGCTTGTGGGTTTTGATTAAAATATCTTTTTAAGAAAGAAATTAGTAATTTGGCTACTGAAGGCAAATATTTTATCCATGCGAGCTAAGGTGGAAATGGATGGCAGGTTGAGCAGAGTTTTACAGATGCTGCAAAGAAGACTGCAAACATTTTTTCTAAACTGTTAGATGATATGAAAACTTAGTGATCCATACTGAACCTCATCCCTCTAAGATGTATTTCCGTTCATTTTAGGAGCCCTAATTGTTTGATTTAGTATGAATTGATTGTACAGGTGGCCTTAATTCTGGTATTTCCTAACTTTGACAGGCTTGATTTTTATACCTGTAGTTCTCTATTAATCAAGTTTTTTGTTGTGGGTATAATTTCTTTTGATAAAAGGGGACGGGGATAGACAACACCACCTTTATCATATTAGTAGTTCTTATCTATAGAGAAATCATAAGAGAATTCATGTTGGGATGAGCTTTGTCCAATCTGATCTCAGACACCTCCAAGGATGGCAATCTGAACCTCCAGTGAGCAGCCTGCTRTGCTGCTTAAGGTCTTTTCTATCCACTAAATAGTATTGTTTGAATTGGGTTAATATTAGCTCAGGGTGTGTCTGGGAGTCTTGGAAGTTGGGAAATGCATTTGTACATGAGATTTTGAAAAGGGTTCCTTAATTTTCTTTCATCTTTTCAGCTTGGAAGGAAGCTGGCTCTTTTCTTATCCCCTTTGCTCCAGTCTTCAAAACTCCTTTTGTTTCTCCTTTTCCTACCCTCCCTGACCCTAGTTTTTTCCTTCCTCTGTTTTTCAACTTACTCTTCTTCCCAGTGCCAGCTGAAACTGTGGATCGCTTAACTTTTCACCCCTCTTTGTCTTTACTCTCCTTCATTGTTGGGCTATGCATCCATTTGTTTTAATATTGAACATGGTCAGTGCCAGCTTCTGAGTGTAGAAGTTGCTAAGGAAGACCTAGGTGTAGGTGCAGAGACAAAATTTACTGTTTCTCTGGGTGAAAGCCAAGGATGACACTCCTGTTTAGGAGTTCCAGTTGATTGAAAAGTACTGTAGAACACTGTAGTGCTGCATTAAGGAACTTGTCCTCCTATGAAAAGCTTAATAACCTTTGGCATTATCTCACTGGGTAAGTTTATGTAAGAGGCCTGAGGCTTGTGCAGCAGCAGTGTGCATCTCTGGAGTATGTGATGGATGATGGATCAGTTTTGTTTATTCATTTTATTTTCTGTACACTGCATGCTGTGTGTGTGGTGGAGCATGCAGTCTGAGTGCCTTGCCCTGGGTTCTGCAGAGAGGGGAATCTAGGGCCAGCCTAGGCAGAGAGGGGAAAAACTGTTCCTTCTCTAAGAGCGACTTAATGTGGTGTATTAAGGAAGGAGGGAAGGACATAAAGAAAGACCCCTGCTCTTGGGGAGTAAATCTACCTCAGAAGTCATGGAAGTAAGGACACTTTTCTAGTTATCCAGAGGGAGCAAAGGGTAAATTGCTTCACCCAGTAAGGATTTCTGAACTGAGAACAAGTCAGGCAGAAAAAATCTGTCATAGGGGAGGTTTTTTTCTTGAGGCTTCTATTTATTGTCTTGCTCAGAATATCAGAATTTTCACTTTGCATGGTAAGCGGCTTCTTGGTTTCTTTGGTTCTTGTTTCATTCTTGTTTTGTTTTTTTGTTTTAATCACACAACTTTAAAGATCAGAGCCTCTGAAAATGCCATCTCAAAGCTTTTGGGAAAGGTCTTTTGATGTGGCATCTATGGAATAAGTTGCTGAATCGTATCTTAGTGGGCAAGTAGCAACCGCTAAGAAAACATGATTTTTGGCACTTTTGTGAATAAAAGCAGGTGATCTAAGCATTGGATGAGTTCTGAGATGTTTATTACCTTCTTGTTACTGGAGAAATTTTATTAAGGTCCTGTCTAAGGCAAGAAAGCATTTTGGGAAGATTTATGGCAGCACAGTGGGTACAAGTGCATGATAACAAATCCATTTTGTTGCTAGGCCTGTCACTTGCACACTCCTACGAAGTATAATCTGACTTTAATATACTGTTTTTACTAGGTTTTTTTTCTGTTTGTGTGTTGTGCAGGAGAACGACTCAGGAACATTGGATACGGTTGGTGCAGTTGTTGTTGACCAAGAAGGAAATGTCGCTGCTGCTGTCTCCAGTGGAGGCTTAGCACTGAAGCACCCTGGAAGAGTTGGTCAGGTGATTATTACACGTTTTTCTTTAATTGGGAATGACTGTTTGGTGTCACAAGCAGGTGTGATATCAAGCAAGAGCTGTGACAGCAAACTTCTGTTCTCCCTTCCTTCCTGTTAAACACTGAATGCATTTTAACTGCATTGAAATGCAAGTTTGTTCCTAGTGTCCTCCATCAGTGTAATAAAACATTCCTGGGTATAAAGTTGTTGTCTAGTTGTTTATTTGCCAGAGACATCATTAGCTTAATTTCTTGGGCTTAAATGCCTCCTTAATACCACAAATGGTCTCTTAAATGCTTAGAGTCTTAAAATAAGATTTCCCGCAATATTTAGGGAAGCTGTCCTAATTAATTTTTAAGTGATCTTGTGAATTGGAGGAAGTGACAAAATTAATAAAAGAACACATCTGATATGATGTTTATAAATTATGTATAGTTCTATTTATTCTTAATGTTAGTAATAATAATATACTTATGATGTGTCGCTGTATTGTTACTAGGGAATTTTGAGGTGCATCAAAAATTTTATATTCCATTGCTGTACAGCTGTATTTTTGGTTGATGTTTGCCGCTGTCCAAAAAACAGTTCTCTTTTGAAATGTATTTGAGATTTCTTTTTCTGAAATAGCAGAGTGTAAGAGACTTTATATGAACAGGGTTATCTGTCATTTTCTGTTAAGCTAGGCTAGAATACTGTATCTATGACAAACACTCAGATCTGAAGAACAGTGAAAGAGGATGTAGCAAAATGGAATGGAATTACAATACGGTTATGATGTTCTTATTTATCTTTTGTATTAATACTTGGATTTTTCTTGGATTTCTTTTTTTGTTATTGTTTTTGGTTTGAGGCTGGTTGGTTTTTTTGTTTTTTGGTGTTTTGGGTTTTTTTGTTTTAAGGAAAGGTAATAAACCAAAAATCTCGTATAGTTAAAGTTTGTGAACGATGCACTTCTTTCCTTAGGCAGCTCTTTATGGTTGTGGCTGCTGGGCTGAAAACACAGGAGCTCATAACCCTTATTCCACTGCTGTGAGTACTTCAGGTATTTACTACTTTTATAAATATTTAATGAAGTTGCTGTCTTTCTCTATAATTAGTTGGCAAATTTAAAATATCAACCTTATTTCCAGACTATTCTAAATTTGTATCATTTATGTGTATATATATGTGTGTGTGTGGGTGTGTGTGTGTCAGTATTGTCTTTAAATCTGTGCATTGATCTCTTGTTGGTTGCTTATATTGCCCTTTTTACTTGATTTACAGCCATGGGAATTTTTATCCCATTTTGTATTGCTCTGAAAGGTTGTGCTGTATTTGTTAAGTATTAAGGAACTTGTCCTCCTGTGAAAAAGTGCAGTTATAAGCCCAGTATTACATTAAACACAGAATACTTCTGGGAATGGAAGCCTTGTGTGAATTTGTTCTTCATCTCTTCTAAAAGGAAGGGGAAAAGGCAAAACCAAAATACTAGAATAAATGTGTCAGAAAATATTTGTTCAGAACTTGTGAAAGTAATGTAAGGATTAGGAGAGTTTCTGTTCTCTTTAGAAGGCTCAGGGTCCTGGAGACACAAAAGTATTATGTTCATTTGGTGCCTTGCAGAACGCAAAAGCCTTAAGGTGAAGTTATGCAACAGTTGCTTTTACCTTTTTTTTTTTCCTCCCCTTAGTTGTGTGAAGAGCTTCCATCAGAAAAACTACTTGTAACACTTTTTCATAAGTGCTTATGTCAGGATGCAAAATTTGTGGTATGGTGCCCCATGCTCAGTGGTCAGAGTTACCAGCATTCTGTATAGGGAGAGGAGAAGAAAACCTGCAGAGTTCAGATCCATGTTATGTCAGCTACATCCCATGGGCACTGCAGACTTAAGAGTCCTGATACAGAAACAGTGGGGGGAGCAAGGTTGCAGAATTAAAATTTGATAGAGGCTGAAGAGCATCAGAAATATCCTGTGTTGTTTTTGAAGTCGCAGACATTTCTAATTTCCCCTGTATTTATGTCTGTCTTGCACTGTTGAGGGTGAACATCTACACAAATTTTCAACAGTGCAAGACAGACGTAAATACAGGGGATACAGAGCCTGATATAACAAAATCTCAAGGCTTGAATTTCTATGCCAGCTATCCCTAAAAAAAAGTTTAAACCAACACAAATGGGAAACCTTCTATTTCCCAAAGAATTCTTTAGCTAAAATTATTTGGTTTAATTGGTTTAACATATATGTTAGTAATAGCAAATGTAGTACTTACTCAAGGGACTGTTCTACTGAATGCTGGAGTGTTTGAAGACGTTTTTACTCAAGGGACACTGTATTGGTTTTCATTTAATAAATGCTTACCTTTGTAACCAAATCTATTTAAATATTAAGGACCATATTAGTTAGTGAGTATAAGTCCGATATTAGCAATTGTTTGTGAAAAAGCTGAGAAGAACAATTTCATTTGGTTTTTTAAAGCTGTTCTTTACAAAGTCAGCTGGATTTGAAGTCTGTGTGAGTACCCACAAGCATCCTGAGGCACTTACAGGAGATGACTAGATTTAATGATGGCCTGAAATAGAAGCCTCCTCTCTTTTTGCTGGTACCAGCTTTATATAGTGGTAAATACTTCAATGTTATACTATTTATAACTCACACACACACACACACACACATATATTCAAAACTTCTAGCTTCCATGACATTACCCTGATCCCAATCCCAGTTAATTGGGCTGGCCTGCTGGCAGTCTGTGAAGTGTGGCCATCTGTTCGTTCATGGATTTGAAATTCAGACTAGTGGTGTTTAATTAAACTCTTGTTTCTGGTTTTCCTTTAAAGTAAGTGTGTTTATGTCTGTGAGAGAGAGGGAGATAGAAATGTTTACAGGAAGCGAGAACTCTTCTGTAATCAATACCATTCTTTTTTCCATTTCAGAAGCTCATAATGTTTTATTTTATAATGTACTTTATGTTTAGTGCAGTTTTAAAATATATTGATGCCTGACTCTTGTTTAAAATATGAACATCCAACAATGTGAACCATGAATTTAATTAAGGAGTAAAGGGATGGAAAAATTAAGTTATAGGACAAGTTGAAAGAATGCAGCTTACAACTTGGCTGGATCACAACAGGAGAATGGGAATGGGGACATAAACATCTGCAAATATTCAGGTGAAACTGCCAGGGCTAAGCAAGAAAATAATGCATTAGCATACATCATTGTTAAATGAAATTTTTAGAAAATAAAGGTACTCTAGAGGATGCCTTGATTTGGAAAGCTCCAAGATGGACAGTGTTTCCTAAGGGAATATCACCACTGTCACTTGGTGTAACTAAAATCAGCCTAGACTGTATTTGTAATAGTGATTATACCCTCCTCCTGTGGGTTTCAAAATGGGTTTTGTTTGGACATACATTTTTTTAAAAAAAGCAACAAATGAAACTTGGGTGTTATGTATAAATAAAAACTGTACATGCACATTCATTTCATGTTACATTCAGACATGAACACCTGTATGTAAACATATTTAAAATATGTACATACAAGAATGGAAGTTTACAATCAGTTTAAATTTCTGTGGTTTTCACAATATAACATTTTATTGTTTTAATTTCACATATCTGTTCATTTTAATTTGTCTTTGAATCGTAAATTTGGTGCAAATCTAATAGTTTCCACTGGAAATTTTTTTCCTTTGTGTGGAGAGAAGAAAAAAAAGAACAAAATTAGATTTTGGTTGCTGTGGGTACTAAGCAATGTTTAATATTTATTGTTAAATGACTTCACAGAATAGCTGACTCATCAAATCCCATTTGGAATTTAAAAAAATCTTGAATAGAAAGTTCAACTATAATTCCCTTAAAGCTTTATCAAAAGTATCCTCAAAATTGTTTGATGTTAATGTATGTTAAACCAAATGATTTTAGCTGAAGAATTCTTTGGGAAATAAAAGATTTCCCATTTGTGCTGGTTTACACTTTTTAACTCTTTTTAGTGATAGCTGGGGATAGAAATTCAGGCCTTGAGAGTTTGTTATTTCAGGCTCTATATTCAATCATGAAAAAAGGATATTCTTTGGCATTAGTTTCCTACCAGCAATTTTTAAGGGTCAGGTCTTGTAAACTGTTTTCATTCCATACTTAAGAAATTGCTCATGTTTTTGGGTTTTGGAAGTGATGATCAACTAGAGATTGAACAGGTTGGAGAAAACCTGTGGTGTAGGAGAGGAGAGTTTGGAATTGGAATTCAAAGTAAGCAGAGTACAAACTCTTGCACATTGAAATCCACATGGAATGGACACATTGGGTTGAACCAGAGCTCCAGAGAGTTTGGTGACCTGTTTCAGGTGGATGGTGTTTGCAGTTCTCCAGGGAGAAGTACAGGACTGGGAAAAGCTCCTCCACTGCATTATCCAGGCTTCTGGCAATTTCTGATAATGGGACTTTGTAAACTGGAGATGTAATTGTTCTAATAGGTCAGGGTGACCTCTCAACATTTCTCATTTCTTTTTGTTCTTGGAAGACCAGTTATTTAAATTTTGCTGGGAACGGTTTTCTTATTCTGTGGTTGCCTTTGTAGAAACTTCCTTGGAAAAGGGAAGGTGTTAGTTTAAATGCCACAGTTAATGACACAATAAGCTTTATTCTTGAATTTTTATTCTTTTTTTCTAAAACCCTTCAATTGAAGCTTCAGTGTCTTTCAATACCTTCCTCATTTAAAAAAAAAGGTGGGGTGGGGGAAGATGTCCCCACACAAGCACTTCAAAGTACGTCCAAGTTCCTGTAGCTTTCTTTTGATGGGTGTGTATTATTTGAAGGCATCTTGGATTTTCTCTTGGTCCTGTAGCTGCTGGGAGACTTCCTGCTTTTTCCTGTTCAGGAAGGATTTGGTATTAGCTCTTATGCCTTTTAGCGAGTTGTTTCTTAACTTAAGTTGTTTCTTAAGTATTTTTAGCTGTTTTTGTAATGATTTTATATTGAATGTGCCAAAGGTGGTGGTTCTGAACTTGTTTGGGCATGACTTCAACTTTTTGAACGGTAATTTCATACCTTTAACAGTCACTTGGCCTTGTTGTTTAACCACAGTTTGGTCTTTGGTTTTATTTTTTTTTTGGCTTTTCAAAAGTTATTTCAAGGTTTACAAAATACAGGATATTGTAAAATCATATTTTATGGTTATAGTTTAACAGGGCCTGGGACAACTGAAATCAAAAGATGGAGACTTTCTAAAGACACAGTGGGGGAGATGGTGGAACTTAGGAATGACTGTTAATTTAAAGGGAATTAAATCCAAGGTTTATTCTGTAACTCTCAGTCTAAAATTCAGTTTCTGTGTACACAAATAAAGCCTTTCTGATTATTTTTCCTGTCAATTTTTTGAGCCATTTTGACATATAAACTCTGAATTATATTAGAATTAATATTTTGGTTGGGGAAAAAATGGATGTGGCAACTAAAGGATAAACATTACAGAAATTTAAGTATCTCAAAACTAGTATTAAAGCTCAAGAAATTCAGAGAATGTTGCAGTTGCAGTCATAGCCAAGATACCTGGGCAACCTTAACTGTGGCATCTGACAGTCCAAGGGCCATTCCATGCAGGAATGATGGTAGAGTGAAAGCCTGTTAACTGAGATGAGCATGACCAGTGGCCTTTATTTAGTATAAATTGAAGTAACAGCTAGACTGGGTTTTGGATTAACATAGTAGAAGCCAAATTCGTGGTGTTTAAAAGCTCTTGCATGCATGTGTGCACACAGACACAAACAAAACAGGCTTCCCTTTAAGCACCCCCACCACCTCCCCCAAAAGGAGGCCAAAGCCGCAATCGTAAGGCCACTTGGAACTCTTAAGTGCTGGTTTTTGTTGGTATATGAATGTAAACACAGGAAGATGGGTATTATTTGGAGGGAAAACATTTGTGAGCAAAATCCGACCACAAAAGAAACAATAGTCCATTTTTTGGCTGTACTTTAAGAAAACATTTCCTATTTTTTCCTGAGCATAATAGGAATAAAGGACTTTGTGCATATTCTTCTCATTCAAAATAATATCAAGTTTGACACTGAATCTCCTCTCCAGCTGGAATATCCATGGTGATTATGAATATTCATCCTCTAACTGTGCCAAAAGTAATACTTCTGGGGAAAGAGGCAGGATTGTGTCTTTCTGGGAGACAAATTGAAAAGTAATAATTCTCTTTGGATATACAGAACCTTCACTATAAATATAAAATGATGGTAACAGCTAATGCGGGATGCTTCGAAAATGCAACTACAAGTGGAATTTTTGAGTGGAAGTATGGAGACTGAGAATGATGTCTTGCATTTCTTTCATCTTTACGACAGCAGGAATTAGAAAGCATACAAAGAACGGGTGTGCTTTGTGTCTAGGTACCAGCCATTGAAGCCAGCAAACCCTTAGTATTGCATTTCTGAAGACAGACAGAAAGTCTTGCATTATTTATAAAATGCAGAAAGTCTGTGACAAAAAGCTGCAAAGTCTCCAGCTTTTACTAAAACCCATTTGAGGAGACTTCTGATACAAGAAAGGCACACAGGATATCCTAGGGAGATTTTAAATACGACCTAATTTATAATCCTAAAGAAGAAGGAGTAGAATCTGAAAATACACTGAGCTCATTCAGAAAAATTAAGCATGTTAGCAAATATAATTTGGTTTCAGGGCTGAGCCAAAGTTGTGTTTTGTTGAGAAGGTACCAAGGATATCAGATTTATGGAGATACCAGATTTATTTATGAGGTGTAGTTGAGGATTCTGTCTGGGAAAAGTCTTTCAGTGATGTCTTGCTCTTCTCCCCTGCCCAGAGTCTTTTCCTGATGGAATGAAAATCAAATACAACAACAGCAATGTTTTAGGAATATGTGTACAAACTGTATTTATTTTGTGTAAACTCCCGTAACAATTTCTTGTGTTGGTGAATTCACTAAGATTCTAAAAGACTCTTGAGGTTTCTGAATAAAAGCAGTGGCCTCTGTTCTCATAAAGGCATTTTAGAGATTAAATCATAATACTTTATAGACTGTGTTACATATACATATGTATATATAATGCATCATCCCATGAAGGAAAACCAGCACACTTTGTGTTGTGAAGAATCACAGCATTGTTTAGTTTGAAAGGAACCTCTGGAGGTCTAGTCCAGGCCCCTGCTCAAGGAGGTTTCTCTTGTTTTTGAAATCCACATCAATAAGGGAATAAATATATTCACTCTTCCTTGCCCCACCTTTTCGCGCTCAAACTTCTTGTTCGTATCTGTCCTTCTTTCCCATCCATTGTGTGTCTTACGGATGCTTTTGCAGGCAATATGGAACAGGTAATGTGAAATAGGATGGAACAGGAATGACTCCTATGCAGAGATGGTCTCTGGTTGTTGAATTGGTGTTGAGCTATGCCCTCAGCCAGCATTTTGGTCTCCTTATGGAAGCCACTGATCTGTAGATTCTTGCATGAAAACTCCTTGACACAAACCACAGTGATGTGCAAATCTACAGAGTAAATATTTTTCAGGGAAGCTTTAATGCAAAGAAGTTGACTTGTAATGCAGAACTTTGGCTTTGTGATTCCTGTGTGTTGAGGGCAGTGGCTGTGTTAGGATCCAGGGAGTGGATACCTGGCCAGTGCTGTTTCGTAGAATCATGGAATGGTTTGGGTTGGGAAGGGACCTTAAAGATCATCTCATTCCAACCCTTCTGCCCTGGCCAGGAACACCTTCTGCTACATCAGGTTGCTCAAAGCTCCATCCAGCTTGGCCTTGAACAGTTCCAGGGATGGAGCATCCACAGTTTCTCTGATCAACCTGTGCCAGTGAACTACATTTATAGTGTAATTATAAATCTAGCTTCAACCTTGCATGTGTTATTAGCTCTTACATAACATACAAGTGCAGCATTGTCTGTCCAGCCTACGTCCTTCGAAGTCCATGCTCCGAATGCCCAGAGGAATTTCACGTGCAAATCTTGTATCCTGTACAGATTGTTCGAGCTACACTATGTGAGATAGATACTATGATACAATTAATCTCTTTGTAGAAATATGTATTATCTCTGGAAATCAGTCTGGTCCTGTAAGATTTGGGGAATAAGAGGTAATTTAATGCATCACAGATGAAGCAGCTGCATATGGAGAAGAGGTATGTCGTTGTTACTGTGAACCAGAGAGAGGAGGAAGAAGAGGTCTATCTCTGGACAGATCAGTATTTACCTCTGAAGTGAATGTTTTTGTCAAGAGTTCATTCAGCCTTTGTGTCCAGATGCTGTTGGGAGGCTTCAGTGCTGTAGCATGTGGTGTCTGATCTAACTCACCACCACCACGAGTCTGGGAGAAGAGGGAGGAAGCCACAGGAAGAGGGGATTTGTGGGAATGGTAGCATTGAGAAGCGGTCAATCAAACACAGTAGTGCAGTGTTCAAAGCTGAGGGGCTGGTCCTCAGGATGGTCAGAATGGTGGTTTGAATTGCCTTTGGAAGGCTTGTTGGGAAGCAGAACTGGATGGATAGAGTAATCAGAGTACTTACTGCCTCTTGAAATTTTAATTGGACTTGATGCAATAATATCTAGTGAGCGTGAAGTTGCACAGGCTTGTGGAAGTTGTAGCCTCCTGTGGAAGGCCTGGTGCTGGCAGAGCAGCGCGTTTGTAACTGGGGCGGCAGCTGTGCAGCACCAGCTCCTTCCCTGCATACTTAGTCCTGTCCCTGTTTGCTGTGCCTTGCCCAAGCGGCTTGAAATAGGTGCAGGGATATAAAGTGAAGTGGAGATGGTGGCAAACAGAACTTTTCTATGTCTTAAATGCTTCTCTGTGTTTGGGAGTAAATGGTTGTATACCTTTAGTTAGCGAACACATAAGCTACTGTCTTACTCCTTTCCTGTAAGTTTTATATGACAAAAGTGAGGTAGTTTGCAGAGATGTAGTGTTTTTACAAAGTGATCAGTAGCAGCAAAGCTGCTGAAGATGGCCTAGGCAGAAGTTTGCTTTTTTCATTGCAGCTGAACTGAAATTATTCTTTCAAAATATATTAAATGTAATGAAGTATGTAAAAAGTACATCCTCTTTAAGGGACCTACATTTTTTCTTCATTCTTATCTCTCTTGGTGGTACATCTGAAATTCTTTTTTTTTCATAATAATTAAAACAAAAAGCTTTTAAAATAAATTACCTGCCATTTGCCACTGTTTAGAAGTAAAGGATTCATTCATTTGCGATTGTATCTCTCTAACCTTTTTTTCCCTTATCTGTAAAATTGTAGAAATGCTGCACAAGTTGTTCTTTAGAGTGATTTTAGTTTATTTTGCCCATATTAAAAACTTAGAGACATAGAAAGTGTTTTCCTACCTTTCCTTAGAGAAGATACTTTAGACGCGGTTTGTCTGCATGTTGAATTTGTCCTTTGTTATCTTTGAAACCTACCCAAATTTACTAAAGTTTCAACTTTTGGAAAATTTCCATTGCATTTTCTTAGTAGGTAAATCATCTAAGAATATTCTGTCTGCAGCAAGAATGTGCTCCATTGATCCCTCTAGGATCAATGCTTTAGGAATTGGACAGGACTTTGTTTGCAGGTGTTCTTTCTGGCAGCAGGTCAGTAACTTAAAAGTTTCCCCTGCTAGTATGAAGACAAGATACAGGAGTAAAAAAAAAAAGCTAAAAGTTATGTAACTTTAATATAATACTGTAGTGCATTCTGCTAGACTGCAGCGTTTTATGTGTTTTCAGGATTATACATTAAAATTTTATTTCAATATGTAACTAACCATCAGTTTCTTGCCAAGTAAATATTTTTATTGTACTGTATTTTGTTTTTTAAAATCACTGGCTTGCAAGGTTTTAGTCAGCTCTTTCTAGAGATGCTGGAAATGAAAAGCAGAGCTTACTGAAATACAGGTTTCACTGTGTTTCCATTAGGCATAACTAGAAGTTATCCAGGAAATAAAGCAGAAATAGTAGTTCTTTAACTTGTTAACTGACACTTTAGGCACTGCTATTGAACTGAAAGTAACATCAAAGCTTAACAGGACAGAAACAACAGGGCCAGGTTCAGACTCTGCTGCGTAGAATAGATGATAAAACACAGATAACCTGTAACTTCTGTCTTAAGCTTCTGAAAAGAGAAGAGTCATACTTTGGCAGTGGAGTAAACTAGATTAATTTTTCCTTTCTTGACCGTATGTGAGTAATGCAAGTTTCCATTCTGTACTCATTTAAAAGAAGTTCCAACACTGTGTGGAGGTACTGTGTGTTTCATAGCTAGACAGGCTCCGGCAGCCTGTCAAAGCTCCATAAGCTCTCTGCTTATGGCTCGCAGAAAGCAAGCTAGATTTTCATTTCTCCTTCCATTCAACAGGAGCCTCTTTCATGTCTGAAAATTGAAAGCGCGTGTTTTTCAGTGTGGTGCATGGATGTGTGTGTGCCCTCTGGCACACCTGTTTCTAATTTCCTGACTTGAAAGCATCTCCCATCAAAAGAAGCAGAAAAACAATTTCTCTCTGACACGCTGCTCGGAGGCCCTTGCTTTGCACAAGGCCTTCCTTTCGTTTGCCATCTTGGTTCCATCGGAGGAACTTTATAAGATGCAGAGCATGCATTGTATGGGATGTTCAGCTTATATTGTGCTGGGTTCTTTCTGCTCTTGTTGTGGTTATTTCAAGCATTAGAAATCTTCTTGAGAAGTCACTATGCTCAGGAAAAAACAGTGATTTAATCCTTAGTTTCTTTCATGAAGCCCAAATGAAAGATCCAAGTTCATAGCAAGTTAAGGTTTGTATAACCTATGAATTGAGTGTTAGTTACTGTTTGGTAAGAAACATTAATGTTTAAAAATTATAGCTCAGATTTCTTACCTTTTTTTCAGAATCATATGCAGTGTAAAATAGTATCTAGTTTAATAGCTGAAAATTAAAGATGTTAACAATCTTAAAAAATAAAAACCTCACCAAAAAATGCCCAGTAACTTGTTTGTTGTGGAAGTTGTGCATAGGCTAGCTAGCAAATTACTAGTACTGAAATAGTAATTTGAGGGGACTACTGATACATCCATGACAGTTAAATTACAGTAGGATAAGAGAAGAAAAAAGACTATGAAAAAAAAAGATTGTAGTTTCCCAGATTGTTCTTGTGGGATCTTGTAGGAATCAATGAGGAGTATTTGAATAGCAGGAAAAGTTGTATTATTCTCAGAAGTTACACATTTCAATACCCACAGAAGAGGGAAGTTCTGTTTCACTGTTGGTCTGCCTGGCACTTTGAAAGGAACACTGCATTAAAAGCTGTACTGTGGCATGATTCAAGATATGTGTCTCTGAAAATCGGTGCTGATGTTTCTGTGTGATCTTCAAGTAATTTTCAGGCAGGAGTAGAAGCTTCTGGTTCAAGACGGGTTTTCTGGGATCTTCTAGAGTTTTGTTTGGGTTTGTAGTTTGTTTATATATAAATATATATGTTAAAATAAAGATGGTGTGGCTGTCAAGCCTCATTCTTCTTTCCTTGTCATAGAAATCTGTTGCCATATACTTCTAGAGCCTTTAGGAATCCGTTTAATTCTTTCTCCTTAACGTAGGAGGTTGGAAACTTACATCAAAATATCTGTCTGTATATATTTATTTATTTTTCATAGAATCATGAAATGGTTTGAGTTGGGAGGGACCTTAAAGATCATCCAGTTACAACACCCTGCCATGAGCTGGGACACCTTCCACTAGAAGAGGTTGCTCAAAGCCCCATCCAACTTGGCCTTGAACACTTCCAGGGATGGCACATCCAAAGCTCCTCTGGGCAACCTTTTCCAGTGTCTCACCACCCTCATAGTAAAGAATTTCTTCCTAATATGTAATTTAAATCTACCCTCCTACATCTTAAAGACATACCCCTTGTCCTATTACTACATGCTCTTGTCAGAGGTCCCTCTCTTTCTTGTAGCCCATTTAGGTACTGGAAGGTGCAAGAAGGTCTCCTCAGAGCCTTCCCTTCTCCAGGTTGAACAACCCCAACTATCTTAGCCTGTCTCCATATTAAAAGTGCTCCAGCCCTCTGATTGTCTTCATGGCCCTTGTCTGGACCTGCGCTAACAGCTCCATGTCCTTCCTGTGCTGGGACCCCAGATCTGGATGCAGCACTGCAGGTGGGCTCTCACCAGAGCAGAGCAGAGCAGAGGGGCAGAATCCTCTCCCTCCCCTGCTGCCCACGGTGCCTTGGATGCAGCCTGGGATGCAGTTGGTTCCCTGGGCTGTGAGCGCACATTGTCAGGTCATGTTGAGTGTCTTGTCCACCAACATCCCCCAAGTCCTTCTCCTCAGGCCTGCTCTCAATCCGTTCTCCTCCCAGTCTTGTATTTGTGCTTGGGGTTGCCCTGGCCCGGGTGCAGCACCTTGTACTTGGCCTTGTTGAACTCCATGAGGTTCACAGARACCCACCTTTCCAGCCTGTCCRGGTGCCTCTGGATGGCATCCCTTCCTTCCCTCCAGCGTGTGACCGCACCACACAGCGCGGTGTCATCGGCACGCGTGTGATGGGTGCCTCGGTCCCACTGTCCCTGTTGCTGACAAAGAGGTTGAACAGCACCAGCCCCTGAGGAACACCACTCGTCGCTGGTGTCCATGTGGACATTGAGCCTTTGACTGCAACTCTTTTAGTGTGATCATCCAGCCAATTCCTTATCTATGGAGTTGTCCATCCGTCAAATCCACGTCTCTCCAATGTAGAGACAAGGATGTTGTGSAGGACAGCGTCAGATATTTTGCACAACTCCAGGTGGATGGCACCAGTTGCTCTTCCCTTACCCTCCCATGCTGTAACCCCATTGTAGAGGGTCACCAAATTTGTCAGGCATGATTTATCACAATAGGCTCTATAGACTATTTGTTTTCTGTGGAAGCATTTTTCCCTTTGCCAGTAGCGATTCTAGAGGGGGGCAACTAATTGTACTTAGCCCTGCAAACRTGGGCAGCAGCAGTTCCAACAGTAGTATTTTTGTCAGCAGAGGAGTTATGAGTAAGCAATATGGTATTTGCAAAATATTACTGTGCTAGGAAAATAATTTGTTTACTATATGAAGCAGTTATTTCGGTGAGAAGCACTAATTTAACCCAGTAAATTTTTCCAGCTAGTCATCTCCATTTGAGTCACTCATGTGAAGGCTTAGGGAAGCATTCGTCTGTCATTGCAAAATGTTCGTCTCTGGAATATAATGAGCTTCAGGTTACTGAAGAAATCATCATCTTAACTGGGAAAGGATAATAAAATGATTTAAACTCTGTTTACAGGGAAGTTACTAAAACAAACGTATTTGAAAAATTCTTATTGGGAGTTGCTCATGGTTTGGTTTTAGTATTACTCAGTGAAAAAAATGCCAGCTATATTAACACATGCAGTTAAATGTAGTATAATGTGAGATAGTTAAGCAAATGAACCAGATTTACATTTTCATCAACTGGYGTGCATGATTTGGAAATGTGTTTAAGTAGCTTTCACTGTAGCTGGTGTCTTGAGTCATGTTACTACAACTTTTTCGGAAGTTGGCTARTGCTGGCGGTTAGACTACAAGTCACTGGAACTATAAATTTGAACCCACAACTTTATATTGTAAGTTATAAATTAGTTTTGATTACTGTAGTAATGTATACATTCATTTTGTGTCTAGTCCTGGTATTATCTACAGTGTTTTCCCAGTTTGAGGCTATAGAGACATAGATCTGCTAACCCTGCAAGACAGTTTGGTTCTGACTTGAGATAATAGAAAGTGTTCTTTTTCTCAGCCTTTATCTGGTCAAAGTGTGTGAAACACTGCTTAGTTTTTTTTTCTTGTTCGAAAATAGATGTTCCTACATCAAAAACTACAATAACAAATTTTTCTTTTCCAAATGGGGGAATTGTTTTCCTTAGTTATCTGTCCCTGCAGATTGCCAGCACGTGATGTGTTGAAAGATTTTTACATACACTGCCAGCAGCAGTCTGTAACTTTGCTGCCTTATGGGTTGACATAAATATGACAAGAAGAAATGACTTTTTCTGTGGGGATGTAGAGATGTGTGATGTGTTAGTAGAATTGCAAAGCTGCTTTCCTTGTGGTTGATCCTGGATCACATCAGTGGGCTGCAGCTGTTGTTAACCCATATTAAGTTTTCACTCTCTGAATTTTTTTTTGGACCAGACTTGATGTTATGGGAACTTTTCAATAAAGTCATTCTCTGGGGGGGAAATAGCATTATACGTCATGCTAAAAAATGGCTATTGTTTTTTGATGCCAATTTAGGAAATACTTTAAAATTGTGAAGTAGTAACATCTGGTTTTATTACTTGATGCATAGGAGATGCATAGACTCACTCTAATTTCTGTGTCTCCTCTGTTTGATTCCTGTTCTAAATCCCATGCTTCTTACTCATATAGTTATACTTAAAGGTATTACATGTTATATTTAAAGGTAGTAACAGGTTCTTTTCAAGAAAAAAACCAGCTTGCTAGGTTTTTGCTGGAGCATATGCATATTTAGTTTTGTTCTTTACAGCAGAACTTCATAGTGATTAAAGTTTCTTAGTTTGAAAAAAGTGATGTCCATGTTGTGATCTGTGAGTAAAATGCATTGTGTGAGGTTTTTTCATGTTTTTCATATATCACTTTGTCTGGAATAGGTAGCACCTAACTCGCAGTTCTGTTGTGGACAGAAGCTTTTGAGTGTGGGTGTAATGAGGCAATGAATGGACAGACCCTCCTGTAAGCAGCTGCTGAGGATGCTGTATTGCACGAGCCTCTTGAAGGTTATCTCCTAACCAGGACACTTCTCTCAATAACTTCAGAGCTTGACAGTCTCAATGAAAACACTTTTTCCCTTGTGCTCTCAAGAACTGCCTCCCTTGGCTGTGTAATTGTTGTAGCATTTTGGCTCTTTCATTTTTCTCTAAACTTGTAACTGGTTTTTACTCAATCTGTTTGCTATACAAAGAATTTTTTGTCTTTCTGTTGTGCCARTTGTGTGTAGATTCAATGCCAAAGTGTCCCACTTCAAACAACTCAGTTTAGCTGAATTGTATTAATCGGGAGACATTGCCCATTAGCAGGGACACATAACTGAAGACTAAGGTATTTTTTTGATGGTTGAACATAGCAGGATTTTGGGACACGTGTGCACAGTTTTTCAGCAATCTGGTCCCTGGGCTGATTCTCTGACGTCTAAAGCATCCCTAATGCTCCAGAGGGTTTTTTGTTGAGTTTTTTTAAATCCATAAAATGAGGTGGGTAGCTTTTTTTTCCCTTCTGTATTAGTAATCTTTGAAGAACAGTGGAAACTCACTGTGCATTGAAGGGGAAGGATATAATTGTGTGACAAGTAGCCAGAGAGAGAGAGAGATTCTTTGAGTAGGTTGCCATAATTATTAGGGTTTAAAAGTGATGAGAAGAACAAGAAACCAGTCTGTGAGTAGCTCCAAGACACAGTGGTAGATCTGCCAACGTGTGTTTGTGCCATATTGTACCCAAACCAGTCAGTGCTCTAAACTCAGCATTTTGGGAAGCATAGCAATGGGAGACTCAGCAGGCTGCACTGGAACCACTTTCKGTTGGGTTTAATTATTAAATTTTTCTTTATGCCACATCTAGGCTGGCTTCATCCAGTGTCTCTGTTCTGGGCTTGTTAGTGCTTCCAGTAAAGTGAGAGTTACCCGTGGAGACTGAGCTGCCTTTGTCTGAAGCTGGCCTAGGTCTGATGCCTTACCAGCTTCAGTTCCCTGCCACTTGGAAGAAACTAGATTGTTTCCAGCCATAAATTTGTTTCTGGAAGCTGTGTAGGTGTATTTATGTAGTTCTGTACCTGAGCTAATAAGTCCAACTGGATTATAGCAGATTTTTATTTATGGAGCCAGCACCATATGGTGCCAGTGCTTGCATCATCTCGTCATGTTTAATGAGAAATATGCTAGAAATATTTATATATAACTGGGAATTGACTGTATTTGACTTTTCTCTATATTCTGGTGTCTAATGCAGTTTCAGGCCCTCATAAGTTAAAAATCTGATCAAAGTGTAGTCACCTAAATTTAGATMATTTGAGATCATTGTTATGATCAGCTGTACACTAGTTGTGTTTTTCTTTCTTTCCTAASTGGATAACACAGTTTAACTAGCTCTTGGTTAGATCTCTTCTAGCTGCTTTGTCTGCTTCCCTGCCATTGAGGAAAAATGTCAGCAAATGGGAGGCATAAGTAGTGTAATGATCTTGGTCTATATGCAGGAGGTATCAGCAGTGGGTTTTCCTGTCCAAAAAAACCCAGTTGATCCAGTAAACATGCACAGTGCCATTTGGCTGCAGCTGCATRTCCCAAAGCACAGTACAGGAATGGAAGAGTGTAGGAGTAAAAATAGCAGGTAAGAAGGTGTTCCTACAGAATAAGAGCAGCACTAATGACCTGCTTGTCTTCATCAAAAATAGGTTTCAGGGGATAGGTGCAGAAAGCCCTGAGGCAATAAGTGGTTGTTTGCAGAAGTTTTTTAGTTTCTTAAGGACAAACCTTTAAAAATTACAGGAATTTGTATTAGGAGTTCAGTGACCAGCCACTGTGGCAAAAAAGCATGGGYGAATTCATGTATTCCTTTGTTGAAAAAAGGCTAAATCAGGTGGACTAAGTAGAAGATTCTGTCATGCCAAAGGAGTTATTGTGTCACTAAAGTTGTTCTTGGTTTGAAGAGTTGCATGCAAGGATGATTCCCAAGAGGATGATTAGTAAGTGGATTCGATCTGGATAATGATAAGTCAGAGACAGTCTCGCTCTTTCTTCTTTCTCTACTTAACTTTTGTTTGGTTTATGACTTAGCGAAGTAGGAATTTCAGGAAAGTTRTGACAAAACCACTGATTTAGTTGAATTTTCAAGTGACTCAGTGTCAGCCTTTTCAAAACATAWAAGTGTATGGCAGAAACTTGTCATATGCATCACTATGAAGAAACTGTCGTTATTTTGCATCGTCACAGCCAAATGAATATGATSATGTGAATTAATGACACTGTTTCCTCACAGTGATATCTATATTATGACTATTCCCAATCTTAATATTTCTTTAGGTTGTGGAGAGCACCTTGTCCGAACCATACTGGCCAGAGAATGTTCATGTGCTTTGCAAACCGAAGATGCCCACCAAGCTCTCCTAGAGACTATGCAAAACAAGTTTATTGGTAAGTATATGGTCCTCATTGCCTAAATGTCACCCAACATTGTTGAAAATGCAAGTATCTCTTTTTAAATAAAGTTAAGATACTTAYTCTTGTGATTTCTGTTGAAGCCTTGTGTTGCAGTTGGCTTCAGATTTMGTGTTATGTTACATCTGAAAAATGTTAAACTACAGAAGAATATATTAGGAAATTTAAAGGAAAACCCTTGGAAATACCTCAATTGTTATGTGAGTCATAGAATACCCGGAGAGGTTTGAAGAAAGAAAGAATTTCCTGCCTGAATCAKGGGCTGTGGTGTACAATTGCATATTTTAGAATTGATGGTTGAGGAGCATTAGTAAAAATTATTCATCATGTTAACCCTTTTAAAAATAGTAGACCTCAAAACCATTTCATGTTCTAATTAAATGCTTTGGACAGACAGATTCTGGTTTGCTATTTACATCATAAAATTAATTTCTTGAAAAAGTGAAACCGACTTTATTCAAAAAATCATTTTTTCCTTGATTTAAGAGAATTGCACAGTATGTCTTTAATTTCTTGTGAATATAGATCTTGTTTTCTTTCCTCAAGTCATAAGCAAAATATGAATGTGGACCTTTAAAATAACAATAAAATCTTGACCTTTTGAAAATTCCAGTGAGGCTTCTGGCATATATGTTGACTTGCAGTGTCTTCATAACCATTACAATCTTTCAAGTTTTAGAATCCATAGACAATTTTCATCTTCAAAATTTCTGAAGGATAACATAAAACTTGTGTTATTTATAACACAAACATAAACATAAAACATATACTGTGTTGCCAAAGCTCATTTTAGAATATTTTAATTAGAACTGAAAGAGGGACATATACAGACCTTTTGGGGTCTCAGGGACTGATGCCCTTGGTCTTGGCAGGCAGTGCATTGCAACGTCCATATTTCTTTTTGTAGTGTTGAATCCATGTTAAATTCTGCTTCTGATGTTTGACTGTTTGAGGGGAAGTCACCTTTGCACTGGAAGGCTGCACTTGATAATCTGCTGTTGTGCAGCAGTCATTTTTAGGTGTTAGGCAGAACACACTGTAGCGTTCCCCAAAAAGATTCTAATGCAAGCAGCAAAAATGTAGCTTTTTATATTTAATCACTCACCTCATTGCATAGTGGCACAAAATTAGGAATTTGTGTACCCAAACAAAGCCTTTAGGAAGGATGCTGGTGATAGCTTTGGTTATTTGTAGCCCTGCTTTGCAGGTGTTGGATGGAAGTGGCATAACTTCAGGAAAGTCGGATCTTTAGTCCACGCTCTCAAAATTTATTGTGCTGTTTGTGGTAGGRGTACTAAAAGCAAGCACAAATTGTACATACCCTTGTGCAATTTCATAGTAGTGCATGCACACACACAAGGTGGAAAGCTACTGATGAAGTAATTCGTAGTGACAGGCTGATAAAAGACCAAAAAAATAAGATTTTTCAGTTGAGGTGCCTTCTTTGAGTTTTCTAGGTTTTCTTTGTTCTTTTTGGTAACGATTAGCAAAAAATGCAATTCTTCTGCTGCTGTTTAATGCAAACATGTTTTGCCACCACTTTGCATAGCAGATGTTTCCATTTAAAATGGTAACTGGCTACTATGTGATATATTCATTGTATTCTTTACTGGAAATGTGAAAATGTTTCTGTTGGAGATAAGAGCATATTAAATGCTGCTGAAGTTTTTGTTATACCTGAACTATCAATTGCAGAGAAAGAGGAGCTGCACAGACAGAGATACCAGGCTGACAGTGTGATATGTTATTGCCTTGGGAAAACACACTAAACCCAACAAAACAGCAGAAAGTGAAGAGAGTGAGAGACAGGATCAAATTAATGCTCTTCATGATAAGAAAATTTGAAAAAACATGCTTTATAATTAATTTTTAAAGTTTCATGTTTTAATTAGGGACAGGTGTGGCTTGTATTTTCAGAAACTTACCACTGCAAGCTTTTGTTGCCCGACAGCAGGAATGTGGATTATCTGCTCAGCTTTACTTTAGGCAGTGCTGATGTGGGGCAAAAAAGACACAGCGTGTTTGTTTCTTGTGTAGGTGAAGTGCTTGATTTAAAAATCATAAAATCTAATTTGTGCTCAGATGTCCTGTGAAGGAAGACTGATTGAGGGCAACCTCAAAATCCAGATATATCTTGCTATTTACAAATGACACGGTACTGAATTTGTAGCCTGTAGTGAAATTGAGGGAATCTTGGCAATTCTGCAGGTGGAGTGCAGAGTTGTGTGGCAAATATAGTGCAACAGTTAAAAATGTGCATTATACTTAATAGCTTTATACTAAATAGGTGTTTTTGCTGTGACTTTTCATAGGTGATGTGCTAGTTGATAGCACAGAATGTGTGGTGCGGTGCAGGATTTCTTATTGTGAAACAATGGGATAAAATGGGCTAGTAGATTCCTTCCTGATGGCATTCCCTTGCCTCCCTTAAAGTCCTGTTTTGTGGTCTTGTCAAACTGTCACCAGAGTTATAATGGACCAAGGCCGAAAAAACCCAGCCTGTAACAAAGCTGAGCTAGAATGTTTTATCAGAATCAAAATGTGTGTTACTTGTATCAGAGCAATGAACAGCTGATTTTGGCAGTTGCCATCGGATTGGTGCTTCCTGTTTACAGGACTCTCTGAGTCTCTGCAGAGCTCCGGGAATCCTTCCAGCTAGGGAATGCCTGGCTGAGACAGTGAGTGCTGTTTAAACAGCAGGTGATGAGCAAACTCATGTCAGATGTGCTTCTCTCATCGTTTCTCAGAGCCAGCTTACTGTGGAGAATGCACTACTGATGGTAGAATCAGAGGTGAGAGAAATTAAATTTAGACTTTTTGTAAATTGAATGGGCTCCATATCTTTAGTCAAAGAGCACGRAAGGCTTGGTTCACTGTTGAGGAATGGTGTTCTGTAAACACAAATACCTTCCAAACAGAAGAACAGAGGATTTTGTTACTCATCATTCCTTTCAAATGCAGCCAAGCTTGTGGAATGTAGACTTAGAGTAAATGTTTGTGTCATCTCACTGGCGGGAAATCTGGGCTTTTAACAATGGCACTGTTACCAGTGGTAYTTTAAAACTTCTTATGAAGTATTAGAAAATAATGAGCTGAAAGGCATAGTTGGAATCTGATATTTGTTCTTTCCTTAGCGGAAATATGTTTCCCTATTCTTGTATTTTTAAATTGTGCTTCAGTTGACAGATGGGTGAAGTCTGCAGAAAGGTAATGGCAGAAGGATGATGCTGACACTTTCTGTTTTAGAAATTTAGTGTCAAATTCCTCTCTTGGGCACGAGTTTGGACAGTTAGGAATCATAATCAGGAAATTCATATTCTATTAGTTACGCCTGTTGGGGCGGAAAATGCCTCATCCTTACCAGTAACAAGACTGAGACTGGCATTGCACAGTGTTATAGTTACTTTATAGTTTACTTTGGTGCTGCATCACTCTAAGCTTTGTAGTATCCTTTGTGGTTTTCTAGCAGAGGAAGCAAAYGATGGAAGTGTCATTATTCTTCTCCATGACACAGAGGAAAAGATTTCAGGAGACAATGAAGTGATCCTGAAGTTTCATATGATCCATTTTATCCACAGCAAGTTTATGATTTCCCAAGTTTGTATTTGATGGTAGATAGAGTTGAATAGGCCTCTGTTATCCATACAACAAAACCAGCTGGAAAACTTAACACGTGTTGATGTTCCACAAGGATTTGTCTAGGTCCTGCCTTTGCCTCTCCGTGTCAAAAGCATTGGGATTTTATTGGTCTGTGGTATCCTCAGTTATTTAATTTCTTAAAATGTTCCTTGTAAAGTTTTGAAGTGCAGTTGCTTTCCCTTGCAGCTTCTTTAAAAATTCTATATAGATGTTGTAACTTAATGTATCATTAAATATAAAGACCTCTGATTTCAGACAGCTTGTGCTTAAGCATTCAGCAAATAATGGTGCATGAAATTAAAAGCAGGCTTCATTTAGTGCTTATTATATTCTCCTAATGTTTATTTCAATTGTTACCTTGGAGTTTAGTGGGATACATAGCAGAAGCAGAGTGGTAAACAGCTTCACTTCCACCATGTTCTGTATACAAGCTGACAGTCCAGTGGCAGAGGTGATCTACTGGCTGGTGACCTGAAAAAGTCAGAATTTCATGCACACGGTGCACAAGAAGGTTTAGAACTGTTTAACTGCCCTCTGTTAAGACTGGGGGATGCTGAAGCACTTAATTGGTTACACCACACCGCAGTCAGTGTTTAGACCCAAGTTTTAAGCCTTTGAAAGCTGATGTAAACAATGAAGCTGGTAATGGGTTCTCTGCTATGAAAGAGTATGAATGTAAAACATCTGATGAACAGCTGGTTCATCCTTCAGCTGGGTAAGTGTAAATAAAACACTTCTTTTACAGCTTAGTGTCGAATCTGTGCTAGAATGGATCTATGCAGTAGCTACAAAGGGGGGGGGGGAAAGGCACAGGATCAGAAGTGAACAACTCGTGTCAATCCCATGATCTGGAGGAAGTAATCTTCACCATGGGAGAGGTTTAATTCACGAGAGACATGAAGGAAGAGTGCTCTTCACTTGTAGCTGTAGCTCCTCCAGAGCAAGGCTGAATGTTGAGGTCATTATTTGCCCTAACACTTGTGAAATCTCTAAGTTCTGTCCGTGGTCAGTGGCTGAACCTGGGTCGTGGTGTTCAGTTCTGGTTGCCCTKGCAGAACTTGATGGGACCACTGAATGTGGAGTTGCTGAGAAGACCCGTTTGCTTGTTTCCTGGAGACTGTTATTGCAGATTAATAACAAACAAAACACATAAATAAAAACGTGATAATGCTTTCTGTATGTCAGATAGCAATAACAGAATAGTTGAGCTTTGAAGGAGGGAAATGTGTCTTGGAAAATGTAGTTTTGTGGCTGGGGGAGGTGAGGATTAAACCAAAACTAAAGAAATACGGGGTTTGTTTGTTTTTTTTCCTAACCTTCTCTCTGGTGTGGCCAGTCRGTGCTAACATTATTAGTTAATGCTGCAGTTGAAGTTTTACTTTGGATTTTTCTTGCAACATTCCTCAGTGGTATGCCASTGTAACTGGGAAAGGAACATTGAGCTTCATGAGACTTAAAATGGTATTTAAAGCCCCAGGTTTTTGTAGTTTTGTCATTAGCAAGCTATTAAATCAAAGATTWATGTAGCAATTCTATTTTCTTGCAGCGAAAAGCAATATTTTTGGCTAGTAGGCATATTTTGGTTTTATTTTAACTAAATTTTGAATTTGTACAGGAAAATCTATCATTCTGGAGAGTACAGAGAGAACAAAAACGGTGTAAGACTGTGGGAGTCAGATCACTTTTTCCTTCTAATGAGAAACCATTCTGCCTTTAAAATGCATGGTAGTATTTCAGTTCTACCTTTTCTCTTCTCTTTAAATACGAATTAAATATAATGTATATAAAAAGAAGCCATTACCTATACTGTTATTTTCAAGTCTGCACTATTATTTCTTCTTCTCAATGGGTTGGCTGKAACAAAATGAGTTTTAGAACTAAGCTTTGAATTCACAGTTTTGAGAACACTCAAATTAGTTCCTGTGTATGGTGCATGGATTCTGGTTAGAAATAAAGTATAATACTGCTTCTGTACCATTATTTTCACAGATTTAATRATGGATGCATAGCATTCAGCTGTCTGGAATTTTGCTTATCATAGACCTACTTGTTTGCACTGTATTGCCGTGTTAAAATACACTCCTTWGCATAATTGTATTCGTCAGCAATAAGTCTGCATATCTAGAAAGATCTTTGTTTAAAAAAGGTAATATATTTGAATCCTTCTTTTAGCATTTTTGAAAAATTGTTTTAATTGGAAAATAAATACGTTTTAAAGAATGTGCTGGTCAGCATGTATTTAATTTGGCTTAGAGTCTGATATTTAAGAGCAGAGAAGCAGTCTGAATTTACTGTAACATAGAACACTGTAGTATTATTATTGTAGGCAACTGGTTTTTACTGACACTTTTTAGAGTTGATTCCCCATAACTTAGCCAGTGAATTGGAGACACACACTCTATTGTTGCTGATTTTGCACTGGGATGGTTTAGCTGAAGTTGCTGGTGAAGGCATTTGGGATGGGTGGGGGTGTAGTCACATAATTTGCTTCTGATGCCTCTGGGAATGGCAGCCTTCAACAGMAATGGGGAAGCAGGGTGGCCCTTGGAAGTGACGTGGGTGGGAAGATCCTGAGCCACTGCAGAGTGGTGCAAGTGACTGTTTGTGTCTTCATTTGCTGCTTATGTTTGGAGATGAAAACAAGGCATATGTTCTTTTTTCAGACTTTTCCCACCATTCCAGAATAATGTTCATTCTGCAGGTGATGATGAAATGGTGTAGAAGATCAAAAGGGCAAGCAAGGCTGTGTTTTTGTCTGTAGGAGAGATAATGTGTCCCATCATCTTTGCTTCGTTTAGATAACACAAACTTTCAAGACATCTGGTTCAATACTCCATTCAAATTACCTGCTACAAGTCACTTTAAGCCATTTTATTCACCTCTGTCTTAGTCCAGTAGTACTGTTAAGGTCAATTCTTCCAAAGTTAGTGCAGTGTGACTTGGTTTCATGTGACGTAAGCAACATTTGTTCTTACTCAAGGGCCCAACTTTTGTCATTCTTAAAGAAGTCAGTGTCTTGCTCATCTGGTGTGTTTTATGAGTGCTGAAGTTGGAACTTTTATCACACTTTTATCAGGTGCAGTGCTATTCAGTTAATCCTTTTCTGGAGTTTTGTAGTTACAGTAGGGTGGCAAAGTACTTCAGCAAAGACTGAATTAATACAGTCAGTTTTCCAGCTTTTTAGTGTTTAGTGTGGTCTTCAAAGCCATTGAATTTTGTGGACTGTTAATAAAGCTTCCATGGTGTGTAATCATTGAAGGAAGTAATTTGGTTCAGAAAACAATTGTATGCATATTTAGGGCAATATAATGGACACCATGTTTAATGTCAATAAATAAATGCTGTTTATGCTGACAGAACTGGGGCTTTCAGTTGTGCGTGTAGAGGTCGAGCATCTCTTTGGATGAAGTTGTAAGCKGAAGACTTTGTCTTATGTGCCTGAAGCTTGAGTTTTAAATGATTTAAGTCCTCTTTCAAAATAAGTCTCACTAAACACCTGCTTTGAGTGATTGCTTTTTTAGTTCTGTGTTTCATTGAAGATGAGTGTTTCATTCTTGCAAAGAAATCTTTGTAAAAATGGAGGAATTTTGATGAAAATGTAATGTTACGTGTTTTGCTGCAGACTCTCTGCATGGAAAGAAATATGCTGCCAAGCCTTGTAAGATTTAAAAAGACCATATGCAAGTTATTCAGATTACTGAAAATTTGATCAGTCATGATGGCATAGTTGACAAAAATACTGGGAAAATGAAGAAATATGTAATTATCTTATTTACAGACTTTTCTTTCATGTATTTTTTTCAGMGTGTAGGAGAAACAGAACCCCTGAAAAAAAGTGATTAGCCTAATGTAAGCATTTCTAGAACAAGACTTCAGTGGCACCAAGTCTATAAACTATAATCAGCAGTTGCTGTCTGGTATTCTGTGTGTTCATACAGCCCTAGTGTTTTACTGTGGCCTCAAATCTACTGTCTGCTGTGAATGCTGTTTGCTGGCTGTGTTCTGCTGAAGTAGAACATTTTCAACCATTCTAATTAAAGATTTAATTAGTATTTTTCACTAGAACCTTGAAAGAATCTTTCACAGCCCTTGAAAGAGAAGGAGAAACAGCTTATTAAACAAAACAAAACAAAACTTTTTCTGTCCCTCTGCAATGATTTTTCACCACAGCGTGGCTCAGAGCCTAAATCATTTGTGCAGTTCGGTGTAAGATTAGGTCTGCAGACCAAGTTCAGGTTAAGACATTGTCTTTGAAGTGCCTGAGTTTCTGAAGTAAAGATTAAAGAATGCATGTCCCCTATGAAGAAAACCACTTCTTTTTGATTCATTTGAGGCAAAAATCATACGACACAATTAGCCAGCACTTGGTTAATGCAGTGAAAGTATGAGATATATTTAGCACCTTGGAAAGCATGGAGTACAAGATTTTGACTTGGGTGGTAAAACTCTTCACAACTTTCCAAGCCTTGTGTTTCTATTTTAACCAGACATATTTTCCTGTGTTGTTATCTATTACCTTATCGTGGGCTGGATTCTTGGTTCACGAGGACTTGGTTGCACTCAGTGAGTCATACATGAGGTGTAACTGTAACTAGTAATAGTTCTTGTACAAAGCAAGTGGCACTTTAAAGATAATATCTGTTTGCTTTAAATCAAATAAGATATTACTGTTTATTAAGCATACTRCATTTATTATTTTCCTGCAACGTGGGCTTCTATTGCAGTGACCACCTTGTATCGCTTTCGAAGGTGGCTGCTCTCATGTTTAAAGAAAACACAATAAAGCTTTAGTTTTCTTTATGGTTAGGCTTGAAGTTGGTTTTTATTGGGCTGTTTTGTTGTTGTTATTTGCATTAAAGGAGTAATTTTAATCGTACAAATAGTTGCGGACAAGTTAAAGGATTCTGATGAATAGATGTCCTCTAAAGTTCTTGTGGCTGGCAAATTACACATTAGTGTGTCTGTACACTAATCTATTTAAAAGAAAGAATTGGAAAGAATGACATGAAATGCCGGTTGCAATTGTATGTTCAATTTTAAATCACAGTGTATTGCAAATGTGTGACTAGGAAGTCTGTGGGCTTAAACACAAGAACTTGATTAGTTTTGTGGCTCAAGACATTTTAAATTATATGTAAATTTTACCATTGTTTCCACATGTAAAACTGTAGGAATCTTATTTCAAATTGCAAACCGTAGAAAGAATACTTAGACTCAATTCAGCTAACTTTAAAGCTTTTCCAGTTTCTGATAGAAGACTTTTATTTCATGTGTCTTAAATTAACAACACAAAAGCCACTGTAAAAAGTAGAATGTGTTCAGGCTTTTCTGCTAATATTCATCAAACAGCAAGGAAGATAGTATAGCAATTTGATGATGTCTTTGTACAAAGGGCTTTAAATTGGGAAAAATTAATAAACTGTAAAAATCACCAAAGTTTGCTTGATTTTTTTAATATGTCTTTGTCTTAATTATAGTACAGAAAGAACTAAATATTGAGTCACAATATTTTTTTCAACTTGACACTCCATTTTTCACTATTACATTTTCCTTGATCCATGAACACATAGGTTTGCACTCACAAATTTAATTTCCAATATGTTTGTTTTATTCCATGTAGCACTTTTTAATTTTTTTGATTACTGGTAGGCTAGTAGATTAACAATTGAGAAAATTATTCTTTCAAAACACTAGAAAAAATGCAGCTGATGCCTTTGTAAAAGCACTGTTTGACCTGTCATTCTTTTCAACATTTAGTGACAAGATTCAAGGGGGAAGGCAGGAAGTCAAATAAACAGAAAATGCTCAAGAAACTATTCCTGTTGCAAATAACTCTCCCCAACAATCTTGCCCAGGTTCACCTTTTCTAGCCAATGAAGATGGTGTACTCGGAGGGGTGATAGTTCTCCGCTCTTGCAGGTGTTCAGCAGAGCCTGAATCCTCACAGGAAAAGCCAACTTTACTAGGTAAGAAATTCTTACTCATTTTTCCTTGAGCTGGGTGCTGACTCAAAGTGAAGGGTGAAATAAAAATCTCTGTGCATGTTTGAAAGCCACAGAGAAAACAAAAAGGAATTGAAATTGAAAGAATAAAAATGTAGAAAGTGAAATAGGGAACAAACAAGGCTAATATTACTAAAATTCTGTAAAAGAGCATTCTTCCTGACTCATGATTTCTAAGCTGAATTGTCATTCAGAGAGTTGTGAGTGTTCCTTCTAAATCTATGGCATAGATATAAYAGTTGCTTCTGGCAAGGCAGGATGTGTTCCTTGTAGGAAAGATTGCATTTTTAGCTGGGGGTAATGCATGTAGCTGTTGACTGCTTCTCAGTGGCTTATATGTGAAAAATGCTTTCTAAAAAGTTCTTTGTTCCTCCTTTTCACAGAAGAAAATGTGTAAATTTAGAGGATGCACTGTAAAATTTGTAAGGGAAGTTGGTTTATGGTTAGAAATTCTTGGTAAAGCCCAGGAAAATGTCCTTGGGTAAGTCACAGTTACTGTTTGTGTTTGCACCCAAGAGGAGTTTCTGCTGCTCATACTGAGATCAGCTGGAAMCTGGACTTTGCCTCCAGCAGTAGCTGGCTGGTTCCAAAAGGGCTTTACAGCCCTTCAGCCTTGTTTCTGTCCTGGAAACACAATCCTCATCTTTTGCTGCTTTACAGCAGAACAAGTGTATTGGGGAAAACTGACGTGTGGTTTGTCTGGGAGAAACAGATGGAAAACTGAAGGCTGTAGACTATGAGCAGGGCTGGGTGGAAATACAACCCTGAGGCAGTAAAGCCTCTTTAAGGGAAGGAATTTGGGAGTGGGRGCATATGAATTACTTCAGGATGACACTTGTGCCATCTCCTTTCCTGTGGTGCTCTTCAGATGTGTTTGGTCATGCTATGTCCTTGTTTATTGAGTCACATCGACCTGTCTAATAGAGAGTGGTGTTAAGTGACCAGAATTAAAGTGTTTTTCCTTTGTATAATCCTCTGCTTTATTATTATTTACCCAGCTGTGACATTATCTAGTGCAACAGCATCCTACARCATGAATTCTATCCTTAAAAAAGGAGTTAAAATATTGAAATTACAAGTTTGAKTAAGTAAGACAAAGGAGGTCAACTTAACCTTCAATTCCTTAGGTTTGGAAGTGAGAGAATTTTTTCTATTCATTTAATATTTGTTCATGTAAGAGAATATGTTCTATTAAYGAAGAACTGGCATTTTTTCCTCAAAAATTATTTTAGAAAATTCCTGTAAGTTATACATCATAAGTAAAGACTATTTGCCCATTGATTTTTAGTTTACTTTCCACTGAAAAAAGATTCAGATTAACTGTAGCACAGTATTTTTTCTATACCATGGAAATTTCCYGCCTTATACTGTATGCTGAGTTAATGTATAATTAAACATATGTAGTACTTGTGTTGTTTTTGGACTGCAAATAAGTTGGTTAATACTGAAAAACTTCTTGTATACAATAAGGAAATCTCATGTCTTTGTTCCAGGGATTTATTTTTTTTTTAATATTGAAACAAATGGCAAGGAAGTGACTTATTAAATAGTTGAAAGTATGCTTATCTGAAGATGTCTCACATGTAATTTAGAATTTTCATTGTAGTTCCACTACTTGTAATGGCTAACAATAACCAGGGTTCATGCTAGTACAGGCTACTTTTGGTGGACCATGGGGTTATCAAAGGCAAAGATAAATATTTTGAGGGTATTTGGCCTGAACTGTTTCCCAGCTTCTCAAAATCGAAAGATGTGATTAAGTTTGTCTCCAAAAAAAAAAAAAAAATGCTTTCACTGACAGTGGAACCTCTGGGGTGCCAGGGAGGTGTTGGCCCCRTGGAGCAGACATTGATCGCACTAGGTACATTTGACTCACCTTTGGTGGTATATCAGTCATGAATCTGTTATGGGGGAGCAAAGCACACACCTCAATGAAGTTCATTTTTCTTTTATGATGATATCTGCATATCTGTCAGAATCTCCAAGTCTTGCTGGGATCATCTAAGCTTTGATCTCCTACTCTGGGTTAATTGCTATGCAAGGAGAAATGGTTCAAAGGAAAAGTGTGTTCAGCATGCTGTGACCTTCATCAGCAGTGTTATAGGAACGTTAGGAATAGAAATGAGTTAAGAGTTTTAAACCCATCTAATGATGCYTTTTTGCAGTATGTGAAAGTCACTCTCACAAGAAATATGTGGAAATATCTTTTCATGACATCTTGTGTAATTCATGTAAGACACCTCTGGTAATCCGGAGGATGAATTTATGCTKCAGTGCATTTTTTTAAACCTTTTACAAAATTCTGTGAAATGCCCTGGGTTCTGATCAGCTATTCTTTTTCTTTCCCCTCCTTCCAAATTATGTATTTAATGAACACAAAGAAAAATGACCATGACAGAGAGCAGGAAGAAAAGAGTGTGGCAATTTATAACGCTCTGCTGACTGAGAGCTGAACATATGAATAATGTGCTCTTTGGATTTTGTGTTGCAGCTGAGTAGGAGTGTGTGTGTGTATAAAGATACCTGCATATGTATCGGGGAATTAAAGATCACTGGGACAGGCTGTTGAACAATTGATAAATCAGGACACTTTCAGACTTCAGGGCAGCACCTTGCTGGATTAACAGGCATTAACGATCCATGTGAGCAGTGATGAGTTTTCTAATCGTTATCACTGCAAACACAACAGTTGGTCTTTAACATTTATATCCTAAATTAGCTGTGAGTGCAGTAGCAGAGAGCTGATGTTGTGCACCTGGTGCTGGAAGTCCAGGTGATCAGACCTGAGGGTGTTTTGATAGGGTTTTCTTCTCCATCTTTCTTTCTTTACTTCTGGTGCTCCTTACACTCTCCACAAAGAAAGGGGATGATTGCATCTGCTGTTGCAATTCAGCATGCTTTTGAATCCAGGACTTGCTCTAATTTTGCAGAAATCTTTCGTTCTTATTGTGCAGTGTTACTCTGTTTCCATCAGACACTTCTCCTGCTTTTTCTGCAGGATAGTTTTGCTTTCACCATATGTCTTTCCTGCCTGCTCTATATCTTCAATTCCCATATTGCAGATTTGACTATTTCTGCATGTTTTCCTGTATCCTGCTTGAGCAGCTAAACCACAAATCCCCATTTACCTATTGATAGTTGCATACTATGTATATATTTACGCTCAGTTCTGTGAGAAAAAAAATATACTTGTTCCTGGTTATTCTTTTGATAGTGTGTCAATTCTGCAGAATCCTTGTAGGCCATTTGGCTTTGTGGTATTGTAGTGTGCTTTTGTCTGGGGTCAAGGCAGGCAAATGCAAGTTTTATCAGCTTTTACTTCATGGGTGGAACAGGCCTCTGCTTTAGAAGTTGGTCCAATCTTTAACTGCAGTTGCAGTTGATGTATTTCTCGTCTTGGAGGCTCCATATCATCAAAGTAACGTTCTCATTCTGGGTGTTAGTTCTGCAGTGTGTGACTGCAAATAGTCAGGAAAATCTTGTTTGTTTGACAGCTGTTTCTTCTGAGATTTAATTACTCTGGTAAGTAGTTTTTGTTCTTTAAGTTTGCTTTTTTGTCCTCGCTATATTTGTTCGTCAAGATCTCAGTCTTGTTAAATTACATCTTGTATTTTAAACGAAGGCATTTTTGTGACTTCTTGCATTTTCCTTTCTAGTGGAATTTCTGTGGAGCCATACAACAGAGAGCATGTGTGTAGGATATATGTCTGCACAGGATGGCAAAGCTAAGGTAAGCCATGAGGAGCAGGTTGTAATAAAGCAGAATGAGTGCAGAAGCTAAGGAGAATTTGAATTAATGGTAACGAAATATATAAGAATATATAAGAATATATAATATATAAGAAATGTCTGTCTTTAAGAGAACAGAAAAAGTAAGGGGGTTCATAAGCAGTTAAATGTGTCAATTAATTGGGCATTTCTAATTCCTTTTGTTAATTGCAGCAGTTAACAACCCTATGCTAACATATGTTTCATGTCAGGATGAGGGTCCATTCCTTCTGCTGCCAGTAATTGTATTTGAATAACTTTATGCAGCTTGATTCGGTTATGCTGGCTATTTAGGGTGGTACCATATTTTTCTGTGGGCATGTCTTCCTTCAGGTAAAGCAATTGCACCCTCAAGGAAGATACAAAACAAACTTCAGGAATGTTCCTAGAATAGCCTCTGTGGTAAATAATTCCAGTCTTACCATCCATATTTTCAGTTTCTTGGGGCCTTATAATTTATTTATAATGAGAGAAATAATATGTTAAAATTGAATTTAGCAGTGAAAACTGGAAAATTCCTTAACATCATGATCAAGGAGTAGGAATTAACCAAGAGGATGAGTGATCTATTCTTAGGAAAAGAGCATGGAAGGGAGAAAATGCTGGGTACTGCAATGTAGCAACTAGAGCATTTAGGAGAGGTGTTTGCAGAACAGGAATGAACATGGAAGAAGCTGCAAGCACAGACAGAGTCATAATTTCTGTAGACATTTATACAAAGGGGGATGTGACCAACGTAGTAAGAATATACAAAAGAAGAAAATATTTTACATAGCAAAAATGGTGTAACAGGCTGTTTCAAGCACTGGGAATGGATTAGTTCATCCTCAAGACATAAAATGTGCAGGAAAAAAAAGACAAGAATACCCCAGGAAGACAAGAAAGATAACAAGCAGCTGATGAAGGAAGTGCTGGTACAGGTGCTAGTGAAGTATTTGCTTTCATAATTTAGGTACAATTCTTTCCAGATAACTATCCATGGAAGAGAGTGTGGGTTTACTTCTTTTCTTAATCCTCTTTCAGATTTAGTTGAAAAAAGTCCAAACTGAAGTTAAAAGCTCAGATTGAACTGAGTGAAACTAAAGCAAGCTCAGCTGCAGATGTTCTAATATTTGCTAGTTAGTTTTTAAATTGTTGTCTTGTATTTGCAGTGAAAGAATAGCTGTGAGAATACAGGATGTTAAATGTTTCCAGTGTGCACACCTGCCTCTGACTTACTGCGAGGCTCAAAATATTATTGTTTCTTCCTGGCAGTGTCTAATTAATAAATAAATGCTGAATATTAAATCTGTCTGGTAATGGGTATTAACACGACAGTGCCATGCCCAGAGTTGCTTTCCTACTCACAGTTGCAACATTTGACATCTGGTGTGCATTGTTTTCATACTGCTGGTAAATTCTCCAGCTGGTAATCCTGATTGTGCTGACAGACACAGCTGCTCTTCTTGGTTCACTTTTAAATTATGTTTTTGACCTTCATTGAAGAGTTAATCCCCCTCCCTTTCTTCCTTCTTTGAGTCTGTGGCCACAAATGCTTTCCAGAGAAAAACCACAAACGCTTTTGCTGCTGACTTCTATTGATCAAAAAAAGTCTTCTGTCATAAAAGCTGGAATTTTGTTCTGCTACAACTAGGACTAAGTTATAGATGGAAAACTGGTCTTGAAATAGAACACAATGTATTGCAAGTGAAAAAAAACCTCTGTTCTTTAATAGAGTAACTGTTTTTGCTACAGTTAATTTTGAGTGCTTGCCATGAAAGAATAATGAGATAAGAGTTCATAAAAGTATAAAATATCACTTGTTTATGAGGACCATAGCAAAATGATTAGGCAGCAGCTTGTAAGGAAACATTTGCTTTCCTGTTTTTCTAGGGTGGTAAAGACCTTCAGGTTTTATTTCTTTCATCAGTCTAGGACTTGAGTTTTGTTCTTAAACTGAGGGTTTGTCACAGTGGCTGATTTTGGACTAGTTCAATTTAATCAACCATTTGATGAACATGAAACAAAAGCAAGATTTAGAAAGTGAGAAGGTTTTTAAGTGTCTACTGTTATGAATTAGACTAATATTGGAGTCATAGAAAGGGGTTACATACTGAGGAAAAAGGAGCCTGCTTTACAATTCTAGTGTGTTTCTTCAGGCATGGGAGGTTAATGCAATTCATAGTAGGACCTAGCAAATGGTGGGGATGCCTTTTTTGCAAGACAAACACTTACAAGGTAGGTGCAGCTCACCTGCAAACACTGGTGTGCTCAAGACATGGAGACAACCAGCTGACTATCAGCAGCTCCTTTAAAAGAACTGTGGGACAGGGAAGTGCAGTTGGAGACTTGAGTGGTTTGTACACCCTGACCTGCTGGTGCTTCTGGCTTTTAGCAGCATGAGCTCTCCAAGCACTGGTTTGGAAGTACCATTGCAGCAGGGGTTTGTTTACTCCCAGTTYAGGGGAAGGTTAGGTTCTGCAGCTGGCCACTCCAGACCAGACTGCCCTGAGTGTTAACTCGCCAGCACCAAGTGGCTGAGCCTGCAAGAGTTGTACAGCAGTTTTGCCCTGTGACTAATAGTGGTTTGATTTGAAGCATACTTTCTGGAAAGGTGTCCAGTCCTTTTTTTTCTTTTTAGAAAACCACTTGCCTGGAAAAGTCACCATTTCCTGTTGGATTAAAATGCTTAGTTGAATGTTACTTTAAAAATCCTCTGGAGGCTTGCCACATGAACTAAGTTCACACCTTACTGCTGACACAGTCACCTCTGGTTGTGTGTCCTATCAGCTCTTTTTTGAYGCTGGAAGTGTTTCAGCTCCTCCACCACTCATAGTTCTGGCAGTGTCATCTCCAGCACCTGCATAGTGGGTGTCCCAGTGGCTTCCCTCAGATTCTTATGCCATAAACAGCTAATCAAGGCATATCTTAGCTGGTTCAACTGTGCTTTTCTTGTTTTGTCATCCTTCTCAACCTAAGCAGCTTTGTAATCACTTGGTGCCAGCGTTTGTCCCAAATTGGACGTGGAAGGACACAAGCTTTACATCTGAACATTTTGGCTCTTTCCTGTACTTCTTGAACTAACCTACACCACCTATTGCTGCACCTAACCCAAGTCTGGTGCTTGGGAGCCTCAGTTATCATGAGCTTAAGGGGCAGATAGACTCTGATTTAGGAGTTGCTGGATCCAGACTTCCTTCCTGAAGCAATACTATGACAGATTGTTTCAACATCAGACCTGTTCTTTGGGAAGATGAATGGGCTTCCCAAGATCTCCTGAAGCAAGGTCCTGTATTGCCACCTCTGTGATGGCAGAATTGTCTCATTAGCTGGTGCTCAACTCTTTCTATCCATTAGTGAGGCTGTTGGAATATTCTGGGCTGCAGTGGAAGTTTCTCCCTGCAGCCRTGAGAATACATAGAAACAGAAAATATTAGTTTGTAGATTCCCTCTGCACTCASCCAGCTCCTTTCGTAGCAGTAACTGCTGCATCAGCAAGGGTTTGGCTTCTAGAATGAGGGACTGGGAGATTAAATAACTGCATGAGCTGAGGAGGTATTTTTTTTTTCTTTTCATTACTGTGTTGTTGACTCAAGAATTAATTGATATGAATTTAAGATCTTTGATAAGCAATTAGCTCTTCTTTTTCTAGTCCAAACTTTCTTCTCTTTCTGAGACAGTAGTTAGTCTTTAGAATAACCTTCCAGATGTTTGGGTTCTTTTATGGATCCGTAATAGATCCAACCAACTGATCGTKGCATCAGCTAGGAAGGTCACCCTGTTACTGGAGCTCTGACTCCTTTGAAGTTACTCTGGCAGGGCTCAGTTATGGGTTCCTATTTTCCTGTGCTGATGAGGTTGTGTTCTGAGAGCTTAAGCAGTTTTGTTGTCACCACTGGGGAAGTAGCTCTACTCTGACTAAGGTGTTGCTTCTTGGAGCTCAGTCCATACTGCCAGGAGTGATGTGCAATACTTGAGCTCTTAACAGTTGATGCAGAATTTGGTAAAGCAGTTTCAGTGTCAGTTTGCACAAAGGACTTGCAGACCTTCTGCCATGTAATTTGAGGTGGGAAGAAGTAATTCCTTGAATTCACCCATAATGTGATTTTAGATTTAAATGAGGAATGGAAAGGAAGGGGTGTTAGTGGGCAGGTTGCACAAGTTAATTGACTATTCTTAGTTACATAGACTTCATATYTTCTTGTTCCTTGTCTGCTTGCCCAGTGGAGGATGCTTCAAAGGAAAATAAATTCTTCAATCCCTAATGACAGTGCAGCGTCTGCCTGCAATGTGAGTTCAGGCACCAACGGCATCTCTTGAAGGTTCTGGCTGTGGAGAGCAGCCTTTCTTTGATTTAATGTTGTGTATCTGTGGATAATCAGGCAGAATCCCTTTTATCTCAGGCAGAGTCTGCGGAGTATTTGTGTACTCAAGTCTTGCAGTATTCTGTATGCAGAAAGTGTAAGTGGCCAGGATACTTACTTTCTCCTGGATCTGACAAGTGTCTTGTCATGGTGACTGAGAGTAGTTGGTGGTGGCTGATGTTTCTGCTTGAAAATAGGTACATCCTTGCTGTGTTTTCGGTACTATTTGAAGTCAGAGTGCTTTTTTTCCAGTGCAAGAGCCAGGCTCAATACCAGCAAAGTGCATTTTTGGACATGTGTTATGTGTAGGTATTTGAAAYAATTCCTCAGCTCACTATATTTCTTAGTATTTATAAATCTTCTATATGATCTGTGTATAAATGTTGCAAACCTTGGTAGTTATTGTAAATGTTGTAATACTTTTGAGATAATATCCTTGTAGTTCAGCCTCATAGGTTTTAGTTTTTCTAATAGCTAGATGACTTAGACAGCAAGTTTTAAAAAAAACTATTTGCAATATTGAATGTAATCCAATTCAGTTGCCAGTTTAAATCTCCTTTTGGCAGATATTCAGTTCTTCTAACATGAACTGCTAAGCTTTATGTTATGGCATGTTTTAATAATGCAAAGCTACATAAGCCATTCTTTCCATTTTCTAATGAACCAAATTCACTTTGCTTTGCAAGACGTGGTGTAGCAGCAGTGGAGAGTGTTGCATATTGCTGTGTTTGAAAACATCCATCAGCAGCTACTGCTGTCCACACCAAATGTTGTGGTTGCAATGTGCAAACAGAAACTTTTATCTTTGACAGTTAATTTCATTTTCCAGTATGAGCAGACATGGTGGATGGGGAGACCATCTCCAGTTCACTTTTCCTGTGGAGATGTAAGCTGTCATCATCAGATTTACTCGCCTTTCCTGACACTGTACAATTTAGCAAAAGTCCTTCCCTCTGTTTGAAGTGATACATGTGACAAACACTGGTGGTAGCGATTGTTGTTGTTTTCTGAGGATGAGCTTCTGTATTGGACTTTGTGAGTGAAAGGTCTGTGAAAGCCCTTTGTCAGGAGAAGGGCAGTTTTCCAGTGCTCATTGGGTGAAGAAACACATCTTGGAAGAATCCTAATTCTAATTTGAAAATTAGTGGAAAAATTTACTGAGCCTGTTTAGTGAGGAGAAATATGAAGTCAAATAATTCAGTCATTCATTTCAGACTACAGAGACAGTCTTTTAACTTCATGAGACAGGAAAAGTATATGTCACTGTTATACTTATTTTCTTTAATCTGCACTCTTCTCTGGAGACTGGGGAATCAGTCAGAAATTTTCATTTGAAAAGGACTCTGTGCATACAGTGGAGCATCCAGTTCTCTCATAAAAATAAGGTTTTTCTMTTTGTTGGAAATAACCTTCAGTGCTAAGATACCAGTAAAATGTTTGGCTCGTAGACCTTCATGGAAATTATGGGCTCTGAGATGAGATGAGAAGATAAGCTCACTTTTTGGGTTGAGTTCTTGCATAAAGCCAGTAGTTCTGGAACTCTCCTCGTATTTGGCTGACATATTTTAGAATGGAGTAGGAAAGATTGTGGATACCTGGATTGTGTGACTAGGTATGCAAGTATAAATGCAGTAACCTGACTTAGTACCTGCAATTCACAGTGGTACAAAGCATATTTGAAGATACATGACAGGGTTTTAGAATACCTCTACATAACCCTAGGATGCTGAGCTGAATAGATGATTGGTTGGTACGTGGCTTTAGAGTATGTATGAGTGATTTAGCTAAATACATAAGTAGTTTACAGTAATATACTTAACCCACAGAATGAATTTGAGCTTGGAAAACTGTTAACTTCTTAAGCACACTGTGTGTAGAACCAGTATTTTCAGTGCAGTGAGAGCCAGAAGCACCCCCCCAGTATGTCTGTCTTTCTGTCATTTCCCAACAAGGACAATATTGTGGAGCCTCTCTTTCTTTTTAATTTTTTCCCCATTTTTTTCTTTGTTAAGGTTTCACCAAATGAGTTGCACATGGCATTTTCTCATTGCAGCAGTTGCCAGTMTTTTGTGGGGCACCTTCTCCTGCCATACTACAGGTGTACATACAAACTGTGTTGAAGGAGAGATTACCAGGAGACAGAGCAGCAGAGTTGCTGCGAAAATGGGCTGTTACTGCTTAGRAAATAAATTCAGAATGTGTGGCCAGATGGTTCTGATGGTGGAAGTGTGCACCCAGCTCCAAATTTCTATATGGGTTTGGTGKTACTCTTTTTTTAAAGGAGCAAAGTTGTAGAAAGCAATTTCCTTAAGGATATAGTGTCCCTGGTCTTTCATTATATTTCATCTCAATAGTGTAATGAATGGAAAAAGTTTGTTTTATAAATTATTCTGTCTAAAGCACATCCTGAGTGTGTAATAGGAGTGCTAAACACATGAAGTATTCCCTAGATTTGCTTAAGAACTGAATGTGCTGCCATCTGGTAGTTGTACTCTGTCCTCTTGGCAGTGTTTGATTGACTTCGGCTTTCTCATACAGCACTGTCTGTCTTTTGGCTTAAATTTTATATTCATTTTACATTGTATTTATACTTTTAATGAAAGAAAAACGCCCAAAATTGTTGTGATACTTTTATGTGAATAAAAGGAGGAGACTAGCTCTTTAAAAGAAAATCTTTTTGATATTCCTTGGTCTCAGGGTTGTTTCAGAATCGTTGTCTATGAGACATGAAGTAATGCAAGTCAAAAAGATGAAACCATRTATTGTTCCTGTAGCAGTTAGCATGTATTCCAGGGCAGAAAGACCTATTAATTTTGTAAGAAGTGGGAAACTTTGCAGTGTGCATCAAAAGCACTGGGAGAGAGTAGCATTCCAGCGTCTGCAGCACTGGGATTGGGGGGATCGGTAGCTCTGTGATGTTGCTTTGGTTAGGAGGAAAAGAGGGGAACATTTTGTGTTTGGATGGCAAGTACATGGAGCAAGAATCAGTGTCTGAGGGTTGATTAGCTTGTTTGTGCTTTATGGGGGAGTAGGAAGCAAAAATCGAGTGTTTCATCCAGCATTTACCTTTTTTCCTTTGGAACTGTGGGCACGAGGTTCCTCCTTTAAGCTGCAGCAAAAATCTGTGGTGACTGCCTGGTGTCCCAGCTGTCAGTACCTCATCTCCTACTAGATCCTCACCAACCTCACTTTTCTCTGGGAAAGCAAATCAAATCAGAATATTCTTGGGACAGTAAAATGTGTATATATGAGGCTGAAGATACGGATAACCCCATCATGCTTAATCTACCATTCCTTGACATATGCTTTCCTCACAGACAGGCTTCCATGAAGCTGAGTTGAGGATTAATTCAGGAAAATTACTTATTTTCCTTTTTTTTTGTGGTCGTGGTCGAGGCACAATTTCTTCCAGGTGTGGCTTCATTCAMCTTGTAAAGCTGACAGACTAGTCGAGTTCAATTAAAACCTTTTCAGTGTTGTTCTTTTTTGTTTGCTTTTTTATTTTTATGTTTTTAAAATCTAAACCTAATTGACTATACAATCTGGACTTAATGTAAAATATGATGTTGGAATATAAAAATGTAACAAACTGTACAAATAAGTTCTGTGGTTCATTTAAAAATATTAAGTGTTCTTTGATGTTTCTTTTTATTTACTGAAGTTTGTTCTTATGGTTAAGAACAAGGGAGATATAATTGTAAGAATTCACTTGGGAGTTTTCTGAAGTTGTCTTGACATGACAATGTTATCCTTTCAAATTATTTATTAAGTAACATTTTGAAAAGTATCATCTTAGATCTGTCTCATTGTTGTCCTACATAAGACAGCCATTGGTGAAAGTTATAAAAAGTAGTCAGTGTAAACCAGATCTGTATTTACTCCATCATATAAAGTATGCAAATAAACAGGATGCAAGTAAAGGCTTTAAGAAATGTTKTGTTATATGTGGTTTGGGTGTTTCTGTAAATGGAGGTCTTCAGATGTTGGTGTRTAGTGGTCTGGAGTCTTGTGTATGGGAAATGTGTTTTTCCTTATATAGGAAATGAAGTTTTGTATAGGAAATATGTTTTGGGTGGCTATTTAAGCATAGCTTCTTGCTAATGTATTGATAGATGGTGRCTACCTGCTTATCCTGTCTTGTACATTTTCCTTTCCTTGCTCAATAAGTTACTAGGATTAACTTACTGGTTTGCTTTGATTGCAATATCTCACTAAACAACCAGTGGCATTCGTCCTCTGAGGAAACTTGCTACCATGCCCATCAAACAGTGCTGCTTTTATTCTGTCATCCTACTCCACTTTTCATTTAGAAATTTTCACAGACMTGGAAAAATATCTTGGATCTGTCAGTCATAGAATAAAAAATAGCCTTTTTCCACTTGATTATCTTCCTTTCTTTTTTTTCCCCTTTAAATTTATGAAATTACATTTACAGAAAAATTGTCAGTTGCATTTTGGGGGAAACTGTAGCAGATTGGAAGAGGGTGTTTTCTTCTTGGAGTGGTAAATCACARTTGTAACTGAAATTGTTCTGAAAGTAGAAAGATGTTCGTATATCAAGCAGGAAAGCCAGAGATCTGAGTTTTAGCACTAAAATGAAAACATTGAAGTGTTTTTAATTAAATCTTATTCTGTAATTTTACTGAAAACAAGACCACCTAAGAGCAGACAGCAGGATACCCTTATCAAGAAAGGAATTAAAAGAAGCTGCCTGAGACACAAAATGTCTCTTCAATGCAATGAGCTGAGTYTAGAGTCTCAAATCACTTTTGGCTCAACTGATGCAAGTTATTCTTACTGAACTTTTATATTTATACTTCTGTCACAACTCCTTGCCTCATTGCAAGTTACACATTTTGCAACAATTAAATCTTTTAAGTGRGATAATGTGAGTACAGACAAATAGGCGGTGGGCTGCACTTACAGGAGGCTGTAGTTTCTAACTGCCAGCAACTTTATGTTGTGAGCTTTATACGATAGTAGGAATCATTTCTAGTTCCTCATTTAATATGAGTACTTTTCACAATGTAAAAACATGTGCGAAGGGGATGAAAAGTCATTACTTTTAACAGTAAGTCAAAGCATCTTTTCATAAACAGATGCTTTTGCCCTTCAGTAATAAAACATACCCCAATATATAAAGGATCATTAACAGATTTTTAGGGTCACTGAGTTACAATTCGGTTATGAACTGAAGTTTTGTGTACACAGACMCACATGCCCACTTTCTGGCTAAAAGATTCCAGTGCCTTCTCAAAGGCTTTAAAAACTTTCTGTGGATAAGATGCCTATTGGCAGAAACAYAATTGTTCTTTGGGTCTATTTATTTGATAGTTGGCAACAGGAAGTCTGTGGAGTTTTTTAGGTGGATGAGTAGGTATTTTATGCAGAGGAATATTTTCTTCGCATCCTGATTGTTGCAGTGGCCTTATGCTCCGACGCGTTAGTTTATCTCTGTCGAATAGTTTATTGTGTCTAAGGTTTCTGTAATGTATATTTCTGTGTGTAGTACTAAACACTTCTGAATCTCCCTAAGAAATAGGCCTATAAACCACGAAACGCCAGAATTATTTTCTTTTGTCTTTACTCTGGGTATTCCTTTCTACTTTCGGTGCACTGAGTCATCCAGTTTACCTTTTCTATGCATCTGTCACGGTCTTTCTCTTCGTGTGTTAAACTTTAATGCAAACAAAATAGAARAAGAATCTCAGTTGCTTTTCAAGTTGCTTTGTAGTTTGTCCTCAGACTTCAGTGAGGGAACAGCTTAGTTGTTCAATGCTTACAAGCTTACTTRTCCTGCATGATCTTGCCTCTTCGCAGTCAATAATATTCTCTTGACTTTTCCACAGACTCACATTTCAAGACTTCCTCCTGGAGCTGTGGCAGGACAGTCCGTGGCAATAGAAGGAGGAGTTTGCAGGCTGGAGAGTCCAGAAAGCAGCTGATTCTTCACTTTGTTGCAAAGAATGTGAATGACTTTTTGTACAATAAGGATTTTTTTGTGTTTTAACAGATGTTGGAAATTCTGCTCTTGTTTTATACTCYGTGTTGCAAACCATGTGCACCATAACTTGAGACAAGTGCTGCTGTAGTTTATGTTCCCACTCTGAAGGGGGTTGTGTGCATGTTCATTTATTTCCCCAAATAAAATAGGAACTCTCCCCAGTTTTGCAAAGATYATGTATGATTAATGATTGCATTTTCATTTTTTTGTGTTGAAAAATAACCGAAAGTTTWAAAAAATATTTAATTTAAAGATATAGACACAATTGTCATTCATGTTCTAAATTTAAAAGTAACAGGCCTTTGAAGTGGCTCTATAATTATGCAAAAAATGATTATGGTTTCTAAGTTTCTCAGTGGTTTAAGGAAATCCAGAGGTGGTTTAAACATGAGTTGTTTTTTTCCTCCCCAATAAGGAGGATTTTTATTTTTGTTCAAAGAATGGTTTCAGTGAAACAAACTAGAGCAAAATTAAGGCTCAAATTGTTTTWAAATAGTCTTATAGGTCATATCTCTGTTCCCAAACTAAGATGTTAATAGCTTCAAGCTGTATGTATTGCAAAAAGCTATATGAAGATAATGTATCGTAACGCAGTCTTTATGTATAATGGATTATTACAGTGTAAATAAGAAAACAAAGTTTATGGAAAGATTCAATATTATTCTTCACTTCTGTTTTAAATCTATTTTTAAGAGAGGTACAGAAATGAACATATTACTGGATGCAAAGTGCAATGTGTATCAAGTGGCTGGTGGGAGGTCTGATACTGAGCTTTCGTATTGGCAAAGCAGCTTCCTCAAGTCCAGCCACAGCATGGGTATTTATATAACTGTGTGTAATATGTATGTACTGTGCATAAATTTACTGTAACTCTTTTGATACCTTCAACAAAACTGCAGTGTAAAACAATGTAATCCTTGTCTGCCTTGTGAAGCATTGGCAGCTGAACTGTCGTTTGTCACCGGTTCTGACACGTGAGCGAGRTTGCCCAAGTCCTAAAAGTGAGTTCTGACGTACAGCCTTCCACTAAGTCCTTTTTCCTTCACAGCACTGGCAGCAATAGATGATTTTTGTAATTAATTCATTGTCCTGATAAGTATGCCAAAGAGAAACTAAAATAGTTCATCTTTTTCCCTGGTGGATATTTGATAACTCTGTTTTCAGAAATAGTGGATGAATAGATATTCAGACTGTATTCGCTTACTCGGGCATTGTACTTGCCTGTTTTGTAATGTTGTGCCTGCCTATAACAGACATACTTGACTGATGAAATGGTTATATTGATTGTAGTACCAATCTTTCATGGAAAAGAATAAAATTTTTTTAATAGCCTGAGTTCATTTTCACTATTATACTACAGCATAGTTATCTGTGTGTGGTTTTTTTAACTGTGACATCAGCGTAGCCCTGTAGTTGAAGATATTTCAATACAGTTCTGTAAATTGTATTAAACAGTGGCTTTCCAGGTTGCACAACAATGTGGAATGTACCTGTCTTGAAATAGTTTGTACTGAAATACCAGATTGGATCCTCAGTGATACRCTCATGGTCTGAGGAAATGAAGGACTGTCCTACAGCACTCCAGMAATGATGCAGCAGAAGCTGTGTTGTCACAGCCCTTAGAACTTCTCTGACATAGTTAATGATTAAATGATTGTGTGGATGCTTCACTCTCTAGTGAGTGAAAAATTCAAAATGATGAATATGGGTTTGTACATACCCACATTTGAAAATGGCCCTGTTATTAGAAAAGCTAAAGGAATAGTGCTAAGCCTGCTTTTATTCTGAAGGTGTTTTTCTGTATTGACATCATAGAAACTTCAGCATAAACTGACTCTTCCATGGAACAACTGTGGCAGAGTGGCTCATAAAATGTAAATTGATAAATTGTTTCTTCCCCTAGCTCAATATCTCTTTTTGGAGGTTTGGATTCCAGCATAGTATTTCTGTGCTTTGTTTTTACTTTATTTTTGTGTCTGTATAATACCTCGATCAATTTTTGGTTTTGGTGCAGAGCTGACTTTCTACCTAAGGTACTTAAAAGAAGAAGACTGTCTTAGCACGTKTGAATTTTGGTGTCAGTAACTGTGAACACTGACAGGAGCAGAATTTCCTATCAAACTCCCACTTAAGCCAATGAAAGATCTTACACTACTTTAATTATGGGTCTAATTCTGCTACTGGTTCTATTTTGAGCTTAAAAGAGGCTTATGAAATGTAAATGGTCAGGATGGACGCTGTGCAGTGACGTGGTCTGTAAACTCTTGTGTGTGATGAGTAAGCGTTGCCACTGGTGTAAGCAGATACAGTCCAAGAGGAAATTACACAGTTGACAGCAATAGCTGCTGAAATTATAAAGGAAGGGTGAGCGGATGAAATGCATATAAACACAAACAATTTGAATGCTGTTGATTTTATACTCAAAACACACAATTACGTGTCCTCGAGGATTTTGTAGCAGACAGGTTGGTGCCAGAGTAGTCGTAGTCAGTCTTTGGCCATAATAAATTTTGTTGCTTAAAGCTTGTAATAGCCTAAACCAAACCTGACATATAAACGCTTTTTTGTCTTCCTTTACTCCTGTACCTTAATGGCATGGCCCTGCAGTGAGTGATTTCAAAGAGCTCCAATTGAGGAGGTCATGGAGGAGAGGCTTCTTACACTAAAAGAACTTTAGAGGTGATTTGAATTCCAGCGGGGGTGGTGGTATGGTTGGTTGGTTTGGGGTTTGTTTAATAAAAACTCATTACAGTTTTTATATTCTGGAAATATGAAGACGCTTCTCTGCTTGTGAATGAACCTCTGGAAATGCTAATGTGACCTATGAGGCGGAGGAGGAGGGGGCCTGATTTGGGGGAACTGCCATTCACCTGTAAAGGACAATATGGAAGATGCTGTGAAAAGAAAGAATCTTAGAAGAAAACAAAGTTGGTAATAAATCTAGGGTTATTAGCAAAGTTGGGGTAACTGCTATTGTTATTGAAAATTAAATTAAAAGCAGAGTGTAGAAAAACAAACTAAAAGTATTGGTGGTTATGGTGACATCTGGTTATGGTGGCACKTGGCAATGGTGCAACTGGATGGTSTTTGTAGCTCAAGTTTTGAGCAGAATAATGCAGGATTAGATGGGAAGCTCTCATGTGTATACAGACTTCTAAAACTGAAAATTTGCAATTTCACTATGATTTCTTTTCCTTCCAGTTGTTAAGTGAGTTGTTTACTTTGAGTCAGTGAGATACATGAAGAGTTCTGTCCCTCAGTGGTAGCAGGATTTATCTGCTGAAAGACGCTGAATTACATGGCCAGTTTTTGTAGTGTTATGTGTGCAGATAACTGGACACCATCTCCCCAGTCTCAAAAGGTCTGCCACTCTATCRGAACTGGGACCAGTGTTATTCTGGGTGGCTGCAATCCCATCCTCTTAATTTAGTAGAGAGTCACCTTTYCATGTTAAAATATGACTTAGGAAAAGAACCTGGTGTTTAGGTCAGCTTGATTGACAGGAGTAGGTTTAGGAGGGAACTGAAGAKTTGAAGGGAAAGTTTACACTGTGACTGGGTAAGGAAATAAAGGCTCTTGTTAGCAAATTATACAAAATCTCCAAAAGGGGAGAACAGAAATCAGTAGAARGTGGGTAGAGGGAAAACAAAACTATTTTGAAGGGAAAAAGAAAAAGAAACCATGAAACCTGGGTAAGAATCAATATACCCTTCACATGCTGTTAGGGCTCATCTTCCAAGGGATATTTGAAGAGACAAAGTATGAACTGCTACCTTATACTTGGCCAGGGTTTTCATGTGAAAGACTTGGTTTGGTTTACAGCAAAGTGAAGACTAACACAGAATTTCTGTGGCTTTTAGCCCCCATGGAGTGCCAGTAGAGGTTTTGTAGATGCTTTGCAGGTGGCTTGGAAAGGGGCCACTGCCACATATCAGAGTGCAGATCTGCCAAGAAATGCTGAGAACCTGTAACTTGCAGGAAATCCTGTTGAGATTTTGTATGGAAGCTTGTGGTAAAGGACTCCTGTAGCAGGTCTAAAGAGAGCATTACTAATTAATAAAACTTACCTCTTCTTTTTGCTCGTTTTTTACAGAAAAACTTGTGGGAGGTTGTGCTGCACTAATAGCCCTGTGCTTGATTATTCACTCCATTGTGAGATGACACAGAGATAAGGAGGACTTGTACACTGACTTTTGTTGTTTTAGACCCTACGCAGCATTTATCTTCCATGTGACCTGGGGGATAAATCTCCATAAAGACCATTAGCATCACTCGATGGTGATTTGAACAAAATAAATGTCTSTCCTGTTACCCACTCAGGTCTGCCTAATGAACCAGAGAGTGTTAGCAAGCATGTAAGCAGTACATACAGTGAGACTGGTTTTCCTATGGCCTTGTGCCTTACCTTAGAGGTCGCAGTGATACTGTTACATTGCTGTAAATAGCCACTTAGGCATACAGAGAGAGACCTAAGCTCATCTCTCTGGAACAAAAAGCCTTTCAAAGTGAAATGCTGTTTTCAGAAAGCATCACACGAAGACAAGTGTTTGAGGTGAGATCCTGTCCCCAGTGAGGTCACTTGGAGCTCAGCCATCAGCTTCAGTGGAGCCAGGATGTCACCCTTGGAGGTATTTAWCTTAGAGGACTCAAACTTTATGAGTCCCTTAATGCCAGTACTGGAGGCTTCAGAAAGGAGATGTTTTGATGACTCATACTTATTTTTTGGATTATCTGGGAATATCTGCTGGGTGTGTAGGGCTCAAACAAGCCAAGTAGAAGAACCAAACCACAGTCTCCTCTGGGCAAATAATCTGCTGTAGCCAAGCAATGACTGCTCTAAAAGGAGCTCTTCACTAGCCAAGGGCTTTCGGCATTGTTTTATAATTTGCACRGTTTTGCTAAAGATGATAATTTCTGCAGCCCTGGTTTCACTTCAGGTCCATGTATGTGAATGGTATCAACAACATACCACCAGAGCACAACCTTGAGCAAGGATCCTCATGGTGCAACTCACCTGTAGCAAAACCACTGTGTCCCAGGTTAAGTGCCGATAAGCCACGATACCAGCCTGGATTGCAACATCATCTGTACGTACTGTACCTGTGATATAAATCCTATTGAACATAGTTTTTAGAATTTTTTCTTCGAAATGTGAGTTGTATGTGACTGATAACACCACACAATGCAGTTCTGTGCTGGAGATCTCCTGGTCCTGCTCCCTGTCAGCTTGAGGGGATTTGGTTTAAAGTTGAGATCAAATTGTCTGTATTTGAAAACATTGCTGCTTTATGCAGCTAAGAGTAAACTCTTTTGTCTCTGATATTGTACTGTGGGCAAGWGTTGAGGCACTGGCTGTGAGGAGCAGGATGGGGAGAGAGGAATGAGAAAAAATTGAGAGAGAAACAGCCCCGTGAGAAACAGCCCCACGAGCCCTTCTTGCAGGAGAGGGTGCAGGATTTATGGATGAGGGGGTAACGCTGAGCCTGGGAAAGACGATATGGGGGAAGGCGGTATTTTAATTTGCCTTTGTCTCTCCCTATCCAAACCTATTTTAATTGGCCATACATTAAATTAATTTTCCCCAAGTTGAGTTTGTTTTGCCCATGATGGCACCAGTATCAATTACAACTGCAGCCACAATTGCCTTCAGGACTAAATCCAAAGAGTAAAACTTTGCAGAAGATGTTCTTCTGGTAGGTTAATTTCCTCTCGGGCCAGGGGACTGACTTTTTGTGCCCTGCAGCTACATGATTGTGTAAAGGAAACACGGGAGTGCATGGCTGAATTATCCTGTTGTCCAAAATGTGACTTGGACAGAGTTTTAAGTTCAGGTATGACCTAATGCTGTTTTCTTCTTTTGGTACTTTTCTGTTTTACTTGTTTTCAATTTTGAAACTAAGATGCCTTTTYTTTTGCCTTGCTAAACTATTTTCACTTTAGATATGTCTAAAGTCACACAAATTAATTTAAAACAAAGGTGCTTTTACTTCTATGAGCATGCCAAGCCCAGGTTAGGTAGTTAATAGGAACTAACCCCGCAGAGAATGGCACCCAAATATGCTCAGGTGTCTGAAGAAATGAGGTAGGTTTTCAACACTCTCCTGTGCTTTGTCTTCAAACTAGTTCAAATTCTAACCCTTCATGTATTTCACAGSAGTAGAAAGAGCCCATGTTAGGTGGTCTCACAAATGGCACACACAAAGTGGTGAAGGCCTTCCTTTTACCCTTCCTGGAAAGGTAATGAAGAAAACAAGACCTGTTGATTTTGTTTTCCTCCAAAACTGAACTGTACCACTCACCTTGCCCGAACCCTGCCCTGAGAATGTGTCACAATGTCTTCAGGATGCTTTCTGAATGCCACAGTTTCATGATTTGCTCTCACACTCCTGGGAGTACTAAAGCCTGTTCCCATCATTCTGATTCTGTTGTCCCTTCTGAATCACTGCCAGAGGTCAGCAGAATAATTTGCCTTGAAGTCTCCACTTTAAAGAAGTCAGAGACTCCAAAAACTACATTTTAATGGGTTTTTTAGTAATCATGGTGGCCAGGCTGGCTAGTTAGTGTGATTACCTATTCATTTGGAAATCCTAGGTGGGAGTTTTTTCAGGCCAATGTGCTCCTGGATTATATGTGTATGTGTTGTCTTTATTCATGTCCATTTTAAGTCCTGTTCTCTCTACTCTTCTTTATTTTCTCTCCTCAAGCACCATCACTTGTTTCAGTTCAATACTATTAACAGAGGGTAAATAATTAAATTTCCCCTGTGAAATGAAACTATCTGGCCAGAAAGAACAAGGAAATACATCAAGTTCCTGACTTGAACAGAAACTGGTGAGTCCCTTGAGGATCCATGCCTGAAAAAGCCTTTATTCAGGATTTTTTTTCCCCAGTTAGGGCTAAAATGTTGGTTGCTGTGAGCTCCAGCTGGCACAAATCTAGAAGAAACCAGGCATTGTTTGATCCAGTGATTACAGAACAGCTTCGTTCACAAATGAGAACATTTTAGGTCAGTGCAAAAGTTTTGGGGTTTTATTTCTATTTATTTTCACCAGTTTTTTTGCCTTTTTCATTTCTCAGATTTTTCACAACTGATAAAAATCACCTGCACAATAATGTAGTGCCAGTCTTACACTGAATATCACCTGAAGAAGGCAATGCATCCCTGCTGGCAACAGGGGAGCTGGTGAAGGGGGCAGAGGATCCATCCCTGCTTTTTGTACTTTCTGGTGAGTTTAGTTTTTCTGCCCTGCAAATTCTCCATCCAAGATGTTGCTCCATGCAGTCCTTTTGCAAAGACCAATACAATGTTCATGTAATTTTGCTGTGAGAAATCCTGTATCCATGATGTAAAAAGTAGACAGTGAATTTTTTAAACAGGGCTTGTAACAGGAAGACCACATAAGCTTTTGCTGCTTCTTTGCTGAAACCTTTTGTGTGGCTGGAAAGAAGATACAAGCCCTTTTCCCTTTCTGGTAACTAACCCTCCTTACCTGAAAATAACAAAAAGGCAAAAGTCTTTTAAATGAGAGCTGACATCTCCTCTTCATCTTAAATATTCTAATTATTTTTATCTCACCTGCAGATAGGCTGCTAAACCTTGTTCTTGTTAGTCGTCTGCGGAGGAGGATACCAAATATATTTGTATATACAGAAATAAAAATGCACTAACTCTTAACAGTGGGCTTTTCCTCCCAGTTTGTTCCCTGGTGAAACAATGCAGCTCTCAAATTCACTGTCCATGCACACAAATCCAAAAAGGGTCACCTGTTGTTGACTCTTTCCTCTTTCTGTTCCCCTGATAGCCTGCTGCTCCTGCATCCCTGCTTTCCTGGTTGTTGGTGAGCCATGGAGTTTTCATAGTGTGCTTGTGGCCTCGGGTTAGGGAAGAGGGTTGAGGACTTTGATCCAACTCCAAGGAGATGATGGGTGGAAGCTCTGTGACATGCTGATGTGTCCAGGCTTTGAAGTCTGGGATTAGGCTGGGGGACGGAAGAAGTCCTGCACGATATATCCTTTTGATGTGAAGCTCTGGTGAGTGATGATGTGAGTCCAGCTCAGGACTGTGAGGCTCCAGCCTCTTCTAAAGGGCTGTGATGAGCCCTTCCTCCCTCCTGGGACAGAACATCCTCACATGCAGGGATGGAGAAATCCTGGGATTCCCCCATTCCGGGCTATAGCTTTGTTGACAGACTTATTTTTCACTTGAGCATAGTAAATAGAGTTTGTCTCCTGCTTGGAGATGATTCATCTCTCATTATGCTTAATAATTAGAATTCCATGCTCGGCTGCTGCTTCCTCCGTGCTCTGCCAAAGCGAGCGGTCGCTGCTCTGCACAGCTCCATCTGTTGGCATCGCTTTGCCATTTCGGAAAAAGACTAAAAAGATAATAATCCTTCCCCCTCCCTCCCCTTCCCCAAACCCAGCAGCAACAAGAATAGCCTTTCTGCTTGGAATGTGAAGGAGATGAYGAGCGTGGGGCATGGGGCACCATTTGCTGGGCTGTGAAACCAGCGGGAAAAGCTCCCGCATCCAGGGCTCCCCTGCATCTTCAGCAGSCTCCAGAATCAGAAGTGCCACGTGCCTGCTGAGCATGCTGCAGGTCTGGGCAGCGATGAGGAGCCGTGTGCCCGCACCATTTCCTTGCGTTTTCCAACCCAGACGTGCCCCGCTAGGCGCAGCAGCAGCCGCCTGGCAAGGGCTGACCGGGGCTGCTCTTGCTGGAAGCAGAGAAGGTGGCGGTGGCCGGCGATGTGGAATGGCTGTGGGAGCTCGTGAGTCCTGCCCATGCACACAGACGGCTGGAAGGGCGCTGCAGGAGCAGCTGGATCATAAGGGGAAAGAGGCAGGAGCCATCCCTACACAGCCGCCCAGCTGGGAGCTACGGAAAGGGCAGCTCCACTCCTTCGGGCAGCGTCCAGTGAGCAGCAGAGGCGGGAGCTGCTGAGCCCTGTGCCGGGCAGGTCCAGACTCTTGGGAGCTCCCTGCTCACGGAGGCTGTGCTCCAAACACAAGGGCCGAGGACCAGGCATGGCGTGGGGTTCGCTGGGGAGGAAGCAGTGCTGTGGGTGGCCTGGGGGTTGCTAAGGATGAACTCGAGGGATGGAGATCACTAGGGGTGAAGTATTGCAGGTGGCAGGGCAGTCACATGGATGAAGGTTTGCGGTGAAACACTGGCACAGGTTTCCCAGACGRGTGGATTCCCCATCCCTGGAAACATTCACGGTGAGGCTGGACGGGGCTCTGAGCCACCTGGTCTGGTTGAAGATGTCCCTGCTCATTGCAGGGGGTTGGATCAGATGACATGTAAAGGTCCCTTCCAACCCAAACCACTCCACGATTCTACAATCCCAAGCGGGCGGACATGGCTCTGGAATAAGCGTGGCAGGTGGCCGGCGGTTGCTATGTCAGACCTGGCCACAGGAGGGTACCACAGACAGTGACACGGTTTCAGCAGCGGGACTAACACACGTAGTGAGTAACACCACATCCCGCTACTCCATGCGCTCCCCCGCCCCGCCGCTGCAAGCTCGGGAGCGCAGGTGTGGGCGCGGCTCGTGTCTGAGCTGGGCAGAGCATCAGCCTCTTGAGCCTCCGCATRTGAATCCCTCGCAGCGCTTTCTCCGCCGGGCTGTTGGGAATGCATCTGCCGGGTTAAGCCTTCGYGTTGTTCTTGAGGTGTGAGGCAGGAGCTGGGACTGCCTGGCACGGCAGCCGTGGGGAGCGAGGCTGCTTCCCGCCCCGCCCTCGGGAAGAACCGGGAGTAAGGCGGTCTGCGCAACACCCGTGTCGCCCGGGGAGGCTGAAATTCAWCACGTTCTTCTTTCTGTTTTCAAGGACCTAGAGCCCAATGCTGAGTGCCAGCCCGTTCAGTCATCTCCCTGGTGGCTCCAGACACGCCGGGCTCGGCTCTGTGGCTGTGTTTGAGCAGCTGCACGGATTGCACCAGGCAGGAATGAGACTGGCATCAACCAGGGCGGCCTCAGTTGCCTGGAATTGTCCAAAAGCTGGAGCAATTTAAAAAATGAAGGCTACAAACATGCTCACAAGCACATACTTTTCCCTTGTATGGTTTATATGAGTTTCTGCTTCAAAAAAAAAAAAAAAAAAAAAAAAAAAATCTGCCTTCCTGAAGGTGTTGTCTTGTTCCAACTGCTTGTGGTGCAGGTACGAACAGGCTTACAGAGCATCCAGTGCTTGACATCAAATACTGGATGTTTTCAATATTGATACCTTGTATGTGGCTGGTCCTAAAACAAGAGTGGGGCTCTATTAATTTTATTCTTTATATTTCATATAAATATATTRTATAAATTATACGTTTTCTATAGATATATTCTATATATTTTATATCCTATATATTCTCTATTCTCTATATATTTTATCTAAATAATAATTTATTCTTTACTCATGCTTATTATTTGGTTTTATAAGTATCTTCTTTTTTCAGGGGCATCTGATGTTCAGAATATCAGAAACCAGTCTTTTTTATGATGAGAGTAAATATTCTGATTTTATGATAGAGGCTTTTTTTCCCTCCATAAAAGGCGAAAACAATCTGCCAGCTAAATAAATGCAAATATTTTGTTTCTCTTGCTATCAAATGCAGCATGCAATATGATCCAGCCTCATTTGTGAAGGAACAGTTCTAGTTACACAGATGAAAAGTTATACTTAAAAGGCAAAATCAAACAGAACTGCATAGCTTGTTTATCTTCAGCTGTGATTGTCCTTTGGAGACTGAAGCCTGGCCTGAAGCTGACATAACACAAGATAGATTGCTTCCATGGACTTCAGTGGGAGTTTGGATTGGATGATGTGGGATGGCAAAACTATAAATGCCTCTCAGAAAGACATGAGCATAACTTATTCATGATGGAAAAAGCGGGATATTAACACTGCGGCGATTGCTTCAGTTTCCCAGATTTCTCTGCCTAGAAGAGGTGTATCTGCAGATTCATGTTGAGAAGGTCACGCCCAGAGGAGGGGGGGCAAGCAGGGTTTGGGGTTTCCCCACCAAGGAGAACACCTCCAGGTGCTCCATTATCGCAGAACCATAGATTGGTTTGGGTTGGAAGGGACCTTTAAAGGCCATCTAGTCCAACCCCTCTACAGTTAGCAGGGACACTGCCCACTAGGTCAGGTTGCTCAAAGCCCCATCTAACCTGACCTTAAATGTTTCCAGGGATGGAGCATCCACAGCTTCTCTGGACARCCTATGCCTGTGTTTCACTGCCCTCATTGTAAAAAATTTCTTCCTAATATCTAATCTAGATCAACACTCCTTCAGTTCAAAACCATTATGCTTCATCCTATTTCAACAGGCCCTGCTGCAAAGTTTGCCCCCATCTTGCTTAAAATCCCCCTGTAGGTACTGGAAGATGCTTGAAGGCCTCCCTGGAGCCTTCTCTTCTCCAGACTGAGCAATCCCAGCTCTCTCAGCCTGCTTTCAGAGCAGAGGTGCTCCAGCCCTCCGATTATCTTCATGGCCCTCATCTGCTTCAGGAAGTCCATGTCCTTCCTGTGCTGAGGATGCCAGAGATGGATGCAGCATCCCAGGTGGGGTCTCACCACGAGAAGAGTAGAGGGGCAGAATCACCTCTCTTGACCTGCTGGCCATTGTGCTGCCCTCTGGCATGGCCTGAGCTTCCCTGGCTGAAGTGCAGGTACCACCATCCCGGGAAGAGCAGCAGCCCTCAGCAGAAGTCCTCCCWGCACTATGCAAGGCACTGGAATGTAGCAGACACAGGGTCCCTGTGCAGGCAGGAACCCACCTGCAGCCTTAGCATCCTGATGGCCACGAAGTTGACAGTTCAGAGGAGAGCAGTATCCCTTCTTTGGCAGCTGGGACGTCCATCCATTGGGATCCAGCAATGTCAGAAAATCACACAGGGTACCTGGGTGCCCCAAGAGCAACCTTCTGGGTTTTTCATATGCCTTATCACAGAAATGGRACAGAGAAAGCCACAGACAGCCCCAAATCCTGCTTCTTTGCTGAGCTGTCCCAACCAATTTGCAGCAGCTTTCAGACGTCTTCACAGTTTGAAGCAAAGCTGCTACCAGGGCTCGRGAAATGTGAGTGAGCCTGACTTCAGTTATGGAAAACCTACTAGGCAAAAGTATGAAAAGCTTGCTGGTAAATCATTTACAAGAAAATATCTCGCTCAGCATGAGGTTCGCAGTGAGGGGGTCATACTTAATGACCTGCTTCAAATGTTATTATAAATCATTACTTCCTCACCAGCTAAATCACGGCTGCCTCCTGCTCTGTGTGCTCTCCCCTAGAAGTGTCACTGCCTCGTGAGCAGGCTGGAGTTTGGAGCCACGTGGCGCCGTGGGACGGAGAGAAGCGCAGGGAACACGAGGGGCTGTTCAGAGTCCCAGGGGGGTGATGCCCATCCCTGGCTGGGCTGTGCAGCTCCCGGGTTTTCCCAGCACCGTCCGCCTCTGCAAAACGCAGGAGCTTTGGGAGCTTTCTGACAGTTTGCTAAGTTCAGGTAGCCTAAACGAACCCCAGTCCCCGATGCAGGGACAGTGTTCAGGAGGATGAAGAAGGCAAGTGTTTGGCTGTGGTCGAATGATGCCTGTGAGTTATGCAGGGAAACTTCTTTCAAACTGCATAATGGACCTCATGCCCACCTGGACCAGTCAGCAGAGCTTCCCAATGGAGCCACCTGAGGCAGARCCTCCTCAGGTTAGGCACAATCTGCATCAGTTAGAGGTGCAGGAGTGGCAGCCCCTGAGTGCATGGCCAAAGGAATGTATGCGCGTGGGGAGGGGAAATTCCCTCCCCTTGGAAAACAAACATTGTGCCTCTGGATGGCAACAGCCACTGCAAACACAAGGGAACGTGAGTCCCACATCTATTTCTTGGCAGTGGACCCACTTTGTGCTGGAAGGAGGCTGTGGGCTGCTTTCACCTGTTTATTTTACACAAAGCAGTGAGAGCGAAAAACCTCAGGATGTCAACAGACAATTGGTAGCTCATTGCTTTTTTTCTACCTTTAGATCATGACTTAAGAAAAAAGGCATGGCATACTGTTTGTCCTTGTTGCCTGTATAAGAATGTCAGTTCTGTAGGTCATTCAGAGAGATTTTATGRTAACAATAGGCAAGTAAAAGCAGTTATTGATTTTGATGGATATTTTTATCATAATGGTGCTTTTGCACTTTAAAGAATGAGAAGAAAACTTTAATCTCTTCAGTTCATAGTAAGTATAAAAAGCAAAGTCAAAGCGTGTTTAAGGTATTACTCTTTCTTAACAGAACTCTTAGCCAAAGAGAGGAAACAGGAGTTGGGATCYGGCTTCAAAGTATATGGACAATTTCGGATTCCCAGTGAAGATGGAGTAAGAAGGTGTGGAATATTGTGTGAATGGGAAAATAAAATCTTCAGCAGAATCACAATTACCATAAATATAGCTGTAAGATTGCCCACAGAAGGACGTACCCTGGCTGGGCTGTCCTAATCCCCAYGCAGAAACCAAGACTGGTGTTTGCCAAGTCTGTGTACGTTGTGTTTTCCTCAGTCTCCTTTTTTYCCCTCCCTTTATGCATGAGTAAGGTTTTAATTTTAGCAGAAATTCTGGTAGGCTTTTGTGGGCAGGTTGGAGAAAGGAACTGAAGGATGATATTTTTATTTCTTAGTAAGAATGTAGGGAGGTTTGCCTGAGCTCAGCTTGCAAGGCCAYGGTCAGAGAGGTGGCACAAGCCTCATTTACATTTAATTTCCCAGGGAGGTTACTGAGAAGAGAATACTCGAAGACACCATGCACGGGCAGGCACAGAGCTCAAACCATTCATACAGGGTGGTCTGCATGTGAGTTTTACACTGGTACAATTCACCCAGCTTGTCTGGTCATGCCCATGGTTGCACAGGAGGRCTCCCAGGCCCAGGTCCTGCTGTGATGTGGCAAGTAATACTTGTTAAGGAGTATAAAATTCTGCTCAAATATTTTGCAGCTCTGAATGGTAAAGGAATCTTGCTGATCGGATTAATTCATCCAGAGGCTGAATTTCCTTCATGTTGTGCTTCTTCAATACTACTGCAAGGGGCTCCTCTATGAGTGGAATGATCTTTCGATGGGTTTAACCACAGGGAAACAGTAACTGAGCTGATCTTGCCAGTCCAGATAGGGACCCCAGGCACCCATACCRGTGTCTGGTGTGAGAGCAGAGAGAAAATAGCACAGGGTTTCTCTTCACTCCCACACCACTGACCTACGCTGGAGTCCAAAAGCCACCCCTGCCTGCTCTGTTTATTTGTTTGTTCAGCCCTCGTACACCTCTATTTACTCACCAGCACAAGGGACACTGGCTCATTTGGCAGCCTCTAATGACAGCTTTAGGCTCACCACCCTGTACTAATTCAGTGTTGTTAAAAATACACRTTTTTCCAAATGAGAAATGGCAGCAAGCAAACACGGGGAATGACTCTTCTCTAGTTCACAGCATGTTTGCTTTGTCCCACACCTTTGTTTTGGGAGATGCTGTTTTTGTAGAAAATGAGTCCAGAGCTGGGTARGTCTAATGCAGCTCTTTCTAAGTCTGTTTTCTGGGGATTTTCTTGCTGGCTGAAAAACAAGCTGCTTCTCACAGCCAAAAATGTGAACTGAAAATGAGCTCAAGAACCATTGATTGCGAGATAAGCAGAGGCCTTTCAACTGAGACTGGCCACGGTGCTGTAGGATGACTATTACTGGTCAGACGCTTCCTGAAATGCAATGGTGTCAGGAGCTAAAATTACCAACAGTTCTGTGGGGTTTTAAAAGTAATTATTATTCTCTTCCATCAGCCACTGTATCAGTGGTCACCAATATTTTTCCCTACATTGGTACAAGGRGAAATAACCAGAAAAATACTCAACGAGCTATTTATAAAGATGTAATGCAATGCAGACTCACCTGCTTCTGATGAGCAGGTCTGGCCACCAGCAAAACCGTGTGGTATTAGAGGAGAAAATGGCTTTGTGCTTCATCTTGTACTTCTTACTGTTAATCTACAGCATTTGTGTAGGTGAGACTCTCCTTGGTTGCTCTCACCTGGCTGTTGAGGTGGGATGAATGGATGGAGAGGTCCTGCATGACACTTTGAATAACAGCATTCGCCATGTCCACTCACAAGCAAAATATCTTTTGTTTAACAAAGGATTTTGTGTGCCATTCCCTTTAACACCCCTGCAACTGAACAGGCTGCATTATGCATTTCCTGTGGGCTGCRGAAGGTTTGATCATTAATCACTAACCTCATATTTTCAGTCGATGTCTGCTCTATTGGTATGGTGTTCTTGACACAACGAAAAAACTTGGGAATATTTAGTAAGTTTTTTTTATTAAAGGGAAATAAGTATTGTCTTCAGTGGGAATAGACAGCCCTCCGTGCTGGCTGAAGTTGATAACCCTTTTCTAYGCTAAACTAAGAGTATTTGAACTCCTCTCTCTGGTTTATCTAAGACAGTAATTTCGTGTTGCACTCCTATTGGATAGCTCAATTTATATCCATCTTCAAAAGTAACTCTTTTRTCCATTCAGATAGGAATTGGTTAAACCAGGTGGACATTGCCATCGTGGTGATAAAGAAGCAGTGGGCATGTGCTGTGCTCTCGTGTTTATGCACCCTCTGATTTATCAAAGAGCAAATGAAAGTGCCTTTTTGTCTCCAGGTCGTATCTTTTCACGTCGAGGTGGAGAGGCTTGGATGGTCGCTGAGCTTTGCCTCGTGCCCATAACCATCGCTGCATGCAGTAGAAAGCGTCCTCTTGTGTCTATAGGTCCATAGGACTGCCTGTCACCTCTGCTTTYGGGGAGTACAGGATCAGCCAAAGCAGCTGTGACCAACACCCGAAGCCAGGTCCCTCTGTCTCACGCACTCTTCCTCAGCTGGGCCGTGGGGCTTTCCATGCYGCAGAGTGGTGTGAGCAGAAACCGCTGTTCTGTGAGGCCACTAAGCATGTATGCACACATGTAAATTATATGGTGATCCAGATGCCCTCCTCCAGACAGCTTTCTGAAAAAAAATGACTTCATATAGGAAAGATGTATTTTTCATGTCTGGCTCTTGAACATTGTTTTTTGGTTACATGGTACTTTCTGTAATTAGCAACAAAAATTTAGGCACAAGAATATAGTGTGTGTTTGTTCCATGAAGAGCTGGGACCATTTTGATATTTTGCAMAGAAAAAAAAAATGAAAAGCTCATTTAATACCAGCCCAGCTATTTATACCTCTTGCACAAACCTAAACATAACAAAAAGTGCAACATAACTCATGAAGCAAAGGAGTGTCTCTGCCAAGTGTAATATTTGTATTTGGAAACATGGTCTATATTGTATGAAGCAGTAGCCTTCTAACTGCCTCCAAGGTTTCTTTTGGCTGATGTTTATCCAAACAGTCTTGCTCTTCATTCATTTTAATGGCTGAAAGGGAGCTGAGTGTTTTTACACGGTGAGACTGGCACGGCTCAGCCTCTGCTCCTTCAGCTGGCGCCTGATGCCTCCTCCGAGCCCGCGGCTGCCGGGAGCRGGCGGATGGCACAGCCCCTGCGCTGCCACTCCTGCTTGGCATCCCAACACTTTGCGCATCAGCAGTGTCTCTTCTGCCTGTGATTTTGCCCTGTGTTTCCTGCAGATCTGGCACGATGGGAGTGAGTCGCAGTGCCCTTGTTTAAAGGAGACACTGCCCTTTGCTGTCGTGGCCGTGGGTGACTTGAGCAAASCCACTGGATGAGGGAGAAGCACTTGCACTGGTGCCATCCAGGAGTCTAGAACCGGGAAACATCCATGGGCTCGTGCTCTGAAGATGACAGTGGTCAGGTACAGAGTGTGAAATGTGCTCTCCTTGCTTTTTGACTACCCAATTTTATAAAAGTTTGGCTCTGCCTTATCCCATATGTGAGGCTGATGTCCTTGTCATTCTTTTCCCGTTTAGAAGATGCTCAGGGATTCACAGGATTTTCTGAGTTGGAAGGGACCCACCAGGATCATTGAGTCCAACTCTTAAGTGGGRTTRAACCCACAACCTTGATGTTATAAGCACCATGCTCCAACCAGCTGAGCTAATCTCAGGTTAGGAAATATTCCCCAGCTCTTTGTTCTCCTTTTTGAGTTCTCTTTTAAAAATAATAATTATAAATAATAATAATAATAATAATAATAATAACAACAACAACAATAGTAATAATAATAAAAAAAATAATAATCATCATAAAATCCAATGGAGTTGTCTGGACTACCAGGCTGCACTTAAGCCATGCCCCTCGGGTAAACTGAATTCACTTAGGGACATCCAGATTAAGTATACACCTAAATTACTGTAGGACAGGCTTTCCAAATCCATGCCCTGAAGAGCCCAAKACAGCAGGCTATTTTAAGAGGACTCAAACCCAAAATAATAAAACTTTTGAGGATGGTGCAGTTAGGAATAAGGTACAGTTGCTACTTGAAGCAGCGGGAGCAGGGAAGATGCARGTCATTCAAATGTGAGTCAAAGAGGCATACTAATAATGGAATCTTAGGAACAAATGAAGACCAAGCCTTGTTTTTCCCTCTACTTTTCCCATCTGTCAGTTGTATAGCACGTTACCGTCACCTCACTGTTCCGGACAGTACCGCAGCAGCCATTTTTACATGTGGATGAGTTGTTCCTGAAAAATGCATTTGGCACAGACCACTCTTATTTTTCACATGAGGAATGCAGGTCTTCCTGTTCCACATATTTTTCTTCAATGAGCGTAGTTATTGTTGTCACTGGGAGGAAAATCCTCTGTCTGTCTGCTAAAATACTTGAGAGGGGGAGATAAAGCATGAAATCTTTTTGTTGTGGCTGAGGATTTCCTCTGCAAGGCTCCACTTCAGTGATTCACGGCTCTTCTCCAATAGAAATGCAAAGCTGGGATGGGTAGTAATTACGATTTGCAGTCCTGGGCTAAATCCCTGTCTGGTGTAACTCAAATATCCACCGGCACCTATGAAGGAGATTGAGGCCGGATTGATGATCAGAGCTGGAGTAAGTGCCACCTTCTCATTCTGCTCTGGGCTCAGGGATGTGCCCTCATGCTGCCTCGGGAGCGCTGCTGGATGCTCTTGGTGCTGAGGGGCGTTGCCAGGTATGGGGCATCATTTGGGCCTTCCCCTTAAGGGTTTCCATGGCTAAGCTCCAGCCATTACCTGAAAAACTCTCTTCGAAAGTCACCTGCCAATCTGTATCACAGCATGGACACTACTTCTGTGGTTTTGTTCTTTTAGTGCAAGAAAACTATGCAGCTGATGGAATAATAATAATAAATTTTGGCAGTGTTGAAGCAAAAAAATAGAGGCAAGTGTTGTGATTTTTCTCTAAAGTTAGAGCTATTGTTCATCTGGGCGATTTTTGTGTATGAAATGAAGGCAGAGATCTGTGTTTTGGGGGAGAGCCACACTGTGGATAAGTGCAAAGGAATTCTGCCACAGCTTTGCCATGAATTATATGTTGTCTGAAGGATTTAACAATATCACAAAGTTCATCGAGAACAGGAACACTCATTTTCCTATCTTTTCCTGCCAGCAAAATGAACAAGCGATTTAGCTTCCTTAAAGAAATTCCACCCGGTGGCTGTGCCAGCTCTGTCTTCCTCATGTTCGTGTGCGTTTGCTTTGTTCCTGAGTCCCAGATGGATGTCTGAAAATGGCACAGGGTTGCCAGAACGCATCTGAGGACACATACCATCAGTATGCACAAATTGTAAAGAATGCAGCCCCTGGAGCGATGGGTGATTTCATCAAAAGTGACTTTCCAGCTACGCTGAAACCTTTCATGTCTCTTGTGCAATCTGCAGTGCTAAAGCAAACAATTCCAGTGCCAGATTGTCATAAGGATCTGAATACTTTGCCTTATTAAAGGGCCKCAATCTTATCAAATCAGAGAAGATATGAAATCTCAAAGAAGATTAAGCTGCTATAAATATACCCGGGTAGATATAATTGATTTCTCTCGCTACAAATAAAATCCCRAAACASCCAAACACTTTTAAACCTTTTAAGGACAGTTAATTAAACTACCAAGGTCTACTTGCCAAACCTTTGGTTTTCTGGAGCCCTTGAGCCAYATTTTGGTGCAGTGCTGTGCTTCTGGTGGTGTCGGGGGAGTTTTTCAGTGGCTCACCTGGAAAAAAGTGAGGAGATTTGGGATTTTTGAGGGAGCTGTATAGTGTTCGATTAATTTTTTTTTGTTTTGGATATGGCAGCCTATATAGTCTTGTGTTATGAAAATAGAATAACAGAGGAAAACGGATTCTGAGTGAGTTACGGATAGATTTCCAAAGGGGGGTTGGCAGCAGGCACGTGTCCACTGAACCTGAAACAAGTGCAGGAGTGCGTTGGAGCTGTGGTGCACTGGGACAGAAATGTGTCCACGAAAGCATACCCTGGCAGAGAAACCCCCATGGGTCTGGGCTCCACATTTTGTGGAAAGCGAGAAGAAATGAGAAAGTGAGAAGAGAGCAAGAGAGAAAGTGTGAGGAGAGACAAGATTAAGGTCTTGGAATAGTGACAATGTCCGGCTCCATCAGTGACGGCTGCAAGGAGAGAGGGAAGGTGTTGCTCTCTGTGTCTGTCATCTGTAGAAAAGGGTGCCTTGGAAGCAGAAAAGGAGGAGCCTTCTGCAAAAACTTAGTGGTGAGGACGATGGTTTCCTCGGGTATGGAGTAAAACCCCCATCAGTGGAAACTTCTCAAAGTACATGGAACAAATCTCTGCCAGAAATGGTATCTGACCTGCTCTAAGGCAGGACGATGGACTGGACCTCCTTGGGAGGGCCACTGGAGCCCAGTTTTCCCCTCACGAGCAGCACTTCTGCAGCCACTGACTCCTGTAGTGTCTGAAAGAAGGCAACATCTCAACACAGGGATTTGGATATGGTGCCTGCATTTTTCCCTCCTCTCTCATTTTCCAGGCTTTGGGAACAAATCTTAGATGCTCATCAAGTTTCGAGGCAACAAATTAAGTAGGTCATGTCACAACTTTGCCAGCTGATTAATTTTGAAAGAGTAAACCAGTGATGAATTCCATACCTCCTCTTTTCATAAAGGCACCATCTCCTCTACAACTCAATTTACAGTGTTAGAAGGTTGGTATTTTCATGGCACTTCTCTTCAACTTAAAAGGAAATTTTTATGAAGACACTTCAGTCAATTTCTTTCTTCTCTTTTTTTTTTTTTTTTAAACAAATTAGAAAGGTTTTCTTGTGTGTGTGTTCAAAGACAGGGTTTATATTCTGGTTGGAAACTTCTCTTTTTTTTCTTGCTGAGGATTTCAGCTGGATCAGCTTCCTGAATTGAATTGCTGAATGAACACCAGGGTGAACGCAAAGGCTGGCAGGAGAGAGCCAGTGAGCACATCTGGCTGGAGGCAGGGGGTAAGGAAAAGAGACAGTCTGAGCGAGGAGAACAAAGGGGATCCGACCCCTGGTCGCTTTTCTGAGGGTCTACCTACCCCACCAAAGGCAGTCACAGCCGTGGGATGGAAACTTGCGAGCCATGGTGATGTAAAGGCACAGCTGGCCCTGGAGCTGATTTTAAGTCGTAGCTTTTGTTTTCCTTCCAGACCCTGTGGGGATACAGCAGGTTCCTCTCTGAGGTCAAGACATCTCTGCCACAGCAGCAGCAGCGGCACCGGCAGGTGTTTGCTCCCCCTTTCCTCTCCCCTGGTGCTGCTCCATGGGCATCCTTGTTTTTCCCAAGCATGAGCCAGTCGGTCAGCTCAGCGCAGAGGAGAGGCAGGAACCCGTCCTGGCCAGCGGCCGCCGTCCCGCTGTGGCTCCCGTGGCCGGGCAGGTGTTTAATCCCAGCGAAGCCTTTGCAGTCTGCGGAGCAGAGGGGTCAGGAAAACGCCGCCCAGCTGGAGCCAGGACATGCTGCAGCCCTTGCTTCCGTGTGCTCTGCATCCCGCCGGCACCGCTGTTCGCTGGCTGCGAAGGTGTCCCGGGCCGGCAGCTTCTCTTGGGGGAGCTTTAGGAGCACTCATCCCTATTCCCCTCCCTTTCCCATTTCCTGATTGATCTTTTAAAAGGGGCTGGAGGACAAACTGTCTGCCTGAGCCCTGTCTGGCACGAGGTRGGAGGTGATGGATGGGGCTGTGCCCCAACCTGTGCCCATCCGAAGGGCTTTGCCTGACCCAAGCAACCCTCCATGAAGGAAATGCATGTACTGTGTGCTTCCATCATATGTGTGCTTACACAACTGTCTTTATGACTCAACCTTTTGGCTTCTGCAATTGCATTTAATAAACTAAAGGCTGAGGTTTCACCCCACAGAGAACAAAGCCCTCCTGGATGCAGGACAACGTATCATCTGTGAGTGGCACATTCCTGAGAGCCGCTGAGAGAAAATGCCTGCACCGCCTGCATCCACCCATTCCCTGTGCTTTGAAGGATTTGTCTGTGTGCTGCTCTGAGGTGTGGACAGTGTGGGCACAGACTTGTTTCTGCCTTGCACAACCCAGTGGCTGCTTAGTTTTGTGTCTAAACTACTGGTGGATATAAGACACAATCACTGAAATCTTCAGAAATATCAGAGTTAAAACCACTTATGTGGTTTTAGTGATCCTTCATAGTAGYACTCATGCCTTTAGAAGTAAGATGGAGACCTATGGGAAAAAGGATTTACAATCAGGTCCCAGTTTTGCCACAACCCTTCCTTTCTGAGTTTAGCCAGGTTAATTCTCTTGACACCACGAATTTCCCTAGTATTATTATCATGCTTTAAAGCTATGGGCAAATTAGGTAAAGAATATTTGTTGAGCTGAGGTCTCCAAGAGGGACTTAGAGACGTTTTGTAATGTGGCGTAGAAATGTTCTGAGTATGGAGAGCAAACCACACCAGCCATGGTTGTGGCCCTGCTGCCTAAGCCTGTCATGTCCCACGTGAGGGTGTGTAGGGGCTGACTATGGCTCGTAAGACRTATCAGTAGATCATCGATTTTGGTTTTAACATAATGAGAGAGGCTGTGTTAGCAGAAAAGCCTCAGCTCCTTCCCCGTTTTGACTGGAAATCCTGCMCATGGTGGAGAATATGGTTTAGTGGACATGAAGGTATTTGGTTAAAGATTGGACTTGATGATCCTGGAGGTCTTTTCCAGCCTTAATGATTCTAGGATGCTGTGAATGCTCCCAGGAAGGGCTCTGCTCTAGGGGTACAATTAAGCTAACAGCTTAACCCTGACACCCTTTGGTTATGTGCCAATAACCTAAGGAATTTGAGTCACCMTTGCCTATGGCTATAGGCAAGTTCCTCTGCATGCAAGTGCTAAAAGCCTCACCCACAAGTTTGTGTGGGATCCCCAAAAACCATCACAGCCTCCTGGTTGCTCAGGCTCTGAGCCTTTTGTCTACAGTGCTGGTTACAACTGGCTTTTGCAGTGGGGCTGCTTGTCCATGAGAACTGAACTGGGACCCTCRAATGGTCCCAGTTAGCTACGGTCTGGTTAGCAGTGGTGCCAAGAGAGCTGACATTGTTTTCTTCCCAGGGAGAATCTGGAATACTGCAAAATGTGCAATGTTTCATTGGCTACTTCCTAGGTTTTCCTCCCTCAGTGAACCCATCTCACCTTTCTTTCCACATTTCTTTCCTTGCTGGGCTCAGTGCAGCGTGGGTGTGCAGGAGAGGGGCTCCAGCTCCTGGTGCACACGTCTGGTGGGTTGCAGCCATCATCTGCCCAAGGAGAACACAGGATCAGGGAGGCCAGATATTGGGAAGCTGCTTCGGTTTTGTTATAGGCTCCTCTGTGACCACCAACAGCTCTGGAAACTGCCCTCCATTTCCAGTTCATTGCTTTCTAAACCATTTGCTTTGCAAAACTATTGCAGAGCTTGATTCACAAAAGTGCTCTGAGGCCTTGGGTGTGAAATATTGTGACAAAAGAAGGCATTCCATCTCTTTATTGCATCGCACATTTTAAATCATGGAAAATTGGACTAAAATTCAGTAAATTTAGCATAAAAAGGACTGCTTTCCAATTGCCTGTCAGGATCCCTTCAGCCTCATAACTGTTTTCGTGTGAAGCAATGAGTGTAATGCCTGTTGATAGTTGTTTGTTCCCATGCTGTCCTGAAGTTGCTGGAAGTAATTTACAAGTTACTCTTGCTTAACGTCTAGGAAGAGAAGAGGATGGAAAATGTTTACTTGTTTGTTCTTGGTAAAGAGTTGATTCCTGAAACAACAGATTGGGCTATGGGTGATTCGAGCCTTGCTGTTGGCTTTGGGGGGTGAAGGCTCTGGCCCTTTGTATCCCCACAGCTCGCCATGAGCAGAAAGGTGGGTGTCAGGCCCAAGTTCCCATTGCTGTGCCTGTGCCTTTCAATGCCCATTGGTGCCATTCCCATTAAAGAAAAGATTATTGTGGAAAGAAATATTATCTGAAGGACATGATCATTTASTCTTTGATACTGTGTGTTGGTACAGAGAGTATGTTCCCTCCAGTGTGTCCCACTCATTGGATCTGCTCTCCTGCTGGCTGTGCTGCTGTCCCTTTACTGCGACACCCAGCATTTTGCTCACCTTGTGCGGATCTGAAGACAATGTTCAAACACTTTTTGGTCAGTTAGGGTTTGTTTTCACACCTTATCTTCATGTATGTATGTCTGTTCATTGACTGGCCAGGCCAGATGGGGCCCTGAGTAACCTGGTCTGGGGGGTGGCACCCCTACCCGTGGCTGGGGGGGTGGAACTGGATCGTCTCTAAATTCCCTTCCTACCCAGACCACTCTGTGATTCTATGACTGAGGAATGGCATTTGGAACTGCAATGCAATGACAGAGTTTCTGAGGGCTTTCTAAACCACAGTCTCCCTTCACAACCTGTCCAGGGCTGACAACTAATGCTGTGGGGAAGATGTCATCATCTCCCGGAGACTGCGCAGCTCCCGCAGCACTGAAAGCATCACAATTTGTTCTGTTTGACTTCCTGCAGACGGTCTAATTATATGAAAGAGCATCGCTCTCCATTTGGTCAGAAGATGTATTCTGAGCTAAGTTTACCTAATGCTTTCCTGATTTGTGTGGTTTTTGCTCTTTTTTCTCCCTTCCCCTGAGMTGGACAACAATGTGGTCTTAGTCCAGCAATCAAACATGAAAGAGAGCCCATATGTATAAAGTACCCTCCTCATGCTGGAACTTATCCAGAAGAGASAAACTGTCTTCATACAGGAGGTCTGGATTTGTCTCTTCCCATTAAAAAAAGAAAAATCTGGCATGAGAAATGTCTTGGGATAAGTCAGGGCAATGCAGTGGCCATTGCCAGTGGTGCTGAGCTGTGCTGCCAGACCCAAGAACTCAGGGTTGCAGTGAGGCCTTTGCAAAGCGGATACAGGGCAAATTCACGGTAGGAGGGGGGCTGTCACTTGTCCCCTGTGCCCCAGGGTGAGCAGCAAACATATTGGATTAGTGTCTCTCAGGGAAGGCTTTCAAACCTTTTCAGCCAAGTCCACACATGGCTTGACCTGAAAAACTCAGCCAGTGGGTAGAAAAGCTGGGAGTGCTTGTACAAAAAAGTGCCTGGCAGATTTTTGGGGGTGCAATGACATGGAGGTGACTGAGCTATGGGGTGGTCGTATWGCTGCTGTTTCCCTTCTAGGTTTTGCTGCCAGACAACGAAACCCTCAAGGCCAGGTTGGACGGGGCTTTGAGCAACCTGGTCTAGTGAAAGGTGTCCCTGCCCATGGGACCACCATGCAGGGCAGGTGGGACTAGATGATGTTTAAGCCCCCTTCCAACCCAAACCATGATTCTCTCTGGAGGGCTCTGGATTTGAAGATGTTGGAGAGCAGCTCTACGCCTCCTGAAAGCGGTGAGAAGTTTTGCAGAAGGCRATCTGTGAGAGAAATAGGTGGACATTCTTGGGAAGAAAAAAATCTCACAGCTTCTATTAAATTTTCCATATTCAAGACCTGTTTTAAAAGACTTCTGCAGCTCATAGTAGATTTTCCAGCCTGGAGGTGTCAGATGGAGCAGATAGTCCTGTGGGACTACATGGCATTGCAGATCTCCTCTTCTAAAGCTGGAATTATCTGGTCTCATCTCCTTTCCAATGCAGACCAAACACACCGTGACAGTGACTTAGACATCAAAGCTGGGCTCTATTTCTGTGTTTTCCTCTGGTGTGGGTGAGCCCAAGCAACCTGTGTGGCTGCCTGGGTGCTGTTTCCCTCCCAGGACTGAGGTTCAGATTGGCAGTGCTGGCTCCCGTGTACAGTTGGATCTAAAAGTACACAGCTCTCGGAGCTTCCCACCTTCCTCCTCCCCGTCAGTGCTGAGCAGTCAGACACGGAGCAGGCCGCTGCTTTCCCTTTGGCTCACAGACCGAATCCGCGGGGCAATCCCGCCGGCTGCAAAAACATCCCTGCCTTTCCAACCAGGCCACCCAACCTAGCAATGATGGATGCGGCTGTGTTTGAGGTTGAGTCAGCTTCCTCCCCCACCTCCAGCCTCTGCCGCTCCGGTGGCTTCGTGCCTCCTGTCTGTGAGCTAGGAAGAGGAGGCCAGGTCTCTCTTTCCTTGTGGGAAGAGAGACCCAAGCCAGTGCTCCGTTGTGCCGTCGGTGGTGCCTGGAGGGGGCAAACCCATTGTCCTGGGTGGCTGAGATGGGGCTGAGAGGAAGAGGGTTGGCCTTTTGAGCAAAAGCCACGTTAAATTACAGGAGTCCTGACGGCTGTGCCACTATGGGCAAGGGCAAAACGCAGTTATTTGTCAAGGTTAACCACTGCCATCGGCCTCTCGCGGGCAGCTGGAAGCTGTGGTGCGGCCGCGCTGTGCCGCGGCCTCTCTGAGCGCGTGGCCATGGGCGCTGTTGTTCAGGAAAACGCCTCAGGAATGTTTCCTCCCCTTACACCTACCGGCTGCACCTTTTAATTTGGCTTTTCTGGGGTTGTGTACCTAGTGCTGATTAAACATGTGGTGAAATATTTGGGGAATCGGTCTGTGAGTGGATGGCCAGGCAAGCAAAGTCCACAGCCTGCTTTGGATGTAGACACTGTGTTTTCTTTGCTCAGGTCCTTTTCAAGATTTGCTTTGATCCTTTTGACTTGTCTCTCTCTGAGACCATCCTCTTTCAGCATATCATTACCCACATGCTGATTTAAATTGGGATGACCCTTAATGAGGCCACTTTGTAATTCAATGCACTGTTCTTTCCTCCTCACTCTGGCCAGAAGTTCTTTCCATTCCTGTTACTGCATTCTCTCAACCCAAAGAGACTTCTGTTTCCACACTCTTTCTGGGTGTTTCCCAGTCAGGCTGTAAGATGAGGGATGTGTAGGAGAACTGATGYACCAAATTCTGGGTGTTCAGATGTGGTTACTGCTGCAGGGGTAGTGGCAGACCTGCTGTTTCTCCAAGATGTCACTTGCTGGATGTGCTGGAACAGCTGGGACATTTGCACGTGAGATGGAGCTGTGCTTTTGCCTCCCGGTGGGAGCTGGCTTTGGATGGAGATGTCATGCCAGGCCGGACTGCCTGTCCTTTTTGGGGTAACAGGAACTGCACCAGTGCTGGAACACTGCTTAAGATTTGCCCTCATGATTTTTGGCAGGCAGGAGGTGTATGAAGCTGGGCAGCAGTGGTTTGAAGGTGCTCCCCAGCGACTGCCTGATGGTAAACRCGGCCAGGGACAGTGGGACACAGAAATCCCTACTCAGGCAGATAAGGGCTTTTCCAAGGGCAGCTGTGTCCTAGCTCTGTGTTTCATGGCTGAGCAACATTCCCTCAAGAGCTGGCCCTGGGAAGTGAGGAAAGGGGAATGGCTGCAGCTTGGATTTGGGGACAAAGGAGTGGGCTAAGCACAGCAAATGGGTTAAGCACAGCTGTCCAGAGGCAGGAGCCAGCCTGGAATATGGTGCCTGGAGTGGAAGCTGGTTCCCAATCCTTTTCTGCTCCCCAAACATTCTGACTCACATCCTGTATCTGCCACCATGGTGTGCAGATGCTGTCCCTTGCTTCAGGCATGTTTCAGAGTCATTCCAGAGCCCTCCTGAAATCCATAAGTGAAGCACTGTTCCACTTTAAGCGAAGCATTGGTCAGGCCCATAATAAACAGCAAGCTCTGACATTTAACACATGTAATACTGTTTGCCCAGTTTTAAAAAGGAAATATTATCTAAGCGCTCCTCTGAAGACTAGCGCCACCCACACTTAGCTGTGTTAGGYTTGGCCACTTTGACCTGTGTAATATTGCTATCACTTCCAGAATATAACATTCTGAACCCCCTATAAATTGTGCAATGTACTGAATGAAAAGTTTCTCTGTATGTTTAAAAATACCCCCCGCTCCCAGATCCTTCTTTTGATAGAGAATAAATAAGGAAAAAAATTTATAACTCCCTAAACTGATAGAAAATTAGCACAGTCATAAAAGACATCTGTGGCTTTAGCAGCGCAGCTGAAAAGGAAAAAYGAATAAACCTGCCACTCAGAAAGTAAAAGGCAGAGCTGAAGAATGACTGCTGCCATTTTAGCCTCCCGGCCCTTCTCCCCCCTGTGCAAGTGCAAAAATAGCCTCTTGCCCTGTGCAGGAGGCAAGGAAGTGCTCTGCCATGGGACCCTTCCTGCAGACACTGCACTCGGCAGCGAGCTGCTGCAAAGCGCATGACTGGAGGATATCCTAAATTAATTTACATAGAAGTATAAATATATGCATGTGTGTGTATTTTGTATGAAATATGAAACCAGCGATTTCTGAGCCAACCCCTTAATTTGTCTGAAACAGCACAGGCATAATGGAAACTGCCCACACATTTTTCCGTTAAAAGTTACAAAGGGAAAGAAGCGGGGAATTGGTGATAGAAAAACACATGCTCTCTCAGCTGGCACAGAAATACCACACAGCCAGGCAGCAACGCACACTCCAGTTTGCTGGGAAACGTGTCATCTTTATTCTGGTGGTCTTCCTGCTGCTGCCCTCCCTCCTCAGCACGAGTGTTTGGAGTGGAGGGACATGGCTGTGCTGGTGCCTGTGCAGGTGGCTGCAGTGAACATAAAGAAATCTGAGTTTGTCCATATCCATTTTGCAAGTTTCCTCTTCTGGGTGAGAAAGGGCCTTGCTACTGCCCCTCAGTGATGGTCCTGCAGGTGACTGTGGAGCTGTAGAGCAGCTGTGCCTGGGTGGGTTATGAACATTTATTATTATTCATTTTATTATTACCATTAATATTATATCACCATTAATATTATGCATTCCTGCTAGGAATGGCATGTGCCAGGTTTCTGTGTAGTCTGTCCAGCCTGAAGGTGACTTTCTCCAGGGGTGGATGAACGTGTGACTCTGCTGCTGAGCATAAGCCAAAGCCAAGCTGCTGTGAGCCACACTGGCTGCTGGGCAGTTCCAGGGGTGTCCTGATGGAGAATGAAGGAAGATGAACAAGGAAAGGCCTGGGCGAGCACTGGTGGCTCCTCAGCAGAGGCAGCTCCCTGGGCCATCACCCAGCGCTCCCTCACTGCCTTCCTGCTGCCAGCCAGGGAGACACCACAGGTAATATACTGAGGCATTAAGGCTCTGCCATTCTGCAGGGCAGATTCTTCAGCAGGAAAAGGTGGCTTCGCCCCTGTCCTGCCTGCAGCTGGCCTGGCCCCACTCAGCCGTGTCAGGTGCATCAGTGACTCATTGCAAGCAGCCCCACGACCTCACCGCGAATGCTGTATCTGGAACAGCCCCGCGAGCTCACCAGCGTTTTTCCAAAGAATGCCTCGTGTTGACAGTGCTAACCAGTCTGCACAGCGGGAGGGGGGCCATGCAGCTGGTAACTAATGCAGGGCTGCGGGGATTCGTGGATGTGTGTATGGTTCTGGTTTTCGCTATATTGTCCTATAACCCATATGCATCGCTGCGGGTTGTGTTAGTGGAATTCTGCTGCTCAGCAGCTGTCCGGGCAATGTGAAGCCAGGCCCACTCATCCTTTTAACCATCAAAGGTACGATTCAATCCATTTATGGCTGCCTCGGGGCACTGCTCCACACATCTTTCGCAGCAGCTGTGCCAGCTTAACGCATTCCCACCAACTTGACTCAAAAGCTGTGCTGTAATCCGTATCTGCTGATKGATTGGGGGTTAAAAATAAGTTGGATGACTTGACTGGTTCCTTGTTTCAGTTTCCCTGTTCAGTTATGCTTGTTTCAATTCCCCCCATATCTTCGGTTGAGTGTCCCAATWTGCCTGTTCTGTGGTAACTTAAGGAACATAACAACAGCTTCTCCTAACCACCGACCTGTGCCTGGGAATGTAAGCCACAAACCCTTTCTCGGGTCTTGTTCTAGTATGAAGAGCTCTATCTCTAAAAGACTGAGCCAAGTCTGGCCCTGGTAAGCTCCAGCACCTTGCTAAAGTCTACTACACAAAGTCACTTAATGTACAATTTTGGTCATTGGAAGGGAGATAAAAAAATCAGAAAATAAAATAAGCAGCCCAGCCCTGAATAGATCACAGCTTATTTTGAAGTAGGACAGACTTTGTTTTTAATAAAGACTGTTGCCTAGGACTGCAGACGTGCGGATACTCTCTCAAWCTGTGCTSCAGGACTCATCCTATGAAACACCTGGTAGGTCCTATCAGAAGTTATTTGGCTCCCTCAGAGTTTCCAGCCTTGGCAAATTACGAGTGGTAAGACTTGAAACTTTGTGCGTCATTTCATTTATTAGAATAATTTTTCCTCTTCCCTGACACTTTATGTGTTATGTTCTGTATTAATAGTGTAGTAGCATTTCTCAATAGCACCATAATTTACTAATCCACAAAGGGCAGCTATGTGTTTTATATTTCAAGAATTGTGACCGCCCTCTCATCTCCCTCCCAGAGAAACCTGAGAATGTTGCTCCCCCCGCCACTGTTAAGCGAAGCAAGAAGCAGAGCTTTCTCCCCGAAAATACCTGTCTTCCCTGCGAAGTGACTGATCCTGAAGTTCCTTGTGCCTTTCATCCATCTGCTGTCAATTTAAGTGGCTCCACGAGCTAGTGGCGCCTTCTTATGACCTTGCAAGAATTTACAAAATCTGGTTTCTATAAAAATTAAGGGGTGATCCCCGTGTTTACCCCCTTGCTCAACTAACCATGTTTTGTTACTACCAGCTTGTGCTAGAACATACCCACGTCTCCCCCCCACCAGCTCAAGTCTGGATCTGGGACGCTCCTATGACTTGGCCAAGTTTCCCGGCTGCCAAGGTTACCTCAGCAGACCAGTCACTCCCGCAGATGTGCAGTGGCTTTGCCCGGACCGCTGTGCTCCTGGAGACCTGGAGCCCAAGAGCAGGGCTGGGGSTCTGCAGCCCGGCAGACCGGAGCTGGCAGATCCGGGAGAGCCCTGGCAGTGTGTGCACCACGTGTCAGATGGGGTGTGCACGGCCCAGGCTGCCTCTGAACCCCCTGGTTTGCACTACCTGGGCAGACCAACATAAGCCTGACCCTGCCCAGGCCGGCAGGGTCATTGTGCYCATGTTAGTGCTGGGGGAACCACGCACACGCCCGTCCGTGAGGGCACAATCAGCCGGAGCCAAGAGGCCAGCAGAGCCGGGGAAAACATTTACAGGTTGCCATCTATGTGTGTCTGTATATAACAGAGGGAATTGTCTTTCGTGTCTGTCTTGAATCTTTGAGCTCAGACTGACTGCGAAGCCGCTCGGCCTCACCACTGTGTGAGGTTCCACAGATGTGTGTCAGACCACATAACCCCAAAATAGGCACTGCTCTAGTAACATTTAGCCTTAGTTTTCCAAATGAAGACACTGGCTTGCAGCAAGGCAGTCCTTGGCAGGATGGAACTGTAAGTATTTATTTACCCAGGGTGTAATTTTTATCTTTCATCAGAATGCAGGTATGAGCTGCTTAATGACAGGATTATGTATGTAAACTTGCACTTTGTAAAAATTTGGAAGTAAAACCTTTGCCYAACAACAGTCATGTTCTTGGCAATCAAGTTCCATCTACAGAAACCTTTCATGTTAGAGACATATCCCACATGTGAGTCATCGTTACAATTCAATAAATACTTTACAAAAATAATGCTAGCTTTTTAAAAAAAATTAAGATATTTTAAGTCACCAGTAGCTCCTCCCAGAGAGCTTCCTTAAAGAATAGCTACTTCTGTAGGACACTGTGCACTCAGCATAAGAAAAATGGGGGAAAAGGGCTGGTTGCATGTTTTATCCCAAGGAACTTCTGGATTCCACTTTTACTGTTCTCTAAAAAAATAAACTTCTTTCTTTTCTTAAAAGAAAGAAACGAGCAGATCCAAACATTCTTCATATTAAAAACTGGGAAAGAACTGTGATTTTTTTTGTCCTTTGACATGGCTTCCTCCTCTGGCCTCACTCCTCCAAAGACTTACAGCATGCTCAGTTCACAGGTAGCTGCCCTGGAGACCTGCTCCCCAGCATAAGACGTGAGCCCCGACAGCTGCAGCTCCGTATCCGAGATGTCTCCAGGAGTGGGCTGTTTGTAACTCTTGCAGAACCACTGCATCGGGACTTTTTCTGGCCCGTAGGAAAACCACTGCTACCTCTTCCTRCAAGCCTACCTCAGGCTGACTGCAAAGACCTGAGCTAGAAGGTATCAGGAAGAATTCCAAGAGAAGAATTGCTAGGGATTCTCTATATTCACTTTTGACTATTACCCTTCCAAAAAAAATTCTTCCYTTCTTAGATATGACTAGTCATGAAATCAATTATAGAGAAAACTGTTGCTGTAGGTGCATTAATCTTGTAAACCATTCCCATATGGAAAAGTACATTCTTCAATCCTATTGTTTATAACAACTTTTAAATATGTGCCTCCTCAGCTGGGGCCTCGGGGCCTGATGGTGATGGCAGCTCCCCCCCAACCCTCCATTATGTTACAGATGGGAAATAAAATGAAATGCACATTATTACATGAACATTATTGCAGTATAAAATCCTATCAGGACAAGATTTATGTATGTCTGTATGCAAAAATAGGTGTGTGTGAGATAGGGAGATATGTGTTTATAAATTACACACACTGTGAAAAATACTTATGTATTATATTACAATTATATACATTCATTAGAAAGGAACTGATCGACCCCTGTCGAGGAGCCAATGCAGCAGCCATCATCAGTTCTTTGGCATCCAGGAAACGAATGCTATTTTGTGTCTGGAGAAGAGGAAAATCTTCTCAGTATTCCCTTGCTTCTTGAAACTGCTTGTAGTAGTCCTCGTCTGAYGGGTTTTCTGTACACTTCTGCCCGTTGTTGGGAGGCCGGGCTTCATTGTAGCGGCTCCAGTCACCTTTGCATATGATCCAGGGCAGAATGTCCACTTTGTAGTGGAGCTCTGCGGAGAACTCGATGCTGATCAGGTTCGGTGTTCCCGCCCCTTTCCCCCTGGTGATCAGCTGCATGTTGTCATCGTAGCAGCAGTGCTGCGCTGCCAGCGTCGTGCTTTCCAAAGACAGCATGGAGCGGATGCAGTATCGTGCCGTGGGCTTGTAGATCTCCAGTTTTTCCTTTGGACCGCTCGCGTCTTTCCAGCGGAAGCTTTTCCTCTTAAGTCGATCATAGATCTCAGCAGTGCTGTAGGCAACTTCTCTGGGGTAGGAGCAGGGGCAGCTGGGAAGATCGTTGACCACTTTGTGCATGTATTTCTTCAGGAACTCGCTCTTGCAGCTCATCCATCTTTCACAGCTATCAGTATCTGTTTCGGGGCAGGAAATGGAAACTTAAGATACATTAAGCAGCATCCCAGGTCGTGTGATCAGTGATAACAAATGAGTAAAGTGTAGCTGTTAAGCACCAGTGCTCTGCTTTAGAAAGAAAGGGCAGTCACAGCTTGCTGCCCTGCCCGCAGTGTATTAATGTGCTGTCTTGTCAGATACAGAAATCACCTGTGGGACTGATTTCAGGGCCCCAGGCAGTGCTAGTCTGAGTTACAGAGCAGACCCAGGCCAGTAGGAATCTGTGACACTTCTTCTACCCGGCAAATTCTAATTCGGCTAGTGATATCCTCATGCAGCACAAGAGACACTACCATGGGTTGATAAGCAACAAGAGGTTTGGTGGCAGTCTCCAGCTGGAATCCTTAGTCAGAACACACTCACGTGGTAAAAACAGCAGTCAGATGCTGAAGGATTAAGTTTCAGATGATGCTAGAGATTCCAAGATGGCAAGCAAGGCCTGGATTACTCTTTCCAAAGTTCATTTTAAGCCCTAATTCAGTCTTTCTTCTAAAAAGCAAATACATTTTCTATTTGGTCTCCACTTTCCAAAGGGGTATTTCAAGCATCTGTGGTTCAAACATGGAGACTGATATCTAAGCTGGCAAATGTGGCCAAAAGTGATTCAGATTCTAAAAGAGCATATGTGACATAACATCAGAGTGGCTGTACATTAGGAGGATTTAATGACATCAGAGCCATGACAAATAGCTGGGATTAAAGAGATTTATAGACCAGTAGCATATTTAATACCGGCACTTATTTTGCAAGACTCTTGGGAGAATCCAGTTAAACATCCCCTACCTAAAACATTATTTAGGGTGTCTTATCATGCTATGGGCTGTCAACAAACCCCTGCACATCTTGCTCCACACTTACTTAAGAGGACTCTTCAGTAGAGTAACGAACTGGGACCTAAAACTCTTACAGCAAACATTCTTGCAAAATGTTTGCTTAGTGATCTGTGTCCTGCTTTTCGATCTCCTTAAAGAGTCCCATCCTGGCTGTCATTAACTATTGTGCTCTGCCACCATAGGAGGGAGGTGCTGGGTTACACTATTTATTCAATGAATCCAGCATCCTGTGTCTCTGAGTGGCCACACCATGGTTTCCTCAGAGGGATGAAATCAGAACATTGCAGAGGTTGGGCTGAGTTTTAGATAGTTCAGAATCAAGCCATGCCCTATAAAATTGCTTTGGGTATTTCAGCAGCACTCACAGCTATAAAAGCTATGCATGCTCATAAAAGTCATTGCCCTTTTTTTTTTTATGTGACAGCTGTATTTAAAATACTTTTATAGTATCTTCCATTCGAGGCTATTTCAGCAAAACAATGAAGTGTTTGGTTTTTCCCCCCTGCATTAGTGTGGAGTCTTACAGCTCTTTTCTGAATTAGGACAGAGAATAACCATTTTATGATGAACAAGCACGGGACTTAAAGGGAGAAAAATTCTATGACCAAAGCAAACTAAGGTTCAGATCATAAATGTAAGCAAGATAATAAATTGCCGTTATTACTGACACTTTTAATGGTAAACTCATTATCTTGGTCCTGCAGGACCAAGAAAACCCTAAGGAAGTCTCTTATCTGTTACTGAAGGATTGACTAGGCTGCTTACCAACTTCAAACAGCTTGGTTGCGTTGAAGTCTTCACTCCCTGCAAGTAAACTCACTTCTGTGGCAGCTGTCCGGAAGGTATCTTCGATCCCTAAGACAAACACATGTTAGTGGGGCTGGTGTTTTCCCATTAAAACACAATGGAATCAGCTGCCTCCTTGCCACCCCTTCCTTCCCCAGGCTCTGCAAGATGCTTTTGTTCGGCAGTGAAGGAATCTGAAGTTGCTGCTGGCTTTAAAAGCATAATGACCAAGGAACCTGTCGTGCTAGGGAGGTAAAACAGAGTGACATGCCTGAAGACAGGTGAATAAGTTCATCTCCATATGTGGGCAATCATTTTTCAGGAATTACAAGGAAGAATGATGCTGTTACAAGAAGACTGGCACTTGTTGGTCTCTCCCAGTGCTAGGGAGTTAAAAGGTGTGAGTATGCGAGAGAGAACCAACCTCTCCAAGCAATTCCATCCCCATCCCTTATAGCTACCAATAAAATACCAAGATCTCAACATATCATGATCTTCCAGCAAGAAGTTAATTAACCTCCAGTTAATTGTTTGCTATCAGTAGAGAGACAGAGAGATTGCCAGAAAAATGATCTTGCCAAAGTAAACATCCTTTCGTTGCTGCTTTAGTTCAGCCTATTGACAAGCCTAATGTTTCTGTGCCATGTAGGCTTAACACAAGTATCTCTTCAAAAGAACTCAAAAAAGCTTTTTGGGTTTTTTTTCCTCTCCATTGAATTAAAGACCTCTAAAGAGAGCAGGAAGATCTTTAATATGTGATAACTATATGGTTAATAATGAAGTCTATTCACCATCCATCTTCTTGCCAATGAACTTTCTCCTGATCTCCTGAACTGGGGCATAATAGTGGCTTGCAAGTCTTCAAAACAGCCTCAGGCCAATTTTCAATAAAATTATCATAGGGTTTTGCCTTAACTCCAGCACTAGATGTAGAATAATAGATACCCAAGAACCCATTACAAGGCAGTAATTCACTGCTGGAATTATAAACAGTAGAAGCTGAGCTTTGCCCTTGTAATTTTAAAAATGTCAGCACAGCCTCAAAGAGTGAATATATTTTCCTTGCTGATCGTTGGAGGTCTGTTATATGACATAATATATTCTTTCAAGTTTGCCACTGTTTGATGCTAGCTGGTAATAAATGCTGGAGAATATAACTGAGGGTTACATGCTTTCTTCTGGAATTAACCCCTTATTATTGAGGTTTTAGGATGTACGAGAGCCTGTAGAAACATTTCTCCCCTGAACTGCCTAGCAGTTGTTGCCTTGCCATGAAGACATGAATCTATCTGTGAGTGAGAAACTTCTCTCCAACTCTCTCACCAAGTCTCCTAAGTCTCCTCTCCAGCACTGCTGACATTTCACTTCCCATTAAAAGAAGCCTGACCTCCAGTTTAAGAATTTCTGCCTTTCTGAGTCATTAAGTAAACTCAGAGTAATGCATACCACCATGGCTTGTGTTTTCACTTCTTTCTGCTCTCGGGAAGTAGTGAACTTGCACCTATCCCCTGCATTGTGGCAGCTACTGCATGACAAATTGGTCTAAATTCAAACACACACCAGCATTTAAAAAACATCAAGGGAAAGTTTTCCATAGCAGCTTCAAATWTTTATGATGTAGGCTTCAGTGTTCAGCCCTGTTTTTGCCAAAGTGAAGACTGTGTGACGGTAAGGACACTTTAAATGTCAAAGCCTCTGGATGGGTAGGAGCTAAAGCAAGGCTCCTTGGCCTTGTTTTCTGAATACATCCAAGCCAAAACTATACATTCCTTTATCCCTGTTCACCGTGCAGGCATTGTCATTCACTGCACAGCAAAACAGGAGCTCACTGAGGTAACAGCACAGCTGGTTTGAAATTCTAAAACAGCTACAAATTTGTTTCAAGAGAGCAGATTACACCCTTTGGAATACAAAACGCCTGCGCACAAAATGACTGCCATGACTAAGGAAAGCCTGTACTTGTCTTTTAATTCCCAGGGGACAGTGGACTGCACCTAGCAGTGTGTTATTACTACGAAAGGACCTGCCATTTCATCAATAAATCAGCGCGCCTTTTCCCACCGGAACCCTTTACCTTGCCGCGGAACGCACGGGCCCGGGGCTTTGTGAACTGGAGGGCTCTCCCCGCCCCGTGCCCACCTCTCCCCGCTCCCCCCGGCAGCGGCTCCCACGAACAGGGCCACACCTGGGCAGTTGGGCCTGTCGCAGGTCCGGGACTCGGTGGCCGTGCAGGCGTAGCCGCAGGACCGCGTGCGCTTCTGGTTGCCGCTCCCGCAGGTGACGCTGCACAGGGACCACGGGCTCCAGTCGCCCTCGCCGTCGATGTAATCTGTGTGAGGACGAACACGAGGAAGGAAATGAAGAAACAAAACTCCTACTACCCAAAACTACTGTGTCGTGTTTTTTATTAAGCAGGCAAAACAAGAATGGAATCCAGATGTCTCTACCTGAAGCTTGGGCCGAGTGCCAGGCGCGAGCCTGCTGTTTAAATGGTTTTCACACTTGATGCTCCTCGGGGAAACGCATGCAACATTATTTGAAAAAATATTTCCTTTCTCTTTTGACCTTTTGGCAGCTGAGAATCCTCAGCTGCAAAGCTGGGTCATGAACTAACAGTACACATCTATTCACATAATTTCCCTGCATATAGGAATATGTTTGCTGACCACAGACTAATCAGGCATGGGATAAATTAATTTTTCTTTTTCATCTTTTCAAAACACACAGCAATAGCACGACAATATACTCAATTAATTTTTAGGGCAAGATGCGTGTTGTTGGGTTATGGGAAGCYGAGGGTCATGAGTGAAAATTGCAGTTTTGTTTTTCAGTCCCTTGAACAGGGAACAGATATTTCAGGAATACTGCTATGACAACAGGGAACTGCATGCTCCTCTTGCACCCAGAACAACACGCAATTTGTAGTGTTTCACATGAATTATTAAATAACATCAAATCCGACTATTCACTAGAAGGAACCTTCTGAAAAAGAAACATGACTTTATTCTYTTCTGGTAAACAGCCAAAGGCACAGGACACCAAGTCTGCAGCACAGAACTCGGTGCTGCTGTGAGTATCTAAACCCTTCAGGACCAGTCTCCTTTGTGTGCTACAGAAATTGTTGCACATCTCACCGTGTGAAGGCCACCAAACAAAGCCCAYGAACCCATCCCACTTTTCTTGCCTTCCCACTGGCCTCCCCAGCTAAGGGAACATTTGGCTTAATGGTTTTCCCTGCAACCTACAGGAGACACTTTACTGACCCTGTGATGGTAACTTGCAGCTGTAGATCCTTTGGGTTACACCACTACTGGTAGCAAAGCAAAATCTGGTTTAGTGGCCCTGAGCCAGACCTGCTCTATAGCTATAGGTGAGAGTACTTAAGCTACAGCAAGACCCAGGGACAGATCCCTGCCTTCCCTGGCCTCTGTGCTACACGGACTCCTGCTCCCCCCACGGCCATGCTGTCTGTGGGCTTCCTGAGCTGCTTAGTAGAACACGTAACTTGATTTGTACCATATGTAATGACTGACGACAACTCTGTGGGGTGCTATTAAACATTTATTGCCAGGAGTATGGGAAGGTTATATATCTCACTCGGAGCAAGCTGCCTAGATGTGAGTTCCTCCTGGCGAGGACCTCATGTGTTTCTCCTCCTTTTCTTACATGGCTGATGATGGGGAAGTCACCACACTGGAATCAGGTGTCCGTGGTGARATGTGGGTGGGAACATGGCTAACGTCGGTGTGCAAGGTTTGTGGTTCTGGGATTTGCCAACAGGCAGGCACCACAAGAGTCCAAAAAGGCATCAGATGTCTCAGGAAAAATGTGATCTGCCCTCTTGGCTGGCCCTGCTCCTCCTCCCCGCTCTTCTCCAACTCTTTTTTGTCCATGTGGTTGGTAAGGAAGAGAGCAGAGGAGCAGGCGCAATGCTTATCAAACAGCCTACCCCAGGAGGCCCAGGAAGGGCAGGGAGAGCCCTTGGCAGTGGCAGAAGGAATGAGAGAGACACACACAGGAAAGGTGTGAACATGTCAGTGGGTGGAACATCTAAGCCCCACATGGGTAGGATCTGCTGCTACATCCTCCTGGACAAAGCCAATAGCACTCGGCATTTTAGGTTAGTCAGAAGGCCAGGAGTTTCTTCCTGTTTGTTGGATGCTCTGGTTAGCAGCAGAGAGCTCTAGGAAAATTTTAGATCTACCTATCTAGCGTTTACACTGCATTATGAGGCACACTATTGAATATATCATGTTAGATTTTCAGCTGAAGCTCAGACCTGTTCTTCCTCTTTTTATATTTGTAATTCTTACTATTTTTTTTTCTACCACAATTATTTGTGAAAGCAATTTTATTTAACTTAAATGAATAACTACCTAAGATACGAATTCTTGGCAATAAATCCTGCCCACAAATAAATGTAGGTGCAAAAAGAAGGGATAGACTTTAATCTTCTGGCCACAAAATTTAATACATGTGTATATGTTTAAATACACCAATCCACGAAAGCTCTTGACTTTTAAGACTCTAGGACTTGAAGTTAACCAAATCATGGGAAAAATAAGGTTGAATCACTGCATGACAGGCACTCTGCAGTATCTGGGGAATAACAACAAAAGTGACAGGGTAAAAGTACTGTGGCTTTGACACCTTGTTCTGACTAAAAGTTGTCTGTATTTACACACAACTTAAATCCAAGGGGGTCTGAGCTTCCTGTGAGCACAGTTTAGCTCACCACCCTTGGGTCATTCCTGTGTGGATAGTTACAGCCTGTCGGGGCAGTGAATAGCTGTAGCTCCTCTCTGTTTCTAGTTTCTGCAACTGTTTCATACAACAAGCTGAAAACAATTGTTTTCGCCATGACACATCTGGAAGAGAATTACACACGCAAATACACAATGTTCCTGCTGCACATGCCACTCCCCACACATGCACCAACAGAATTCATCTTATTTGTGTATCCACCAAATACTACCACGTTTTAGATCTTGCTTATTTATCCAATAGTTATATTTTGGTTCCCAAACCACCGCACGATTCTAAATTTGTACTTATCCTTACTCTAAAAATAAACATGAAACCTTGTTTCCTCTACTTTTAAAAAAAGCACACTTCGGACTAAAAAAAGGCCCTCTTCTGGGATAACTGGTATGATTTTCAAGATTATAGACTTACTGGTGGAATGCAGCTACCACAGTACTGCTTGTGCATCTGCACAGATTTGTATTTAAAAGCTGATGAACAAAAGCCACATGTTGAAAAATTCTATTTTGCTTGGCCTGCTCTCAGCGATGCCTCACCATTCTCATTTCCCCCACGCTTGTTTTTACAATCCCAAGATGCCCATACGAGGCCTGGAACGCAAACTTACCATACTCTGGCTGCTCCTTGGACTCAAATGTCCGGTGACTGGGTGCACGGCTATCCCACCCACCGAGAGGGTTTAGGAAGTTGCTGTCCTCAGTAGTGCTGTCGTACTTGTAGTCCTGGTCACCGCTGCTCATGCGAGTCAGGGTGGAGGACCTCTGCCACCAGTTCCTCCAGTCCGGCGATGGGGCTGGCCAGCTGGGCTTGCTGCTCTCCTTCTGCAGATCCTTGTCTGTCTCGGTGTCGGGGCCATCCACCACTTCAATGGTGACCTGTGGGATTCAGAACAGACCAGCCTGACTGTCAGTACCTCCTCCTCGTCAGTGGGAAGCTTTCCACAGAGCAAAGGCGAGGTGCTGCCTGGCGAAGGGGCTGCGCAACACCGGCGGGTTCGCATGTTGTAAACCATATGCGGATTGCTGAGCCCAGAGATATGCAGAGGCTGAGTGATTCCTTCTGCTACCTCTGCTGAATCAGACCTTGGAACAAAGGCTAGGAAAAATCCTGTGCAAAATAATAACACCCCATGCTGTGCCTAAAACCTTTGCAGCAGAATTTTCTGCCTTATGCGGAAAACGTGTTTAGAGCTGAACATATATGACCAGGGAAAAGAAAACCAAGTCTGTACTCTTATTACGCCGAGGCTGAATTTGAGGCAGGCATGAAGCACACCAGTGTGCAGAGCATGTTCCAAGGATGGGCTGACTCAAGATAGGGCTAAGCAAAGCCATGAGTGTGAAGGTGAAGATGTCCCAGGTATCTCTGCGTTTGTATTTGTCTTGCCCTCTGGCAGCAGCTCAGCTCTTACTGCTGCACGAAACCACACTCTGCAGCAGTGATGGGAGCCAGCAGCTCCTCTGACCATCACTGAGTAAGTCACTTGCTGCAAAACCCTCTAAAGTAGATCCTTTTGTCATGCTGGAAGAGTATAATGACCTGTTATGGTCAACCTGTTTATGGTTTCTACAGAAGCCCAGAACCAAAATTCAAAGTTTGCTGCCCAATTCCCTCATAGACATCAGGAATGTCAATATCATTCTGCATAGGAGCAACCCTTAATTATTGTTTTCTGTGCTGAACAATGTGTAATTGTAAAACTCTTGGATAAATACTGTGTGTGCATATAGGTGGCTATTTAGGTAGAAGCAGGGACTAGCCATCAGAAACCTTGACTCTGTGAGTCATGCAAGCATTGGCTGGCCACAGATAAATCATAAAATGCTCTGATGTTTCACACTAATGTGGTTCAGTGATTACTTTGGACTGGCTAAACAACCAGAAATTACTATCAGATATATCTATAATGTTCAATAGGTATGGAGGCATTCTCAGCCTTTCAAGATGGTACGCCATGAAAATCAGGTTGTATAAAACAGAAATAATGTATTATTATGCTAAAAGTCATTCACACGGCTCTGTGGACGTGCATTGTGGATAAAAGGTTAGTTTCATACAATTGTTATCAGTAAAGTCACTAGATAAACACAAAAAAAGGAAAGGAAAGGTCACAGCTACCTGTGATCCACAGTGTGACACAGGAAGCAGAGTAGAGCTGTCGTATCTTCAGAGCTGCAGACACAAACAATGCCCACACATCCTTGCTTTGGAGAAAGGAGATTTTGAACCTATTTCATGCTTTGCATTTGACCATAGACCAAGCCACTGAAATGAAACAACTTGGAGGCTGCTACGAAGCTCCACTGGCAAAAGAGCAAGAGCAAGGGAAAGTGCAGTTGTCAGCCTAACAGCATCTTTACACAAGGGATACCTCACTCCCAGGCTAAATACGGAATTGGAACGATTACTTCATTAAACCTCAGTTTCTACAGACCAAGAATTAAAATGGATTTCATAAGTTTGAAAACATCAGGGTCAGTCCAGGGATTCAAAATTGTTGCGTCTATCCAAGCAAAACAGAGTTTTGACAATAAGTGAAAGGAAATTGTGTTACTGAGCGGCAAACACTGCCAGTGGTGAGGCTTTATTACTCCCCACCTGGAAGTTAGTACAACTCTAGCTTTAGTAGCAAGTATTTTTAGGACCACACTAACTCTCTAAGCAATGACGCAGCAAAGTGGAAACAAACAAACCCTCTGAGAAAAGATAAGGATAATTGCTCCATTTGCTTTGCTACTCTGTAGCTGTGTGACAGTCAATCAGCATGAACTCTCTTTATTTCAGCCAGGTAGAATTTGAAGAACCACAGGAACTCGATTTTAAATAATGATTGATGATGCCAAGTCAGTTTAAGGGAAAGAGGGTTTGCAGGGACAGAGAAATTTCTGCTGAGCTGGGTGCTACACTGGTGGGGAAAGGCAGGTGGAACACACACACTTCCAGTGTCACCAGATCCCACCAGACCTCCAGCAGCACTGCCACTAACTCACTTTCAAGACATATCTGTCCAATCATATATCCACTTCAGTCATTTTTTACCATGAGGAAGTTCATGACAAAGTCTCTAGAATGAGTTTTCCAACACACAGCCTGTTTAAAAACCAAAACCAGCAGAAGCAAAATCCGGTGCAGTAATCTGACATATACCTATGTTCCTCTCTCCACTGCTCTAAGCTTTGATTACCAAGCTGTTTATCGTGGCATAAAAACCACAGAGTGAAAGAAATTCTATGAAGAATCCTGGCACTGTCTGAACTGCCACTCTCTTCCAGAAACTGGAAGCCAGCTTCAATCGACTTTGGTATTTTCAGGGACACGGCTGTGCTCTGCCCAGCTCCATTTAACTTTATAGACCTTCCAGAGGCAGGGGGGAAGTCAATGCAGAATCCCAGTAATCCCTCCTCCAACTCTATGACCCAAAAGCTAGGGCAGACACGTGAGAAGAGGCTGCTGCTTCAGGCAAGCATTTGCTCCCTTATCCCAGCCTAAAATTTTGAAAGAACAGTTTTCACTGAATTCTTCTCAGTACTTGCAGGTAGACTTACAGCATCAGTCTGTGATTGTACATATACATATGCTTGTACATATACATATGCTTGTACATATACATGGCACTGGGGGCTGTTTATAAAAAGGAATAAAGAAATCAGATCAAGAACCAGAATCATAAAAACCAGGCATTTAGAGAAGCTCTGGAAAAGCTTTCATGCTGTACAAGTATTCCAACAAAAACATATTCTCTTAAAAATTAGAAAAATAGATCTGGTTTAGCATTTCTATCTTGGAGACCATTTTAAAGGYTGACTTCTTCTTCCAGTGATTATCAAAACTGTAAAGATTTTTTTCTTTCTCAAGACATTTCAAAATGTCTGTGGTAACACAGTCCTTGTATAAATCCACAATCATCCGCAGAAAAATTCAAACCTAAAATAAAGCCACTTCTTCTATGGTTGTACGAGCTACAAATAAGGATGTTCCTCTGAAAACTGCTAAAAGCAATTGGCATAGGTACACTAAAACAACAGTTTTGCAGTCAATTTCTAATGAAACAAGTGTATCAAGCACAGATGTCTCCAGACACCAACATCCAATTTTCTCCCGGCCAAAAATATACAGAAGATAAATATTATCCCAGCCTGTTGGAGTGCACAAAAAGTTCTGTGTTCTTCGTCCTGTTTACTGAGACAATGTTTCTGAATTCACTTTATTGGTGTAAACATCGCCCTAAGCAACTGGAAGATTATGTTTCAGGAAGAACTGTGTTTGCAATATTGTGCAAGCAGCGTATCCTATGACATTTCTATCCTCTGTTACTTTCATGCAATTGATGCACGTTTTCAATACAGAACTTGCCATTCTGGTAAGATGGATATGTGCCAGTCAGCAGTGAGGCAATATAATAGGAGAACAGAAASAAGTTCATCATAAGACATTGAAATGGTAAATTTGGTTTTATAGCACAAAATTTCAATTAAAAAGCTATGAATAGTAACACCAATTTACTTCTGGTTGTGTCATGTCACTTAAAAGAGTTTTCTGGACTTGATGAAAAGTGAAGGACCCGCAAAATTTGTTGGGAGCGAAGAAGACAATGTGACTCGAAACCTGAAATTTCTATTAATGTTGTCAATCCAATTTGCAATCTCTGATGAGCCCAACTGAACCCCCAAATTAAAAATGTGGTCTAGCTCTGAATTTTGCACTCTGCAGCGAGCTCTTGTTACCCYATGACATTAAGAAGCCTGCACAGCACTGGTATTGAAAGTGGTTTAACCATGGCCCCCCTGGTCCCCTGCTCTGCATCCACRAGTCTCTCCAGCTTGCCAGAGGAATAACTAGTTCCTGCAAGGCTCCACCGTGCTTCCAGTGCTGCACCTGGGGGCAACTGCTTTGCTACTGCCTCAAGACATTAAGCCTTACAAGAAACAAGCACTCTTGGAGCCCTCCAGCTCTTCCTGTGCTAAATTAGAGATGAGACTKGTAGGACTGGTCAGACACTTTCTGCGATAATACCAAGAGGGTRTTGCTATCCAATGCAGTGAAACCAGCAGCTTCAAATGACAAATATAAATGATAGCTAAAAAAATATGTCTAATAAAATGTGTGAAAAGTGACATTATGATGTAGGTGAAGATGAGGGAAATGGCCGCGGGTGAACCCAGAGAAGAGGTGGTTTGAAGTCTGCAGCTCTTTTTTAAAAGCAGATCCTACAGCCACGTTTCTCTGCAGTTGTGCATGTTCCTAGAGTGGGTGGTTCTGTGCAGATGTTTTTCTAAGAGAAGGTACTARCCCAAAAGGTATCAAAGACAGAAAATAGATAACAAACAGATAACAAAGCTAACACAGCAACACTGGAGTGGCGTGACTGGTGGATATCRCCATGGGCCTCATGGCAAGTGGTAAAGACCAAGAAGGCATTAAGCTTCTGGTTTAAAACCACCCCTATCAATTACTACCAATCCTGCAACTCAAAGCAAGGATAACAAACCCATCAGATTTAATCATACACTGATTTACTTCAGTTTTCCAGGGCACATCAACATGCTTTTAGACAGGAATCCTACCTGTTTCTGCGCAGCTTTCACCTGGAACATGTCACCTCATCAAGATGTTTAACACGCCCATTGCARCTGGAGCTCATCCAGCTGTGTTTCAGCTCTATTGGTCGTGAAGCTTGACTAAGATATAAGTTCACCAAAAAGCATTATTATCAACAAAATGCCCTTGTTGCCCAGAGAGGTTGTGAACTCCCCGTCCCCGGAAGTGTGACCAGGCTGGATGCGGCTCTGAGTAACCTGATCTAGTGGAAGGTGTCCCTGTCCATGGTAGGGGGCCTTGAACTAGATGATCTTTAAGGTCCTTTCCTACCCAAACCACTCTATGGTTCTGTGAGTTTTCCCTTTTCTGCTCAGTTGTCATGGTGTTGAGCCCTGCTGGGGAAGCAGCAAAGCAGTGGGACAACAGAGCAGCACACTACCCATCCCTGTTACAGTGCAGGGATTTTCCACGTGTGAAAGGAAATCCAAACAAAATGCGTAATAAGTTTTTGTAACCACCCCCTCATCCAGAAGTCTTCCAGGCATTGAAAGAATTGCTAAAATGACAAAAAAGAAGAAAAAATACCCCAAACCAARCAGCCAGTCTTTGCTCAACAGCAGCTACTGTGGTTACTCTCAACAATCAGTGTGGACGCAAAGCTGAAGCATAAAGTGCCACTTGAAATGATGGGAGATTTTACAAGGCTAGAACACCACAGGAAGGCCAGTAAGTGTTGTCCTGGTCTCGTATGCAAAGAGTCAAATTGCATTTGGATTACTGCAGCTCTGACTGTTGTTTCTGAAGTTTTCTAGAGAAAGTCTGCTGTACTTAGATTAGATTATCATCTGACAAATACGGCAGTACCTAGGGTAATCTTCTGAACTCCTCTGATGGTGTTCTGATATTCACCAGTTCATCCCTGAAAGAGCACACACCACGGCATGATACTGCAAGTGCCATCTCACAGGAACCAGAGGAGGAACGTCCCTAAAGAGGACTCACCGGAGTACCCTTCCCACCTGCTTTTCCGGATGAACTTTATGCCTCTTTCTTAGATCTTTTAAAAGTCCCAGGTATAATTTCTACTAAAAAAATGTTAATTTTGGTCTATGCAGTAGAAGGAAAAAAAGGTTTTGAGTCTCTGAGAAGAAAATGTGCTCTGAGAAGAAAATGGCCATTGTGCTGTCTTAACACACAGGCTGTTTTCTCCTTTCCAACMTCTTGGTCCTAGAAGGAGGACTTTTAAAATCAGCACTCCCAGGATTGTAATCTACAGAGCCAGGAGCCATTGTGCAAAMAGAAAAATAAGCATCAATTCTGTTTTCACTTGCCAAGTAGCTGAWGAGAAATTTGCAAGTCAACAAGTGTCACTATTTCTATTCAGGTCAGTATAGTACTGTTTAACAAGSAAGAACTCACTATAACCACATTATTCCTAAAAAAGTAGGCCACCTTTTACAACCTTTAGGCAAAGAAATAAACTTTCTCTGACTCTGCAAGGAATTAGTGGGAGTTTTATCTCCATGAGGCTTGACCAGCTGCAAGACTGTCAACCAGGAACTTAAAGAAGCTTTGTATACCCCTATTTGAGCACCTAAGTAAGCAGACCAAATGCAGAGTAAATATRATGTAGAACTTAGGGAGTCTGTTTCTGAAAGTGCTCATCCTTGTGCACAAGAACTCTGGGATCAATGTTGCCCAGTGCTTTCCAGTTCACAGGACTAGTCTTCCCAGTTCTCAGGGTCCAGCAAAACTGCTGACATAGTTGCTGACACATTTCCAAGATCAGGTGGTGGAAAAAAAGGTCACAGCAGCAGCAGTCACTAYGAAGACAAGCCAGGGAACTGTTTCCATCTCTTTTATCTGTTCCCTGGGTCTAAACATTGTATGTTGTTACTACTCAGAGAAGGTTTTTGTTTCCTCCTGTCCTCCTCTGCAGCTTACACACTGTTCAAACAATGATGTTACACTATTTGCTTCATGCCACAATCTGGAGCCCCTACAGCTTCCCAATCTTCCCTTCCTAAAGTTGTCTGGAAGGGCTCTTCTAGCATGAGAGATGTGTTCAGTCACCACATGTCAAACATGTTTGCTACCCTGGACCATCAAGCATTGACCCTCTGTCAATTTAAAGCCATTCCCTCTTGTCCTATCACTCCAMGCCCTTGTAAAAACTCCCTCTCCAGCTCTCTTGGAGCCCCTTTAGTACTRGAAGGTGCTTGAAGCCTTCTTTTCTCCAGGCTGAACAGCCCCAGCRCCCTCAGCCTGTCTCCAGAGCAGAGGTGCTCCAGCCCTTTGAGCATGCTGGCCTCTCACCAGCAGATCTATTCCATCTTTACATATGTACTTCTTAGATATATCAAAAGGATGGTAATTTTGTGGGCTGGGGGSACTGTAAGAAGCCAGGAATTAATTTAACCAGAAAACCAGATCTATTAGTGCATTGTTTTTATAAGCACATCTTAGGCAGAACAACATTTGAATTTATTGTTTCGGYTAAAAAAGACCGCTTATTAATGCCAATTTTGCTTTAAGGCTCTGAATTAAAAACAAATCACTCATTTTTTCCTCTTTCCAATGCTTGAAGTTTCAAGATGCAAGTGGCTTGTAAGAGACTGTTCCAAACCCAAGAACAGTTTGAGGAATAACATATAACAAAGTTTCTTGAAGACAACTTTTTTTTACTCCAAGCAGCTGCTGCAGAAATTAACTCTAAGTCTCAGTCTCATACAGAGGAACACATTTTGAGCTGAAACTGAAAGACCTGTTCTCTGACAACTTTTGGGGATGGTTGCATTTTATAATGACATACCAAAAGCAAATCTGTTCACACACAAATTTTACAACAGTAAATTGAAGACAGAAATTAAAATACGCATTTCTTATCAACGAAGATAATATGCTCCAAAACAGCAATCACAAAGATGGGTTTAGCATCATAAACAGGTCTGCACTGATCCCCACACTTATGCAATCAGCACTATCCAAGGAGAAATTCATAAAAAATTTGCAATAAGTGTATTAACTTAGAGACAAAAAGTATGTATAATACATATTATATATTTTATATATAATACTATGTTACATTACATTATGTTGTACTATATACATTCTCTATTGGTAGAGACAGATTGTTCTGGCTGTGTGTCATGGAAGCCAGGCCGAAAGTTCTCTTGGTTCAGTAAAATAACTTTGTCATAAAAAAAGCCATAAAAAAGACAGATGTTAACATAAATTTGTACCTGAATGTTGGGATTCTGCCCATTGATATCTGCTTTTGATAGGTCGGGGAAGTTTGGGAGATCCAGGAGGAAAGATCTGGGTCCRTCTCTTTGCAAGGACGTATGCCCGTTCTCCTGCCTGAAGCGCTGCTTAGGGAAGGGCCGGTGGGCAGCCTGGAGATCGGGGTATTCTCGTCGCTCCTCGGGGTTCAGGGTGAAACTGTCTTCGGGAGAATGGTCATCTGCAGTCAGTGTGTTCTGGGGAAGAAAAGCAAGGCACTATAACCACAACCGAGAGCGTGCTGTCCTGCCAGCGCCCCCCTTCCTCTGATGTCTGCAGCCTTACAGCACCCAGACCCCCTGCTCACTACTGAAACACAAATCTGTAACCAGCTGACACAAGATCAAACTGAGTCATGCGTGGGGGCTTAGCTCTTCCAGGCTACTGAACCATTCCAGCCTTGTGGTGAGCACCTACACATGGACACAAGCAGCAGATTTAAAACAAACCTAGAAACATGAGGCTCTGAAATAACYCCATGGAAATCAAATTGTGCCACATTAAACGTGTCCCTAAAATGGTGAAAGGCATCCTTCTTACAAATCGTTTTAGCTTGCTTTGTTCCAAAGTGAAGSAAAAACACCGACTGTTCAGGCCATGTTGAAATTTATGGCATTAAAAGATCCTACCGCTGAGCTGGCAACCGCCCCTTCTCTCCCCTCAGTCTGCAACAACTTCCATCTCGTCTCTGTGTTCCTCACCCAATTTCTCTGGTCTTGAACATCTGAACCTTCCTTCCTCTGGGATCTCATTTTCGTGTTTGCCTAATGGTGGGATTGAATTTCACCAAGCTGTGGGTCAGCGGTTAATGCTTTTGTTATTGTTGAGCGTACTTTCGGGTTTTGTAGTATATTACAGCAGGCTGCCTCTGAACCAGTAGCACTGCTGCCACTGCCTTTGACCTCACCAAGGAGACACATTTAGTATCAAAACACTGGCTCCCTGGGTTAGGACTGGYCTGGGGACTCAGGGGAAAAAACAGCAGAGAAGTCCAATCTTCTTCTGGCTACAAAAAAAAAAAAAAAAAAGCCATGGGGCAGATTCAGCACAGGTTTTGGTTTTGACTCAGCTGAAAAATTTTAGCTTGAGGTCTTAGTATGACTGCCTGGGGAGTTTTTATTTTCAGTTCATRAAGAGACAGCAAGCATGGAGAGGGTAAATGTTAAAGACCTATCTTTTAAAACAAGCACAATTAAAGTGGAATGGCCACATGTGGTTCTGGCTCTAGTGAAGCATATTTTTGCCAGCATTTCTGGTTAAACGCAATCTCCATCCAGCTCCCCTGGTTCAAATTAAGCCATAGCATACCTTCAGCAAAGCTCCCAGATAGATAACAGCTCCAAAGCCTTTTCTTTTATTTTGTGTTTGTTTGCTTAGAAGGTTCTAAATTGACCTTTAAAGGGATTTTGCAATATAACCTGTGCACATTACAGGAAAATATTCAGTTAAATAAATATACAGTTAAATATTCAGTTATTGAGTTAAATAAACTAAGATTGAAGAGTTATTCTGGGACTAAGAGAAACTGTCTCAAGTAAAAATGAAGGTGGTTTTCCTCTCCCCTCCTTGCTGCACTCCATTTGTAAAGAGCAAAATCAGATTTAGCAGAATTAATGTCTTCGTTTTGTCATGCCCAGAATGGTTACACTCTGAAAGTGCCAAAAGGGCAATTTTATACATCTACAGCAAGATACAAATTCTGAATGAGTGTATGTGTGCAGTGCTAAAAAAGTGTGTGCTCCTAACAGCCTGCATTGCTCAAAGGCTAAAACATGGGCACTCCTCTTTGCTGGAGACCAGGAAGGGCTTTCAGATGCCTTTGGTGGCCCACCCATTATTCAGTATAAAGTGGAAAGCAGATCACACAGCAGCAAGCTCTGGGAAACGAAACTGAGGRCCATTTAGCTAACTCTGGATTCCCTACTCRTATGCTAATGCTTTAACTTAACACYTTTCAAATAGAATTTAACTGTAAACTTCTTGGTGCATGAGGATTAAATGGCTTTTCAGTTATGTCTGACTAACAAGAGGGTGTAATTGTGCTGTGATTAAATTACTTCAGTCAGGAACCAAAAAAACAAACAAAAAAATGTGGTACTTAACTACTTTTACTGCGGTATCATGTCCATAATCTTACCTTTATTGAAAATAAAGTAAGATTTTATTAAAAATWATAAAATTCTCACGTACAATTTCATACTTTCCCTATCCGCTTGCCACTTCAGGAGCATCGTGATTCTCCACATCAACACAACAAGCAGCTAGAGCTGGCCAAGGCCTTTGGAGACCCACATCTAACTGTCTGATAAGACTCGCTGTGTGATCCTGACAGGTCATGGTCTGTCTGTGCCTCGGTGGGGATAACAGCACTTCCCTTCCTCACTGTGATGTTTGCGGGGAGCTCAGCAACTACAATAATAAGGGCTATATAAAAAGTTTTTAATAGTGTCAAGCAGATGGAATATCACATGGAGTTGGTTAGGAAATTGTCATGGTGAAGTAATGACATCAGGCTGATCGGGCCCACTACCAAGCTGCTCGGGGCAGGGACTGTCATTAATTACAGACCGAGCGAGATGGGGCTGTTCGACACCGGAAAGAAAAACGGAGGGAGGACAAGATAACTGCCCTATCCTGAAGGCTGCTGCAGGGAAGGGAGGATGGACCACTCTGCTTGCTCAGGGTGGACGTGACCCAGAGACCCCAGTTACACATTAGGTACACATTTCTGATGCATCGACAGCCAAGCCTCAGAGCAGACTTGAGTGGGACATGGAGCTTGACTTTAGGAGCAAGGTTGACTAATGCCCGGCAGGAGTGACACAGGTTAAAGAGAGTGTGCTCTGCCTAGAGGCAGTGCCGTGTCCCTCACAGTCCCTTTCACACCAGGACAAGCCCAAGATATGCCTCCTTGGCTTCTGTGTCATACAGCAACACAGGCAAATGGAAACGCTCCACATGCGTGATCATTCCAGTTACCTGCTCATAACACCAGGAGTGAAAGACCATTTGTTTCCAATTAACAAAATTAATAGAATGTCCATTTTTTAGCAAGATACTTCTTGGTGTAGTGCCTAAGCTGATTTGCAGTATTATTAGAAATGCGTATTTCTGGTAAAAAGATAAAAGAGGCTGCCACAAATAAAAGTGAGCTTGAATTGCGTGTGAAGAGAAGAATATGCTCACCCTGTGCTACTGCATTAGCTCTGCAAAGGCTCTTCCAAGACCCATCCAGCAGGAAAAAGTGTATCCTTATTCCAATGTCAGCATCCTTTCTCAAAAAACAAGTTTTGTGTTCCAAAGCTAATAGATGAATTTTTTTTTTCAGGGGGGATATTCTTCTCTTCTTATTTCTATGTTATTTCCCATGTTTATATTTCACACTATTTTATTCCYGATGCTTTTGGGAAAGCAGTGTTGCTTGCCTTCCTTTAAAAGCTATGTCACTTCATTCAGAACTACTGACTCAGTTTCTTTGAAGTTATGACATTTCTAATTCAGGCACACTAGTTTCTTACTCAAATGATGCATCTGCTCTAAATATTTTAAGATAAAACACTTTTTTCCCCTTCATTTAACAGGATTATTCACAACATTTAAACTTTCCATTAAGATGATTTTAAGAGGTTACTCATGCTGGCTGTAAGCTACAGTTCTGCAGCGCCATGGGATCAGATAATTATAGAAGTTCCTAATATACAAACAGCTTAGGATTTTTGAGTGTTCCAAGTGTGGACAGTATAGAAGGGCAGGAACATATTATCCATGTGACAAGGCAACAAAATAWACCCTTGAGAGAGAATCTGACATACTGTTTGCATTACAGAATAACACACCTTGCAACCCCCCTCTCTGAAAAAAGGGAGGGCAGTAGGTCAGTACATATGAATGTCTTTGTGTCCATCTATAAACCATGAAAGAACAGCAACTCACAGGGATTTTGTGAGGATAATTTTAAACATTGGTGATCCAGGCGGGACTTCCACTGTGGGAGCCTTTAAGGCACCCAGAGCCAATCCTGCGTGCACAAGAAATGTTCTGCCTGATACTGCAGTTTAACTCTTCAATAATCAGATGGGTATTTTAACACCCTCCTTGGCCTTCCCATTGTGTTTCTCCTTCTGTCATGACAGACATGAGCTGCAGGGAAATGTACTGTTTCTCTTCCTCACAGAGAAGCTAAAGAGAAATGGGAACTTGTAAAAATACCAAACTAGGGGAAAAGGGAATTTCTCTACAATTTTGGCAACCAGTGAGTCCATCTCCCTCCTCTCTTCCTTATTTTAATACCATTTCCATTCCATACCATACCAGTTCTGGAAAAACAACCAAGATAGAGAATAAGTGAGGAATGCCTGTAGCTACAGAAAATATTCTGAAGCAGTTGCCCTTTCTCTGTCCTTCATATTTGTTACCTTCCTTCATTCACTCCCCGCTTGCCAAACTACGGGCACATTTGCAAGCACTGCTAATTATGGAGTTGAGAGGATTTTGGAAAACGAATTCAACTTATATTCTAACAGCTCCCAGGCAGCAAGGGAATCTATTACTAAATCCYTGCTGCAGCTACATTGCTTTCTCATTTCTTGTATACTCCTTTGAAATATCTTGTAAAATGATCTTGACAAGAGGCCTTGAATTGAAAACCGACAGTCTGTCACTGCACTTTCATGATGCACCTGTACAGCATCTTCAACCACCAGCAACAAGGAACTTTTATTTATTAGGAAACTTCACAGACGCTATAAAAGATTATATTGCTATCAGAGACAAAATGAGGCCTGGGGCCTTCACAGAAAACCATTATAGCCATTAGGACTGGTTTCATTTCCCACCTGCCCAAACAGATTGTTTTCATTTTGAAGGCTGTCGTGTGTTTTCAGGTTAGTGCTAAATGATCACTTTAAAATTAACCGGTCTGGGGAGGCCAAGTAACACACCGGGATACTAGAGGAGACTTTCACYTCCAGAGATCCAAGATGTGTAATGAACTTGGGTGATCCAATTCCTGGAGGTTTTTCTTTTTTTTATCTRTTATGAGTATAAGCAGCATGGGACCTATCAGGATGAGGTATGAGGACAGTGTTAGAGAAGCAGGCAGTGAGGGTAACAGCTGAGAAACATTATCAGAGATACACAGAGAAAGATTTCTTTATGATTAATGCCATATACAGTCCAAGCAGTCAGACAGAAAGTCAGACCAGAAAGGTGTCAGATCAACACTCACCTACTAAGATATTCTCATTTTTTCTTAAAATATGTTTGCCCCTCACTCACACATAGCAGTGAAGTGAAGTGAAAGACCTTATTTATCTTTAGAAAACTGCACAAACTAATTGTTTCAATAATAAATAGTGCATTTTARATAATCACTGCTAATAAATAATTTAAAACAGATGGCATTGGCTTGCATGTACACAGTTGTTTCAGTAAGCGGCTCCAAAATAGAGCATCTGCTTTAAACATTGTGCAAATAAAAGATGAATCACTGATTACACTTAGTAATAATAATGATAATAATAATAAAGTTCTGTTAATCATGATCTATTTTTTARGGGTTCTCTCTTATTCTCCAGTTCTCCAGGAAAATGAGTAAAATGACAGCATATCCAGTCCTAACTTGCAGTACATCTGCCTGTGTGACTAAGYGGCCATGGAAAGACCAAATCCAGCCATCCCACAGTGTACTCCCATGGAACAGATGAGCTTCAGGGGCTGTATGGCTCTTGAAGTGATTTTGTCTCTATGGAGAACAGGATGGAGTCACAAATACTGTTGCAATTAAGAGAGCAGATTTCAGGGTAGGCATCGATCTGCAGTCGCTGTTGGAGCAGCAGTCTCTGTAGGAGATGYTGGGTGCCAGTGGCAGCACAGTGAGGTGCTTGGGATGCCCCAGTGCACACCCAGTCCCCCACAGCTGGTTTCCTGCTGTATGCTGAAATGGCTCTCAGGAGCTGCGTACAGCAGAACCAGGATCCCACAGCATCTGGGCACATTTATGGCAGAACCACAGCTTTCGAATTTTAGGGTTTCTGCGCTAAAAACTTGCAGCCCTCATGGCTACACAGAAAATCCTGAATGTGTAGCCAGGACGTGTGGCTGCAGAGAACCTCGGGCTGTAGGGTTGAGGGCCCCTTCACATCTAGGAAGTCCCAGACAGCTCTCTCGGGGCACATGGCCAACACTGCGTCAGGACCCTCCACGGTGAAGGAAAAGGCTGTTGCCCTGTTGAACCTTGTGAACTGATACCTCCCAAGTGCCAGAGCAGCTCTAACACCACTCCTCCCCCACTGAGCCAGTTTGCAGTCATCTAGCTTTGGTCCATCCCTCATTCAGATTCTACTTGGGGGTTTCTCTCACTGAGCTCCCTGTCTCCTCCACATCGTCAGTAAACAGGGTGTCCACATCTGAATGGCTCTGGCAGACAATATTTTCCCCTCTGAGCTTAAGGAGAAAACCAACCATATTATACTCAGATCTGGCAACCTTTCGCTACATGTTGTGGACACACATTTCACATGACAGCTATTTTTCATGCTCTGTTGTTTGCTTGTATTTCATGTTTTCATTCAGCTGGAAAATACAAACAGTATGGTTCAGCTTGGACGTGAAGAACTGCCAGTTTGTATAAACACTTTGATAATAGAAACTTGGTGGTGATTACAGCTCAATGTCTGCTGGAAAAAAATAGAGGCCCTTTAGCAAATTTTCTAATGTAGTACAACACTGGTGCTTTGTTCTTCAGCAGATACTCAGCCATCCAGGGGATGGCCAAGCACACAGAATTAAATTGTGTAGGGCTCTGACAGATGCTCAGTGCCAAGTTTTGCTTGTAGTTAACAGATATTTTCAGTTGCCTAAGCTGGTGGTAAACATTTAGTTGTTCTTCACGACTCTAAAGATCTTCCCTGTAATCACTGCCTGGCTGGAGCTCTCCAGACAGGACATACTGATTTACTGGCTGAACAGGCAAAGGTACAACTGAAGAGTAGCCCAAGTACGCCACTCCAATAACTTGTGGTGCCAAAATGCAAATTCTCTGAAAGTTCTAATTCTCTCTAGGCTTTATTAAAGACTGGCATAAAATCAGTAGTAAAATAAAGCTTTAAACAGAATTCACTTATACCCTGGCTAAATTTAATTTAACTAGTCTAATCTCACCCTCATCTCATCTGAAATCTGCATCATAATTTACACATTAGGTTCCAACAGAATGTGAAGATCTGCCTTAAGCTGCAATCAATACTGCAAAGGAAATCCAGAATATTAATACTTTTTCTCTTTACAACTCTTTGGTCGGGCTTTGCAGGTCAGCACACACAAAGTCAGTGGAAATGAAAGAGAACAAACATACATGTTAAGTTATTTTCCTGGGTTTTAAACTATGTCCTTTTGCAAATTTATTCCACTAAATCACTATGGCTAGGATTTCACTAGGTGAACCAGCTCTAATAAACGAAGTTTTCATCTCTCCCTAGCTAAAAGAGTAACCTTACTTGAAGCCTTTTCAATTTCCAAAGTTGCCTTCAGCTGTTAGTTTTCAAGAAACAGCTATTCCCAGCCTCTGTGTCTCCCTCTCTTATGCCACTGAATATCCACCCTATCCTTTCAAAAGTGCCTATGACTCTGGCTGTGTTAGCTGGCAGATGTTTTTAGAGACTAGAAAGTGTTTAGTCCCTGTGGACTAAAAGTTACATGATGACTTCATCACACAAGCAAAAGCTAATAACGGGAAAGCAAGAAAGCAGACAAGTGTTATATTCCAAAAACATGATGTTTCCTGTGCTTCTGGCAAAGCTACTTCTGTGCCTGAAAACAGGCAAATCACTTGAGTCCTGATGCTCAAAACACACACACCACTGAATCGCTGCGAGGTAATTTATTTGACTCTCCCTTAGCTGCCTTCCCCACCAATACTCACCTTCCTTTGGATGGAAGAGAGAGGGTGAAGGCAGAGGAAAGGCAGTGTTTGTTTACCTGCAATATCTATGCACCAACTCTGTGCCTCACAACACTCTCTGGAAGGGGTTGTTACTACACCCAGGAGCTTACAGCAAAACAGCGGCAGAAATGTGAGCGGCTGCCTCAGGACCACGCACCTCAGCTCCCGCAGGGAAACGCTCTTTCAAGTGCACAGCTTTACCCTCTCCGTTTAGAAAACTTTGGAGACTGATACAGGAGCAACTGGAAGTCATTAGCATAAATGGCATCTGCACACACAGGCAATACTTGCTGTGGTTTCACRTCAAGCCATCAGCAGTGGACATCATGCCCTCTCTCTCTCTCTCTCCCCCCGAGCCGCCCGAGTGACAGATCAGGAAACCAGAGGAAGCAGATACACAGGAGAAAGGCCTCCCTCCAGTGACACGATGGGGAAGAAGAGCAAGTGAGCAGATAGGCAGCACACTGTGGCAAGACACTGTGAAGACCCTTCTCTGTCCAAGAGGGGAGAAAGGATTTGCCCTGGAGAGAAGCGTGGGGTTTTTGTATTATGAATTCTATGCATGTATATATAAATTTTCTTAGAACAGTAAGGGAGGGGGCTATTTCCTAGAGCTGATTAAAGAAGCATGACTCGATTTTCAATTTCAAACGACTCGGGGGGCATTCCAATCGACTGCAGACAGGAAATGAATACCATACATGCACTGAACAAGGCAGATGCTTTTGAATCTGACACTTACGTGAAATGAAAATATCTTCATTTCTGTCTCCCCTCCGCCCCATGATCACTAGTTAGTTCTGAGCTATTTTTAGGATAAATGGTTTTATTTTTCAAACTTGTTATAATCTTAGCATGTGCCCGAAGCCACCCAGACGCCACTGACAATAAAGTGTATGGGAGCGGGCCAACTGCATCTTTAGATTAGTCCCAGCAGCCCAACACAGCAGCAAGGTAGGAGAGGAAAGATAAGCAGCTCAGTTTTGTGTATCCTCACCTCCTCTGGTGAGGAAGAGAGATGGGACCCTGGTGGATAAGACAGACCCCAGGGAGGGAGAACAGCTCTATACAAAGAGAGATCCCAAAGCAGATACAGCAGAGACACTGCAGAGCAGGTTGGAAGAGCAGTTTCTGGTAGGCTGCGGCTCAGAACTCACTTCCAACTACTTAACTCTGCTAGAGATAAATATATATATTTTCTCCTCGTACAGCTCTTACAAGCAAACTGCAATAATTGTCATGGGAGTATTACGGGGTTTATAGCCCAATATAACAATGTAATTGTGGCTCCTTTTATCAGTGGCAGCAGTGCGTATTGGGGAATTGGCACAAGCAGCTCTTTTCCCCCGCTTAGTCCATATGTGTGCAAACACATGATTTCAGCTGCATACTCCTCTTGTATTTTATTGTGGGAATACTTAAATAGGATAAAGGAAAAAAAAAAATCAGAGAGGTGGTATTAATCTGGCCCTTACTCTGATGTTATGCAAATAATGAGTTCGTTTTATCTTGATGTTAAGACAGCCAGAGCTATATTCCTAAGAACATGAAAAAATGATCCTGTTAGGAGACAGAAGAAGAAAAGAGGGATGGGTAGGTGAGAAAGGCAGCTCTGATTTACATGATTCAAAAAGCCATGAATGCCAGATCAAAGAAGAGCAGGAATCAAATTCACTGCCACTGAAGGATTTCAGCAGCTTTTTCAGAGCTATTGATCTCTCAAGGGCAAACTCTTTTAAACACTAGGTGATGCCTCTAACTAGCCAGAACTCCCACCTCATACTGGCTGAGCCTCTCATAGTTTGCTTTCATCAGTTGGGGAAAGCAGAAACAGCCAAGACRCCGCTGTCTCTGGGTTCGATGACACAGCAGAGCACAGAAAAAGCACGTGTGCATTTTCTGCACCAGATGCTGCCTCTCTAATGGCCATCAYGGTAATGTTAACTAAAAAACCAGATTCCTCACTGAGGAGCCATGCATTTGGTGACCATGGAGTGCTTGGTCTGAGGGCAGAGTGCTGCCACCCCGGTGAGCTCTGGGCAGAGTTTGTTTGCTCAGCACTGACTTACAGAAAAATATAACATCACCTCGTATTTCATGTGGGATGAAGGTGGAATAAGACATCTGAGATGCTACTGCAGCTCAGCTGGCAAGCAGTGACTTGTTCTTGGGTTTGGATGCACAGGTCTAATCTGACCACCTAGAAGGCACAGGATCCAACCCTAAATCAAGTCCTGAGCTGTCAAATGCACCACGGATTGGCATCTTCCCCCCASCCCTTCCCTTCCTTGGGTCAGGTGTCTTTGGAGCCTGGTAGACAAGCTTCCAGGTGTTTTGCCTTGTCAGGACACTTCAGGATCATGCCTTAAGCAAGAGCCACTGGAATTGGGTGCAGTAAAGCAATTTAACCTGATGCAGCCCCAGATGGTTTCCTAAGAGCTGCCTTTGGGCTTCTGACGTGGATCCCCTTGCAGCAGGCTCATTGGTGCTGCCATCACCGCATCCCTGGGAACACTCCCTTCATCCACACTTGCTATGCTACACACATGGCTGCAACAGCATATTGTGGGTTATTTGTCTCCTTCCAAGCTCTGCTCACGTTTTGAAACCTGTCTGTTCACACCAGCACTTACCACAACTTGGTACTCTAAATATTTTCAGGAAATAGATTTCCTCCTGCATGTTTGGATCAAGATCTAGTGCTGCTACCATTTCAATGCCCATCAAAATCTCCAGGACTCTGTCAGGCTAAACAGCTCATTTGAAGCCTTTTGTACCATTGTTCTGATATGCCTGAAGACACGGGCACAGTGTGGCTGCCCCAGGTCCCTTTTGAGACATATATTCACAAATGTTAGACACGTACATATCAACCCCTCTATTCTTTCCCAATAAAAGCCTGGACTCTAAAGCACAAGGTGAGGAATAGATGCTCTACTGGCCAGCTGCAGYGAGCCTTTCATAAATGACACGAGGATCAACCCCTGTGAAGGAAAATGATACTCCAGAAGCTCTGTCCTGACAAACATCTGTTTTCCTATTGCAGAAAGGAATAACAAGATAGGAAAAGTTAAATGCTGAATGCCTAAACAAACTGAATTAAGAAGAGATGGCAGGAGTAATGATGGATGAATTATAAACCACCTGCAAATGTTAAAGTTGCCGTACTCTTCTGCAGACCATTAAGTCTATACTGCAAACCTCCAATAGACAGGGACTGTGCTCTATAAAAATCATGATGAATTCAGGCTTGTTTTTATATTATGGAGGTCCTAATCCTCCTCCTCCTCTGCCTTTGCTCTATTGTTACAACATCAAAGACCAACTGCTGGCCAAGATACAGTCAATATGAAAAGGGCGACCAGCAAATTTACTGCTTGACTTCATTCCCTTTAAATGGAATAGGCACCATGGCCCTTTTTCAAAGTCCAATCGCAGACATATATCTTTTTTATTGGACATCATGTACAATAAAGTGAAGCTGTAACTTGGAAAAAAAAATAGAACACCTTAAAAAAATCCCATGAGGTGAACATTCCTTTATAAAAATATCACTGTGGTTACATGTTTTGAAAAACTCCGGGCACTCCGCAGGGCAAAAGGCATGGACTGGCTAGGTTATAGTTTAGCTAAGATGCATATCCCATGCCTAATACTGAGTTGGTTTCAAATAAAAAAAAACCAACCAACTAATAAAAAGCGATATATTTAAGACAGAATGCCAGTGTCATTCAAATAAACTGACATGGCAGCATTCATGTCACAAGAATCATTAACTGCTTTGTTGTAGCCTGCTCTGTGCAGTGAACCTTTACAGRCTTCTTCAGTCCAGAGAATCTTAAAATCAGGAGCACAAAATGCCAATATACACACTGCATCTTAAACAAGTCCAGTCTGATTTCTGAGRTAACTTCCAGAGACACTTTCAGATGAGAGTTGTATCTGTAGACACTAAAGACAGGGGCAGTCTTATTGCTCTCATGTTGCTAAATAGAGGCTAAATAATTTCTGGCTATGAAATTAAATAGTGCATAAACAATTCACATGATGCAGGAGGTGAATATAGTGGGGTGTTACAGAATCCACAGTAGGCAGCTATGGTTTAATTTTTTTTTCCAAAATATTAATCCTTTTTGTTTCTTTGGGTAGCTGGTGCAAACAGACATTAGTAAATATCTGGTTACTAATGTTATACCTAGACCAACCCCATATCAATTTTAAAATCCTGCACTGAGGTATGTGGCAGGTGAAACCAAGCAACTTTATGTTTTGTTATATCTGTAGTAAACTTCAGCAGCTGCTTCCAGTGGAGTAATTACGGTTTCCTCACGGCAAAAACTGCTGCTGGGTTACTTCTAAGGCAATAAAAATACCAAAGCTGTGTAATTAATTTTTGAAGCACTAGCTTAAAAAATAGTTGTCTTATCACTAGGTCCTCTTCACTGTTCTTTCTGCTACAATTGCTCTGCTGCCAGTCACCTCCTCTTTCCATCACAGCCTACAGCACAGCTCTTCCAGTGCAAGGACCTTCTACTCAGCATTCCTGGGCATTGCTCTACTAGAGAAAGTGTTTCAGTCGAGTTTCCAACGTCGGTACCTGAGCACCCAACTCAAYGGGAATGCAAAGGCAAGATGCCTGAAGGGAGCATTCTGGAAGTTAAACCTGGCCCATGGACAACAGGGACTCAGTAACTGCTCCTTGGAAAGGGAGGAATCCACTCTTCTTAGAGCAGCCTCAGCGGCAGAACCAGACGGGACACTACTTGGTTTTTATAGATACTTACACAGAACTCACTGGTTCTGTCACGAGAAGTGATCTCAACAGCCATGCTGGCAAATAGGAGATGTTAATCTTCCCAAGGAAGAAGAACTACTGTGGAACCAACAGTCCGGGGTTTTTCAGTGCRATGAAACATAACAGATGGAAATTAACTCATGCAATGTGAAGAAAGCCACACGCCAAGGCCCAGCTCGTCTTTATGGACAGAGGTCCCGATGGCGTGTGCTATGTCCTGATCAGCTCTGTAGAAAAACTGAGCTGTGAAAGACTCATATTCAAGAGGATCTTGGCTCTGCAGCCAACGCAAACCATTGACTTGTCTTGCTTTGTGGAAGTCAGCGGAGCAAAGTCAATTTAAACACACTGAGAACGCAGGCCTAGCATGGAGGCATAAAAGCCAAGGGATGTTTGAACTTCTCCTGCCTTTCAATGTGTACTGACTCCACCAAGAGTGGTGAGAGGAAGATTTCATCTCTGATTTTCCTCTCTCACCTTCAGGAGCAGCTCTATACATCAAAAGCTTAGAGCTGAACAACGCCAGGCCTGCTTTTGTCCTGCTAGACTGCTAGAAGAGAGAAATAAAAAAGATATGACCCATGGCTATGAGTTCTCCAAGCACTTGAAAAACAAGGACAAAAGGATAAAGGAACTGCTTACCAGTACCGCCCACACCAGCTCCTCTAACCAAGCATTACAGTGCCACAGGAGTGACCACTGTGGTGAGCCATCCCTTATTACAATAATAAGTTACATTTTGCTTTGTTTTCTTTCTTTTCCTGGTATTTCAAATCGAAAGTACATGGAAATACCAACACTGGAAACATTCTGCTCTTGCTGATGTACCAATGAGCTCACTACGCTGTTTCTTGGAAATGTTATTCGTCTCTATGCTTAGGACTATGAATTTAGCCTGGCATTTACTGTCTTCAAAACTTGTAAAATAGGCACAATGGTYGTAAAGTGCAACAGTAACCACTGCATCACTGAGTGCTTCCTTCTGCCTTTTACCAAAGCACTTTGTATTTTTGACATTAAAGTTACACTTCATTACTCATTTGTGACAGTGCCTCCATTCAGACTGGAGACACATTGCGCTACACATTGCTCACAAGCTACACCACAACACTGCAACCTCAACCTCAGCAAGCTTGGGTTGAGATTTTAAAAGCAGAACAATGGAAAAAAATTATACCACTGAAAAAACAATACTTGTAAAAAGTCATCTTTTTGATGACTGAACATTATTCAGTCAATTCAAAAAGCTTTTAAGCGGTGTAGTCTTAAAGCAGACAGCAAGGTAAGAGTCATAACAAAAAAAACAAATMAGCACTAACCAACACATGAAGAAAACAAACGAGGCACAACTGGGTACTACCACATCTGCTTGCAAGGAAGACTGGCAAACACACAGAAGAGCAGAAAGCAACCAAGTCTGACAGCTAAACCCGCCAAAGCTGCTAACTCAGGATGTAAGCACAAAGCAAAACTACATTGCTTCAATTTCTGTGTAAGGAAACATCTCAATTGTCTGTCTATATGTTCGAAATATGAGCGTGTTTCAAGATTTTAAAGTGATGCAGAAGAATGGAAGCATAAGAAAAGTACAGCAAAATAATTTCCTAGCATTACTTGGACTCTGTGCACTTTTATAAATAAAGGAAAACAAAGGAGAAATTCTTAAGCATGAATGTTCACAAATCTGTGCATCTTAAAAAACAAAGAGATTTTCAAACCCATTTTTCCTTCCCACGGGAATACATACCAATGACTGGGTTTTCAGAAGTCATCTCTATCACATATGATTTCAGAAAACTTTTCAAACATATATATTAGGCTGGCAGGCAAAGCCTGCATCGTCTGCATCATTATCAATACTACTGCCTTCTGCACTTCACTTTATAGAAAGTTTTCAGCTGCACTGACCTAACACAGCTGGAGTTTTCACCTTACTGACAATTCTTTCATTGTTCTTTGTTYTCTTTGAAGGTGTTTTTCACCATTTTGGAACAGTTCAGCATTGATTACTAATATAGAGACGTAGTAGACATGAGTAGAGACAAAAGAAAAACGCTGCATTCAAACCACAGTTCCCAATTTACATTCAACATAACCTGGATTGGTTTAACAGATGTCTCCCCAGCAAAGGAATTCCACAGCAGAGCAAGGYGTCAAAAAGCTTCGTATGCTGAACCTCTAAGTACTGGGGCTCAGTTACTTACTAGCAGGTCATAACAGYTTTGTTACAAATCACAGGGGAGTACACACAGAGACCAGCACCAGACAGTACAGTGATGATAAAATCGCTGGGGTCCTAGAGGCCACCAGCACAGCTTCAGCTCTAGGCCTCCTGTTTCTGTGGACAGCTGGAATTAGGAAAGGATGGAACAGGGGAATGTGACTGAACATAAGGGCAAGGGGTCAGTAGCAGTGTGGTTGTATCRCTGTTATAGCTACCATGGACCAATTGTGTTCTTCCTGTACAGAACTTCTCTACACGGTCAACAAAGACTTCAAAACAAAAGCTACCCCAGAACTAGTGCTGGTTGTCCAAGTTAGATGAACCAATGTGGAAAGTACCAAGGCAGCTCCATCCAGGATCTCTGTGTGCCCRTGCCTGGCCTCTCTACTCTCACCAAGGGCAAGCACTACAGCTCTAGACTTTCCCAGGAGCCAGTCTCAAACCTACCACTCCTTGCGTTGCCATGAGTCAGTCACCCAGCTGAAGGGCTCAAGGCCCTAGTAGCAGGATTCCCTTTAGCCCCTCTGCCCTCACACACAGCCCCAGAGCACAGGTAAGGATTGACTGAGGGAAGAGAAAGGCAAAAGGAGGAATGTCGCTGGACCTCTCCCTGTAGTAGCCACTGTGTTTTGTGCCTGGCTCCAGGACCATGGGGATGGACATGAAGACACTGTGATGGCCCAGAACACATTTACAACAMCACACACTCTGCTTTTTTTCTTACAAATAGCCCAATACTATAAAGAGATGGAAAATATTCTACATGTTGCTCAAAACAGAAATAAATAACTCAGAGAGACTTCAGTACGAAGCATTAGGAAAAAACTGCTCTGAGCTATAGCTACAGAGACAAAATTGAGAGGCACCTTGTGATTTAATGCCAGGTATTTATCAGTGATGATCCAAGTTAAGCAGTACAGTAGCTGTTAGCTGTTGASCTGAAGAGATGTTCAGCAAAATATGCCTCACCCCAGCATGGTAAAACTTAAAGCAGGAAGTTACATTCATACCTGCCTAACATTGCTCCTTGCAGCCATAAGTAAATACAATATTCTTGGATATGTGTTCTGAATTATTGCAGTAGTCTAAGATACTAAAAATCTTGCCACATCCTACCCTGAAGGTGTAGGAGCTCTTTTCCACCAGGGATACTTTAGTTTGCTAGGAAATTAATCGAAGTGATAGGTATGAAGAGAAATTTAATTAATACTTTCTGGAGTTTTCCTGGAGCCAGGTTTGAAGGGTGCAAGAATCTCTCCTGGGAGCAATGGATGCCAGAAAATGGTCCTCTGCTCAGTGCAGCAGTCYCAATCCTTCACCCTTGTTTCCTGTTTTATCCTCTGCTTCCATGCATGCAGCAGCAGCACACGTAAAGCTAATCACCCTTCCTTCCCCCTCGATCCTGGAACAAGCCACAGCCCACTAGCAAAACCACTAAAGAGCACACATAATTCTCTCCCTTGGGAGATGAGAGAATGAACTGCACATGGTCTAAGCCATTGCTAAATCTCAGTGCATAACTGGAGGAACATGTGCCAGAGGGTGAGCTTTAGTTAAGAACCTGCACGGCAAAGCCTGCTGAGAACAGGCAGGTTGTGCTGTCACCATCAAAAAGCACGAAACAGCATCCTCTGCCATGAGGAACCACCTCACCAAAAGAGGCTTTGGGTTGCAGAGAATCGGCCTGCCTCATTCACGAGCCACCTGCTCTGAACGCTATTCACGTAATGCATAAACTTCTCTTATGGCAGAGAAGGATTTAGTGTTCGTATTAAATATGCAATGTATGTTCAGTTACTGGCTAAGGGCAGTCTGCAAAACACGAAGGCAGAACGTGGAATCGACAGTTTTTCGAAGATGACTTAGACGATTGGTTCCTGTTAGAACTAAACAAAGGTAAAGCTCCAGAGCTCAAATCAGCTTTAAAAAAACTCAGTCTAAAACTCTCCCAAAGTAAACAGCCTGAGTCCTACTTAACCGAGGAAGCCAGAAAGCTGAAACATGCCACTGTATCTGACTGGAGATCGTTTTGCAAATTGCCTGAATGCAGTACAAGGGTCAGCAGGGAYGCACAAGCCCTGAAAAGACTGAAATGCACCCCAGCAAAGGTAGCAGACAGCACACCATTGCTAAACWTCTCATCGTGTCGAGCTGGGGACCTTGGGAGAAAATAAAGAGCTCAGCCCCGTAAAGGGCTCCTCACACAGCGTGGAGAGCGACTCTTGTGCAACCATTTATGAGCAGCAGAATGTGTTTCTTCTGGTAGGGCTCAGGGAGCGTTTCCGACACGCTGTAATTGCTTGCACGCTCATTGAAGAGGGGGGCCAGGGCAGGAGCAAGGAGATTAAAAGAAAAAAATATCTGTTTACAGCTTTGTGCTTCTTTTCAAATTATGTTTTCTTACATGGCTCCAGTTTTAAGCACAACTACCGAGTTTCAGGCTAATGTAATACTGCTGCAAGTACCGCAGTGGAGAGTCTGACTTCATGTGCTATGGCATATATTGTTGGTGGCTCTGTTACTGCCTTTTACAAGGTCATTTTTCTTGGTGTGGGAACACTGTTTTTCTTGGTGTGCAAGGCCTGCTATGGAAAAATTAGAARTGATGGGAATAAACTTCTCGATGAAATATTTTCTCTCAGAATGAAAGCACAGATTTTAGAGCATCGTAAAGTATTAAAAATGTCTTCCAAAATTTATGTTCAAGCCTTCCCTTCATTTTAGAACTATGTAAAAAGATAAAATCATACCCAAGCTGCATTTTTCCATATCTTAACATAGCGTCACTTGCTGTTCTTCAGAAGCAGAAGTTTGTACTTCTTTATTTCATAAATATACTCCACAATAGCTTCTGGATGCTAATTAAACTAGACCTACTAGAATTCTCACCAGAAAAAAACTAAAATCTCCGCCCTCCCTAATTCTCCTCTCCCTCCCTCCCCCCCGTTGGAAGAGATGGAAGGAGGGGAATAAAATCTGGTTGAGAAACACAAGGCTGATTCCCTCCCATAACTCAAGGCTGTGAGCTATTTTACAACTCCAATGTGGATTTCCCATTTTGTGTTAGCTTGCCCTGCCACAACCCAGTTCTAACGGCAGCATGAAACCGCAGCCACGCGGAGGTCCAGCAACCATTGCTGCGGCAGCGAACCAAGGCGGCCTCTGCTTGTGTCTCACCCATCCCAAAGAGGACCACAGGAGTGCACCAGGATTTTCTCCTCACTGCTGCTCCATTACAGCCAGCCACAGCAGCACAGGACAATCCCAGACATCTGGARTCTCTGGAGGCACACACAGCGTGGGGAAGAGCACCAAAGGGAAAAATAAGAGGGAGGAAAAAAATAACTTGTTTAATTTTAGGATTGAAGAGGTTCTTTTTCCATATTTCTTTCATCTCAGTCTAATTAATTGCAGGGGTTAAAACAACTGAAAGACCAAAATAAATCAAAATCTATCCTACAAAATCCTGCCTTCATTTGACGGACCAAGCAATGGGAGAAAGAGAAGCTCTTCCTCCCTTAATGAATCAGACTTCAAATGCTTACAAGTCCCTATTTTAGACTATTTAAATCTCCAGCAATATTTTAAGATTACTAAGGATYCTTCCTGAATCTGTTTTATGTAAAAAGGACCCAATTCTGACCACTTTATTTTGCAAACAGACTGCCTAAGTCCTAAAATACCATGGCCTGCATTAATAATTGCCAGGGGCTTTTGATACAAATTTGCCATGTCGAAAGACATCTATAAACAGTTGCAGCAAAGATTACTCTTTCCTGGATTTGCCACAGTTCTTCAAACRGTGGCATCAAATGAAACACTGACCTAGTCACTTCTCACAATCGCTCCTCTCCWCAGAGTTACCAAGACAGAAAAACCCTGAGAGATTTCTAAGTGCTTATATCAACAAGTCTGACTTTGTGCTGTTTTGTTTTCCACATTGATTGTCCCCCTGGGAGCGCAGTGCACTAGGATTTTTCATTTCACCTCAGCACGTGCCATGACACAGCCCAAACCCCAGCAAAACCAGAAGATCCCAGCAAAAACTTGCCATCGCGATCTCCATCGCGATGCTCTGAATGGAAGCATCTGCCTGTCAGAGTGCAGCTTTCTAAAGCAGGTTACAGGATTTTCCAGCTAGCAATAGAATCCCTGGAAGTTACAAAACCAGAGAATTGATAGACTTCCATCTGTTTAACCAATTGCTCTAATCAATATCCTTTCCCCCCATAATGTTTTGTACAGACACAGTCTCTCAAATACATAACTGCAGAATCAATTCAGTTGGGAAGTATATAAAAATTTCAATTCTACAAATGGCAAAACATTATGAAAATATGAACTGCTAAAGCTATCACGGTGCTCAAAAGCACRGAGTTTATTAAGGTAATCTGTGAAAAATCACTGCACAAAAAAATTCTTGAAGTCAACAATCTACAGATTTTCACGAGAGACAGCCATCTACAATGATAATAATCTAGGATAATTATCTGAAGATGATTTTCCCCTTGTTTCACCCTAACCTTACAACAGTGCTCTAAAAGGAGCTCCTCAGGGAAATGGCATCACCCAGAGTTCCCACTTGCCCAGATGTTTCTCTCATTATGTTACAAGCCTGTCAAGAAAAGGCAAATTCAGGGTTATTCTAATGATAGCAAACACCTCATAAAAAACCTCTCCAAATTTACTTTTCCAAGGAACATCATTTTAAAACGCATTTCCAGTGCCCATGAGGAAAGAAAGCATCATTTATAAAACATTATTACCAGAAATCTTGTAGATATTAAAAAAACCATCCTGGAATGTCAAAGGCAGTGATAAAACTGCAGCTCAAAACAGAGACAGCGTTACCCGAAGTGCACGGCTGAGCACTCCCAAGCAGGACTCCCACCAGGTTCAGCAGGAGGTTTTCTGAGTTAGGGGGACCTGACTCSAGGTTGTGACTGGGATGTTGAGCCTGCAGGTCAGGGTTCCCTTCTGCGGCTAGTGGATTCATTTTGTGGACCACCAGCCAGGGATCCCATGCAAACAGCGATCAGTACAGCCTGCATCGTCCTTACTTTTCCTCTTGCTTTATACTCTGCTGGTGTTACGRTTCCCACCGAGGCGACAGAGCGGTTTATGTAAATTTATGGTGATAATAATTATACATTTTTCTGTCAGTTCTTTGCAAGACTTGGCGGTTGATTTTTAACACCTGGATACAGGGGAAAAAAGCTGGTCAGGGCAGATGCAACTGACCAGAGATTTACAAKCTTTGTCTGGGGATCCTGGTGATTCTCCACCTTTGATCACTGTCTCCAACCATTATAAATGAATGGTAACATGTGATACTGAATAAAAAGAATCACCCGCAAAAATATGGAAACAGAACAAAAAAAAAGTCCTTTACCTCTGTCAGACATAATACACYGTCGGCTTTCTTGGGAGAAGACCTTCAAAAGACTGGAATGGGCTGTCTGGGTCACAAGCGCTGTCCCTCACATCACAAGCACTTACCACCCTAAATTTCTTGCCTATTTCAGGACTGAATGTCAGCCTGTCTCTTGACACTTTCCAAGGAAAGCCATACATTTTGTTCCCGTATTTCCCAAGACCATACACCTACATGTTCCCCTCTCGCTCTGGGGAATGCAGTGCCCTCACAAAGGGGTGCCCTCGGTGGGACACGCCGTGCCTGACACGGCTGCTTCCATCCCTCGCCTGCCCCACAGGCTCCCCAGGTGCGCCGGCCGTCGTCCGCGGCGGGAACACGCGTGGGAGCCGCCCCGACGCCTCCCGCACGGCATCGAACGGCGGCGCGGGAGCAGCCCTGCCTTTGCCACCTCTGCCCCCGACGGCGCCGAGCCAAGGCGGGCGGGGGACACCCCGCGCGCGCCCGGGGAAAGCCCCGGGGCGGGGGAACCCTCGGGGCCGGGACAGGCGCGGGCGGCGCGGGGAGGAGCGGGCGGCGGTCGGGGCAGGTGCACGACGCCGGCCCCCGTCGGCCGCCGACGGCCCCGGGCGACGCGGGAGGGTGGTGGGGGAGGCGGGGCGGCACTCACCTGCCGCTGGCTGAGGTTGCCGGCGCCCGTGGGGGCGTGGGGCTCGCCGCCGCCGCCGCGCAGCACGGTGATGTGCAGGGTGAGCAGGAGCAGCCCCAGCAGCAGCAGCAGCTCGGCCGCCAGCCGCACCATCCTCTTGAGCCGGGCGGCTTTAGGGCCCCGCGGCGGCGGCCGCGGAGGAGGCGGAGGAGGAGGAGGAGCCGCGGCGGCCGCCGCCGCCGCCGCCGCAGCCGGGGCCGCCGCCGGAGCGGCCCCGGCCCCGGCCCCGGGAGCCGCAGGACGGGCGGCGGGGAGCGCGCCGCTCTCGGCGTCGGCGGGGCGGGCGGCGGGCGCGGGGCAGCGGCGGCAGCAGCAGCAGCAGCAGCAGCGGGGGCCGCCGCACCACGGCGGAGCCACGTCGGGGCGGGACGCCGCGGCCGCGGCCAGAGTCCCGGCGCTGCCCGGCGGCGGGCGGCAGGTACCCGCGGCCGGCGGCGTCTCTGCGGGCAGCCCTGCAACCCAGAGGCACCGCGGGCCGTCGGAGGGAGCGAGCGGGCGGCCGAGCCCCCGCCGCCCCGGGGAGCCGCGGCCGGCGGAGAGCAGCGGGGCTCGGCGGCCGGCGGGGAGACGCTGCGAGGACGGGGGGAGCCGGGAGCGTGTGTGCGAGGGAGAGGGAGGAGGGAGGCAGGGCGAGGCGGGGGGGCCGGGGACGAGTCTCACATGGCGGGGAAGCCGGGACGCTCCGAGGGGAGGAGAGAGCTCGGGGCTATCGCCTCCCTCCGCGCGCGGGGATGGGGGTGGCCCCTGGACCAACTTCCCCCGCTCCCGCCGCCGCGTCCTCGCCCGCCCCGCCGCTCCCCCCTCCCCTCGGGACGCCCGTCGAGGCGTCGCCGTGCCCTGCCCGGCCCGGCCCTGCCCGCTCCGCGCTGCCCCGGCCCCTCGCGGCGCGCCTGGCACGGAGCGGGGCGCGCCGCGACCCCCGCCGGCTCCCGGCCCTCGACGGGGCGGCTGCGAGCTCCCCGGGGGAAAAGAGAGRCAGATCGCTGCTTCCCTCCCTCGACCCGCCTCCTCCTCCTTCTCTCTACCCCCTGGCTCGGCCGTGAGAAATGATACGGGGGGGCGGAGGACGAGGGGCTGCCGAAAGCTTCAGCTGCCCGCTGCCCTCCCCGGGAGCTGGATACCTGGCTCCATCTCTCCTCTCTCTTCCCTCCAGTGCCCTAGGGCTGGCAGGGGCAGCGCCGCGCTCTCTCCTGCCACCGTGCGTGCGTGTTTGCGAGCGGCTGCCGCGCCTCCTGGCTCCTGCTGCTGCTGCTGCTGCTTCCAGACCCACTTTCTCGCCCCCTCGCTCTGTGTCGGGAGAGGTACGTGTCGGGTGCTTTTATACTGCCCTGCCTCCCTCCCCTGCTGTCCTCCCTCCCTGCTCCCCCCCTTTTCCTTCGCCCTCTCTGCAGCTCCTGCTCCAGCCTAGCGTGTCCCCCCCCACCCTGCGCCCCTCCTCCCTGTGCCGACCTTCTCCTCTGCAAGCCCTGCTTTGCCAGGACACCCCACGGCAGCTCCCGCACCCCGTCCCGCACACGGCTGCACCTTGCGTCCCGACTGCCACCTCCGCTCGGCTGGGACGGATCTGCACTGAAGTGACACGTCCCCTTCGTCCGGGCTGTGCRTCCCGGTGGGATGCCGCTGGTCTTTGACACTCCTCGCTCTTGTTTTTCTTCCTCTTCGTTGCTGACTGTGTCAGTACAGTGGAAAAAACTTTCTATCTCAGATGGGAGGCCCTCAAATTTAAAAGTAATGTGGACTTGAAAATATGTGAAAATGAGGGTTGGATTATCACTTGCTATAAGTCAATATCTCAGCGTCCGGTCTGAGGGAGATGAACCTCTTTGTGAGTRCTCAAGGTGCAGCTCAGTGTAACAAGAACAAACACAGCTCAAATCAACTTGAAGCATATATAAAGCCACCTAACAGAAAATGGGAGTTTTGGAATCTTTGTTGTCGTTCTTACACAGTTGGGAATGTTATGTGTAAAAATGAGGATATGAACAATCGGGGCCTGTGTGAGTGTGTGACAGCTGGGAGGCTGAATCGGTACCAAAGTGTCTAAATGGGCAAATTGGGGAAAAAGCATTCCCCATCCAAAACATTTTCACCCGGAGACGAATGTCCTCCTCAGGGTTCCTACAACGTAAGGGTGAGATGTTCTTCCAGCRTGCAGTGGCCTCTGGAACAGAGGCACCTCAGGGGAGCCTCAGCCCGCAGTGTGCCCCAACTGGAAAGCTGGCACATTTGGGGCATGAGGAAAATTGGAGCTCATGGGAGGTTTCTTGCAGGTCTTGGTGCATCTGAAGGCTGTGGTCATGAATGAGTCAGAACAATGTCTCGTACCCTTCCAGCCAGATAGGTTTCCCTTCCAGTGATAACCACTGTCAGTGATTACGCAGGAATCGGGCAAGAATATGGTTAAAATAATTGCACTGGAGTATCATTAAAGATGTGACCAAAAGCCACAAACCCCAAACCTTCAGATTTAAYGATTTTTAAATCCACAAACACGTTCCATGTTAGCACTGCAGTAAGAACCACCAGCACAGGGGATTGTGCAGGGCAGGGACTCCCACGGGGCTGCCCTGAGTGCGTCAGAGGTACAACTCCTCCGTCTCGTGGAGTCTCTTGTTGATAAATACCCAGTGTGGCACTGATGCTCTTGGTGCCGGGTGAATCACACAGAGCTGTTTGATATTGCATAAAGTCATAACAGCCTGTGGGACCGTCATGTGGCTTTTCAAAAATGTGGTGCTTTTTTTTTTTTTTTTTTAACCCAAACATTCCTTGGGCTAATCAAAATATTGAGAAGATAAAAACACTGATGTACTTCAGCTGTCATCGCTCGGCCTGGGCCCTCCTGCTGCCACCATCGCTGTGATCCTGGTGCCAGGCGTGGCAGCGAGCAAAAGCAGGGCAGGTACGGGAGGCAGCCTTGGCAGCCAGGAGGCACAAGTGTCCTCCAGGTTTGCCAACGTCTGACCATACCTAGTGGCTGTCAGTGGATCCCAGCTGTTGAAGAAAAGTGGAAACTTGGCACATGAGTTCTGTATTTCAGAGCTTAATAGTACAAATCGACAGCCAGAGCGAGACTGAAGGCTCGTAATGCGAAACAGTCTGAGTGACAGTCTGGTGAAAAACACACACATGGATCTGCTGCCGAGCTCTGGGTAATGCAAGTTCTCCCTTGCCTTACGAAACTGAACCAGAAGACATCTTTAATCCAGATGAGAAGTGCCCGTGCTGGTGCGTGTTTCCTCGTGGCACATTAATGCACTGAGCTGTTGTGCAAAGCCAGGGAGGGACGGAGCAGCGCAGCTCTCATCTGCGAGTGGATGGCAGCGAGATGACAAAGCCTCTTCCCRCTGGAAAAAGTTGGTGCAAAAGGCACTTGGGTATGGCACTGCTGCCTGTGTGGCTGTGCTGGAGGGGGCAGGCAGGAGAGTGTGCACACACGTGCACCGGARATGCCCGTTTAAACGCACAAACACTGTTCAATCCACGGATGACTTCATCGATGAATCCAGACGGCTGAATCACCACCCATAAGGGAGATGGATTTAAAAGCAAAAGGGAAAGCTTGCTTTTCCCAGCTGGGTGGACACTTGCTCCAGCAGCCACCATCTAGTCCCCGGAAAATGAAATCAGGGTTCACGTGGTGGAGGAGATCCATCACTTGCCCTGTGGATCCATAGCTCCTTCCCTGTGAAGGTTCACAGCTCACACCTCACCCCTCCACCTCCAGCTTTTACCTTCCATTTCTCTTCCCTCCAGTGATAAAGGCAGACTCAGGTCCTGTGCCCTCCCAGCTCCTCGCCAGTGCCAGGGAAATGCCCAGAGCCCAAGCTCTTCAATGGCCAGCACAGTACCCAGTCAGGTGGTGCAGCTCAGCTCATGTGAGGGCATCAGTAAGCTGTGGGACCTCACCTGATGTCCTGCCTCTCCCAGGCCTTGCAGATCCCACATTCCTCATTGCACAGCTTCAAGAGCAGGTTGTGGCTGTCCATGTTACAGCCTCCACCACACGGTGAGAGCTCTCTCCCAGGGAGGTGTTTCAGGAGCCTGTTGGCTACAGCTGTGACACTGCCAGATGAAGGGCCCATGGCCTCCTTTACACCAGCCTGCCAACAACAATGCCTGACAGTTGTCCATCGCCAGGCTCCAGGCCAAGGAACTCTGTCCAGGCCTGAATTTGTGATGTCCTTGCTGGCATGTCCTGCTGGTGGTGCTCCTGTCTCCTGCTGTGACCATCACAGCTGACCACCCCACGTACTGTCCACCACACTGCCCGGGGCCAACCCCCCTACATCACTGTGCAGGCACCTACACTCGGTGTTGAGTCCCGAAAAACAAAATATTGCCTAACTGAGACACAGCACGTGACAGAGGCTGGGTGGTCCAAGTGACTGAAACGAACAGTAGATTGATTGTACCTGGTCAAGTGTGAAAAATCCTCACTTTGGATGAGTGCCACCAGGTGACAACCTTCAAGGCCAACACAAGAATTGCTGGATAAGGAGGGGAGAGAAAAAAAATGCAGTATGATATAATATAAAACAACTCACTTTACATGCTTTATCTCAGAAGCAACAAGGACCACTGGGTTTTATGTCACAATATCATGACTCACTGGGGTCCTACACTGCAGTAGTCCCAGCACTTAAAAATTATTGGTGTTTACCTGATTGTCTACTTTACCCCTTTACTGTCCATCCTGGTATTGCTCCAGATCTGTGGAGGCTTCCTGTCTGTAAGATCTGACAGCTTTTCAGAGAAGCATTGCTGGTCCTCAGYCTGCACCCACTCCCAGGATGCCATCGTTTCATCTTTAAGCCTGGGGGTTGCTTTAAATTTATCAGGGATGAAAACCTGGCTCCACTGAAGTCATTGGCAAAGCTCCCATTGACTTCAGAGGAGCCAGGATTTCACCCTAAGACGCTTTGTAGATTATTGGTGAATGGAAAGCATACGTCTGGCTTCTCGAGGGTTATTATTGTTGGTGGTGACCTCTGCTCTGGCAAGCATTGAGCAAGGCTGGGTTGAGACAGATGGTTAAAGCTTTCCCTACYTCTTCCCCTGCTTCCTCACAGGGGCTTTGCTTTACAGCTCATCATCTTGGATGCTGCTTATCAAGGAATACCTTCCCGTCGCCTGCCGGTGGAATTTAATGCCTGTTTGCCCACATTCCCCTTCCCCCAACGCCAGCAGATCAGCAGATAGGAGACAGAATGGCTGATTAGCTTCTAGCTCCAACCTCTTAGCCATAAGCTGCAAATGCACACACAAGGGTCTTCTCTTAAAAAAAAAAAAAAAAAAAAAAAAGGAAAGAAAAAAAGAATAACATTCCCCTGCAGGCAACCTAAGTCTTTCTGTGATGCATGGTTCCTTTATCTCAATAAATTACAACTTGAATAGTAACCACCCTCTTTTTAAAAGAACTGATTAGCTTAGGGTTCTCCATTTTCCTGCTTCTCCTAGACCAGTGCTTTTCTTCCCATCTACGTATTTTGCCACCAGTTGGGGGTCAAGATTTCTGCATTCTGCAGTGCCTGTGTGACAGGCTGGAAATTCAGCAGCCACTTTATTAAAACTTGAAGCCAAACCGGAAATGTATAATGAGTCTGAATTATGGAATATGGAAATGGAGAAAACAGTCCAGCCCAGTTTCCCARCTGTTAGGTGGGGGGTTTTAATACCAAATTCTGTTTGTTTTACACTCTGCCACATTTTCGCTTTTCAATATGCTGCACATTTTTGTACTGATGATGTGCAACTGCACTGGAGCATYTGCCAAGCCGTGGCAGTACGGGACTGTGGGAACCAGCATGCCAGGCGACATTTTTCAGAAGTGCCCAAAGACTCTAAATTCTGCTGACTTTCACAAGAGCTTGCCACAAGGCAATTTTTGCCTCTTTAGAGAAATACAGTGAAACCAGCAAACGCCTTTCCTCTGAACACAGTTTTAGCACCGCCAGAGTTGGTGTGGCGGAGCCGAGTGCTACGAACGGAGCAAAGGCTCCGACGGCTGATTGAGTTACCTTGGTTCCCGGTRGTTTTCTGGCAGCTGTGCCAGCCATGTGGCAGCGCTGGCCCCCCGGCCCGGAGCAGGGAGGCAGCCCCCTGTTYTGGCAGCAGCGAGCCATTAGATTGGCTCATCCACTAACCTGACTCAGCCGAATCTATCACTAAGTTTAAATTATTAAGTAAAACAACAAATAACCCGGCAGCTCACCCTGTGTGTATGCAGCCTGTCTGCGGGTGCACGGCAGTACGTGAACGCRTCTGGTGGGAGCTAAGAACAGAGCAAGGAGGTGATCCTGGCCCAGCTGATGGCTGAAAAGGCTGTAAATCACCCTGAGGCATTGTGTGATTGAAGCTTGAATTTCCTGATCACTTCTGACAGGTCTTGTCCTATATTGAGCAGTGTAGCAGCCAGCGTTTCTGAGAGTTAAATAAAATAAAGATATAGCGATAAACAGAGCAATTCACACCTTCCACCTCTATGGTTTTCAACCCTTCACTTTCCCAAGGAAAACATCACATTATTGGCTTGCAATTGGCTTTTTTTCAAGACTACTTTGTGCCTCTGGAGATCAGAAACTGAAAATAATAATAATAATAATAATAATAATAATAATAATAATAATAATAATAATAATAATAATAATAATAATAATAATAATAATAATAGAAAAGGAACCAGAAGGCCAGTTGGGGCTGAAGGACAGCTCTGCAGCAGGAAAAGGAAAGGAGGATTTCACAGTGAATCCTGTAATAGTGGATGAGATGAAGGCCTGTCTCCTAAAAGAAGAGTTTAACTGTCTCCATTGCAGGGAGGCCCTCATTCCCTCCCAGAGGTGAAGAAAACAGAGCTCATTTCTTGATGGCTTCAGGTTTTAAGTGTCACCTGGCCTCACCTGAGTGATTTCATACAGCTGTAGCACAGCCTGTGCAAGGTGGCCTGAACTCCTGCTTGTGAGTTGCTGCACTGGCACAGGTAAGGATTTTCCTAGTCTAGTTATACCTCCTGGAAAGGGGATTAAGGGGCTTTATTTTATTGTTTTTGCTCAGTCAGTTCCTCTGCTTGATAGCTGACACTTTGCATTTCCTAATATCTTTGTGCAGCGCTTTGTCAAGTTGAAATTACGCTGCATCAGTGAAACATTTGGGTTTGAAACCTGCATATTCTAATACTTGAGTAATTGAATTCTCAGTGTTGAATTTACACTAAAGTTTCTCAGCTCAGTGCTTTAGGAACCAAATGGTGCTAATGATAAACATCCTCTTCTATAAAGCGAATGTTTCCAGATAAACACTGCACACCACAAGCTGACGTAAGAGGAAAAATGCCACAATCCTGTCATTAGAGAAGGACTTTGTTCAACAAAGGTGGCAGAAATATGGAGAGTGAGGGCAGGTTCCTTCCCTGCCAATTGCCTCATTCTCTGAGTGCCACTGGTACCCCCAAATCTGAACCTGATGACAAGTGCTGTATTCCCCGCAGGGACATCTGAATGATCTGCAACAGGTTGTTTAAAACATCCATGTTTTCTGAGATGCGGGAAAAAAGCTCTTATGGGAAGTAAATCTTTGTTCTGTAGGGATTGTGACAACGTGCTCAGCAAAGGCATTTGGCTGTAAGGAGACAGCGAGAATAGGCTCGGAGTTACTACAGCAGGTGAAGAAATAATTTAAACTAGCAAATGTGTTTAATGCTTTTTATTAAATTGTTGAGGTGTCAAGTTGATTTCTCTTGGGCTAAGGATCGGCAGTTGGATCAGATGCTCCTTCCAGCAGTGTTGAAGTGCAGGCTGTTTGTTGTGTCCTCCCTCAGTGCAGCGTTTCTCACAGCAGTGCCCATGCCTGCCATACCCCAGTACCTACAATACTAACCACAACACCAAATCCTGAGGGACTCCCTGGGGAACGTCCCAGCTAGGAGAGGACAGGAATAACTTATAATGTGCCTTTAAAGGATGACGACATTATGTCAAATGAGGCAACGGAGAAAGAAAACAGAGAATCTGGGGCCTCTCATCTAAAGTATTTAATTCTAAGAAAACCATTCTCTGCTACCCGACTTCCAGTGTGCTGTCTGGCAAACAAATGTGCACGTCGCTGGTGCTCTCAGGCGCAGTTTGTAGCAACAGCTTCACCTACTGTCCACGGTGAGATGGTGAAAGTCAGAGTGGATCTGAATGAGATGCTCAGAGCACAGAGAGAAGCTGCAGAAAGGTGCACAGAGAGAAGCTGCAGAAAGGTGCCCAGAGAGCCTTTGCAGCAGACCTGATGCCTGGTGCATGCCGGTAAATAGCGGCGAGGGAGCACAGACACCTGCCACGCTCTGGGGAAAGCACGCAAACATCTCTCCTGGTCCTGCCAGAAGCAGAAGTTTTGGGCAAAGTGCTGTGGTCGGCTGGAGACACAGGTCTGGCCTGGCTGGAGGCTCTCTTTCTACATGGCTGTGGTGGCTTTACAGCCGTGCTCAGCACTCAGGAGAGAGGGAGAAGGGTTTGAATGTGCAGCACTTTGGTACGTGCGAGTGAGGGAATCACTAGAGATCAAAGCACGTGTTTGTTCAAGGCAGCTGACCTGTCTGTAGAAGATTTTTTCTCCTCTGGCACCCTGAAGACAACAGCAAGCGTGAAACAACACGGCACAGAAAAAACAATACCTGGAGCTCCACCTTGCTGCCCGAGACAGTTACTTGCTGCTAATGAGCGACTAAGATTTTTCTTCTCTACTTATTGGTAACATCCTTGTGCAGTCGGAATTGGCCTCAGGAGGTGGTGCAATCCTACAGAAATCCTCATGGGAGGCTTTAGAAAGACTGGTACAAAACAGGGGCACACGTCACTGTAAACAGCACAGCCCCCTCTGATCAAGCCTTTATAACGTTGTTCCTTTATGCAGTTGTATCACGTAACAGTTTATACATTTTCAGTGCATTTTCTTATACATAAGGTCATTCTTTCAAAATGTGAGGTGTGGGGGCTTACTGTTGCCGTTGAAGCTGCTGGTGTTTTTTTCTGGGTAGCCAACCAGTTTGACCAGCTGGCAGGGCAGTTGGACCAGCTTCTTGCAGTTTGAGTTCCAGAGTCGCCTTTTCACAAGATCAAAAACTCTGAGGCCGTTTCTAGCCCTAGATCCACAAAGCAGGTGGTTGATAAGGTTGCTGGCTCAAGAAGATAGGAAATTTGTGGCTGGGCCCACTATAAAAGGAAATTCTTTTCCATGATTTACAAATAAATGAACTTCAGGGCAGGCAGGATCAGACCCTGTGTACGAAGAATCTTTTTACTGTATATGGAGACAGTAGAGAGATCTTTTTTAAACAAGGAACAACTTGAAATAGAATGAGAAATGGAGAGAAGGAGTGTGTGTGGGGTGAAAGCAAATTAACCCTTTTTTGACTTCTGGTACTTAACCTCAAGTAGCTTTTTAGTAGATCCCCGGGGGAGTTCTTCTGTAAAATACTACAATTTACAAGTGGGTTTAACTACAGCATGTTGCTTCTCAACCACAGACAGACAGGAAAAGATCCAATTGACACCTGCTTCAGACAACAAATGGGACACAAAAGATGAAACTAATTTCAAAGGGTCTATTTGTCTGTCTYTTGTCATGGATTAAGCCAGGGGGGCCACTATTTCAGGATGGATTCTGCTCCCGTTCCAGTCAATGGAAAAAAAACCCCAACCTATTTATGTGAATAATGCAGAACCAGCCCCTTGGTGAGGAAACGAGTTGGTCGTTGCTGAAGTTTTACTGACAATTCTGTAGTAAGCAGGGCTATAGTTCTTCTGAAATGCTCGATTTTCAAGCCAGATGTTTGAAATATGAATATTCACACTTGCAGAACTTTAAACAGACCGATGAAAGTTTACTGAAAAACAATTGGGAATACAAGAATTTTTTTTTAAGAATGCAAAGTACCACAGTGCTTTTTAAAAATAGGTTTTCAATGATTTGATTCAAGTCTAACTCAATTTAGAAAATTCTTCCTGTCTAAAGCAATTTCTTCCTGTCTAAAGCAATTTGTGCGTGTGTGTAAGAACAGAGAAAAATTGCTGAAATTATGCTTTTTAGAAATTCAAACCAAAGGAAAAAAAAATGACTACCTCATTGCCAGTAGTTTCATTAAAGGACATAACGAGATGCCGAAGCCAGAACTCCAAATCATGAATATATTTAACAGTTTGTGTGCAGGGGTTGTGCTTACTGAGCTCCCCTAAACACGTGCCCGTCTTTGCACTGTCTGTTTGGGTCCCTGGGTGCGGGTGAGGTCCTGAGCTGCTCGGCTGCAACCCAGCTCTGCCCGCCCAAAGGAAAAGAAAAAAATCCCCGACATGAACATTTTGGCAGCTCTTTGTTTCAAAGAGAACAGAACTTTGTCTCTTGCTTACTGTCCTTTGATTTTCGTGGATGGTGGATGGGGTTTCCAAATCCCCGTCCCTGCCAAGCAGCAACCCAGATTTTGTGCTCACATACCTACCTGCCCTTAATCCCCTGGAGCTGCGCCGAGTTTGGGCCACACTTAAGCTTTTGGCTGTGTGTTTAATCACTGGGGGGGTTGTGGTAGTTAGAACCTGGACTGTTTTCTGCTGTTCTGCTCTTGCCACGAATCTCACAATCACTTTTCTTTTCTTAAAGCCTTCAAGCTGCTTAAGTACAGAATTTGTGGGATATTTTTTAAACTGGCATTGCTAAGGATGGCATGTATAGAGGAAATAATGAACTCAAAAGGGCTCCAAAGGAGAAGACAAACCCCAGTAGCTGCAGATTTTAACTCCCAGCTCCTCAGCTCTGAGCACTGCAGCCCCAAAGGGGCCTGAAAGCTGCATTTGGGAGTCTCACCCATGGTGGCATTTGCTGATGCAGAGCACTCAGAGTTTGGAGGCCACCACTGTCAGAGGAGGCCCCAGAAACTGGACTGTGTAGGCAATGAAGGAACACCCAAACCCATAACATGTGGTGTGTCACAGAGCAGCAGTTCCAGCACACGAAGGTGATGGTGCACAGGTGCTAACTCTGAATTTCCTGCCTTTTGTAGTGAGTATTGCGTCCCTTCCAACCACGTTCAAATGCCACTAAGAAATAATTTTGTGTTAAATGCTTAAAATCTGAGTTCTGCCCTTTTAACTCCCCACGGTTCCCTGAGGCTAAAGGACACAGGGATTTTATGTCAGTTTAACTCTTCTAGTTTGAGACTGGTGTAACTTAAATACTGGGGTGTAACTGTCCCCTCTCTGCAGGTGGGGATGATGCAAACAAAGTGTGTTGCAATCTGCAGGAGTGATCTATATCAGTATAAAGCAGCTTTTGCTGTTAACCTCACCTTGGTTAGGGCTTTCACTAATTTAACAGTTTCCACAAAAAAAAAAATCATACACCCTGACTGAAATAGATAGCAAACCTATGTGTAAATCAGATATAGGGTATAAAAGGACTGGAAGGCACGGTCATTCCTCCTTAATAATGCAATTAGAGACATTAAGTCTGAAGAGATYAATTGGGTGTGTGTGAAATTCAAGCTGCTGGTTGTAGATTCATTAGAAAACAAAAATAGCAATGGTTAAAGGTGCTGGGTCTGAAGCCTGCGCCAAGAATCCCAAGCAAACTCACCTATATTATGKGACTGCCTGATAAACTGATGTAAACTGGACAGCCTCTTGGGGGGAAAACGAATCTGTGAATGTTTAAATTGCTCTGGTTTGTCTCCTTCCTGGGATTATCGAGTCTAGAGTAACTTTACAAATGAGTTAAGTATGGCAGCTTTAGTTCTGYCTCTAGTAAACACATGGCTATCCTCTCGGAAGCAGTTGGACTACAAACAGTTCTGGTTTGTGGTTGCATCTATAATGGCATCTACTAATGTAGAAACCAGCACCAAGTCAAATAGTTGATACAATCCTTAAAGAAATAGAGGACTTGCAAGAATAACATGAAAAGAGATTTGATACCTCTCCAGTCCACTGACATTCTTTGATTGTTTCAGCAAAATGCCAGACAAAGCTTACCTGGCCCTGCAGAGAGGCTCCTCCTAGAGCTGACGAAATGAGCTGAACGATCATGGCTGAAAGGGCAAAATTCTGCCACTGACCGAAAATTATTCAAACAGTATTAAAACAGTATACTATTAAAAAAGTAAAATAATTAGAATAATTCACACACACACACACACATACATATACAAACCTGAGAAGGGATTGCTAAATTTAGCAGGTAACCCAAAACAGATAAAGCTAAACAAAGCTGAAGGAAAGCAGGAACTTTCCCATGTGAGAAGGGACTTAGACCAAAAGGAAGGAAGGGAGCAGATATACAAGTGGACAGAAAAAGGTCTACTAAAACAGCAACTGGTTTGCACAAAGAGAAATGACCTCTTCCATCCTACTGGACAGAGAGAATGCAGCATCATTAATTGACATGACTTCTGGAACCAAGAAAGACCACACTTTTTAATGAATCATGCCTAGCACTGTAGAAATGACTAGTCTGATTCAGACTGAAAAGTGTTGAAACCAGAAGAACAAAAAATTTCYCTGCAAATCTAAGCATTCTTATGAGACCCAAATCTCTCCCCTGTACAGCACGGTATTAGCAAAATCAGTGGTGTTCCATCTGGTTTTTAATGTGGAATGCTGCATTTTTCTCACATGGATCCCTGTGCAGTTTCTGAGCCTACTGACATTACTTTTGCTTTCCTCAGCTGCCTGTTGCTGCCCCACAGATTCATAAACTGCAGGCTGAAAATCTCCTTTCTAAAGGATTTCAACCCTTGGATCTCAGGACACAGCCATCTCAAGACCAATTAAAAAAAACAACTAGTGATGGGAATGGAAAGATTCTCCGTTGGACTTAATTATCTAGGGCAAGGAGAAAACATCCCTTTCATCCAGGAATTTCATAATTGTCTATTATGGGCTACAGTCTCTGTTTAGAATGAGTGACAAAATTCATATTGAAATAAATGGAAGAAAGATTTGACTCAGGAGAGTTCAGACATTTTGAAGTATCTGATTTGCTGATCACTGACAAAGAGAACATGAGAAAAACAGTTCAGTACTTAGACAATATACTTGGAATGATTGATAAGCCTCTCTCTCCCCCRAAAAACCCAAACCAAGCAAGAAAACTGGGCTGATTTTGCCTGTCTCCACAGTGCATATATGTGTATTTATATGAGAGAGAGAGAGTAAGTTTGCCTGTTGCCCAAGTGGAAGTCCAGGCCGTACAGAGAAAATAAATTTTGCATGTAATTTGGAGGTTTCCTTAGGCTCAGGAATGTGTTTATTTATATATTATTAAATAGAGGAACAGTATAGGAAATCCAGAAATAATCAGCACTCAAAAGACTGGTCAAGGCTATTGTTACAAATGAAGAAATCAGGCTAAGAGACCAACTGTAGTCTGTGCTAGGCTGACAAACTGGATTTTAAATTAAGTTTTAGCTGGAATGAGTTTCTAAAGCTATTTTTAGCCTCAACCATGTGAGAAGCACATGGCTCCATAAATACATTCCCTCAAGAATAAGTTAACGGSGGTGGGGTGTGTGGAAGGAAACAACCTAAACAATTCATTTAAAGTTAATAACTGAGTCAAGAATTTTATAGCTTTGTTTTTGAAACATTTGTCATTAAAGTGTGATTCACTTTTGCAATAACATGCATGCACAGACCAACAGTGCATGGGACAGTGGACGGATGGGAGGGTTCGAATGGGCCTCTCTCAGCATCCCTGGGCCCCCCTGGAGCTCAGCAAGAGGGGCATTGCTCACAGGAGCATTTTGGTGCAGCTGCGGCAGGCTCTGGCTCTGAACTGCCCCACAAAGGAACCTGCCTTTTCCTCTGCTCTGACAGAGAGGGCTTTGGGAGAGTCAGCCTGCATGAAACCCTCCAGGCATCGCTTTGGAAAACTGCACACAAGCAAAAAAGTAAAGAAAAGAGCAGTCACACAATGATGCCCAGACATTTTCACCAAATATACAGGGAGGGACCCACTGAATGCYCTAAACATGTTTGGTCTTCCAGCAGAAGAGAGCTCTTCCAAGAGAAAGGACTTGCGCAACAGAGATCTTGTCTGTTTTCCCAGCTACATCAGCAGATCTCACATAAAGGCCATAGCTTCTCTACAAACCTCCTCTCCTCTGGGCAGAGATAAAGATGACAAAGGACTGGTGCAATTAAAGAGTATCATTATGTCCTCAGTCTGCAAGCGTTTCAGCCAGGGGATGCTCCTTAGCTTTAGAAAACAAAATAAAGAGGCAAAAAATAAAAGAAAGAGATAAATGGGACTATGAGGCTTGTTTATTCTGGTTCATCCCCTGACCCAGGAGGTCACAGGCCAGTTGCTTTGGTGCTGCAGCTCCCTAGGTCTGAAGGCTGATGGGCAAATTCAGTCCTGGTAGGAGAGCAGACACAGAGGACTTGGCTGCTTCTGCAAGAAAGAGGCATTTTGGTTGTTTTGTTAAGTTGACATAGACACCAAATTGCTGTTGTCATGGTGAATTTGGCTCCCACTCTGGAGGTGACCCTCTGAGGGGTCTCCAGGACCATACGTGGCCAACAGGGTCATGGAGCAAGAGCAGCTGGACCYCTGTGCTGATGAAGGGCCTGGAGGACTTAGCTGGCTGTTCCAGTTCTGCAGCTTTATTATTTATTTTTGTCATGCTGGATGGGAGGTGTAAAGGTTTTTCCCTCATTTTTCCTGACTGCTTTGTTAGATTGGATTTGCTCTGGTACACAATCCACATAAAGGTTCAAGTAAATGCAGAAACCCAGAAAAGGGACCCCATTAGCCGAAATGGCAATGAATTGTAGTTTTTGGCATGCTGAAGCCTGGGTTTCACCTCCCTGCTCTATCTGTCCATGTGTGTATCTCTGACTATGGACTTCATTTTCTTAAACTCTACAGAGAAGTTTATCTTTGGTTACTTCTACTGTGGACTACTGGCTGTGCCTCTTTTCAACCTACAGATCAAAGACATTATGTAAAAACAGTGCAATTATGACTAAAATAAACACTTTAAACTCTGTTACTGTGATTTCATCCAGATTTTTTTTCCCTAGGTTTGTATTAACACTCATGTGACTCAATCAGCATTGGTAGCAATAAAATACACATGATAATCCCCTGCTGATCCATCATTTGTACCCAGAAGACTTAGCTGGTGCAACTTGTATTTTATTTCGTTTTCTAGCCTCTGTCAAATGTACATGCCCTTATGAAATGTACATGTGATACTTAGAAATCAAAAGAACAGCTAATTAATTACATCCCACCTCCTCATATGGAAAATGGATCTAAACTAGCATCTAAAACACAATGTGTTTGCTTTAAATAGCCAAATGCTGAGGGACCAGAGAGATCTGTGGGGAATTTTTGGCACCATATGAAGATTCTTTCAGCCCTCGAATCCCCCACCCTTGAATTCTGTGGTGGGTTAGTAGGGAAAGGATATAAAAATGTGGAATTTTTTTTAAAGGCTTTTCTCTTTGTTTTCTATTCTCCTTGGCTGCGCTCTTATATTTTAATACCGTATAATAGTAAGGAACAAGGAGGGTCATTCAAAAATATTTTTTAATCTTTATTAGAAACAGAAGTGCCTTTTGATGCTGCTGGACCACATTTACCTACAAAGCCCTAAAATGGCTGAAAGAACTGCAACCATAGCTTCTACTTAGGGGTTTTGAGGGGTGCCCACACAAGTCTGAATGACTGCTGGCAGTGGGGAATACCAGGCTCTCACCAAGTTTGTGCGTGGTGCTGACCACTTCAGTATCAAGCCATTTCCCAGGGGGCCAAAATTAGATACCAGCATTGCTCTTTTGCTTCTGAAACAAAAAAAAGATGCTTTGCTAAGGCCTGACTTTTTCCACTTAACCTCCCTTTCATTAAGGCATATTTGACCTTAATTGACCATGATGGGACAGTGGGATGATCGAAAGGGTTTTGGTGAATGAGGAGGGGATAGCTCATGTATTAATGGCTATGAAGCGGCACAACAGCAAGAGATGGAGTGAATTTGGGACTCTGCTGCAATGGGAGTTAGTTCTCTTGCTTCCAAGAGTACATTTGGGCTTCTTTATGGCTCTATATCTACTTGCACTTTCAGATTTAATTCTACTGTCTGTACCAGAACAAGGAAATCTAAAGTCTGAAGAAGGTTTCTGGAAGGAATAAGATATATGGAAAATAAGGGTTATGAAGGCTGCCCCAGCCTATTCCAGTAGTGGGGGTGCATGCCTGTGTTTGCCTTCCCTTCCTACCACATGCTGTACAATTCCAGCATCAATTGCCTTTTGCACAAATGAACAACAGAGCCTCCTATCACTGGAATTCACGGATTTCTTCCGCCTGTGGTCATTTCTATTTCTTGCCCAGTTTGTAAAGCATAATCCAACCCCCCAATTTCTATGTCATAGATGGGATCTCACATTTCTATATAAAAGAGATCAAACTTGCTGCTCATACTTTTTAGGACTAATCAGAYGATCCCAGTGCCTCACTTAGGCAAACAGGCACACCTACTGGGAACTGAATTGCTGACATCACCCCACATCCCATGCGGAATGGAAGAGCAGACTATTGGGAACATTAATATAAACTAGCAGTCAYATTTAAAAACAAGTAAACAAGAATTAAAAAATCCCCATAGAAGCTAGAAACGCACAATTTTAAAAGGAGGAGAATGTAAATGTTTACATACAAAAAAAAAAGAGCAGTATGAAAAGAATGGCAATTTGCCTTGTATAATGCGTGAAGATGTCTGGGCTTCTCCATTCTTATTTTTGATCTGGAAAAAGCATTCTCAGACGTTTAGTGAAAAAACCACACCATTAATATAGAGTAAAATGCCATTTTAAAATCCCATGAAACATTCTCATTAGACCATATGCATGCTACCTCATGCTCTTTGATGTAGTTACAATGGAATTTCTTTTCTCCTAAAGAATGGGGAAAATGCAACTCCAGTAAATACTATGTTCCTACCAAAATAAATGGATTGACTGCATGTCACCCTGAATTATCTTGAGAAAAATACCCAGCAGAAATTACAGCAACATCACAGATATGCAGACCAAGTATCTTAAAACAGTCAAAGTATCTCTTATTGCTTGTTTTTATCTTTCTCTAAAGGGAAGCTATGTTTGACCTCTAAGGAAGGTCAACAACTTAATTATTGTACTCGAGACAAAGCTACTCTGTGCACAGGAAATGAAAGCTAAAGAGAAGCACTTTGAGAAGAAAGACGTTTTACTCTCTTAAATAAATGAGACCTGAAAAATTCAATATTGTTTTCATCCTGACCAAGCCTTCTGGCTGGATGCTAAGTGATGTTCATTGGGTAAAGACAGGAAATCCAGGAGCCTTCCTGCCTTTGCAAGACAAGAGTCATAGTAGGGAAAAGCAGCTTGGAAGACAGTAAAAGAAAAAAATCCATACAGGGAGGGCTCTCACGATCAAACTTCGTTAGAAAGCCAAAACCACTTGCTTGAGAAATGAACACACTGAGGCATTTGGATTTAAAAACCTCATTCACTTCTAATTCTTGGACACTGCTTAAAAGAGGATAGCTTGGATCTCCTAGAAAGTTGCAGCTGGAAGACAAGGAAGAGGCAAGAGCAGTCAGGCTCTGTGGCATGCCCCCTTCTGAAGGAGCCCCTAACATTACAGTTAATCCAAACACACCACAACAGAAAGAAAAACAAGTAAAAAACCAAAAAGGATGTGCCACCATCACAAACTGTAAGCACTGTGCTCTGGTGCTGAGCTTTATAACCAACACTGCTCTGCCAGCTTGTACCTCTGTTTTTACTTTGCTGCCRTGCACAGGAGCTACGAGAGGTTTGGTTGATCTTGGAGGTCCCTTCAGTAAAATCTCTGTGCTGTTATTCAGGTCTGAGCTGACTGGTGCTGATCAGGCCAGAAGGAAGCACAGGCTGTAGCTCACAGAAAGCAAGGAAGGGTCCAGCAGGAATGTGGAGCATTAGGGTTACAGAGGGAATCCAGCTTCACCAAAAAGCTCAGAAAAGGGATGCTATTCACCAGTGTTGGAAAGACACGAATCTTTAACAAGGATGATCTGGCAAAGGTTGTAAATCAGCCTTTTCCAGAGAGGAAAATAYGCCACTTCCAGTGATTCATGCAAAGATTGCAGCCTTGCTCTGGGTACGAGGGGTGTCAGCTTTGCCATCAATCATACGAACATCCAGATAAAAACAATCTTGGAGTGTTCCTGGTGAGAGCAACATGSGCAAGTGTGTAAGTGTGCACTACCTCTTTCTAGAGCTTAACAATGCATTTTTCCAGTATTTGTACCTAAACCCAAGAACCTCCACAGAAACGGCTGGATTGTCACCAGTGCAGTGTTGCAGCTTCTCCTGTGGTTARTGCGCTTCTGGAGAAGTTGACGAAGGAAAGGAAACCCCTCTGACTCCCTRCCTGTGATATATCCCCACCTGTGGGCTGGCTGATGCTCATTTTTGGCAGTTTCCCTGCTCAATGTTGACTCAATGGGATGATGTTTTCCAAGAGCACCCCAGTGATTTACAGCTCGTGTTGCATTTTCAGGAGTCACACAGAACTTAAGAGCCTGTATTAATTAGTAATGCAAATGGCAAATCAATAAGGTAAGGCACCTGTGGAAAAATCAAGAGCAGTCATGTGATGAGAAGCTATCTTAATCCCCATTCACACGGAAAACTACTTTAGTTTGCACAGATAACTTAATCCTGGCATTTCTTACCATTTTAAAACCTGACAAATACTTTCTTACCTAAAAGGAAGAACAATACGAACTGCTCAGTCTTGAAGGGTTTATGAGCTTCAAGAATGCAAGAATGAACCTGTCCAATCGAACATCACCATTTATCCAACAGATCTTTAGCAATGTTCTGAACTCTGATTTCCACAGGGCCTTGTTTCTTCTCTTAAAATTGGCAGAGCTGCCCTAAAACTTGGCCCCTTGTCAGGTAATTGGTGTGATAACTGGCAACATTCACAAATGCAGGATATTCACTACAGATAAGGCATTTCAGAGGGAGAAGAAACAACTAAGTTTCAAGTTCAAAATCAGATACTTCTGCCTTTTTCCAACTCGTGGGAAAATGGGTAAAAATTGTCCTAAGCAGGCAAATTTTCACTGAAGTCTACACAGTGGCTGAGAATGGAGTGGTCTGGCTAATGAGAACAACTGATTATAGAGATTTAACACAAACAGATTTTAGGAGGTCTGAGATGGGGTTTAATCTGTTCTCATTTATATATTGACAAAGCCCACAGCCTGTATCTGGGCCAAGATTTTCACAGTCACTGCTTCCAGGATGTAAACTGTCATCTGCACTCTTTGTTCTCAAGTGTATGACCTTGCATTTTGCTGGTTTAAAACACATGTTCAGAGGAGTCCACTTTGCTGAGTGTTGTAGTTTGCTTCACAGACTTGACCTGTCTTGTTTATTTACCACTCTGGCATATCTGCAACTTTTCCAGCAGCTGATTTATTTATTTTTTCTTTCAAATCCTTGATAACAATAATGAATAGCCTGGGGCCAAGAACAAATCATTGCAGGACCTTGATAAAATTACCCTCCTGATACCTTTCTATTGTAACAATTTACCCATTTAATATGTGCTACATCTTGAGTAGTGACATTTACAAACTATTTCGTACCAACATTTTTACTATCAAAACTATACTGACTGGTGTCATTTATGTCACCATCTCTTGAACTTCATGTTAGCTCCTTTGTGCACYTGATTTTCTTGCAGTTGTCTCAGAACTGACATCAGGTTCACTTGCCTGTATTTCCTTGGGGAGGCTGGGAGAAAAGGGTCACCCCCTTCATCCTTCTGAAATAATGAAACATTAGTTCAGTTCTAGTTCTTCGGAACTTTCCTAGTACCAAAAACGTCTCCAGGAGATGTTGATATAGTGTAGACTAGAGTGCTACGAATGAGACAAAAATCTCATCCTTGAGGCTTGGACACAATGTTGTAACACTTGGCTTCAACCAGATCAGGATGGAAACGGATAAAATTTGTTTCTGTGGATTAGTAACCTGTCCTGGTTTTGATTCTGCTCTATTCAGCTCCCTTAAAGGTACACTCAATTTATGTCCATGTAAAATCCCCAATGTCACGTTACTGAGTGGTGCTGACTCCRGCAGCAGCATGATGTGGCTGGATTGCCAAGCACTGCCTGCTTTCCACCTGTTACAGTAAATTTCCTGCATTTCCACTAAACTGTGCCCCAGTTTGCAAGCAGCAGCACAACTGACCTGAATTGCAGGATTTTATGAGACCACCTAAAGCAGGCAGTTTTACCTGGTTTCGAGTTTCATTAGGAAAGCTTTGCTCCAGCTTCAACCATTTTTAAGGGTACCAGGGCATCACCACACCTGTTAAAAATGGAGACAACAATCCATCCTTCAGGAGAACGCCACTGCATGGAGACATCACTACGAGACAGTCTTTGACAGCAGACATGTTCTTCTAACTTTCTGTCAACCTAATTTTAAAGGCTCAGCAAGGTCTTTGGCTTTTCCCTGCCACAGAAAAGGAATTGTCTCCTGTTTTGCACTTGTGTATTTTAAGGCTGTCCATACATGGAACCATTTTAATGGGACAGTAGAGTGGCACTGAAGCCACAGAGTGCCTCTGAAGGCCTGACAGATAAACAGATGGCAAAGAAGTGAGTTCCTAGGCACTAAGGAGCAGCAGTCAGCAGATCCAGCTCTGAGGAACAGCATGAAGCATGCCCTGCAGTACATGCAGCATGTCCAGTTGACATTTCTCCTATAAACACCAGAGAGAAAGTTATCCTACTGAAAATTGAGCCTGTCTTTGACATTAAAACTATCTGAAATCAAATCCTAAACTCTGAAGGAAAAAGGATATTTAAACATTTATATCAAATTAGGAGAAATACAGCAAGACACCTTTTTGGCTAATGATCTGTCTTTAGGAGTCTCCCACAGACTTTCAGAAAACACATAGATTCAGCTGCTTTAGCTCAGTCTTGTGGGGGGAAAAAGAAAAGAAAAAATACATCGCTAGGAGTTAAAGATCCCTCTTGGTTCTTTGTTTGTTTGTTTTGTTTTTTTGGGTTTTTTTAGGGTACCTTCAATTCATTTGCTCAGGATATTCTTTTGCTTTCATCAAGAAGTATGGTTTTCACAGATACACTGTTTACATGGGCACAGGGTCAATCTGTGCATTTTCTTCCACCACTACTCACAACAGAAAGAAAAGAAAATTGCATAATCACAGAATTGCTTTCACCACTACTTTTAGGGCTGATCCAATATCAGCATTTCTCTTTCAAGAATAACTCCCACTCTCAACACCACAGAGGTAGAACTGGTCTTGATTCTTCGTTAAACATCCAGAGGGCCAGATACCCTGCAGGAGTGTGTTAGGGTAGCGAAAGCCGAGCTCAGAGAGCAAAGCTGCTTTTGAACCGTAGTTCCTTGCAGCTCTTGTGGACTCTGAAGGTTGGTTGGCCCAGATGAACCTTCAAATGCACCTACAGAGACAGATTCCTAAGCTTGAGAGGCAGTACCAGCTCCACATCCTTCATTTCCACACCCGTTTCTTTAAAGATTAATTCAGGAGGTCAAGGTCTTTAACTGATGCCTTTCTGTAGATCAGGAGCGCTCCTGTTCAGTGACTACTCCATTGCAATATCAAAKCGACCAAAAGGTTTGGAGAACAAGAGGATGTGAGGCATCTCTGTGGTTTAAAGAGGGATGGAGAGCTGCAGCTGTTAAGGTTTGCTATGAATAAATTTATGCCCTGAAAAGTTCCTTCTAATCCTTACATGGCACGTCAGGATATATTCTACATCCACCTAAAGGTTTTCATTGATGTTCCTCAAAATCGGACTGAACAGTGGTGCAATAGTTCAACCAGACCACTCTGGTTCTTGACATTTCAGCCAAGACTTCACTCAACACAAATTTGGGAGCACCAGGTACGATACACAGCAAGTGCAACCCAGCAGTGGCCAGGCAGGGAGAGCCAGCCTCTCTCTCCAAAATGATAGCAGTGCAGTCCCAACTGCACTTTCCCTCAGGTATGTCATTAGATCAGGAGGAGGAACCACCTGTAATAACTGCCTGGTTCAGCTAATTTTACTGTAATCACATCCCACATCTTCTCCGACCTAATTGGGTGCAAGCTGTCAGCAAAAATATGCTGGCTCCCTCCCGCAGTATTAATTCTGTAAGCTGTGCAGATATTATTTCAAAAAGAGGGAAACCTGTTAAAAAGAACATGTCTTTTGTCTCCATTAATAACAAAGGGTGGAATTCAATGTTATCTTGATGCATTTGGTGCCAGAAGAGTTTCTTCTAAAGTACAAGAAGCCACCGAAAATCAACATGTTTCATTGACAGAGCTCCCTGGCACCAGAGACCTTTAAAAGGTTTGCTGTGTCTGTACAGACRTGAGCAAATGTATGAGTTTCTGCCTTTAGCCCACGTCTTGGGCTGCAGCAAACAAGCACTGCAATTTATACCAGACATCCGAGAATATGAATATTTTCTTTACTACTCAGCTCCGGGAAAGGATAATTATTATAAGCAAAACCAGATGAAAATCTGAGAATATTTTATGATCCACTTTCATTAAAAAAAAAAAAGAAAAAAATCTCGATTAGCCTTAGAACAATGGGGCCAAATTCACACTTGGGGTAACATCACTGACATCAGTAGAGCATTACAATTAATTTGGCCCATGGGATCTACTTGAAAATATAACATACTGTCACAAGGATGACAGCCAGATTCCGTGGAGAAAATCTTTCTATACCGACTAATTTGGCTTTAAAAAGACAGCACAGCTGTACAAGCAGTAATCCAGTGGGCTGGATCCTCAAGTGCAACTCTGCTCACATCTGTACAATAAAGTTCAGTTATTACCACCTGAGAATTTGGCCAAGTGCCTTTTCCAGACCAAATGGGAGATCACAGTGTAAGTATCATTCAGCACCAGAACGATGCTTACGTGACATTCATAAAAAGAAAGAGAAAGATACTGGGAGGTAGAATTCAAGAGCAGCCAGGTAGCCAAAGATCTAAGTGAAATGCTGATATCCCTTGCTAATCCTTTCTTATCCTGTCTCCTCTCTCTCCCACCAAGTAGTCTCCTGAAGCATGTTAARCTGCAGGGAGAATCAGAAAAAAAGCAGAAGGCTCTTTCGCTGTTTCTGTCGTCATTTATTTATTTTTAAACAGAAAATTCTTGTCCCTTGCAGTGATGACGTTTTAATGAACCCATCAATCACTGCGAACTCCAAACTAGAATCCTACATAAAAGAGACCTATTTGTAATACGTGACCTAAGCCCATACCTAGCGAAATTAGTTCTCAGGGAGACAATGCAGGTCTTTCATTGCTGTCTCCATGGAATCGTAGATGATTAAGCTGGACAGGGCCTTGTGGGTCCCCAAATCCAGCGCYGTACACCCAGCATCACTTTATCCCTGCCTTGTTCCCTTGAGTGCGTTATCTAATCCTTTGCTGACTGATTGGGACCCACCTTACAACTTCTCTTCCACAGGCAAATTTTCATTGTGTGTTGTCTAAGCAAGCTCTCAATTGCTCTTCTAGGTCTTCAGTTCCGCTGTACCAATGAGTTTTTGGATCCAGGCTATCTCCCTTTCCCTTAATTATTTTAAATCTTTCCAACATTGCCTTTTGCTTTTCTTGGCTTCTCACCAATGTAACCCATGGGGTCAAGAGGATTCTCCCTGCCCACTCCTCTTCCCCAGGACTCCCCCCAGTGACACCACTGAGATGCAAATCCATAAGATCATCTTTAAAATAAAATTTCACTTAGAGAAGACCCTGACTCCAAGTTCAAAACTTCTGAGTTCTCCACTCTTCAGTGACTTTGGCTGTGTCGGCTGCTGGTGATTTAAACATACGAAGCTGACAAACATATTCAGCGTGCTGCATCCATGGACAAATATTCCTGCTGGCTTCAGAAGTATCAAAGAAAGCAGTTGCTGCTCCCTCGTGGTCATCAGCATCATCCCTGTTCTGAAAGTCACCATCACCTAAACTTCGCAGCCATTTACAATCTTYTACCTCCTGTCTGCCTACAGAGATGCTTTTATCTATAGCTTCGTTAAGTCAAAGCAAACCAAGGTAATGGAGACTTATTATTGAAATGGCTTAAACCAAGCCATGTCTGCAGCCCCATGGGGTGACTTGACAAGACTCAGATCAGGAGACTGTTACAAACAGCAGTTTCTAAAGCAACAGGGCAATCCTGAACTCAATGATTCCCCTCCATCCTTCTGTACTTTCTTCTTTACCGGCTGGTAAAGTGTTTTCACTGACTACATCTCCTGTCAGTACTGTCTGGCATGACTCTGCAGCCATTTCAAAATTTAGGTGGGCCCTTAATTTTTAAAGAACAGATAGAGACCAGAACACTTATATTGTATACAAAGCTTAGATGTTATCGCACAGCTGACCTCCTTCTGGGCTCACCATGGATGGCATCACACAGCCAATCTGCAATTATAAAGTGAATGGCAATTCCAAAACCTTCAGGAAGAAGACATCTTCATGTATTGGGACCAGCACAGAATGAATATTTTGTTTATTTTGTCATCGGTATTTCTTTCTTCTTTCGGGGTTCATTGTCCCTTTCTATATTCACTGCTAAGATATTCCTTTTCCCATCTGTTAAAACCCAGCATGAAAATCAGACAGGGCTCTTGTCCCTGTTTCTCACTGTTTCACACTTGAAAGCTGGCTTTACTCGCTGCAGTTTTCGGTCCTGGAAGGCAAGTACCACAAGTGGCCAAATGGAGACCGCCCTCAGAGAAGAATCTTCTCTAACTGCTCGCCTCTCAGCAGCTTCCTTCACAGGCCTAGTTCTGAGGAAATATATCATTTTTATTACCTTATAATTTTCCACTGGGACTGGAAGAGCTCTGTGGAAAAAAAACCCAAACCATCTGTAACTTAAAGCATTGTCCTTTGTTGGGGTTGTTCTTAACCTGCTTCCACAGTATCACTTGTCCTGAATAGAAGACAATCCTTGATTCCACCAGTCTTCCTTATTTTCTTTGCCCTTGGTTCACATTTAACATTCCTACTTATGGAAGAACAAGGCATCTCTCTGCTTTTTGGCTCCACATTGTTCCTCCCTTGTTCCAAACCATCAAGGAACCTGTCTGCTGCCATGGACACCCCCGTCATTCTGCTGTGGTGGGATCTCCTCTCCTTGTCTGAAAATCAGTCTGTCTTTTATTTCTCCCTTCATTCCTCCCCATGGAGTCTCAATCCTGGCTGTCTCCACTGTCTTGTCATTTTGTCTTTGGGGGGTAGTTTCCCTTCCTTTCTTCTTTGCCTCTGAATTGTCTTCCTTCTCCAGCTGAAGAAATTTGTTGCTCAGCTTCATCTCTCCTGCACTAGCTAATTTCATCCTCTCTCTTGCCCTTAGGTAGGGCTGTCCCATGAATATCCCTTTCCATCTTTTTGTTCTCAAGGCCACCTTCCTATCCAGGCATTGTGCTCTATTGTTGCTTCTGCTTTCTCCTTAGGGTATTCCTCGATCACATCTTTGAATTTCTGTCTGAATTTCAAGTTATCTCCACTCGCTTCTTTAGCACTGGCATCATTTCATCCATGAGTGTGGTCAAATCATGTTCCATACTTGAGAACCTTCCGTCTTGTGCCACTGATGTGCAACTGGGAGATTCTGCCACCATCCATCATTTTGTAAACCCTTTCCTCCTTTGTTCCTTTGAAATTATTCTTCCGAAGAGCCTGAGTTAGGTACCACAATTACACTGATCCTTGCTAGGTGCATTGGTTTATAATACATGTTAGAGAAACAGGAGACTATCACAAGCTGTTAAGCAATAAAAATCCCTGCAACATAATCTGTTGCGGTTGGACATTTTATTGAAATCCTGGATAGTCATTTGCAAAAAAGCTGACACGCAGGGTTTGGATTTAATCTTCACATTTCCACTCAAACTGTGGCATTGTTTGAACACAACAGCTTTGGGATCCTGGCAAAAGAGTAAAACTGTCCGAGCTGTTCCACTCTGGTTTGAATTATCTCTCTTTTTATTTATTTATTTCTAGCTTTGAAGTCTGTGTACTTTAAAAATCAATGAACATTATATTAACAAGCAGACGCTAATTACATTTTAAAAACTGGAAAGGCTTGGCTACAAATCTTTGAAAAGATAGATTCACATTTTTAAAAGCTTTCTAATCCAACTGGCATCATTGTAGTAAGACACTGACAAAGCCTACAGAGAATGGAAATGTTAAAGGAATCTGTTTTCCAGAATTTTTTTCTGTGATTTATAATTAGTCTTCATCATTGTACTGTTGCATACACTAGGTCTGGTAAACAGAGTAGTCGTGACTTTTACAGGATTAATGGAGACATTCTGGGATGTAGAAATTCAAAGATCACACAGATAAAAGCAACACTTCACTGTTTCGTAGCTCTCCATCAGTTCAACTTATGGTTTTACAAACAAATTAGGATTGCTATCAGAGTTCTGCAGAGGGATAAAAATGAGGCAAGGAACACTAATGTGTCTCATCCGCAACTGCTTCGCAGAACAGAGCCAGATCACAACTCAGTCTTTTGTATCCAGTTTAGAGCTCTAATTCTCAGATTTTAGTGGTTCACTTATTAGTTTTTTAAAATATGGGTATTGGAGTGTGCAGTGGGAGTCAGAGAGTTTGTATCAGGATGCTCAGCACACCAGGAAATGCCAAAAGCGCAAATAGATGGTCCCGGAACTATAAAAAATACTATGCCTCTTCTGGCCACGCTGTCTGAGAGTAACTGTGTCCTTGGTGTGAGGGTTGTTAGAAAAGCAGCTCCCACATGAAAGTAGGAACCCCAGCAATGCACGGAACAGTTTCTGCAGAGCAGAGAGCCAAGACATCACGAGGTTTGTGTGGTAACAACAAGGAGAGAGTAGGACACGAGAGGACACAATACTCGTGTCAGAGCAGGCTCCAGGAAACACTCAGGAGAAGCTATGCTTTTGAAATATCCCCACCGATTTCATCACTTCTGTGCTCTTCCAGAACAGCTGCTTGAGAGGTAAACAGACAAGGAATCCACTTCAGAGGAAGCTATCTCAGCACAGCAAAGGCAGCCTGTGCCAAGAAACACTTACTCACTGCTGTGCCATGGGGTCATATCAGACCCCAACAGGCTCAGCAGTCCACTTTATGTTGTGCTCTGAACTGGTAAGATGGAGATACCAAAGATAAGGGCAACAAACTTGATGGCACTTCATGGCATGAGAGATCAGTTCTGTGCTCTAGGAACTCGAGGATACAAATATTCTGGCTCACTCAGAATATTATAATAATATTATATTATAATAAATTATAATAACTCGAGGATACCAGAGTCAGCTCGCATTCGTAACAAATTCTTTGAGACAATTTCAATGGAGGCGACAGGAAAGCACCATTGCTCCAAGTCACTCACATCAGCATTTCTCTGTTACTACAAATACTTGACTTACTTGTGACAATCGATTTGCTAGACTTCCTACAGAGTCCTGCTTTCACGGCTACATCTTCTGGTTGAGCTGAATTGCCAGAAAGCAGCTCATCTGCTGGAGTGACCTCCAGCCCAAGTCCTTCCGTAGCTGCAAAGAAGAGGACAGACTGTYGTGCCTGTCCTGGGGCCACATCAGCTACGCCTGGCTGAGCAGCACAGGCAGTTGTCACCACATCACAGGCAGTCCCAGCRGCAGCATCCCAGCAGTGATGCCCAGGTAAGGCACTCCAACCACCAATGATTCTGTGCACTCTTGTCACAACAACGATCTCCGAGTAATTTCCAGCATCAGCACAGCTCGCTATAGCCAGTGGCTCAAGCAAACCTGGTCACCCCTGCAGCACAAGGAATTCGAGTAGATTGATAACAATTAACACTTCCGGGCCTTAGCACAGCATCTGGCAGAAGTGACTCTATGAACAGAGTGCCATGTATCAGGGTCACCCCTCCTTCTCTTCAAAAACAAACTGGAGTGACACACGGGGTGCTGCATCTCTCTTTGCTTATTTCAAAGTCACTATCTTGATATTAAAGAGCGCATTTTCCACTTTTCCACCTAGCTGGTTAAAAATATTTAACAACTCCTGTAATACTTGCGCAAAAAAAGTCTCTGYGCACAACTGGATCTAGTCCAAGTCTCTAGGTCTACCACACCTCTGCAGATCCTGTGCCACTACAATTGCACTTTTCATTTGATTAGCACATGATATAAAAGGATTTATCTTTGCTCCCTTATGCCACATGTCAGTGGCATGCTACATACATGGAAACACACTCCCCTCTTAAGTGCTGAGCAACTAGCCTGACTCAGACCCCAGACTCCCGTTCTGATGGTGCCAAACTATTATTTTGTGTGGTCAGGTAGGTGGTGGTTTTTGGGACCATCTTGACAGGTCTGAAGCTCTGCCTCCCAAATGGATAAAGTGAGTTCTCATCATCTTGTGACTGATCTGCAGGGAGCACAAACCACCCTGGGATGTGTGAGTAAATGAGGGAAACACCTAGATGCTGTTTTTGAAGGCATCTGGAGTCTCGAATGTTCAGCTGCCAATAATGGCATGACATCTGCCATTTCTCAGCTGGTGGTGTGTATTTTTTTTTTAAATTTGGTCCTGATCTGTGTTTTAAATTGAAGAACAATTAAACTTTATGCACAAATAAAAAGCAGATCATATATTAGAGAATCTCTATTGGATTTTGAAGCAGGCTARAAAGTACATAAACACCTTTAGTACAGACTGCTTTTCTTACCTCACTACTTAATTCCCTGTCTCAGCAGGACAGGGAAATATGCAACGCACCTTCAACCAAACACATTTTGGAAAAAAAAAGAAATWAAAAACCAGCTGAAATCCTACCTTAAAGAGATCCACTCTGTATCCTGGTCCCCTGTGAAGAGCAGCGGCTGTGAAACAGTCCAGAGACACCAGCGTTGAAACCCCTCTGAAACAAATGCAGGCAGCTCACCTCACGCTGACAGGTTCCTCTCACAGTTGTACTGGTTTCAAACCAACAGTACTGACTTCAAAGCAAGACTTAACCTGATCTACACTTGCATAAATGACAGAACAAGTCCATTCTTGGTTCAACAGCTTGGGCAGTTCAGATTCGGCTCAGTCTGCAGGAGCTGATGAGGATACCAGGAAAAGCAGGCAGGGAGGCAATGCCCAAAAAGCCACTGTTGCACTCAGGTCCACTGCAGCTGCCCGTGTGCTTTCCCCTTGACAGAAAACAGCAGAACAGAGAGAACAATAGAAAAAGACAGGCGAAGTGGAGGGGGGAACCACCCTGACAAGTTTGATAAGTTCAGGAAATGAAGACTTTCTAAAAGATGAGGTGGGATAAAGGGCAAACAATTCAGATACTCTGTCAAACAGAAACTCTTGAGTCTTCCCATATCATAAAGGTCAGTCAAGATTTTATGTAAGGTAACAGGATGCAGCTTGCCCACAAAAAGTTATTGTAGTAATACTTACATTTCTGCTGAATTAAAATATGACAATTTGAGCAATWTTTTTTATTTATTGAAGGCAGTTCTTCAAAACCTCCTAAAGCAATTACAGAGAACTGTATTTCCCAAGAATATGCGTGCCTGAAGATGGAGCACATTCTAGGAAATATGTGATCCTGTGCTAGAGGTGCAAATTCCCTAATAGGTACTCTATCAGATTTTTTTCTTACACTAGCTGAAATAGAGTCTTCAAATGCTGATCCACTCGAAATCTATTAAAGCTGATGTAAACCAGAAAAAACTGCACACTGCTGCAAAAGCAAGTGCCAGACTATAACTAAGCCTCATGGGGAAAATCTAAAAGCCCAAAGTTCCTGGGAGTTTCATTATTGCACCAGTGGAGCAGGGGTTTCTCCCCAACTGTTCCCCAAGCCCAAGGGTAGTCAGTCTGTACTTTCTCTAGTGTGTAAAGGATGGAAGAAATCAGAAGAGAGCACATAATAAATCAACTGACAGTCTCTAAAAAATAGCTGTCCTGTCTCCTTAATATGAGTGAGAGTTATGTTCTGAGGGCAGGAAGAATTTGGCTTTAGACTGAAAACATTCCCTTATCGGGGTACAAAAAGTGATCAGTCTGTTGTTTAATCAGTCTCAGGCCTCTCTTTGAGGGAAATAGCGTGTTGCCTGCAACAGCACGTGTAATAATGTTTGCTGAAATATAAACTATGGCCGTATACCCCAAGATGGAAGGTCAGAAGTCAACTGAGGATCTGGCCGCAGATGTTCAGCAACAGAGATCAAAAAGCAATATATCAAATTCAGTACTTTTCCTCAAGGAACAGGTTGCAGAAATTTCTCAACCCATCTCCTTTCACAGTAAGTGCACTCACCCTGCATGTAACAAAGCTRTACACCACAAATTGCCAGGTTACTCAAAGACAAAGTTGATATTTMCTAATTTCTCCTCGTCCTGTGCCTGAGTATTTAAATATTTGTACAGTGAGTTTGCTCTTATCCACAAACACAGCTCCCTTGAACCTCTGCAATGCTTTTCAAGCTCATCTACCAAAGTGAAGAAAGAATCACATGACACACCATTTAGTCCTCCCCCAGCCCTTGCTATACGTTTCCTAAAGCYGACATTTGATATTATGGAATGTGCTGTAATCAATTCTTAAAGTTATAGCACCACTGGATTTTTATTAACTTGCACAACAACGACAACAAAAATCCAACAAAAAATGGGCCCTCATAATCAGTCAGCCTTGTTATATCCTGAAAGCTGCTTTAACAAGCAGGGAGTAATATAGTGTAATTGGTACTCCACAATTTAATTGTTCTGTTCTTAAATCTAATATTGCAGCTGTGGGTTAAGTTTACACCACAGCTTTCAAGAGAACATGAAAGTGTGGTACATCTGTGCAACAGAAAGCTAAACATCTCTCATCTGATGTGTTTACAATGACATTTGATAGYGTGGAATTGTTTGGAGTTCATTCTTAAAGCTGCAGAACTGCTTTTCAACACTAAAAAAAAAAAAAGGGGAAAAGCTTCCAATCTCCTTCCAGCAACTCAGCCCACACAAGCCTGACGATAATGCTGCTGGCATTGCAGGGAAACTGCTGGACGGAACAATTCCTTCAAGTAGCTTTGAGCATTTGTCACATGGGCAGTGGACAAGGGGACAAYGGCATCTTCCTCTTCAGATGATATGATATAATCATTATTTGAAAAACAAACTACTCAAAAAACCCCYCAGACAGAACAACCCCCAACATGCATAAAACAGACAAAAATATTTCAAGAAATGTTATTACATGGATGACTTCAGCAYGTATAGAAATGGTGGAGTTTTCTATTTAACAGGTGGCAGAACTGCTTATGGTACCTTGAACTTCACATTCTGTATAACTAACAGCTTCAGCATTATGTACTTGTTAGTGAATTTATTAGGCCCATAAGTAGTTCAAGAAACTTAGGAATGGGCCCATAAATGTCATCTGCAGTTTGTGAACTGCAAGTATCTGACTGTTTTGATCAAGGTTTTTATGGGAAAGTTAAATGGTTTTTAAAATTATTTACTACTGCTCCATGAAAAGGGAGCAAGCCTGCTGAAGAACTTAGGTAGTGATAAGATGTAATAGGTTGTAGGTCAAGTGTGTCGGCAGAAAAGCATTTCTGTTTATGTCTAAGCCCAAATTTTTGTACAATTCGAAGCTTAGAGTGCATTTAAGTAGCTGAGAAAAGATCAGTGGAGGAAAGGAGGCATTTCCCCTTTCGCATAACCTGCTGTCAGGAATACACAATCTCATCAGGCTACTTTTCTTGTTCTCAGCATCAGCCTTTTTCTAACATTTTYTGTCCTTGGAGAAATGCATGATAGTGCAACTTAGTTAAAGAGGTCACTTTCTATTCATTTCTTTGTAGCAGTCCACACCGACGTCTTGATTTATGCTCTTTAACAGATAAAAGTCAGTCTCTCTGATGAAGCTCAGCTATAGTACACTGGAACCTATTAACTTTTCAAACTTTATTATTTCAGTCACAATTAAGACTATCTGAAGCCTCTTCATAAAAAGGGGCCATATCAAAAGCGGTATGTTAGCAACTGGATCAATGGACGCATTCATTCTGCATCAAAAATACCGTAAGAAGGACAGATCTCCTGGGGAGGCAAATCTGTATCAATATTTCAGTCTCTTGAATACAGAAATTTGATACAACATGATGCAACACCCGCGCTTCCCCTCCTTTCAATTAACTGAGAAATAAAAATTGTCCTTAGAAGGGAAGAAATGCATTTGTATTGTCTCGTTTCCAGGTTTTCCACCCTTTCATAGCATCACAATGTTCTCTTCATGGGTGGAAAACTCAATCTTCAAGTTCAAGCCTAGATTCTTCATACAGTTCAGGATGAGATGACTTGGAATACCGGGAATATTTCAGATGTAGAAAGTCACCCAATTCATCCAGAGCATTCAAAACCTGTAAGACCATTACACTTAGTCAATTCTCTTGGAAAAGAAATGAAGTTCTAGTAATCTCTACTACATAACAAGAAGATTATCAAAAAACATCAATTAAAGAAAGTTTAAAGGACAAATGGGCAAATTTTGGATTCACTCTACTATAGTGAACATCAATGCAGTTGTAGATGTACAACAGCATCTATGAGAAAGGAATGTACTCCTTCAGTAGGTTATGGTTCATTAGTAAGTACATTAATTGAGCACAGATGAAAAAAATAACTTTTTCTAAAAGCACAGGGAGATAACAACCCAAATAAAAAGTTACCTTTGCATGTGCAAAGGAAACGTGTAAGGCTATACTTCAGGATTTCCCCAAAGCTCCCAAAGACTGAAGTGGCCACTGCATTTTCTTAGACAGAACTCAGCCCACAGTGCTGAGCAGAGTCAGCATAAATAGTCTGAATGGTTTAAGATAATTTGTTCATCAATACAGTAAAGCAATTTGCTAAGCTGAGTCCCCAGCTCTCAGTGGATTCAAAAAGCAGCCAGGGAACTCTATCACAGAGCAGCAGCYCAGTGTTTTGCAGCATCTGACCCACATTCAAGAGCAGCCAAAGCATCAAAGAAGAAAACACGAAATTTTGATTTTGAGCCTGTTTCTGTTAAACCACTAAACCAAGCTCATGAACAAAAAGAAGTTATTTAGAACAAAAGGAAGTAATTTAGTAATGGTTTACGGAGAGAGATAGCTTCCAGGTCATTAAGGAAGTTATTCTTGGGAGCTTGCCCTTTCATGGATCTTTCCTCTTTAGTTCCAGGCTGAGGTAGAAAAAAAATTTTGCCAAAGGGAAACGTTTGCATTATGCTTGTTACCTGTTGTTACCCTGGGTTTAGGCACATTCACAAAACCTTTGTCCCAAAAGCTTTCCATCTGCAAGTAATTAAACTCAGGGCACTTCCATTCCCCCATACTGTAGGAATGCCACGAGTACTGTGGCAAAAGCACAGCATGTCCAGTGATGACTGGGGAGCATGTCAGACCTTCCCTGGAAGCAGCAATGTGCAGGTAGCAGGAAGTGAACATACAATGATGGCCCAAAACGTGGTGGGCTAGACATTTGGGGGTGGGGGAAAGGAAGAAAATCGAAGCAGCAACCTCAAGAGATTAATCTTCAGATGAACTCCATTGCCTGTTACCAGTTACACAAGCCAAAATCCACCCAGTCAAACAGCAAAAGCTGGCAATGACCAACACAAGTACATAGCTATGCCCTGTTCTACAAAATACTGTCTTTAGGGTACCTTGTTGATAACTACTGCACCTTTAAAAGCAGCAGGASTTTTACACTGCACACATGCAAGGCAGATTTTTGATGTAGTTTGAAAGCGATCTACACTGCTATGGGAGCTGGTCACCAGGGCAGGGCTCCAGCCCCCACATCCATGTGCATCTCAGGATACAAAAGGAGAGTCAGGAGTTCTCTGCAGGCACAAGTGCTTGTCTGCATGAATGAGTGGCATATTTAACACAAATGCCTTCCTACGTTCATGGATTTTTTGCTTTGACCATCACACTCATGCAAAGAGAGGAGAAACAAAGCCTGAAATYTATTGTTAAGCCTCTGTGTTTCATGCCTCTAAGGTGGCTTATTCTGAGAATGAAAGAACGTATCTCAAGCCAGGCCAAAAACACCTTCGGCAAGAAAGGGAGATGGAAAGTTTCAAAGAGTTTATTTTAAACACATTTCTGGCTGTTGGAACGGAGGTTTACAATGGAAGTTTCAACATTCTCTTAACGGTATTTCTGATATCAGAGAAAGATACAGAGCTGAGTCTGGACAGACAGCACCAAYCAAACTCAATTAGGTTCAAACAGTTCCAAATACTGTTTGCAATTTCCACCTGCACCCCCACGGCTGTCCCATATACTTCTGCAATTCAAGAAACACGTGGAAATATGGAATGGAAATACAGGTATGGAAAACTTGATTTTCAATTATTTCCATGTCTTTTCAGGTTTCCCACTCTGATAGTTTTGACCTAGCATTTAACTTTTGTCTTGCTGTGCTCTTCATGTAGGTCTTTATTAGTGATGACAGATTTGGTCACTATTAGAAATAGAAGAACATAACAAGTTAACTGTCCCATAATTTATTTTAAAAAAATAAAATGTATAAGGCTCAAATGCCTTTAAAGATCAAGTGACAAGGCCAGGAAAACAAACGTAAAAATGAATTATTGAGATTCAAAGTAATAGAGGCAGAGCTTCTCCCAGCCTCCTTGGCATCTGAAGTCAATTTGGGCAGGACATCTGCTGTGCTTACCGTGTCTAACATCTCCCGTGTATGTGCAGCTGACACACAAAACCGAGCCCTGGATTCTGTGATAGGAGTAGCTGGAAACCCAACCACGACCACCCCGATATTTTTTTCTAACATGCGTCTTGCAAAAGCCCTAAGGAGAGAAGCAGCAGCAGAAGAAAAAAAAACCAAAAGTAAATTATCTTCAATAAACTGAGCACAGAGAGAAAACATTCACATATAATGAAACAATAGGTAAAATCCCGTCTTCAATTGACTGAATATTCCCACTGATTTCCATAAAAGCCAGAATTTTACCTGAGATTCTTTGCTGCTTAATGGCTCACAAAGCCAAGTGGGTGTCAAACACTAGAAATGTGATGGCAGAGAGGGCACTGCAGTATAGACAGGATTTATTTATGTCAGTGAAAGTCTCTGAGTAGAAACCAAACCATGTGAGCATTCACAGGCCCTGAGCATGGAAGAGGTTGGGCTTCTGGAAGGCATGAGAGCTTGGCTCATGAACATCAATAGGAATAAACCAATCTGTGTGATTGTTTATTTGCTCTCACAGTTACTCTGCCAGTTAGGAAGCTTTTGTGTGATATGCATGAGACCTAGAGCACACAGCCACCCTAAGCTGTTTGCAAATACTCCCTGCAGCTCAACCCTTACATTATGCTATTACTGACTTTTGGTCTGTGTGTCCAAGTCAGTGCACAGTGCTGCTTAAGAGGAACGGGAGGGTGAAACATGCAAAGACCACTCAAAGATCAGATGGGAAAAAAGAACATCCATCTAAAGCAATTCATACATCAAAGGCAATGTGTCTCCTTTAATGATTACAAATTAAAAAAAAAACCCTCAAATTCAAAATGTTATCAAAAGTATTATTCCTGGCCACGTTAAAAAAAGCTAGGAGAAAAATTTTAAAATTCTGAATACTGGAGCAACGCAAAATTAAATCTAGGGGCAAATTTAAAAGAAAACAGAACTAAATGATGAATTCAACTAACAGTGTATGTTTCCCCTGGGAAGCACCTACCACACAGAACATCATATTCTGCAGYGTATACCAAATAACCTATGAGCTTGAATAGTGTTTGTTTTGCCAGCAAGTTTTTTTTTTCAGTACTTACCCTATCTTACCAGGCATATAAAGGAGCAASGGGACAACAGGAGAATCATCATTGCCATAAATGATGAAGCCCATTTCATGCAGTTTTCGTCTGAAGTACCTTGTGTTTTTCTCCAGCTGACGCACTCTTTGGAGCCCTGAAATGAGCCAGTCAAGAGAACAGTCAGTGACAAGATCATAGCCTAGTCACAGGCAAGAATCAGGGTAAAGGTTTGGCTGAAATGTATATGTTACTATTTCTTTGAGGAGAAAAGCACGGAATGAGCTAAATGTAACTACACTGATTACTRTGGCATTGCAGGACGGACAACAGATACTCCTGTATCAGTTCCGAGGTGCCTTCCCATCGGCAGAAACAGTCCCTGTCTGGGGATAGACAGGTGGGCAATTCCCTGGACTTTGTTGTGCTGAATAAAGCCTCCTGGACGACACACACCTATGGAGAAGTAGCGCACAMAGGACATATAAATAGAGCGCGTTCTTTCTCAACATAATTGACCATTGTCCCTGGCCTCATTCYGTCATGGAACCACGGATGTGACCCCCAGCAAAACTGACAGGCTCGTTGAAAACAATTATTTTTAATGAAGGAAAAAGACGAAAATAGCAGAGAAAAAATGTGCTTGAAAAGACATTTCAGCCATTTCTTTTGCAGTGCCACCAAGGAGGTGGTTTCTGACAAGCACAATTGCTTCCCAACCCATTCCACAAAAAGGGAAGAGCCACACTCCACATTACTGTAGTAGGAGATATAATATGTCCTTTCACCACTCCACCTGCATYATATTTAATCAGTGAGCTGATCTATGTGCTGCTTTTCCACTGCTGTGAGGTGCTGACAGAGACGATGCCACCTCTTCAATACCCATGTGCCTGCCCAGTGCCAGTCCAAGTTCACACAGCCACACAGCAAATCGAGCCAGATCTGTCATCTGCCTGACCTTGCCAGAAACAAAAYTGCCAAGCCACTGTTAAACAGATTGAGTCTCTAAACCTAATCGCTGTTCAGCAGCTTGTATCTGCCCACCAGAGGCTATGAGAACGTGTGGTAAGACTGGGATTTAGCAGGACACAGTTACACTCTTAACTTTCATATTCCTGCTGTTCATCAGCCCAYACTTTCAATATCACTTACATTATGTCATCAGACATGAACACTGAAACCTCTAGTACAACTCATTTCCTCTTTTCCCTTTGCTTTTCCCTTTGCCTTTGTACAGATGTGTTATGTTTTCACTCTTCATTTACGTTTTCGTTTTACTTCACATTTCATTCGCTTCATTCTTTATTTACTATTTTCTGCTGCCGCCCTTCTCTGACTGGATGTCTGTTTCCTAATTCCCCATCTTGCTCTGTGTAACCACAGTGGCCAGTAAGGCATTTGTAGCTGCTACATGCCACCTTTGGCAGATTTGTCCTCAGACTACATTCTGCCCCACCATCTGCTCTGGCTTTTCTTCCTTTTCCCTCTTGGCTGAAGTGGGGATCACCACACCTACACRAACCTCTTTTCCATTAATCATTTCTGAACACGTGTAGGTTTGAACAAGATCTACTACTTTGTCTGTTCTGTATCCTCCCGAGTCGAGGTTCTGTCAGTGTTCTGGCTGGGAAATTTATAGGGAAACTGGGATTTGCTTCATAGTGATCGGTGTTTTGCTTGAACAAATTAAAAGATCTCATAAAAACAGTGCATTTGTAACTTTATGCTCAAAACTGCCCACGCARACAACCTGTTACTTACAATCTCAGTCATTCAGTTTAAAGCACTCAGTGGAAGAGATCTGCTGGGTTAGAAAAGGCCACAAATAGTTTAACCATCTCTCTAATGCTGCTAAAACAAAAACAGCTGTGCCAGAGCAAGGAAAACAAATGAAACACAAAAGCATCCTACTACAAAGCTTTCCAGTCACTAATAAAAACAATAGTCTGTGGTATTTCCAAAAATATTTTTGGTGTAGTAGATCTCAAAGAAACAGGAGGAAATATTGAGAAGGAGGAGGAGGAGAGGAGATGATGGTAAGGAAAGGGAGTTAGAGAACTGCAGAATAATGAGGCTGAAGTCTAAAGAGAGACATTTTCCCTCGTTAGAATTTGTAAAGATGTTATTATCACCTSCTCAATGTCCCAGTTACAAGGAGGAGGGGGGGGGAGTAACCTGAACTGGGGGCTCAAAACCACTGCTGTTTCTTGCTATCTTAGCAGCCCCTGAGCTAGTTTCCAACCTCTCAGTTGGAGAGCATTTGAAACTACTAGATTTTCAATTAGGGAAAGTTTTCATAAATGCAGATGTTCTTGGCGAGTGCAGTTTAAGACTTGCTGCCTTCTCCTTTCTATTCATCTGTTTACCACAGAGCTGGAAACACAGTGTGAGCCACGCAAGATTCCAGAGGCTGCTCTGTTCGCTATTTATCAAACCATATGCGCAGGGCCCAGAGCTGATCAGTTTGTCTCTACTCATTTTTGGTGCTGGAAAATTTAGACTCCAAGGAGGGGGAATCCAGCAAAGGAAACATTAGAGCTGAACAAGGAGGTTCAGGCAACCCCCCAAAACTCAAACAACTTTTCTAATCTTCCCTTCCCGGTTCTATATCCTCAACCAGTTTGTGATGCGACAGATCCCCTTTYGAGACTCCCTATGGAGCTCATTTCAAGCCAGCCAGTGCTGATGCAAAAGAGCCACTTGAATGTTTTAGCAACATCCCAGAATACTAATTTCATTTGCAGGGATGCATTTAAGAGCCAAATAAAAGATCAGAGCGCTCACATATATCTGGAGGGAAAAAAAGCACATTAGGAGATGATTGCTACACACACTGTATTTGTGGGTGGGTGGCTGGGAGGAACCTATTTCTTTACCAAGTGTCAACACTTTCCTTTCTCATGTTAAGTTTTGTGGTCAAAGACCACAGACACACATCATATACACAGCTTTCTTATATGCTGTCCCAATAAGAGCAATAAAAACCTTAAAGTTTGTAGCTGTATTTCAACACTGTTTTTCATTCCTTTATGGGACCTTCCAATGTCGGATAAGGAGGCAGATCTGAGCAAAATGTTTATTTTTGTCTCATTGGCCCAATTTTCCCCCCTACACCGCAGATTAAGAGTGCTGAATTCAGTTTAGAATCAGGTCTTAGTCCAAATTCATTGTGGTATGTTTAACCAAAAACACTGCATTTAAAAAGTATTTTCTTTGATTCCCAAGGCTGTGATCTTGCATCCTTTAATATTTATTGAGTGAAAATCTGCAGAGCAGACCCTTGAGCTAAAAGAATATGGCTGTATCCATGTGAGTGTAAGAATTTACCTGTATGGCACTATTTAGAGGATCAGGTCCCTAGACAGTAAACACATGTTACAAAATTCTTAGTTGGCAAAATCCTTCAGGATTTACAGTCTATGCAAAGAGCTTATAGCACAGCATGCAGCATATCCAGAGAGTTATATTCCATAAAATATGTGAACCACAACACAGCATATGTTTGGAGAAAACAGCCTGGGCAGGGAAAACCAACCCTCTTCTATTTAAAACTCAGCCCACTCGTGCTCCAGAGTTTTCAGCTAAGGTTGAGAACGACCTTATTAAGTGATCTACATCTTCTGAGCTGAATTAAGAAGGGACAGAAAGAGAGAAAAGCGAATGATAAACAATTCTCAAATTGCACAAGTTATCTTCACAGTGCTTGGAACATACACAGCTGGTTTATGGGGATTTTTTTGAAATAAAGGATTAATTGCCTGGATGGCACAAGAGCAGCAGATTTACTGCATCAACAATCCACCTTGTGCTGGCAAATTTAGAGTTTACATTTGGTTGCACCACTTTAAAAATATTTGGTTTACTGCAAAGTTCTAAGGTGTTGGCAATTCTGGGAAAAATGCTGATTATATTTTTATTTGACACACATCATTGCATACTGCTGGCTTTAGCTCATTAATTTCTGCAGGCTTTTATAAAGCTTTATAGCTCAAAATTAATATGCTTTAGTTGAAAGAAAAATACAAAAAGAAGGTGAGAGAGAGGGAGAAATGATAAAAGGTAGTAGCTTGCTCGTAATTTCTTTGAAGCAACAAGATTTTTAGGACTTGGTAGAAGCTTTGTCACACACTTTCAGGGATGAACTGCTCTGGGACCGGACATCAGGAAGGCATCCTGACTACAGCTCCGAGGGCCTGATCTCAGGCTGGCTTTACCTGCCACAGCTCTGTGCACCTCAATGGAACTTTGCTGTTTGTGCCAGCTGGGGACCTTATCCYGGCAGCAAAAGAGGCAGTAAAACTATCAGCTCTCTAAAGCAAAAGTTTGTTTTCCTCTTCCAGAGATGTCTGCTTTTGCCTCCCACAAGATGTTCATAAGCAGAGAAGCTGCGTTCAATTCCTGCACAAACATTCTACCTTTGAACTCTTCCTGTAGGCTTCTASCCTTGGAAATTCTGGCAGTCTATTGAAAACAGGAACAAGCAACCTGCAGCCTTTCATATCAAGATCTCAGGTGTAGGAGATGAAGGGGAGCTATTTTTCCTGAATCTATTCCAGGAAAGATAACCCCACGCCGTACTGGTTTTTGGCATGTGGYGGACTCTTCAAGACACAAATCCACCTGCTTTAATCTTCTCCAGCTGTTGTTTCATAGAGYCTTTCTAGATAATTGGTTACACAATTGAACTTTTACATACCAGTGTCAGTGTTCCTTGGATGGAGAACTCTACTCCCTGCCCTCCTCTACTAAAAACTAGATAGGAAAAAGCARACTTTCATAGGGTGAAAAAAAATTTGGAAAACAATAGCTCTTTTCCACTAAACTATTGCAGATGGACAGATTTTCATATTTTTCCTCTAGTTCCATTATAAGAGTAACACACATGTACCTCCATGTGCATTAAATCACAAATCGCATGCTATAAAACTGGGGTGCCTAAAGGAAATATGTTCTCAGATAAAACCATCCTCATAAAAAATAACTTTGCTACGAACTGGGGAGAAGCGAAGACATTTACTTCTACARTCTAATGCTAACTCGAAACCTCGCAATTTCAACTTAATTCAGCTGCTAAATAAGCCCTTAAGGACTTACTTAGTCAGTCCAATTTTAACTGTGAACTGCYGCAAAACACTTTCCAGAGCAGATTAAGGGAAGAAAAATGGCAATTTCAGCTGAAGCAGAAAGGAGAAAAACTGTAAAGATTCTGTCATTTTTACCTTACTTTTGGAACGAGTTAGCTCTGCCTACCCAGCACGTTATCTATATTCAGATCCACAATGCAGGGACAGAGCAGCCAGCCTTGGCTGAGCCTTATTTACTCCCAGCACAGGTGATCAATCACCAAGCGGGTCCGTCCCGCAGCTGAAAAGCAGCCAGCGCACAACGCGCTCCATCTGCATCCCATTAGGTGTTTCTGAGGTGCCAGGGATCCAAATGCCGCTRGAAACGGCCCTTCTCCCCTTTGTGCTCCGCAGGCTGATAACAGCGCGGGATTCCTCGGGCACCGCAGCGCCGGCAGCATCTGGAACAGAGCAGGGATCCTCACTCTCTACCCCGGAGCARAGACACCCTTAAAAGTGGACTGTATCATGGAGCTGCCTGTTGCTGTCTCTCGGGAAAGCATTGCTGGGGGACAGGTTACAGGTCACATCCAAGTCTGACATCCCTCCTCTGCCTGCAGTTAATGCTTATTTGAGGATACAGGGAATACCTACCCATCTACTGATGGGTAGGGTCTGCTAGAGGACTACAGCACTGACTTAACTTCGAAAAAGTGACTTCAAATGCTGTAGAATTTGATCAATCCTCAGAGATCTTGCAAATCACTGCAGACACCATTAGTCCAAAGCCCCTGCTTGTTCAGATCAACTGACCCTCCATGGATACATTTGATGATCCGTGGGAGGCGGAGCACATGGCAGGTGGCTCCACCGGAACAGCATGTCTCACTCGTTTTCAGTAAAGATGTCAGAATTTAGCTCTGTTTCATCATCCACTGCTGGGAGAACATCTGTGATGTTCAGCTTAGACAAATAATCGTGGCAGCATATTATCGTCATTAGTATCTTCACCGTTGTCGTGACTGGGAGCCCTAGTCACAGAGCCAATGCTGTGCAAACAGGGAATAAATGTGCCTAAGGGCTGGAAAGGTAACCACACACTTACTGGGAATTTTAACTTAAAATTAAGCCAGGGTTCAAGCGCTCTGCTTGCTAAGGCCCTGAGAGAAGCAATCCCCTCGGAATGAAGGAGCAAAATGAGAATTTGAAAAAGACAGACTTTAGCATGCAAGCTGTTTTGAGCAGGTCCAAGGGGTCCATCGCTAAGCCACTTGCTGATTTAAAGCTTACAGTGATAGTTTCATGATCAGCCCAGTCTGGCACAGATTTATTTTGCTGCAAAAGGGATTGTTCCTCTCGGCTCCAGCTGCTCAAGTCCTGGCACTGGGACTCATGGAGCCATATGGCAGATTGGCTCCAGGAACCAGTTTGGGTGTAGGCTAACCATTTGTGGGAGGGTTGGTTATTTTTCAGCTACATCAGTGCTCTGATTCAGTTCATTGCATGGCTGCACGAACACTCACGCTGGCATAGGGAGAAGGGGCACGAGAAAGGGGATAGGCAGGGGGAGAAGGGGAAACTGAGGACAAGACTGCCCTTCCTTGCACCAGTGTTGGTTTAGGCCAGGTTGTASAGACGTGGAACTAAGATTTCTGAATTTAGAGAGGACCCTGACAAAGCAAAGCAAAGCTTTCAAAAGACTGTTGAAAACAGATTGCAGAGGAAAATGCTGGCAACTGATTTTAAGGAGCTGGTCCTCCAGTTATCCAAAAAATCTAAGGCCAATGGAAATATCTTTAAAAGGAACCTTTTAAAAACAATCTTTTTAATGCCAAGCCAAAACAGAAAGCAGCCTTCTGCCACTTCTCACAATCTGAATGAGCTCAAATGCAAGAACTCAGAGTTTGCTAAAAACACAAATGAAAACTAGTAGTTGCRAAAAGATAAAACAATCAGCACAAATGGCAAAGTAAATGAACAATTTAAAGAAACACTTTCAATCTAAACAACCTCAGGAATTATCTTTTAACAAAACATCTTTTAACAGTAGATTCCAGAAGACAGGGTTTTAAATTTTTCAGCATCCCACAAAACCATGCCCACTGCTGCTGGTGAATTATTGTTTGCCATGCATTAAACAGAAATATGTTGCCTTTCCAAAGGCTGCAATTTTCTTTTTACACCRGTATCATCTATTATTAGTCATGAAGAAAATTGCTTTGGATTTTCCAGCAGTCTTAAACTCTGTCTGCCTAGTGGCTCAGTTTTTTACCTATCAAATTCAAGTGTAAAAATCTGCTTTTGGTATTCTCACGCAGAAAGGGGGGAGGAAAAAAAGGTCTGAGGTCACAGCTGGAGGGGCTGTGTTGCATGCAAGTAAGTGTACTTGCAAATTTGTGCAGGGTCCAAACACACTGAGTCAACTTCAGTCTCATCCTGGGGATAAAACCACTAAGGCAGCTGCTGAGTTTCCTGAGGTATCTCCAGTGGTGTAATGAGAAGCCACGAGGAGAACACATAAAGAATATCTATATTATGAATTATAAAGAGTAAATGCCATGGGAATTTTTGCTTCCCATATTTTCTAATAAATGAGCAGAGACACATTTGAGACGAAAAGGCCACAAAGGCTTAAGAAGGATAAAATGATTGCTTTTTTTTTAAATAGACTACATGAACTGAACTGTGGAACTTGCTGCCTTATGACATTACTAGAGGAAATACAGCTGCCAGAAGTTCATACACATTTGAACAACTCTATTATAGGAACTATGAAAGTATCTATGATGTTATGGTACTAAGAACCATATGTCTTAGTACCATATGTCTTAGAAATGTGTCTTGTTCTAAAAGACATCAATTTTCAGAGTTCTGTAAAACACGGCACTGAAAAAAATCAGGACTTTTACTCCACTAAAAATTTGTTTTCATATTCGCCTTTTTTTGCAGTCAGTTTCTGATTCTTTGGATATAAGTCACTCAAGAAACAAAGGACTTGGTAATATGGACCTCAATCTGTTCCTCTTTCCCAGGCAGGAACAATGGTGTATATCAATTTTGAGGGAGCTACTACCTTCTCCTAATGCAGCATTTCTTGTCCTTCATTTTCTCAAGCCACCACAGAACACATGGCAAAAGAAGGACACTGGAATAGCTGGCTGTGGGCTCTGCAGTATCCTCCCAGTCACAGTATCGTGACATTAATGTCTCACAACTATCACAAATATGGATATGGGACATACTCACATGTTGATGCCTTTCAGCCTGAAACCGACACCTGCTGTGGATAATTTCCAGCTAAGCAGTTTAGGTTTCACAGAACTACTTTGAAAGTGCTAACCTGGTCCTTCCTTGTAATGAAGCAGTACTCTCTGGACCTACAAACATCTATTCATATCCTGCAGTCATGCATCCAGTATACTGATCTTATCCTGGAAATGCACGTCCTGATTCCTTTTCCAAACAACCATATTCTTACTAATTGAAAATAAAGGAAGAAAATATGGAAGAACAATCAATTGGATACACATCAGGATACACAAGCAGYACTGCTGCACTTCTGGGCTCTGGCATTACCTACTATATAATTTCATCTGTGCTAGTCTTTTCTAGATCAGCAGCTTAACAAATTAGTGGAGAATAACTAACAARAAATTGAAGGGAATGTAATAGTCTTAATATCTGGGAAAATAAAAAAGACTGCATGAAGTACTAAAAAATATGGATTTTTCCRATCAGCAACTTAAATAACCAAATCAGTCTTCCTTCTCTTAGTTTTCTATTAATCTGCCAAGGAGTCAGTCATGAAGTTCAGATGCTGGGTTAACACATTTGTTGTCCCCTTATTTCATCCTCTTTTCAACAAGCACCCTCTAGCTCACATGGAACTTTTCAGCAAAATCTAATTTCATTATTTTCTAAAACATTCCCCGTAATTTTTGCAAGGCTCACTCCCCTGGAGAAATGACCTCTGGAGGACAAGCCATTGGTGGACATCCCTTATAAAGGATTCCTCAAATCATTCAGTGGGAAGAGAATGCCATTTGAAATAAATTGCAAAATAAACTCCTTCTATGGATCCATAAGGCTTCCAGAGAACACGTGGTTGATACCACCCTGCTGCAACTTCGATTTACCTGAAACTTCTCTGTCAGGTGTCTGTGCTCCACAGCTCATGCTCCACAAAAATGACTCGTGCAGGATTCACCATTTTCTACCACAGTGGACTAAAAGAACTCCGTCAAGGTCACTGTTCTTGGAATCAAAAGTATCTAAGGAGAGACAGTGTTTTCTCCCTTCTGTTCCCTGCTCCTTTCTAAGCCACCACCTTCCTCYCTCTGATGCCAAAGCAACACATTGTAGTGTGGTCCAGCACAGCATTTTTTCCTGTATTTTGGGTTGTGGGGTTTTTTTGTAGTCCACAAGACAGCCTAATGAAGGCAGGCCCACATGAAAGAAAACCCAATAGACTAAAATAATGAGTCTGGCTCAGAAGGACAAGAAACATTTTTACACATCACAGCCAGTTTGCTAGCCTTTGTGCAATGCTCTAAGTTGTGATATATGATTTATTCATTTGTTTTTCTACTCATTTGCATTTCATATTACAAGACGATTTTTTAAAAACCGACAAAACACTAATTTATTTCATAACGGACTTGCAGAAGACTTAATAAGCTCTTATTTTGCGCAGAAAGACAAACATTGTGTCATTAAACAACACTGCTCGGGGAAGAKAAAACGCTTCAAACTCTTAGCCCTAAGACAGACACACACATCTTAAAAGACTCCGTCTTGAACCCAGTTCTCCTTTCCTCCTGCACCCACCCAACTGCACGCAGAATCCCGCTAGCTGAAGAGCGTTTTTCACAGGCTCGCAAGGCCTGGAAGCGCCGTGCACGTTCGGTGCTTCACACGGGGCATCTGCGAGCGCCGGAGCCCGCAGGCGGCGGGCAGGCTCGGTGTCAGACCGCCCTCTCACGGCAAGCGCCGGGGCACGGAGCGGCGCCCGGCCCCGACAGCCCGCACGCCGCGGCCCCGAGCTACAAGGCAGATGTCGGAGATGGTGTCTTACATCGAACATATGTAGGCGTCAGCATGTGCAACCGTGACCTTCCAAATTTCAAGCGGGAAGCAGTTGTTACACCCCAGCTTCTCTGTCAGAATGACAAAAGCGTCGTTTCCTCACCGTCTGYGCATCGCGCTGGAGTTTTGCTGCGCTTTGTCCTCAGTGCACCAGCAGAATTTGGCACTGGGACCGGATTCTCCTTCTCTCTCCCTCCTTCTCTACTCCGGGGTCTTGTAAATTCTGGCCTCATTGAAACGCTACGATAAATGTCTTAACAGCCTCGAGTCTATCACAGTTTGAAGCAGCCCTCTAGAGCACTGCAACAGAACAGTGCACAGCAGTATCTTACCTGCTCTCATCTACCCTTTTTATTTTCCATTCCCACCTTATCCCAGTCATATCTATCAGGGACGACTAATACAGGATAAATTCTGTTAGTCTTAAGCAAAGTAAGAGAAAATAGCACAGCACASTGCTGCTGGACCAGTTTAAAAGAGATTGCAGTTTGGAGCAGAATCTGTATCTTCAGCTGTGCATTATGGAATAATGTAACTCTCAGGCATTCCTGAAAAAACTACACAAATTCAAACCCCAACAGTTTTTCTCCATATTGGGATTTCAGTCCTAGAACACCAAACACATATCAGCATCACTTTGAAACAGTAACAGATAGATATGTCACATAGTTGTTTTGTTGCTTGCTATACAGAGAGCATCTCACACRGGGGATAAAGCATGTCACACAGSGGATAAAGCATGTCACACAGRRGATAAAACRYCACACAGACGATTGGACAGTAGCTGCATCTGCAACTTCAGCAGAGGAATAGAAATATACCTAACTTTTCATAAAGACACCAAGTAGTCAATTATTTTGGGACAAAATGTACTTCAAAACTAGGTTCAGGACACCGTAATTGATGCCTGAGTGAGGCAGGAATTATTATAAYCATCTTCTCATACTATTATTTAACATACAATACCTGTTCTGAAATGCTGCACCATGCTTGAGGTGCCATTTTGAAGGTTCACACTTACAAAGAAGCTAAACTGACAGCACCTAGCCCATAAATGAAGGCATGTCCTTATGAACCCTCTTATAAATTCAGACAATATACTCCAAGGGAAATTCATGTATTTCTATTTGGTGCTGCAAAGCAGGATGGGCTGGCAACTATACAGCCAGAATTCCAAAATATTTCCAGCCCTGCTGCGTTTGGATGAGCGTGGAGAAAGAAACAGAGTCGACAGCACTTAGAAGTAYGATGATTTGGTTATTAACTTTACAATAAGAAGGATTTCCTCTGCATTGCCATTGCTATACTGCTTTGCTGGTGGATGACATTCTGCCTGTGCCTGCACCCAGGAGATCTCTGGTAGCAGCTGAAATCAGTGAAGGAAGGAAGGAAGGTGGCTTACCTTGTGCTGTCCCGTCCAGTCCCATGAGACATTTCATGGCCCTGATGATTTGCTCTGCTACGGGAGGACACATAGATGTGGCGTACACAGCACTGTGAGAATGAGTTCGTAAAAAGTCCACAAGGCCCTTACACAAGCAAAACAAAGCATGAATGAGCTTTGAGCTGGCCAAACAGCACATCTCCCTCTTAACTACTGCAGGAGTGGGAATGTGCAGAAGGACGGGGACGTTTCATCAGCTACTGGTTTGCTTTCTTGGCTACCACTGTTAATACATGGCCTGAAGAAACATCAGGCAGGTGCAAATACTTTACCATATAAGTGGGGCAATTACAGCTTAAACAAAAGTCTGGAATAGAATAATGTTTACTTCTGTGCTAAGACTTACTATAAARGAGCCAAAATAATTTCAAGACCAATGAACAGCTGCACTTAAAATAATGCTGCTCAATTCCTCTCTGGTAATGAAGCAAAGGCTACATGACATCAGTATAGTTCCTCTGCCACAGGAAAAGCAACCTTACTGAGATCTATCTTTCTCTATTAGCATACAAATTTTCAACCAAAACCTTCAATCAGTGTGGTAGGGACAGTCATATTAGAGTTGGTATAATTGCTTTAACATTTCTTTGTATAACTAAGAGCATAATGTGTGCTCTTAGAAAAACCATTGATGTACTGTAGGCATGTTTAAAGCACCAGTAACTCCTCTGAATTCAGGCATGCAGCAGGAATTCAGATCTTATTAAGAGCATCATTGTTTTAACAACTTGCATCTCCTAGTGCAAAATATCACAGTAACAGTTACCACACTAAAAGCCGAATGCATGCTAGTGAGAAAGGGATGAGGCCTGCTTGAAAATCAACTTTGATAAAAAAATATCATCAGAAAAAAAAATTCCAGTGAGTGGAACACAAATTACTACCAAAACACTGTATGAATCTACACAGTAACTCCAATGCTGAGGACAAAGATTTACCTAACCATACACAGGTTATGCATGGCCATATTGCAATTGTACTCCTAAGGGTTTGGTCAAATAGCTGAGAGGGCTTCTGGGCTCCAGCTGATGCAGAATAAACAGTGCCACTGTGAGTTTTTTGCTGCAGAAATAAATGTAAGTGGGTGAATGGGTGAGCAGCCTTCCAAGGCTCAGGAGCCTGAGGCAAAGCTTGGTGATACACAGGTGTGAAAAGAGTGACCTGTTTTCACTTACAAGAGCTTCCAAGGGTTAGAGGATAAATTACATTAGATGACTTTTCACAGGTCTAATCGTTCTATACTTTCTAGTYACATTACCCACACTGTCTTTGGTAAGAAATAAACCCACAGATACAAATTCAGGAAGCCAAGGAAACAAAGAAAATTGACTCTTGATGTATTATGACACTCGGTTTTAAGACCTCCAGGGGCAAACCCAAAAAAGACAGTAAGAAATGCACAGTTTATACTTTCTTATAGCCCTTTTATTCTACTGTAGGGCTACCCTTATTAATGTTATCCTGACAGCAACCATATGGGCTGTCTAAACAGGCTTCCCACTCATTCCCCAGACTGCTTAAAAAATACATTCAGCTGGGTATGAAAAGAGCAAATAATCAACAACCATTTGATCTCTCTGTCAAGCAACAAAACCAATGACATTTCACAATGGTGCTGATTATGCTTTCTCTTCTACACCCCCAGTTAAAGCAAGCTCAGCTCTACTTTTTGTTGACATCTGTTGTTGGCAAGAGATTGTTTTGTTAATGTGCGCAGAGCAACTGAGGACACAGAATTTACTATTGCAAAAGGCCCCCAGTAACCTCTTTCTCCATTCTCCTAAAAAATGCAACTATGTCAATCCACAACTTTCAGGAATTTTATTATCAGCGGATGAAACTGTGGTTTTAATCTCTCAATATTGCTCCACACACTATTTACAAATGCGAAACAAAGTAATGAACAATCCGCATCCAAATTAATGTAGGGAAGTATATTTAGCCAACCACAACATGTCCAAACATTTCCAAGACAAACAACAATCATCAGGGTGGCACAGAAATAACCCAACTCAAGCAAATTACATAATATGAACATGAGACAAAAATAAGAAAGTCTGACTGTTTGATGTGCATTTGGGGTCCAGGCAAAAATTATACTGACTTTACAACAGTGCTYATGTTAAACAGCCTGTGCAAAAAGATACTGAAATATATCATACATAATATGAAGACAGTTCCCACCTCCTTGATGTGAAATTGTTCATGATTTCCTTTTACCTTTTTGCCAGCTATGTATCCTCCGGCTGCACCAAAGCTCTTTGTGAACGTTCCCATTAACACGTCAACGTCATTGGGACTCATACCGAAGTATTCCACAACTCCTCGGCCCGTTGCTCCCACCGCGCCGATGCTGTGAGCTTCGTCCAAGTAGAGGTAGGCTTTGTATTTGTTCTTCAAGGAGACGATCTCTGGCAGGCGCACGATGGACCCTTCCATGCTGCACGTGGAGAGAATCAGGGATGAACAACAAATCCCCGCCTCTTTCACATACTGGCAGAAAATATAGTCATTCACTGCCATATTCCATGAAAGTTCTTCTGGAATTTCAATTTTTACTTACCAGGCAAAGAAAAYTTGCAACCCTTTCCCACTTGCAGGTGAGAATAAAACAGTCAAACAGTTTTAGAATTCAAACAATCAAACCCAGACAAAAAGTCTTTGAGCCTTTGTAGATTGCCAGTGTGCCAGAGAAGAGAAGGAAATGTGTAAAGCAAGGGGGAGATGCTTACTCAAAGCAGCACATTACACTTCATCTCTACAAAACAAATATTATAAAGAACTGCTATAATTCAGTCTGGCCCTCGCTTACTTCATCGTCAGCTACTGTGGCAATATTTGGGCATAACAGCTCYAGAGCAAATTCATCTGGTGCAGAGGAGTTGGGTCCAACATACACAGGAGATGGGCCATGTGAAACCCACAGCTGGTGCCATAACTCTAAGCAATCCCAGTCTTCAGAGAATCAGGGATTAAAACAGGCAGCTGAAATCCAGTCTTGCCAATTTTTGCTCTCGATACCTACTTTTYAGGAAATGTAGCCTGCTACCTAGTAATCAAAAGGAAAAAAGTTTCCATTGCTTTTCTTTTTGCTTTCTTACTGCCATGTAGAAAAAGGAAATATTCTGAACTGGCACAGGTTGCCATGGATACCCCAACCCTGGCAGTGTCSTAGGCCAGGTTGGATGGGGCTTTGARCARCCTTGTCTAATGTGAGGTGTCCTTGCCCATGGCAGGGGGGTTGGAACGAGATAAGCTTTCAGGTCCCTTCCAACCCAAACCATTCCATGATTCTGTGATTAATGGTTTATTGAGATTTATAGCAACAAGAAAAGATGATAAATCTTTTGCACTGTTGGCAGTCATGTTAGTAAATGAGAAGGCACAGAGGAGGCAAAGCCGGCATTTTGCCAGCAAAATGAAAACTCAGGGAGATAAATAAGAAATGCTCTCTGATCCCATAAAGACATATCCACAGTATTGCTGTGAAGACTTGTGTCTTGAAAACCTTTTTGAGATGACTACAGCTCTGCTTGGATATGTCCAGATGCACTCAGTAYTCATTTCATAATGAGCTAAACCTGTTCTCTTCCACCAGCTCTAGTAAGCAGGTCTTTAAAAGCTAAAAACTTCATATCAAACACAAAGTCAGTGTGCCGTGTGCCAGGAAAACCAGTGCTCTGTGGCTAAGGCCCACGGMTAAGGTGTAGCCACTTGCAAATGCAACGAGTTTCAGGTGAGCAGAAACATGGAGTTTGTTCCCAAATAGCAGGYACAAAAGAGCAGTGCAATCGATAGTGTCTTGGAAATTTTTAGATCCTGGACCAGTGGCCTTCACAGGCTGCTTTGTTGCCACTCTACTTGTGCTGTGCAGCTGGAAGTTTGGCACCACAAAAGGARCAGGATGTGCTTTTATCACTCGGGAAATTTCAGACAATTTTAGTCCTTCTTCATCCTTTGGTCTCCTGAGTAAGCTTGGAAACTGGTCTCCAGTTTTGAAGGAGACCTGCCCACAAGCAAGTCTCCATTAGTTTAACAGCATGAGGGAGTAGCCATGGACAAAGGTTGCCTGTGCTGTTTGTACTGGGAGGTTCAGAGAGCCTGGCTATGTGTGCCTGGAGGCATATTTTTGGCTGTTGGTGACTGCTGGCAAATCTTGCCCRGCCATAAAAGAGGCAGCTGTGGGACTGTATGTTGGCACCATGGTCCCTTGCAGSAAAGAAGGGTTGGGCTTGTACTGCAAGCTCCTGAGGACTCGGCTTTCTCACTTTTCCCAAATGGCACTTGGCAGCTGGGGGAGAAGCAACTTGAACCACCACAGCTATTTTCCTAGTGAATACAAGGGCAGAGCCCACAGTCCTCACATAGCCTAGAGTCAAAGCATTAGTCAGCTAAAATTACACGGAGCCACTGGGTGTGCTTGGACATGCAGCATCGTATGTGCTGGGCTTGGCAGCTTCCAGCTGTGCCTGGTCGGTCTGCAGGGAGAGCCAAGGAGCACCTCTGCAGAGGGGAGCAAACTGCCATCCCACYCCCACCTTCCAGCAATGCTTGGGCAGACCAGCTAGGCAGAGAAGGACAGTAATAGTTTTTCCACGTTTATATGGACATCATTAGGCCCAGTGGCTCATGGAGATTCAGACAGGAGAGACAGCATTTAACTTCAAAAAGACAAGAGTAAAAATGGTAAATTTAAAATGCTGCATATTTGTGTAATGGAAGGAAAAGTTGTGCTGAATCCCAGAATACATGGAGCTGGTACACGGCTGATGCAAGATTTAACCATTAAGAAGTTCTAATGAAAACTTTTCTTACTCATGGGAGTCGAAGATTTCTCTTGGAACTTTAGGCTGTTTAGCAAAACAAGGCACTTGTATTCAGTTTCAGTGTTGATTTACTGCTCTTGCAAGATGCTGGCTGACATAAATGTTGTAATAGTTGTCAGAGGTCCTAACATGGCCTTGAAGTGCCCATGGAGTAGATAAAGTGTTACTGGATTCATGTACAAATTTTGTGCTGCCATTCAAACAGGCAGAGATGAGAACTGTTTTGCTGCCTGCTCTAGTCTTGGTCTCTCTTTTGACCCTGGGAGATGGTTAGTGATATGTACACCACTCTGTTTAGAATTGCTTCAAGATAAAGCTCACTTCACATAACCCCTTGGGTAGTGCAGATGGAAAGTTTACCTGAATCCTTCAGTAAATATTCATGTCAAGTGAGCTTAAACCAGAGAGCCAGAAGTGAACTGTAATGGTTCTGTCTCAGCCTGGCTGTGTCACTTAGCTTTGTGTACAAACAGCTATCGTGTACAAACCACTGATCTATTTCCAGACCTGCACAAGCACATAGGGCATATAAAAAATCCCTGCATGCAGATGACCTAAAGCTGGCTCTGCCCAGGMCATGCGTTCTCATTACATGGTATGACATCCTGTCTTGTAGCACAAATTCTCAGCTTGGTGGCAGGGATGGAAGGCTTCTAGATAGCAGCTGACCCTCATCTCCCTTGTTTCGTGGACAAGCACAAAAACTTGAGTTAGCAGACGTTCAGTTTGAACCTACTTCCAGATGTGAGGAGATAATCCCAAGTTTTGGGAACACTCAAGTTTGAAACGCGATTCAATTCCCATCAAACCACTGACATTCTTCCTGATGCAGCTGATGAATTGTGGAGCCAGGTGCTTTGAGAGACAGGAGGTGTGTGCTTGTGATGGTCCCTTCACTTGGAACACAGGCTCACCCTTGACAGGATACTGATGTTTTTTTGCCCAGTTCATTTTGAAACTTATTGGGAAAAGAGGTTTCTACACACTATTACGGTACCAAAATTTCAAGATGGTTTTTTTCTGTCAGGAAAACTAATTTATCAATACTCAACCTGTTATCTACTTCAGAACTGCATCACTCAGCATCTCTAAACATGCCCTAGAGTACCACTATCTTTTCAACATTTGRAAAGTTTATCTGTTCCTCTTTCAGACTAGTTCATAATTGGGRAAATCCCTCCTTTCCTGGCCTGCTACTCCCAAGATGTATACATTCCACTTTAACCGTTACTTTAGGTCTGTTTTCTTACATAAACTTCATACATTCATACAACAATCTCTGTTTTGTAGTTTAGAGCAATAATTTTACGGAAATCTTCCCACTTTGCCCTCAAATACAACTCCATTTCAACACTGAAATGATAGAAATGTTAACCTTTAATTCTGGTCCTTGGCCAAAGACATTAAATGTTACCTCATTCTTTTCTGGAAGTCCAGTCACTTAATCTCAGGAAATAAAAAATAACCGTGATAAATTTCCTACGCTATTGGCATTGAATCCCAAGGAACTTCTAATGCACAGAAAAAGGCATTGGACAATATCGAACTGATCAGAGCTATTTTCTTAGCTGGAAGGGAAAATACCCAAATTAAATTAAAAGCAGGGAAAAAACAAATGAAAACCAATCTGTTTCGATCAGTTTCTGATGCCCCATAACTCCTGCCCTGGGCCTTGGCCTATCTGACTCCTAAGTAGATATGCATGGAAGGGAGCAGAAGCCTACCACAAACCATGTAAGAACACAGTAACTGATTAATCCTGAACTGGAAATGGCAAAAGCCAAGGAAAACATTAGCTGGAATCCAAATAATAAAAATATGATTTAGCAAGTCAGTTTAACTTGTGCCCTGGTCACTGCCAAAACTTGTTCATGCTTTTTGGAGTCAAGATTGATGGCTAGATGGTCTCCCTCAGTTTGGAACACAAACAGAATATATTTGCTCCCAGGCAGGTCCAAGTAAAGAACCAGCTTTCACTAGTAGTTACATTTACTTCTGATGATGTTTTTTTTCAAGATAACAGAGACACTAAAAAGCAAACAAACATATACTTATTGCTATTTATTTGACATGTAGCTTGAGCGCTTCCCAAGCTGAGGGGCCAATTCTGCCTTCAGTTGTAACCAAGCAAAATCTGTGGTTTATGGTTTCAAACACAAGTCTGATTTCCAGAATGCTCGTGTTGGCTAACAATGGCCCTTTTCAAATTTTGCCAGTTGGTACGTCCAGGCTTATGCACAGTGTAAACACTTTAACATACTCCTAATGGAAACAGAAGGCAAATTTCTTTCCATACCATAAACTTCACCACACTAAGACTATGGTGTCCCATATAACAATATTTTTTAAAGAAGGAAAGCTTAGTRTTTTCTTTTACATCTCTGGAAAAAGCATTTCTGTAAAAATTTGCCAAGCCAAACTTGCAAATCAAGATATTTTAACTTGGAGAATRGCTCTGACCAAGTTATTTAAATTCTATATTAGCTGTCCCTGAAGCATAACTTAAGGACAGAAAAAAAAGCAGTATTAACTATTGTAAGAAGAATACATTAACTACACTCTACCTCCTCTTAAACCCTTTTGATGAATGTTAATTTGGCATCTGGCAAATCTTCAAGAAAACTAACATTRGCCAATGTGGGGCTGGAAAATTTTAGTCTTTCAAAAATCCCGGGCCAAGAAAGGAAAGCACATGCACGCAAAAAGAGTATTTCTACTGTGTCCTTCTCCAGGTTTTCTTTTGCCTAGGAAATGTTCTTAGCTACYGAGCGGGTCAGCCGGCGGGGCCCGCGAGGCTGTTCCCGGCAGTGCCGCGGGGCTGGCCTGGCTGCGGTGCCTGGGGCTGGCAGCGGTGGCAGGGACACAGCGCGGTGCCGTGCGGTGGCACTCGCCCTCGAGTCAGAGCAGACTTGCTGTACAACCAAACCACACTCTTCAATTTCTGATCTGCTTAGACTGTGAAAACAACCAACCAACCAACCAACCTAGCTACTGCCAGGGCTAGTTTCCAAAGAGAGACTATGAGAGAGCTGAGCTTTGTTTTTCTTTTCCTTCATGCCTTTCAGAGGAATAGACACTCAGGGCACGAGTGGTCTTAACATTATTCAGCCTTTATGGAGCTGAAGGAACTTTATGGTTCCTTGTTAGTAGGTATTCTGAGGTTTAAACGTGTTTTTCTTTTGCATTCCGCCAGGAGGTTCTTTGAACTTCAGAAAATGAAATCTTGTTTGAAAATGAACTGCAAAACTAGAGGAAAAGAAAACTCTACATCAAACATAAATCTGGAAATACAGTTATAAGTTAATACAGTTAAATAGCTGACAGTGGGTTTGTCCCACCGCTTGGACTGATTTATGCCTCTGTGTTACCAGTCTACCTTCTTGCTCCCTAATGGTCAATATTCAGGGTAAAGAATTTAAAAGTGAACAAAGCTGAGCAGCTGGAGCCTTTTCTGCCAGCCACGTGACCAATGGGAACATTTGTCAGTAAAATGTTGGTGGTCCACTTAGTTTCTGCATGATCAAAGTCCTTAAATCTAAGCTTTCTTTTAGTAGTGCCAAGCGATGTTTATTTGTAGTTTTGCTCTGTTTATTCTGGTTGAAAGGACACGTTCAGCCTGCTTTGGATCAGCTGATCTGCTGCTGACCTGCTTCACCTCTGAGTGACAGGTGTTTAGATAAGGACCGATTTGGTCTCTTTGCAGATGGAAAACATTAGGCAGAAAGAAAGCACTGACAGCTATGAAGTTGTGATGACATGAGATCATAAAAGATTTCTTACAAAAAGAAGCTAATTGGCTCAGCTGCGCCAGCATTTTGCAGTAAAATGGCATAAGTGACTGCCCATCCAGACTGGCTGTACTTCAGCAACACATGATATGATCCCTACATGTAAAGTTTAATGCCACTTTTATAAACCATGTCATGTCCTGTGAATGAGTGGTTCTGGTTCAGGYGTCACTACTCCTCAAACTATCCTTCTCCTGCTCCCCCATTCCTGTCATCACCCCAGTAGCCTTGCCTAGATTCCTGCAAACCCTCTTACTGTCCAAACTCCTGCTTCTTCAGCCCTTCCTGCCTTTCCCTTCTCCAACTCCTGCCCACCAGAGGCTCCCCCCCATAAGCCCCATGGCTGCTTCCCCAGTGGCCCCTTCCAGATTGGAGCARTTGCCAGGATGAAGCCCAGGATGGTGAGCCTGGCTGGTGCTCAACTCCAGTGACTGTTTGCCTTTCTGGCTGGGTGTAAGCTGCACCACACCAGAGCTATCTGACTGGGATGCTCTATAATTAAATTGTATTATTGATGCTGATATTATTAGATGGATTCTCAAAGACACTTCTCTCATTCAGATTTCTCCAGGGACTAGGGTACATTAAATACCACTATATAATTCTTTGAAAGTCAGTCTTTTAAATATTTCCTGTTAAAGTTGAGTCTATTAGACCCAGCTCTAGTTACTAGAAAGGTGCTGATGTCACATCTTGAGATTTAAGATTCCAACAGCTGGGCAAGAAGTGGGCATGCAGAGCTTAATTAATTCTGTTGTCTTTTGATCTGCYCACGTGTAACAAACAACTCTAGAAAGCTCAGCTTACTCACTTAGCAGAACTCCTCACCTGCTACAGCTCCATGAACTTTATCACATCTGTGACAACATACACATCTGGTCTCACAGGACATCTCCCACTCCTCCGTGATTTGCTAAATCAACATTCAGAACAACGTACAGGATCYAACTGGAACTACGGGATCCAGGGTTCAGGCTGACATAATGGAAATCAACATATTTATGAGATCCCAGAACATTATTGTAACTTCCACTCTCATTAAGATCTCCCTCAGATACCTAGAGTCAATGTTTGCTCCACTCAATATATCATTGCATCCTCAGAAATGATAGAATAATAATCTTTTTAAAACACAAACATACCTGTAAATGCCCTCCACCAGGATGATAATTTTTCTCCATGCTCTGTGAGTGCGAGGCTGTCCATATATTATTGCATCCCTCAGCAACGTTTCGAGGCTCTGCATATCTTTATTTAAAAATAAGAAAAAGGAGGAAGGAAAAACATTAACAAAGATTTTTCTAAAGAATTTTCGATTTTCTCCTGGGTSCTATTTTTCCTATACAGAAAAAGACAGCATTAAAAAAAATTATGTCCTAAAGATAAACTTCCTTTATTAGTAGGCAAGACCAAACAATTCGTTTAATTGGCATGAATGCAGTCKAGTGACAAGGAGAGTTATAAAAAACTTTCAGTTATGCACCTRATCTGGGAAACTTCTAGAAAACCTTTGCATACATTTTTATTTAAAGGCAAAAGGGAATTACTTTGCTTAAGTACTGAGGCTAATTGCCAGCAGTTCTCTGGAGGGGTTGCTGATACTCATAGTTTCTCAAGGCTTCCATAGTGAGGTTTCCAATCACAGGCTCAYGAACAACAAGCATTTCTTCAGCAAAGGTTTGGACAAGGCTGCATAAAGCACCTCAGGATGGCAGCAAGAGAAGTCTTGTCCTTCTCAAGAAGGAAGGCCAGGAAGATTGCTGATGAGAGAGGGAGAGACAGGTGGATACAAGCACATGGCATGGATACACTAATTTGGTGCCAAAATGCTTGGTGCTGGTGGGACTTCAATATAAAGAGGCCTGGAACAATGCTATGACACTTAGCTGCTTTCTTAAGGGCTGAGTGTGGGTAATCTAATAAAATTCTTGAAGGGAAGCCATTTAAATTTTGAAAAACATGGAAGAAGCAAGAAAAAACACCACAGAAATCAGGGTCAGACCAAATGTGGCTCTCAATGCACCAGCATTGTGGTGTCTCCAATGAATAGACACTCGCCAATATGAATTATCCTGCTACTTTTCAGGAATCTGGATTGACCTTTCAAAATGTTTTCCAAGAACACCCTACAGAGTCTTGTAATACCCCAAGGAACTCTACGGATCAGCTCAAACTGTGGGTTGAGAAAATCAATGGCATTTTYTCACAATATAACCCCATCTGCTTCAGCAACACATCTTAACACAGTTGATATAACCTTCTACAGTAGGACAAAGTTAATACATAAAATGCAATTTGTCCCAAGCAAAGAAAAAGCACCTYAGAAATGCTAATACTGACCTATAGTTTGGTTTCTGCCCAAGTGGAACGAGGCCATTTGCACATTAACTGCCCATCATGAGTAACCTGGGCCCTGAGAGATAGCCAGCTTATGACCTGAACCCTGCCGTGTCCTCACCTCTCACCTCTTCCTAGCAACATTCAGTGATGTTGGTGAAAGGGAAACTTCTCAGCAACACCTCTGCCACTCTGCACCTGACCTAGCAAGTCCTTGCTGTACTTTACAAAGCACAAAACACGCACGATCAGTTGCCCCTTATTTCAGTGGTGCAATCACCTGCACAGCTCAATGAGCTCCGAGATGGAAATGCTAAGGAATGGTGCACAGTTTCCACTAGGTGGCAATCAAGGAAATAGAAGTTCTTTGGTGCTTTATAAGGGAAAGTTATAAGCAAGCTGAGCACTTGCAGCTACTCATGTTCTCTTTTGTTAGGAGTAGATAATATTTAGAAATCCTTTTAAGTTCTGAGTGTTAAAGCGCTCCCTCAGGATGAGAAAGCTCACAGCAAAATCTGGACGCCCCCTTTCCTCCACTGAATTATTCTCCACTGATGTTGCTGACATCTAAATCCTTTTGGGACCTTTGAAACCCTCTTTTGAATCACACAGAGCTTTTCAATTCAGCGTTCTGTCCATGTGTCCATCCATATTGGTTCTAGACTTCAGGAAAGTCATTTTGCCTCTGGGCTAAAAGCATGACTTGAAGATTCAGTTGTTTTAGTACACACTCACATGAAAAAAAAAAGAAAGAGGAGATGAAGTGAAATGTACATAATTCTGTTTAAAAGAATACATGAATGTGAGTAAGTCCTCTGTCCAAACTACTGTGGAACATGAGACCACAGACTGGGGAGAACCTCTCCGAGGGATGAGCTTGCCTGATTTCACATATAATACAGTCCTCCAGGAGAACAGRCTAAGAACATGTCTGTTTACAGGATCAGGGCTACCTTGCTTTCTTTTTGATATCTCATTCTGAAAAACATATGTGTGACCCTTTCTGAGGCTTGTAATAGTCAACACATAAGTTGTTCAGGTGCAAATGAATTTTACTGACCTATTAATTCTCTGCTTGCCTCATTTGGAAAGGCGAAATAGGAGGAAGAAAAAAATCTCTAACCTTTAATATTCTCCACAAAAGGCTGCTTCTGTTCTTCAAAGTGAAGACAAGGTGCTCTATGTGCTTGTRCTTAGGCTTTACAGAAAGTCAGACATACTGCATGGCAGGAAAAACAACAGTGCAACCCCAGGTGACTTTCAGATATCAAATTATTTGCCCATTAAACATAGTTAGACTATAGTTAGGACATTGAGATGATGAGCTACACAAGTCCATCTTGAATAACCAGTCATAGGGAAAATAACAGTCCTTCCTTGTTTGACCATGTCCAGCCCAGGGTTTTCAGCAGCTACGGCCAACAACCGCTCAGCAGCCCAGGAGGGGGTGTTAATAATTTCACTTGATTAATTGGTCAAAGCACAACCAAATCTAGCCATGTTTCACTTTCCCCTTTCTCCTTATAGCATATTGCCTAGATATGGAGGATAAAGTTTCCTAAGAGGGGTCAGCGGACTTGTATAATCCTTGTTTGGGATCTGTCAGAATTACTTCAACAGAGATACCAAGAACATGAACTGCCAGTGGGCTGGAGCGAGTCTGGACCCGGGCAGGCAGCAGTGTGTCATGCTGCCTCCAGTGCAGGTGGGACACCAGGCTCCTGGAGGGAGACATGGCACGCTCAGGGAGACACGGCGTCTCCACCCCTCATCCTGACACTGCAATGCTGGGGATGTCATCACCATTCCTCTGTGTGGGCTGGAAACCTCCCGCGTGATGTCACCCGAATCCTGTTTAATTAAAAGAAACTGGCTGCTACTACTCTTGTCACATTCTTCTTTTCTCTTAGTGCTTGTATCTCTGATTTTCAGTTTCTCCCCTTTCACACTCTCATGCAAGTTCATGCAGACCCTGTGGCTACACACGAATGTCTCCGTGTGGAAYGCGGGAGTGGTGATCACTGCAGCCACAGTAACAGTCTGAGACTCCCCTCCCTGCTCCTCAATAAATACAGATCTCTCTGAAGGTAAAGGGCACTCACTCAAGAAAGCTCCCTGTTCACCCTTGGCAAGTCAGACGTGGCTTTCTCAAAGCAGAGAGGGCAGGCGCAGACACAGCGAGCAGGGAGCAGGCCGGACCAGTCTCCTCGCCGTGGCAGCGTCTGTGTGTGTCACAGGGAAATACACGCCCGACTGGATTGGGCTGCAGTCCACCTATCTGTGCAATAATCTTGTCTCTGATAGTGGCCAGAGGTTTCAAGGAGCACAAAACCTCGGTGGGTAATGTGCTTTTCATCCTGCTCTGTAAAAGCTGTAAYGCTGCCCTCCCTTCTGAAATTCAAGGGCTACTTACACACTTGGAAAAAAAATCAAAAATTAAGGAACCATTCTGTACTAAGCCACCACAAACTCTTTGAGTTTTGCAACCAAAGAGATTGCTTTCTAATTTTTACCTGTKTATTTCTCTCTTTCATTTCCCCCTATTTTATTTGCTTGATTGATTAGTTGCACCTAGTTTTCCACTCTTCTTCTGTTTCCTCTTCTTTCCTTCTTTTTAGCTAGAGAATATATTTGCACTGAAAGGTGAAGGCCTCCTGCCACCTAAAACTTCCGTCAGTATTAACTACATCTCCAGGTAGCTGTGCTYGCTCTTTAAGGTGTCCTCATGGCACTTGTATCTGAACTCCAAAGCAGTAATTTGACTGAGTAGACTGAGAAATGCCAGAGTTGGATTAACATAAATTCACGTTTGTTGTCCAAGATGGAAACTATATTTTGTATGGAAACCTGGACAGCTCACACCTGCATCACACACTTGTCATCAACCACCTGATCTGTGAGAAACCAAAAAACCCCTTACTACTTTCACAACAACAAAAACGTGCWGAAGAAGGAGCTAGGAATGTATTGCCCTGATTCCCATTTCAGATGTGGATTCAAGCACCAGATTAGAGTCCAGATTTCCACCTAACCAAGGTGTTTGGTTATGCTTTGCAATTGCCTGCCCTCCTAGTAAGATTGCTTGTTCTGATTGCTTGGTGAAGTGCCCTTGCAAGGAAGGGACTGGAAATATTTTTTCCCCACATGGCCTGGTTTCCATACCTTGTCACAAGGTTCTCAGAGACTGTTCATGAAATTGCAAATCTAAACCTGAAAATGGGACTGCCATTGAGTTGCTTGATGCTACATGGGAAAAATGTAGTAGAATTAGGAAGAATAAACAAATCCTAAGCCTTGTATGGTGCCCTCTTTTACAGGCTGGTAAGAACAGAACCCACTTGGACGTAGCTAGTCCATAACACCCTCATCTGCTCACTGAAGGAACACCTGATACCAGTATAAGATCCAGAAGTGCTGTGACAGAAACCCCTTGATAAAATCACAAGCTGATTAATGGTTAAATATTTGGTTTTGCTTTTCAGGTTTTATTGGAAGGGTCAAGAGATTTTGGCTAATACTTAACCAAGATAAAGGTCAAAGGTCCTGAAAAGGGGCTTTTAAAGGTATTCTTAAAAGACTGCCCTGGAAATTAAAAAAAAAAATCAACAAGCAAAACCCCCAAAACCCCAACAGGTGATAAGTCAATCTCTCCCTGAGCCAGGAGATAAAAACATCTGGGTTTAGCTCCCATTTAGGTGAAGGATCTCCATGCCTCTCACTTRTGGAAGCTGGGAGAGACTCCCTGGAGCCCAGGGCTGGTGATGGTAACATCAGACACCTTCYGGCACAAAACTAACCAAGCCCAGGCCACTATTGCCACAGAGGTGGGGAGATGCTTTAGTCTCCCACATTTTCCCACTGCATACTGGTTGTTGGACTGTGCTGCTGTAGCAATACAGTTCTTTCCTAGCTTCCCAAACAAATCTCTGTCTGGGAAATGGTAACCTGAATGGTGTTCACACCACAGCAGGGGACACAAAAGGCAGATGCTTTATGAGCAGGTCAGAATGATATTAGTCCACTAAAACACTACTGCATACGTTTAAGATGGCTTCGACCCTAACATAAAATTAAAAAAAAAAAATTAAAATTCCCTAGGCCTGCTCCTCAGAGCAGGGGCTCCAGGGAGCTGAACTTTGCTGCTTGTATCCACAAAAACTCACAAATGACTGCCAGAGAAAAACTCCCTTGAAGGCCAAAACCCCTGTGCCAATATCGGTATGACCTTGGCAGGGTGAAGACTAGAGGCAGTGCTAATGAGAGCCCACGGGAAGGGAAGGCCCCGWTCAATAGTTTTTAGGTATGGGGCTAAGATGGAATATTCTCTTACATTTCTCCCACATAGATGATCTGTAGGTGTGTGCCTGTGCATTTTTCTCAGCACAGGCCTGTAAATTCCTGTCTGTTTGCAAGGATGGGATTGTTCACTGACAGGCAGGATGCAGGGCACATTCCTATGTCCAAATAAAATCAGACCTATAGGTCCACGGCACATTTTTGTTCTATTATTCACCTTAAGGCTTGAAAACCTCCTCATACACCTGTGCAATGTTTTTGTCAAAAAGGAAAGATGTCCGGATGCCTTTTATTTCACTTAGGAAAAGCACAGAGGTCTAAAAATTTTGTCTGTTCTTGAAAAACTACGTAGRTTTTTTATGAAAAGAGTAATGTCTAAGAGAGCTACCCACTTATTGAAATAGAATTTCATTAACTTTTGTAAGAATAAGAATTACATTATACATAATTAAGGTAATAGGTAGAGATTCTTTCTTGTCTTACAAAAGAAATACTTCTCTATTAATAATAAAAGAGTAATTATTTACTTTTGAAAGATGACAAATCAATCCGATATTACAGATTACATGCTTTGAAATAAAATAACACGATTTTACAGAATTAGTTATAGCATAGCCTTTGAAAGATGAAGGTGCTCCATAGCAAGTTTGAAATGGTAGATTTTACTCTCTTTTCTGTGAAATATTTTTATCATATAACAAAGTTTCCTATAATTTTTCTTAGACGAATAGTTTTTCTGTAACTGTAAGAGTGGAAAAAGACAGAGGAGAAAGATTTACAAGCTGGTTAGTAAGGGAGGTTACTAGCACACACCTCTGCAGGTGTTTTTGGTATAATATTCAGGAAGCAGCTAGTTCAGAAAATATATCACTGCTTCGCTAAATTGTTACATAATTATTCTTCCTCATTTTGATAACCATTTAYAATAACTGCAACAAACATTCACACCTCACCCTTCTCCCAATGTCTCTTCCACACCTACGCAACCAAGGATGTTGGAGCCAAAGTAAATATGTTCCAGGCAGTCTTATCAAGGCACTTCAAGAGGCTGATGTAAGCAACAAGGAGCATGGAATAAAGTCAGATTTCCCAAGCAGTGCTCTAAAAGCAAAAAGGGAACTTCCAAATCTGGTGCCTGACTTGAATTTGTTTTGATTCTCCTGCACAGAAGGCATATCTCAGGCACTGGTGGTGCTACCAGCTGGCATCTCGTGCTTTGTCTTCAGTGCAGGGTAGTACTGTGTCAAACAGAGGAAGTGTGCGYGTGTTTCTCACCTTGCTGGAGAATTGTTCCAACTGCTCATCAAAGGGCCCTAACCCTGCCTTTGACACAGCAACATCCYCCACGTGATGCCCTGGGCCAGGTTCTTTGAAGGGTCATGGATTTTTGTATATGAAGTGACATACATCAATCCCCTGTCCTTACAAAGAATCCTTACAAAGAAGAGGTGAAGGGTGTTGCGTTTTTTGACTAGAACACGGGAGAGTTTTCAAAGGCAAGACAAAACACAGTACTACTTGATGGTGAAATTAATGCTTATTAAAGATCTTCAAGTGGTAAATTAAAGTGAAAAGTTTTCTATTCATGGACAGGGCCAGTACAGCACAAGGAATCTTGCTTTCACATCAAGCAGTGTGACAGGGAGAATGGCTCAATTCCCCTATTCCTAAGCATGACAATGACAGCACCAGCACACTCTGACAATTTGGGCATGCCTGTATACACGTCATATATCCACACATTAGCAAGAAAGAATCTGGAAGCATAAGCACAGCTCTGATCTAACAAAACAAACATCTGCCTAACTGAAAGGAACCCTCCCATCCCAAGCTGGAAGTTTTGGTTACCTAATTAATACAGTTCTGGTCCTTAATTAATTTGCTGTACTGACTTGTACTACATTACTCCCTGACAGACCCACAGAGAATAAGGCAGTCCTGCTTTATTTTGGGTGAAACTGTGGATCCTACAAAGACAGTCCTGCTAGATTACTGCTTTCCACTGCTATTTCCCCAACACACACCGCTGCACGAGTGATTTTAGTTGTTGSTGAGGTGTAACTCATGGGTACGATTAAGGAAATATTAAAAGACAGAACTTTCTAGCCACAGAGCTAACAAGCTGAGAGCCTCACAGYGGGCTGAGAGAAAGCAAGAGTGTGTGAAGCTTCCTTCACATGAAGTGCTCTCTAAATGCAACTGAGGTTCAGGCTCAAGACCTACAGAATTGTGACAACAAAAATTGCCACTTGAATGCCAAACACTATTTGTGAAAGTTTCCATCGTTYCATTTTGAAAATAAGTTGAAGTGATGTCTCAGCAATGGCATACAAGACTGTCAAGGCCAATTAGATCTCTAACCTAGAAACCAATGAGTTTTTCCAAAGCAACTTGGTTAGGCTTCCATTGAGGTTTGCCAAGACCCTTAAAGGAACTGTCTGCATTTTCCAGTGCTGGATTAGTGCTGTTTGGATAGCTCACTATTATTTTTAGGTTCACTCATTATTCAGAAGAGCATCAGCTTTAATTTATCGTTGAGTGCAACAGAAGCTGTTTAGGTATCAGGTTCTGGGGAGGGGAATGAAGTATTGAGGGATGGTTAGAGACCAAGTTCCTTAAAGCCAGTGCAGCAGCTCCAGGTGATATCTTCACACCTGAGAGTCATACACTCCTCAAACTGGAATGTTCTTTGAAATGCTCTGGGAAGTGACACAAGCCAGCTGGACTGCACGCAGCATAGGYGRGTGGAGAGGCTGAGAACATTGGGATTTGGGTAGTAAGAGGTCATCCTGCAAGATATTATGTAAATCTGATTGAATGGGATAAGGCTTTGAACAACTAAGGAAAAGTTGAGAAAAGACTGGTATGGTAACCATGCTTMGTATGTCCATATTTGTGGAAGTCAACCAAGTTGGGGTATGCTAGAGGTTAATCTATGAATAATTAGTTCTGTAAGAATATTCGTGTTCAGATGGTCTTTAATTCTTGAACGATCTTCAGAAATTGCTTCTTGCCCAAATTATGATTAGATATTAATTATAACAACATCTTATATTATAGTGTGCTTTTCATTCCAACTCATCCTTAGGCCTTTTACAGCATATGCATAATTCATTTTTGCTCCCCTTGGGGCTGAACACAACACTTAATAAAGAGAAGGGATTGTATTAGCTATTAAGAAAGGTAATCAGACCTCTCTTCTAATTCCTCACCACTTCTCTAACTTCTAAACCTCTGTTGCAATCACTGCCTAGTGGCATCAGTGAGGATGGAAAGGGGAATTGCAATAGGGAATTAGGGAAAAGAACAAGCTCTTGTCATCAAAGGCAGTCCCAATGTCTCTGATAGTAACCACAGCAGCATTAGCTAAATAAAAGTTAAAGAGCATGAGCATTTTAGAAGATAACCATACAATTGCAAAGTTAATGTGTGATTTCTACACTAAAATTCTACTTCAGAGAATATTTGGGATGATGCTCTTAATATAACCATCTGCATCTCTGGTATTAGGCCCCTGGGAACTCACAGTAACTGCTTCAAAGGAATGCCACGTTAATGTAACTCTGGTTTCCCTGAACCTGCTGGAAACAGAGGCATATTTTTGTAATTATGTTTCTACTGTTTGGGTACAATGACAATAACAATGAAACCTTTATGACAGCACACAGTCATTCAGCAAGACAGAAAGACACAATAGCAATTATAGCATTGCACTATTAATTTTTCCCATCAGAAACCACTCATAATATTAAACAGGTGATCCTCCTGCCTGGACAAAAATATTATCTGGGAACTGACAGCAAAGTAAGCATTGAAAGAAAGCATTCTTGCCTTTGAGGTGTGAACAATTCTGTCTCTAAATGTTTCCAACTTCAATACTCACTATTATGCTTGAAGATTCTAATGGTGGCACCTGAAAGCCTCGCACCAAGAACGAGAGAAGTGTGGTTCAACTCATCACTTAAAATGAGGCAGCCCTGTGGAGAAAGAGTACAATAATCATTTGCATGAAGCATCTGGGAGGCTGCTGACACATGTGCATGTGTGTGTCAGCATACACACATGTCTATGATAAAGCATTGCACTAATTAAGCTGTAAGTGTTAAACATGAAATGGATTTTCTGCTGCTTTCCTGAAGGTGCCAGGGTGCACTGCAAAGGCAGGCAGAAATAGAATAGGGATCAGATTCTCAGACATTACCAGGTGGTGCATAGGGGTCAAATATTTCCTGTAACTGGAAAGCAGCAAATAACTCTATTAAAGATTAACTGCTTTATAGTAAAATCAGTGATGTTGCTTCATCTATCGCCTGTCCACAGTCTATTTTGAGTTGTAAGGAAAATGCAGCCACCACCCCACATATAAAGACTGTATGACAGTAGTGTAAGGAGAAGTAATACTGAGGCTGGACTACATAAACACTGGACTGCAGAAATGAGATCAGGACAGATTGATGCCTTTAAGTCCCACTTCCATTAAGATGTGGGTGAAGCTTAGGCACGAGGCAGAGTCCTTCTCTGGTAAATGCATATACAGTTGACCTGTAGTATACTTTTTATTAACTCCACTGAAAACTCATTATATTTTTAGAAATGAAAATAAAATGCAGGAGAAGTAAATTTGTGTATTATATTAACTGGAGCCAGGACTTACAGTTGAAATTCAAGCCTGAACCCTAATTTAGCTCTGCTTTCTATTAAACATCTTGTGCTGTGTTTCGTTACCCAAAGGGCAACACAACATCAAGTAAATGTTTTTTTTGGAGTCATGGATTAGGCCTAGGTTGAGAGATACACAATCTGCCTAAAGACTGGTATGGAGAACTAACAGTAAGTGTAGATGCATCTTGACAAGAAAACRCTGCTGCTAGGCTTAATTATAGAGGAAAATATAGGAGCAAATATCTCAAACATAGGGCAGTTACATAATATTTGTAATATAAATAATATATAATAMTACTGTATAACAATATATACTGAATTGTCAAATATATATATATATATAGTACAAACAGTAATATCTTTATTTGTGCCACTTATATCTAAACATCCCACCGATCACAGACGCTTGAATCTCCACACGAGGCCCGGTAAGTGAGGGAAAATTATTATACAGCTAAGCAAGTGACTAGTATCTCACATGACTATGTTCATCTGCAATATCATAAATTTACCTTCATTAATTCTCTGTATCTGTTCCCTTTGAAACTGCTGGACAAGTTCTGCAGCACAATTGCAGACTGAAGTTCATGTTCTGGACAACTGAAGCAACTCTCCCTGCCCAACACTTGCATACATGTATTTTCGAAATCTGTTGCAACAGTTGTATTCATGTTCAATAGTGAGTGAAGAAGTGACTTCACCTCTACACTGGTGTTTCAGAGGTTGTCTTGGTCATACACCACAAACTGAATTCATTCCGTCTCCACCAAGAGGGAAATCATGTTCTGTACTTGCATGACACACTTCGTACTGTTCCACACTTGCACAGACTAAAGAGGAGTTACCCACAGTCCCAGCCATCAGCACAGTGCATCTGCTCGTGATGTCCAGAGCTGTCACTGACAGGATGATGGATATCCATGCCTTTGTGTTACGTACTCCAGATCGGAGATGAAGTTCCTTCAGCACCAAATAAGAACCCAATTTTTTAACATCATCACAGCTTTAGATTTGTTGCCAGCTTTCTCTGCAGGGTTGGCTGGAGCTCTGTTCACCAGGAATGCTGAGCATTGTGCTTTTCCTTTTCTGAAAGCATTGTAAAAACTATTCTAACCATCATATTTCTTCAGAGGCAGCTGGGCAATATCTCTGCAGGTAGCCCAGATACTTCATCCCACAATGCCTGGACACGGGCTTCAACATCTGCTTACTTTTTAGGGAGAAGCAACTTCATTAAGAGAAGCTAAACAGCCATATCACTGATCCTTAAACACATTAGGTATGTGTGATAGCAACACTCAGCGCTAGCACAAATGATGAAGGAGCATATTTAAAGTCACAAGGTCAGCAGCTTTATGACTCACACATTCCTGATACCAAGCTTTGTTCCTCCATCGAGCTTTCCACTTATTTGGTGCCCAGAATACTGCAACAGCAGTTAAAACAATTAATAAACAATTGTTCTATGTGTTCCTGAAGGAAGTACTCACCTTTCCAACAAGGGCTGGAATATTCATTGAGTTCGTTGCAAAGCCCATGCCAAACACCATAGCATCTTCCACACCAAGGAACGTGGCCACAAGTTTCTCTAGTTCTACGTGTTTGTCTAGGGTGCCTGCAGAAATAAGCACAGGGAGTATTAAATCTCATTAAACTGTGAAAGTTATTAAGACAGAAAACATACAAAAGAACAGGCTAGAAGTGTGTCATTAAGCTATATGACATTAAGTTCTAATGAAGGTTTTCCATTTGTATCCTGTGCATGTGGGCTAAGGCAAGACAAAGCAAGGGTGCAAACCAGCTGTGACTAATGCTAACAAATACTGCTGCTGCTAAGGTAGCAAAGCAGTTGCTGTGGGAAAAAGCTTCTTTTTTCCATAATAACTTTTGACATAGTTTATTCTGAAGATTCATTTTTTGCCTTTTTCTCTTCCCTGCAACGAGGACAAAAATACCTCCTTTTTGCAGGAAATGTGGGACAAACATTTTAGGCATTCTTGAGTTCTCTCTGGATGTGAAAACAAAAATGGGTGACAACAAAATTCTTCCTTTTTTATTGCCTATATATGTGTACAAATTTCTTAATCAGGATTTTATATGGATAGACAGACAAAAGCGTTCTCTGTATTTTTCTGCTTTGGAAAGTAAAAGCTATTCCACTCTCCATAACTGATGATAACTCTCCTCTTTCCTTCCTCTCAACAGCAAACATAAATGATAACGCAACGCTAGAGAGCCTTCTTTATTGCATGCTAATATTAGTGCCTGAAGTCTCCAAACAAGTAAGGTGCTCCAACCATTCAACAACAGCAGCATCTTTCCTGCCCAACTCACAGTGGAGGATGACAACATACGAAAGGCAAACAAACAAAAGAGGGGTGTTAAGAGACTGAGATAACAAATAGCTTTGAACAGTAAGGAATCATCTCAACTTGCCAGCTCTCTAGTCTTTGGTTGCCTGGCTGTGCATTGCAGGGACCAAGGCAGAAGGAACTCTTACAGGATGATCTGTGGGGAAGAAAAGAGAGTGGCCTGTGGATTCTGACAGAGCATTTCCCCTATGAATAAAGCTGTAATCAGAGAACAGAAGAAAAAAATTAAGCAAGTGAATATCTTACCTCACTTGCACTGCACAAACTGATGGCACAACAACATCGGCAAAGTGAATTCCAATGGATGGAACAAGAAAGCTGTGTTCACTATGACGGACAAAGGGCAGATGAATGGAGGAATGCAGAAGCTTGGCTACAGTGTCTCAACAAGAATGATGAGTCAGGAAGATGATCTTACCTTCATCATGGAGCAGAGCTCATTAAGAAAAAATCGAGTATGAATGGCAGGAGAACAGCAACAGCACTAACTCAGCTGGTTACAGTGAATTAGTGTTTTCATTTTTTTTTCTAATTAAATATCTAAAGTAAGAATGACATCCATTCGGAAATAGAATGTGAAAAATATCTATCATACAGGCAGGTAACTCTCCAACAGCCAAGRAGACAAGATGCAAGGATCATGTGGCTTCTTCAAAAACCTGGATTACATGGACAGTGAAGAACAGCAGTGCTGTGATTTTGCATACAGCCTGCCTGGGCTGTGCTAGACCTGAGCCTACTCCAGCAGAGGTTCAAGAGTGTCTCTGCACTCCTTGTATCACATTGGATGTACCTGGAGTTGGGTTGTCTCTGTGCTCTGAGAATTAGGTAACAAGACACAGAAAATACAGCTCCACAGAACCTCGAGTAGATGTGAGCTGACTCTGTGTGAAGCTTTTTGAGGATGGCTATATTTTGAATTTGTACATCCCAAGATACACAAGGATATGAGCTGGCTCTGCACACAGCCACCATTTAGTAGCCAAACTCCATGAAATACAAAACAGCAGTGCTTCAGAGCTGAGCTGCTCACTGGAAATGTGGGTGAGAATCTGTGTCTGAACTTGTAAGCCCAGCAGGTCTCAGGATGTATTTCTATGGCTACTTCCATATTTTTTGCAAATTGGGCCCGTGTAGTCTTCAACCTGGTTACAGCACTCATTGACAACTCAGAGTTCCAGCATGATCAGCTGTCTTAGTGTTCCCTGCAGAAGGTATTTTGTCACTTGAGGGCTATCAGCACACAAAAAGAAGATGAAGTCTGAAATGGAAACTTGAAGCCAACCACACCATGGTCACGGCTTGAATTACGAGGTTTGTGAAAGCATGAGAAACAAGCAGAGTGTGCTTTGCAGGGCAGGCACTTTAAGGCATGACACAATTGTCCCTGACATTTCCAGGGGTAAATCTGAATCTGACACTACTGGGGTGGAGTTAAATTGCTTTTTGGGGTTGCATCACATGTTTTCTGTTTTTACAAACAGGAAAAGCCTGACTCAATACAGATTGTTCTGTTAAAGCACCTATTAGATGACCCACAAAGGAACAGCACATTTTCGACCTATTTTTACTGATTTTGTCATGGGGAAGAATGAGACATTCTAAAGTGACAGATCCCTACTTATTATTTACTATTCCTAAGAGTGAATGCAGATGATATTGTACATCACTCTTGCCTACAAATCCTGGAATACAAATTGAAATCAGTTTGCAAAACAAAAACCTGAATGACAAGGATTTGCAAAATGAGCCCTGGTTTTGAATTACATTAATTATCGTGGCAATATCGTAGGTGGTAGGTAAGGTGTTGCAGAAGCAATACAACACACACTGGTGCTGGCAGTGGGAGGTACATGACAGCTGTAAACATTGAATAGAGGTGGAAAAGCAAATCACTATGCAATTATTTAATCGTATCAGAAGATATCTCCACACAGGATGGGTCAGTCCTTGGACACTGCATAAATGGCACCAATCCTATCACCTCTCTCTACTGGAAGAAACGAAAGGCCAAACATGTGCTGCTGGGATGAGGCTTGTCCACTAGCATTCCCAGCTGGTCACAGCAACCACTGCAACAAGCATAAACAGCACTACCAGACAGATGCAAATTTGATCCAAAGGAACTGGCACAAGCTGAAACATCTCGACATCTTAAGCTACATAAGAAAGGCAGTAATTACACAGCTCTTCATTAAATACAACCTTAGAGATGTCAAGTAAGGTTATCTTGGCCCTTAAAATGTTTTGTATTGTGCTAGATTCAAGACCAGTATCACGATCTGATGAATGAAAAGTGATTTACTAGATACATTTTTTTTAAYACACTGTATACACAGATCTCTTCTACACTTGCCCTATAAATAGACATTAGAATTTCCCCCTGACTGACTACAGCTTGGCTTGACCCAACAAATGAGGATCCTAAACTAAGTAATGTACACCATATCACCAGGAAAGATTTAAGACAAAAAAAAAAAAAAAAAAGAAAGGTACCTGCATTTTTAAGAGACAAAACTAAATCCTTTTGAAAGTTATTCTTCCCTGCTGAACAGCTGTATGCAATACAGTACAGCAGGAGTTACTGTGATCTGAGACTATATAGGTATTAAAATCAAAGATCTTATCAAAAGTGGACTTTCACAATGGAAACCACCTCCACAGATTACCACACTTCTCAAAGCAAATCCCCTCCTTTTCGAAATCTGATGACCCACTTCCCTCCATTAACTTGCCACTGCACTCTGGTGACAGGGAACCTGAAGTACACTGTGTTTTGACAGGCTTTTTCATAGACTTACCCATGCTGTTGGGCTGAAAGTCACTGCCAGACTACTAAACAGATAAAGCTGGAAAATGGACTTCCCATGATCCACACAGTCATTATTTAGCTTTGACATTTTCAGCTTGGACAAAGTGGTTKATGCCACTGGTTAGTCTGCCCAATACAGTCTTTCAGGTTCTCATACACTAATGACACAGACTGGTTGAACTGCCAACACTGGCAACAGTATCCTGTAATAGAATTTTGTTTGGAATTCCAAGACCCAAGGAACACAGGAAAATCTCTGCTCACCTCAAGTTAAACAAAAGCTGGAGGAGCAAACCGATATAAGCAACAAGTCCTCGAAAGAAAAAAGAACAGCTGGGAATCTAATGCATCCCTGATGTGACTCACCAAGGTGAATAAGAACCATTACACTACGAAAATGAGGGTTTGTCAGCAGCACCCTTAGGAGGGTGGGGAACAGAACACAACAGCTGCACTTCCTTGTCACATTTGAAACTTAAGATCACAAACTCACTCTGGTAAGATGCTTGTCAGAGATGAAAAAACAGTATTATTGAAACACAGACACACTTTTACAAAAGCAAGATTGGATGAGTTATTAATAGAAGGATGAAGAACAGAAGCTGTAGAAATGGTATTATTTCTTTACACCATGTTACCAGAGTAGACGATGCAGATGGTGTTAACGTCCTACAGAGCCACTACTAAACTTGTAGAATCAGATGTGTTGGCAAGAGAGGGAGAGAAGCACACAGTAATGTTACGTAGTTGCCTCATTTAACCCTGTGTGTGCAGAAAAGAGCCCCCAAATAAGCAGGCTTTGAGGAATCATTAGATGGAAAGGAAATGCTCAAGTTTTCTTAGCACTGCTACCACCTGACAGGGCTTTCATACCACAAAGATGCCGTAGGTGTCATAGATCTAATAATGTACCTGTGTAATTTACTGATTCTCAGAAAAAAGTAGACTAGTTTTAACAAAACTTCCAGTTTAATTTAGATCTTCGGGTTTTGTTTCCTTTTTTTTCCCCATTAGAAAAACACAAGGTTAAAACTCCCAGTTTAAATCCAGCCTCTTCATGCCAAAGCCTGGATTGCAGTATTTTAAGTATCTACATATTTGCATGTAGATAACATTGTATATTGGAGATATTTTAGGTTTTAAACAAGTCACACAACCCTTAATTCCTACAGATGCCTTCAATTCCACRTGCCAGAAGATGGACTATCCAGACTATTAATCTTGCTTTGCAAAGCATACTTTTGCAATGGTGAAATACCAGGAACAAACCCGACCCAATGATCGTAAGTTGGATTAGTTAATTATGAGAGGGTAGGCACAAAAAGGAAAATTATGTTAGCTGGAGATGACAAAAGAGAATTCCTTTAATGAACTGTTTCCTAATTTATACCATACCCTATCAGAAAGTGGCCAAGATTATGAAATATATGTGTATATATATGCGCACACACACACACACACACACACAAATTCTCATTTTTGTGGCTGTATTTCTCCTTAAACTCCTGCTTGGAAACTATAAATTATGGGAAATTTAGTTCCTTATCTCTTTCTTCTAACTGAAAAATGACCCATTTATTCATGTTTGTACAGTATTAAGTTTAAAATGAGCCCTGGCCCTAATTAAAGCTTTGAAGTAGTATAAAAGAAAGAATGGCCAAAAAACTATTTTTATCTTCTGAAATGCTGCTAGAAATTCATATTAGGCCTTAAAACCCAACGGAAGGAGGTGAATGGGATGGAGCTACTTTTGTAGATTTAAACATTGGCACAGATTTTCAGATCTGCTTTTTAGAAATCAGATCACAATCAAGAGTAAAAAAAATCGTCAAACAAAGAAAAAACCCTACAACTGAGTGCAAGTTAGGTGTTAAAAGGTAATCTCCTAACCATGCCCTCCAGAGTGAATCACCCTCCAAGTGTTCTGTGCAGGCTCCATCTTGTCCCTTGGTCCAAGGCATAATCACAGGAGAAGGATTTCAAAAGGCAGGAATCCTGCTCGGCTGCTTAACTAGCACTAATGACACGTTTGCTCGGGTTACTCACGTATATCATCTCCACAAGGAATAATGGTGACTTAGATAAATGGAGCATTGGCAGTACCGGCTGTCCATGTGACAGTCCCGTCACCAGCCTGGCCCTCCGCCTAGGAGCGCTCGGAGCACCATAATCTGCCTCAATCTCACAAAGAGTGTAACTTTGCTGATTTTGTTGTTGTCTGCAAGCAGCAAGCAGGAAACTAATTTGCATGTTTCTCAATAATTCCCAGTCACGTTGCTTAGAGAAGGCTGGCTACAAACGCTGAATGACAGGATGGGCTCAAACAAAAGGCTTTTGAGTCTGCCTGCAACAGTAGTCAGCTCCCACTCCAGCTATTAAAATACACTGCTTTGCATGGGAAAAAGGACTTGACGTTCAAGTAGTCATTCTTTCATATTTTTTGCTATATAGAGGGCACACATGCTATTACAAATTTATTGAAGTTCCTATTTGCTGTCAGTTTCATTAAGCTAAAAAAAAAAGCTTTTGAGAGGAAGATTACAATACAGAAAAGAGTATAGATATTTTTGGGGAGCAGTTTACACAAAATGCCCCGATGTTGCAAACATTCCAGTTACTTGAATAGTTGGGTTCAGTTACTTATGAAATCATAGAATGCATCTTAGAATGATTTGGGTTGGAAGGGACCTTAAAGATCATGTAGCTCCAATCCCCTTGCCATTGGGACACCTTTCACTAGAGCAGATTGCTCCRAGCCCCATCCAGCCTGTCTTTGAACACTTGAAGTAATGGGCATCCACTGCTTCTCTGGACAACCTGTTCCAGTACCTCACAACCCTCATAGTGAAGAATCTCTTCCTAATATCTAACCTGACCCTGCCCTCTGTCAGTTCGAAGCCATTCCCTCTTATCCTGTCACTCCACGCCCTTGTAAAAAATCCCGCTCCAGCTCTCTTGCAGCCACCTTGAGATACTGGATGACTACTTAAATCCTTCAACATTCAAGAATTATCTTCTCAGACTCAACATTTATTCCTAAAACCCAAAACTTCCTACTTTTTTTATGTCCCAGTTGGTTTCCTGACATGTAACGGACAAGCCAAAGAAATAAAAAAATTGACCTTTTCCTGCACCTACCGGAGAGACTGCTGCTGACAAAAGCTGTTTTAATTTAAATAACACCCATGGTCAGTTTTGTCAGATATGGCAGGTGCAAATCTCTCTGTATCCTCCCTTGGCATCTCACACAGTTAATAAGGACACTGAATCAGGTACACTTTGGCTGTTTCTAGTAACTRTCAATGATCTCTCCTCTGCATGTGGCCAGTGTCCTTCAGAGTGCAAGGGAGTGGAAAGTTCTGGCACCTGCAGCAATGAGCTCCTGGGGTCTGGCAGCCTCCAGTGTGGAGAGCTGCCTCCTGTATGCAGGTGAAARCCTTCTACCATGTTCCTACAGTACCCTGTAGAGCTGGTAGTGAAAGAGGCAAAGAACAGCGAACCGTGGACACTCTTCCATGTCACACATAATTTTGAAGATTTCTATAATTTCTCCCTTTAGGGTCTTTTAAAGCCAGATAAGAGGCATTTTTGACAGCTGAAGACAGCAAACTCAGTAGTTCTTCACTCAGAAGCTGTCTGAGGCCTTTGACGATCCCTGTGGCCCTTCTCTTACACCTTCCAGTTTTGCTAAATATTTTTGATCAGAACTGCACAGAATACTCAAGACCACAGCAAACAGCACCTTTCTGCAGTAGCATACTGAGGCTCCACGGTTGGCTTTTCTTATTACTTCCTAATAATTTCTAGTCTTCGATTTGCTTTCTGACCGCTGTACAGTAAGGTAGTTCTTTCACAGATGTACCACTTATAACTCCAAGATTTTGTTCCTATGGGATACTAGCTAGCTTGGTCTTAAAAAAGGGAAAATATTTTTCTTTCACATTGAAAGTCCCACAAAATCCTCAGAAACATGTCTTAAATGAYACCATTATACTACGAAAGTAATATATTATTATTATTATTTAAAAAGAGCATGGAATTAAAAGTGGACTGGAAAGCCTTAAACCTTTTATGGGAGACAAATCTAGGAAGGTCAGCCACTGTTTTTATCAGTTTTAACCATGTTAAAATGTCCACAGAAACTTATTCTAGGAGGAAACTACCTGCAACAACATTCTGATTATACACCCTTTCCACAGTCTGCRCAGTTACAAGAGGAACGTAGGCAGAAGACTACAAAGGACAGTTTTACCATCATGTATTCTTTCAAACACCACTCACACTACTTTTATTTCTGTCTTCTTTGTTTTCCTCTCTCTCTGAAATATTCTGAAAGTAGTGGAATGATCCTTCTCAAAAAGGGAGCTATCACTGCTTAGAGAGAAATTTTGGTAAAACTCGAACGTGCCAGACACTTAAATGCACACAAGCAGAACAGTACTTTCAAAGTCAATTAGCTTGAAAATACGAATATGTTCAAGTGCTCTCTTGGATTAGAACCCCACAGGCAATTCACAGTCTTGGCTCTTGCAGCTCACTGCACTCTTACTTCAAATCACTTTAGCTCAGAACACAATAACAACAGAAGTTTTGAAATGTAATCTGCCCAGAAATAAACCCATCCTGTTCTGTTTATCTAAGATGAAGATGAGAAATGAAAATTAAAAAAGTTAAGACCTTTCATTCAGACCCTTCCCTATCTCTCTCTTTGATATATTTAACTCTGAATTTTTCTGTTGGACTGTGATGAGAACAAAGCTGAAGCAGCACAAGAATGTAAAGGACCAAGGCAAGAGGGTATCCACACTAGGAATAAGAGGCTATTTTCCTTAGGTTTATACATTTCTTGGTGACAGACAGGCTCCAAAGAGCCAGCACCAATGAATGAACCACTGCTCAGCACTGCCCTGTGGAGCCACCTGTCTCCATGGAGCATACAAGCACAGGCTCTGTTACCTGCCCAGGACAAAATGCTGTGACTGCTTGTTTACACCAGCTAAGTCAGGCCTAAACACCCTGCTTTCCTTTCTTAACAGGTCAGTGTCTAATCTGCTSTCTGAAATTCACTTCCAAAAGACCAATACTTACAACAGTTACAGGGTGTTTATCTGTAGGCTGTTCTTGCATTGTGAATAGTTTGCTGCAGTTCATGGGACTGTTTGTTGTGAAGGCAATTAGAACCTTGCTCAATTGCTCAAGACAACTTTGAGTACAGCACAGGAGTTCAGATGAAGAGAAAGTCCTAGAAATCTCTATACATCAGCTCTCAAAAGAGACTAGATTAAGCTACCTAATAAGATTTTTAATATCTGAAAACAGGATCAATCTTTTAATAAGTTTGGTTTAGTTTTTTTTTGAGTAAGTCAAACTTAAACAAGTCTTCCATTAAAAAAAATCRTCAAAAGGTACCGAATTAGGAACATCAGCCATAAATCTGGTGAAAATTCACCAGATTAATGAAGAAAGCTTCCTTCAATACCCTAAAGGACTAGTAATGGTGACCACTTTCAAGCATGCAATTCAGGCTAAATAATATATTGCAGCCACCAGATGGGCCACCTACAGAAGCAAAGTAGGCTCAATCTGTAAACCCTGAGTGGTGTCACTGACATAGTTATTATTGGCAAATCAAACCACAATGACAAGATAAGAAGCAGGTGACAAGGTTTGCATTATTTTTTCATCTGAAATTGAGACTTTAAATAAAAACCTAAATTAAACACAGTATCTTTTCCTTAAAATTTATGGAGCAACAGAGTTTACTTTGAGGATATAAAACATAATTTTTTCAGGTTGCTGAATTAGAAAAAAGAAGTCTATAAAAGACTTCTCCATTCTGGGAAGCCTACTTTTTTTTTTTTTTTTTTTTTTTTTTTGATAACTCCCAAGAAAGATAAAGCCTGAAGAGAAACCTCCCCTTGCATTTCTATGGCTTGAAACTATTTTCTTTTCCTGAAATGTAAGATGATTGTACCATTAGGAATTCAAGGCTTTGTGTAAAAATATAAAGTTGAAGGTAACACTATAAGCAGCCTACAAACTACCAAAGCAGACAAATCATAAAGGACAAATAAACCAAAAAGGTCAGATGGAGCCTTCCTGAATTTATTCCCTAAAAGCACACTAGAAATTTCTGTTTTGTGCCAATAGTGTCTCGTGAAACATTTCAATACATCCTTACAACATGGGATTAAAAAAATATATGTAAAACCTCATTTTACTAATCTGAAACCTCTGTGTGTGGTAACTGATATAAATCTGTGATGCAATTGAATTTGCTGTAGAATGATTGTTGAAATCTCAATGTGTTTTTTAATTCTCTTAAAAAATAAGCCTGTTACTTCCATCATTAAAAATCCCAGGCCAGTATATGACACATTTGTTTTTGCTTTTCCAAAAATCAGTATTATTTTTCCTTTTGAARAAAAACCCCTCGTGTGAGAACAAATAAAACACAGTTTTCCTTTTAATTGTGGAACAAGTAATTGCTGATGTGATTAAAGTTCTCAAAGTATCCAATTCTCTCAAGMTATCTGTAAGAAAAAGCGTAGGGTTACAGAACCTTTGGCAGCCACCTCGCTGTTTACTCACCCATTTCTTGCCTGGTACTGCAGACGCCCGTCCCGTATTTTTCTAACTCTATGGTCACAGTTTTCAAAGCATTAACATCTGTTTCTGCAAAGCCGAGGTAGTTATAAGAACCCATATTGATTACATTCTTGATAGTCCTTCCTGTAAACCTATAATTAAAGCAAATTTTAAACAATTGTGCAACTTTCCCTCCAACTCCAAATGAAAAGAAAAAAATCCACAAATTTTCCCACCAAATTTTGTTCCAACATCAAATTCCTACTTGGGAATTTACAATCCTCATACTTCAACAGCCCAAAAGTTTTTCCAGCCTCTCTTTTCCTAAGTACTGCTTCTTGGCCAGAACGTTTTCTAGAAGCCAAGCTGTAGATGGCAATACACTGGTATCAGGTGAATGGCTGCTTTTATGGACTTAAATAAACAAACAAACTCACGACTTTATTTAAGGAACAACTTGCAGACATTAATTTTTCAAACAAATTGTCAACCGCTTCCACAAAGTCATCAGTGTTCTCACAACAGACACAGAACACACAGAACTTAAACATGATGAAAATGTGGGAAACACTGTGATACACTCTCAATAAACTCAAATGTAGCCAACCTACACATTGTCTACACTGTGAATTTCCATAGATGCTTAATTCAGTTGCAACACACTGAAACGTTCAAGCTGCAATCCGCTACAGACTGCCAAAGACTCAATACGAAGGCAAGAAGCCACATTCATGCAATGCAAGAAAKCATGATTTAAAACCTAACCAAGGGATAAAACAAATTTTGTTGTAATATTCTGAGTCAAGGTCTGTTGTTACAAATGAAGTGTGAGCAGTCTTGTCCTGACACAGCCAAACAAACCCATTTGGGATTGAGCTGGAAATCCATACTGCATTTCCAACCAACACTCAGAAGAAAAGGGTCAGATTGTCAGCATGGTACTGACTGCAGAAAGAAAAATGCTGATGGATATTAGAAAGGATGTAGATGTAACCTTCTGTRCTTTGCAGAGGTACCAGGAGTATTCTTACGAAGCTGAGAGCTGCAGAGTGTAAGATGACTCACCTAAATGTCCAGTTGTAATCATCTGTAACGCGCTCCATGAGGTCAAACTGTGGCCCAGGGACACTGCAAATTGGACGGTTCCAGTTATCCCGTATTCTCAAATAGAGGTTTCTGGTGTAAAAGTTCTCAAAATCTTGATAAAGTGGCACAAAATCCTGGTTTGAAAACATGCACAGGGTTATATTGCTAGGAAAATGTCTGCTTCTGTTCCCAAGTCATTCCCATTAACAAGGACAAACTGATTCATTAGTAAACAGAGACCTATAGCAGCCACAGGTTCCTTTGTCACATAGAACTCCAAACAGCAAATATCTTTCTKTAATTCTTTTGAAACACAGCATTAGATTTCTTAGGGAGTAGAGCTTTTTGTTTGTTTCTGTTTTAAGATTGGTTGATTTTTGGGGTTTTTTTGGTTGGTTGGTTGGTGTTTGRTTTTTTTTAAATGGTCAACAAGTTGGTCTAACTCTCCATATCTATCTTGAAAGTTGGAAACGGAAAAAATCAAGAGTCTTTCACCTGAAGAAACCAATTGTTTCAAATTGCGCGTTTTGCTACGTGTGGAGCAGATTGCAAAACTAGGATAAAGAACTCATTACAGTTCATGAAATGCTGCATACATTTGATAAAAGCTGGTTTAATACATGTGATTTGGGCATYACTGGCCTAGCCTGGACATGCAAGCATCCAGTTGAGACAACTGGTTTGGTTGAGAATTAATTTTTATCTATGGATTTTACTTGGAAATTAAATTTTAAAAATGTAAACAATCTAAACAAAGTTTTATATGAAACAGCAATATATCCATGTTGGACACTGGATACAATAAACTGATAAAATAACATGGCATGAAGTTAACATATGTGGGATAATTAAACAAATATGTAATCCACAGGGAAGGACAAAAAAATTTAGCTGGCACAACTGGAATCAACAAATAGCCAAATCATGAAGTGAATTGAAAGTGATATTCATTGAGTCATACATGCATCTTTGGAAAGCTAAAACAGGAAACAATTACAGGAATTTTCTTTGCAAGAGAAACAGTAGCACTATTCACGTTTTTCCTTCACTATGCCAGGTGTTACTGTAAATGATGACCACAGAGGAGGAGGAGCAACCAAAAATTCTAAACGAAGTTGGAAGGCAGTTGRTCTTGCTAAGGTGCAAACTTCACTTGGAACTATGTAGGACAAAAAAATTTCAGGAGCTGCAAGAATTCAGGCTACATTCACTTTGTGCTGGGACATGACTCTTCAGTGCTCTGTGACCAGCAGTTCAGCAAACACAAGCCCAGCAATTATAAAAACATTAGCATTGCCTTGCTGTGAGGGACAATGTAAGACGGCCAAGTGGGAGAAAGGAAAAYTGGGGTTTAAGAGATTTAGAAAGATGATATTTTTAACAATAAGGCACTTCTGAGTTTTCTCATTCTGTGGATTGACCTAATATACCGAGATTCTGTTTTGCTGAGAGTATTATGGCACTTTTAAAACTACATGAATATCTCCCTGGATAAAAATCATGATTGTAGATATGTGTAGGTACATAATCCTACACGTGTATAACTCACACTGCAGGGTGTGTCATTCTAAAATGAAAGTTGTCTGCCTTATTACTTCCACAGGTTGCTGTAAATCACTTGCAAGCAGGGGAAAACTCAGCTATGGATACATAATGTCTTTCTCATACGTACTTTTTGTTGTTCTCTCTCCGCAGCAATGTTACGTTTTTCTAGTCCCCAGGCTCTCATAAAATCTCGCAGGTAGCCAAATATTGTTCCCACTGCAAAACCCACGAAAGTAAAAACTGCAACGTACATTGGTGCCTGTTCAAAGTGCTCAATAAATGTTTTTTTGTAGAGAGTTCCGTTTGATACACCATTCTTCTGCAAAAATAGAACAGAAACTTGTGATTAATACATTTCATCTCATCAAAGCTTAGACCCTGAGGCAAATCTTCTCTTATTAGGAGAGACATTTAGACCTCACACTGTATTAGCTGAAGAGGAGGGCCTTTAACACTGCAGTTGCTACTGACCACTACAAGTATTTTCTATTTTCTCTCCTCTTCACCAATGTCCTCAATTGTAGGTGTCTTCAACACCACTCCCTTGCCTATTTTGAAACATGCGAAACTCGTGAAAGATTGGCAGTATATTATTGTGCAATTGGACAATTATTTCAAAGGTGATTAAATGGAAACCACAATACTCTGTCTCGCAAGACAGAGCTATAAAAAGGGAAGGGCAGCATCAAAAACTCACCTACACTGTGCCTGACTGCTTCTGGAAGTCTTGTGTAACCCATTGCAGCAACTAACCTACATACAACAAATCCTGCCTAAAACACGGCAGCTTTACCTGAGGTTCTTCAGATCTGAGGAAGTATCCAAACCAGTTACAATCCCAGTCTTCTATTTCTGTTCTGATTTCAGAAATGCTTGTAATCATATTTTCAGTGACCTTTCCCATACTTCTAAATACTTCTTAAAAACAAAGAGTAAAAGAAAGGAAAAGAAGAAAAAAAGAAGAAACACAYAGAGACAGCCTTGTTTGTTGGAAATAGTCACTGCTTTGTCAGCAAATTCTAGAAATTTTCAATAGTGTGTGGACAAAATACTTCGTCATGAAAATATACCAAGATTTTAATTTTCAAATTAAAGAAGCTAAGTTTTTCAGTTGCAATCTTCTCAAATCAACTTATACTCAGTAGGCTGATCAGATTATTCTTTGGAAGAATGGTAACTCCCTTCTTTCTGCAAAATATGATGGCCTTTACAGTTACTGTCTAGTAACAGACAATCTGCTAATTCAACATTAACGAAATGTAATCCAGAAAAACAGTGCCTTGTTAAAAACAAAAAAACAAACAAAAATACCCAAGACATATACACTGACATATTATAAAGCAAAACTAGCAGCATGTGAAGAAATACCGTTAATATATTGCTGCCTATGCGATAGATGAACTAAAAAAAGTAGACTACCTAGTTACGTAATGTGGCAAGCTGAAATAAAATATTCATATTAAGAACAACTGCCAAATCACTGTACTTGTAGGACAGAGTATTATTGATCTCATCTTGCATTAAAATGTCTTTATCCTCAAATGACTTTGATTTCTGTTGTAACTTGCTGTGCAGTCCTGGATTCCCAAAGGTTTTTCGGGAGAAAGCGAAATTAAAAAAAAAAAAACAACCGTTGTTGGGCACAAGAGAAAATAGAAAGGCTTTGAAGGAAACACAAAAAAAGAAAAAAAATGCTGGTAGGCCTGAATAGAAACACATTTAGACCTTGGAAACACTTATCGCCCTGCAAGGGAGAGGGAATGCAGGGCTGGCTCTCACCATGTGAGGGGACACCTTTCAGGCAATGCTACACATGCACTCCTACCTCAAGCTACTTGCTCTTTTAGGGCAACCTGTTTACCATGATAAACATTCTACGAGGATAAGTTAAATACATGGTCAAGTCAAATTTCACATGAGTCACAAGAGCTGTGTGCRCACAGTGATGAGATAAAGTAAATATTTCAAGCAAGGATGAAGCTCAGTCCTATTGCCTTACATTTGCCATGGGCTAAAAGCATATTTATGGTCATCTATGGAAATTCATTTGGCATTGTAGCTTGATGTGCTTCAATCAACTGGCATCAAGCTGTGATGAGGTGATAACCCGAGCCCAGAGGAGAAAGTTATGACATTTCTGTTTATCGATTTTATTAAGAAACACTTTATTGCTATAAACCTTACTGGTAAAGGAATGGGGAAGCTCCTATCAGATTTCTGCACTGTAACACTCTTCTTCCACAATAAAACTCTGCTGTTGTGGAACTCTTTATTTCAGCAGCTGCAATTTGATGTCAATGCAGTCAGTATGACGCATTTAAACAGGTAACCACTGTTACTACCATCCTTAACACAAACAGCTGGGAGTAGAGGGCATAAATAGTAGTAAAGCACTAAGAATGGGGAGTCAGATGCGACTCACATTCTCCAGGCTATGAAGGACAAACCCCAAAATTCCTCAAACATTTAGTACAAGGCTGGGAGAACAAATTCAAAAAACAATGACATCCTGTCTAAAAAATAAAGTGAGGAAATCAAAGAGCATTTCATGCATCCCTAGAGTCCCACAAAAAAGTAAAGAAAGAGTCTCAAGAAAGAATAACCAAAACAAGTGGATTTGCTGCTTCTGGAGTGGTAGAGTGGTAGTGGGGATGTTTTTGTGTAGCACTTCTAATCCAAGCATGGGGTATATGAGTTACTGACTTAACATCATGAGGAGGTTCAACAATTTCAGCAGTCTAAAGTGGCTAAATTGGGCAGTGAACGAAACTGTTACATTGTCATTTTGCACTGCATTACTGTTGACTTCTTCTATGTTATAATAAAGTTTTATCTGAAAAGAGGTGGATTTGAAGACTGTGCACTTAAAGCATCCACACAGTGAAAGAAGATGTAATTCARCTGTTGCTGGCACTGAAATAAAATACAGCAGATTTCCTACAAATGCCTGAAACGATTCAGAGATCATTAGTTACACCATTACACAGTGGGTGCTCTGCTGAACTGTCACAAGCACATTATTACCTTCAATAACACTTGCAGTAGACAGTACATTTTCTACTCCATACCTTCAACTGTAGCAACTGATTGGACAAAGATTGAAAAAAAAAAAAAATTCTCCCAACTTTCAGCAATAGGTGGCTTTGAGATTTTATGACTTTGAGATTGTGTTACCACCCTTAAGAGTCATCAGGGGATAACTATGAAAGTGTTCATCATTTTTGAACCTAAAAATGCTGGGGAAATGAACTATGACTTTTAATAATTCATTTCATCTGTAAAAAATGTGTTTCCTTTTTTGTAATAAAATTACCTGACAGTACCATGACAGTTTACTTTGATGGTTGTCTGTTCAGCTTTCCGACTCAGCCAATTACACAACTCATAATTTTCTGTACTTAAATAAAGTCTGCCTCTCCATTTGTCTCTTCCCAAACTAGAAAAATCTTAATCTACATAATACTAGTATAGTCTCCTTGTCCTTACACAGATTTRAAAACAAAAAGAATAAATAAAAAATAATTCTGTATTTTAATGCTCAACTTTCTCTTCACTCTGCAAAGTTCAATAAAACTGAGATGTAGAGGAAGGAAATGAAGATTGCATACAACACTTGAGGGCCACGGCATGGATTTATACATCTGCAAATCACGCTTTGTGTTCTTTTCTGTTGCTTTTTAAGGACTGTTAACATTCTATTTGCCTTCTTGCCACAGTTCACAGTTTCCTCTCTTATGATTACACATATCCTTCCTCAGCTGCAAAAATACCTAATTTAGTGTACACTGCTATCTGTGCATTCTTGGGACCATTTTCCCCTCCAATTAATTCCTTGGTTTTTATTTAGTGATCTACAATTTTGTCTGCTGTTTTATCAACATTATACACACTAACAACAAGAAAGTTCTGCAGTGTTTCTTGTTCAGACCTAATTTTTCAGCAACCTGAAGAATTCTGTATTGTCAATACATATTGTCACCTATTTCTCCTGACCCCTTTTTCCAGACCATTGGTGGAAATATGAGAGCACAGGTCCAACAAGTGACCCCTGAGGGACTCGATTCCCTGCATCTCCCTGGTCACCTTTTCAAAAATTGTTTATTTGTAACCCYGAATTTTCTGCCAAAAAGGGCAATGTAAGCAGCAGCCCAGAGTTACTCAGCAACTTTATCTTTGGCTTCCTTTAAAAATCTTGAGTAAATACCTGTTGTGATACRCTAATCCACAAATTACTGGCTTGTTTTGAAAATTCTGCAAGAGAATTTCTTGCAGCAAGATTTTGATGCCAAGGAAGTCAACAGGAGTGATGCCAATGCAGCGAAGTCAGCTTTAAGTGTAATACCTCTTAGATTCCCATATTCTGTAGTTACCCAAAGTATTTTGAAACTCTCTCCTAAGGAACAACTCCTTCTAAAATGCCTTCAGTTTTTCAAATGAGGCAATCAACTCTGACAAAAAAATCTCAGAGTGCTATTAGAATGGGTATCAGTATAAAACACTGAATATAATGGACACACMATGTTAACTGAAATAGCTTGCTCTAATAATAATGTAAACTAATCCTGAAGTCTATTAAACACACTTCTGGCAACACCTTTACAAGGAATAGTTACAAAATGTATTTACATTACCAAAGAAAAAAAAAGGATAGCTRCGCAATAACATGAATACTACTTAAATATTTGTTCACACTAACCTTAAAATYAGGAGAGAATTTTTCACTGCATTTAGGTCCTCCAGCCCTTGGAATTGTGCTAATTGGCACGAGCCAGATTTGCATCAAGGGGAGAGTGAAGAATTGAACAGCACAGACACAGTGCCACAGTGTCAAACCTGTGTGCTGGCCCTGATTAACTCACCAGCAAAGAGGGAACCACGTATGCCGGCACAAGTTATGAGTAAAGCTCTGTGAGTGGAGTTGTACCAAGGAAACCAAGACCCAAGAACTCATGTTTTCATACAAGTCTGTTCTACAGAGACAACGAGCTCTAATTAAATTTTTTTTTGCTCTTATGGCCACTTCCAACATAGCAGCAGTAGGTGCAGACAGGTAGATCCTTGAAGTAAAACTACTGGGAGAACAATGAAGTCTTTATCTTTAAATATAAGTTCCCCGCTAGGAATAAAATCTGATCCAGAAGCAGACGAAACTATTTTATGTATGTTTCTGGATCAGATTTTATCAAGTTGTTGCATACAACCTATTAAAAAACAATGCAAGCTGACTGACATACATAATGCTTCCCATACAGATATGTATATGAAGAGATAGGTGTTGAAAACCGTGAACCAAGTGACAGCCGTGTTTGCTCAATATCTGCCAGACCTACAAGATGAGAGTGAAATCTTAAGCAAATTAGGACAGTTTGTTCCTACAGCAAAAAACTGATGGGAGAACAGACATAATTGCTGATGCAACATCTGATTGCTTGCRGACAGTTTGGTTCCAAACAGATGTTTCCTCCCCAGCATTTGAAGAGAAGCATCTGGGACAGGACCCTAAATGTAGAGTATTTCAGCTGTCCTAGGATATGTGAGACAGCCACATGGGGAATAATATAAACATCTACACAAATAATGACATAAATGACTGACAGGATCTACAGAGGCCCATAACCTTCTGGAGCAGAAGCTGAAGATGGGTTACTACAGGATTCCATTTCAGCCAAGAGAAGGGTATGGTCCAGATGAATCTTATGCAGAGCCTGCCACTGGATAGTCACAACTTGAAGTGTCTGGTGTGCAGTTCTGTCCCCTATAGATCATTGTCAGCAGAGAGCTGGGTCCCAAAGAATAAAACTGTCAGGTTCTATGCAGACCCACCAGGTTGACTCTCACAATAACTACATTTTCCCCAAATCCCATAGGAATCCATTAGACCCCGGGGGAATCTGGGTGATTGTATGCAGTTCCCAGGAGAAGAAAAAAGGAAATTTAAATTCTGGAACCAGAAGTTCCCTATAATGAATAGACTATTGACACAAATTTAGATTACTTCATAAATCTCCCCAGTTATTGGCAATGATATCCTTCACTTTAAATGTATGGTTTCTTTTCTGTAACAACACATTTCAGATCTTACAGGCTCACATTTCTAAACCATAAGCCAAAAATGGCTACATGAGAATTCATAGACTACTGAGCTATACAGACAAGACTTAAATAAAAAATAGTTGTGAAACTTATAAGTCTATAAGGTGCTAAAATGAAGGTCACTGACTTTTGCAATATGACAAAGCCACAAGAAAGTGGCTACAACACAAACTACAAGTAGCAACCAAGCCAGGAAAACTTTAGTTCTTATTAGTGTGTCTGCAGAATCCTTGTTTAGACTGATTATTGATATCTACTGAAGTTTCAAGAAAAAAAATATATACCTGGTAGTAGTAAAATCGATAAGGACTGAGAGTAAAATCTCCAAGACTGTCCAGAAGGTTAGGAAATGTAAGACACCTTCAAAAAAACTTAGGGATCCATGTACTCTTGAACTTGCCAGAGATTTAGAATTTAACAACTGAGAAACTCTGAAAAGTTCACTCTCTGTAAACAGTATTAAATGCTGCTTGTTCTGTTTTGCTGATTGAGGTTTGTCTGAAGATTGGGTCTTCACCACACTTGTCACAAGCACCAGGAAATGGCTTTATCATTGTTAATCAACTGTCATCTAATTAATGACTAAAAACTTGCAACCCCTCTTCAAGACAGTGTACTACAGGCAAACACCACAAAGGTATGAAAAGACAGGATCTTCAGCTTCCAGACTTGCAGAATCTTTTCAGTTGAACACAAGTTAAACCCCAACATATTTATCTTGCAATATTCCTTCAGCACCAAATAAACAAATCCTGCAAAGCTGACACTAATACTATGAAAACACAGATGTGAAAGACAAACACATTAGAAATATACTGTGAAATACTGTTATGTAATTAGGAAAACAATACCCTTACTATATAATTTTCAGACTAACAGTTTACYCTGATGCTAAAATGATACTTTTGAGCGCAACATCGGAGGTTGGGAGGATACAAAAGTCTTACCCATAAATAATGTTCAGGAAGAACATTCAAAAGTGGCAGAAGTTCCAAACAAGAAGAAATATGAACTGGGAAAGTACACATTTGTCTTAGTTTTTTAAGTTTTTATGCAGATATTTATATTAATTTAAGAGCTMTCTTATCTTGATATATCAGAATTTCCAGCCCTGCACACACTACAAGCAACATGCACTCCAGCATCAATGAATGTTTAATTGCAACTATTAAGTAAACTGACTACTGTGTGCAATTTTTGCAAAATCTACAGAAAACATCAGSATGTGTTTTTCTCTCGTATGAATTTAGTCCAGCAAGCAGAACTGCACATTGCAGGATGGTCACACTACAGCGTTCGTCAAAAGAAAAACCACATATAACTCTTTACAGCACAGAAGCTTAGACTAATGCATACAGACTCAGGACAAATGCCACTAGCAAACCATGAAAATGCAATCTGATGAAGGGGAGAAAAAACTTAGAAAACACTGTTTTGAACTTCAAGGTTCAGAAATTGCAATATAAACCATAACAGCTACTACCCAATGCCAAGTAACTGAGGCACTTACATCAGGGGAGATAAAAAAAATTGCAGCACAAACTCTTTTCCCAATGGCTTTACGTTCRTACACTGCAGGCAGTAATAAGAAACACTAGAAAGAAAAAGGAATATTTTTGCCTTATACAGMTGTTATTCTGCCATTACTCCCAGAAACTTCAGAGTGACTCAACGTAAATAGGAAGGCATGAGGGCAAAAATGGAGCTCAATAATTTTGAATTATTAGAGAAAGCAAAGAAGTTCACTACCCAGAGAGATACCTACAAGCACCAGAAGGTATGTCCTAACCTTACAGCAATTAGAGTAGAACGCCAGGCACGTGGGATCAGACAGAAGTGGATGAAACGCCCGAGTTACAGCAATCCYGACAGTTTGCGGCGTCAAGTTGCAGCAAGTGTTTGCTGGGATTTCCAAAGCTCAGAGTAAGTTACAGGATTCACMCTGCCTGGCCACATCACACTATCTCCTCATCATCCAAATCCTACGGCTTTGGCTTTAAAAATAAACAAACCAACCAGATGATGATGATGATGATGAAGTGGCATCACTTCAAAGGTTGCCAGTTTCTGCACATCGCTGGTGATGATGTACTAACATAGGAAATGTCTTCCGGAAGCAATCTAGCATTTAGAAATTAATCCTATGGGTTTCATCTACATTTTTGATAAGAAACTGTTGGCATGAAGACTGTAACTGAATGTAAAGATTCTTGAGATGTGCCAACCAGATTGCTAGTGATTTTGCCCAGTGTGGATTCTGAGTTAATAACTACATGAAGCAATCCACCAACTCCTACATATTTCCTACACAGTGACTTTGCACCAGAAAATGTTTTACTTAGGCACCAAATTCCTCTCCATGCAAAATTCCCTTGTAAAGAAAATGCTACATCTTCTGCACTAACTAGCATAATGAATCCTCACTGGATTCCAGACCTTTTCCCATTATATGGCAGAACAGCTTCAAATAAGGCCAGGATCTGGCACAGATTTAATAATGAGTTTAAAATGTAAAGTTGAATAATGAGACACACATTCCCTCTCAGAATCTATGTGGCCATGGATCCTGGATCATGCCAAATACATTACAAGCTTAAATCTTAAGGTGTTAAATCTTCGGAAGAAGTCTCAGGCCATCCTTGGTTTCTGAGATGACAGCACCAGTTTGGATAAAGACTTCYGGAAGTCATAATACGTCCCTTGTCAAAGGAGGACAAACATTACAGTATTCACACTTCCTATCTGAAAGTTGCATATTATTAGATTAATTTGCACATTATTTTAATTATTCTGAGAGTTGTACAAGTTAAGTTGAAACTGTGTGCCCTCCAAGATATTCCTAGTATTGCAAGGAGTAACATATCATATTTCAAATGGTGATGAAAGAGAAAGTCATTGCCAATTTTGTTCATGCAATCAGTTTAGCTGGATCTATGCTACCTCCTCCAAGGTAATTAACTACTTTAAAATGATATTTACATACAAATATCTTGGCATACCACAGCTAAGAGAGGAAAGAGAGAGAGAAGAAATCCCATAACAAAAAATCCTAATGGGGAAAGCAGCATTTCTCAAGAACAGCTGAGAAAGAGGCAATCAAATTTGTGCTGATAGCTTGACAGGTAGGGGAATTTAAAACTCAGTAGGAAGATGACCATCTGAGTCCACCTGTGAGGTAGGATAGGAATTCAGCATCAAAAAAGAGCCCTAGGGTGAAAGAGAAATCAGTATAAATTCAGTTAATGCATAGCACATAGGTTTGTAGTACGAAGATTTCAAGGAAGATGAGGGAGACACTCATCCTATGAACATGTCAAGGAAACAAACAGCTTGACACCTTCAAACACAATAGAAGTTGTTTTAAGCAAGAAGACACAAATTCATTTAGCCAATCATTAGGCAACTTGGCAACAGTGACCACAGCTAATCAAAGTCAGCCGCCCTACACCAAAGCCAGCGTCACAACTGGCACACGTGATGAAATCACTGCACCATTTAATTTAACAACATGACAAGGGCTGCAACCCATCTGACATCAAATTATCTTCAGAGAACCCCAGTCTAGAGCAGCCCAGATTCACCAGCTTGTGCCCTAATGCAGAAAAGGTTGTCACAGTTTAACCAACGACAATCAACTACTTTTTTCTTTTCTCACCTAAAAATCTACAGAAGCAGTAATATCCTTCTGTAGCTATTTTTTTGGTTTGAAAACCATCAAGAAAAGGCAGTTTCAATCCATGATGGTTAAGTAGTGCCCACATCTATACCTGAGAAACTGACAGCTGGACTCCTCCAGGTACAACAGGTCTGCAAGAGGCTGTCTCCTCTTCCCACCGATTTCAATTTCTGCCTTGTACCACTGGAAGAGATGATCTTGGCCTTTATTACTTCTTAATGGCTATTTAATTGTAATTATATTATTTAACTATTATTAAATTGGCTAATTCAATCAGAGCTCAAAACAAATTTCATTCTACTTCAATTGCTTGAGGATCAATAAAAAAGAATCTAGAAATAAATTGGTACTTTTTTTTAAAGGACATTATACGTTAAAATGCTCTTTATAAGGTGGTTCCAGTAATTATCCAAGTCATAACACTGAACATGGCAACTGCTGGCTTTCTCTCATCTGAACCTTCTGTAACTATCAGCTGTGCGGAAACACCCTTAAATAAATGCTCTCCTCAGATTATATAGCAGTATAGATATACACAAAAACGAAAGTCCTCACCCCGCCATGTACTGATTTTCACCAGTGTATCCTCGTCTACCTAGAGGCAAACACCTAGAGCCTGCAGTTCTTGGCTGAAAAGACATGGATTAGGAAAAAGAAACACACCAGAAATTCAAGGGACAAAAATCAGGTACAAGAATACTGAGGGAAAGGGGTGACTGAAGTATGTTTCATTGCTTCAGCAAAGAAAGACACCTTTTCAAATGCACAGCAAAAAGCAAAAAGTCAATTGAATTAGCCTTTGGATTTGAATAATCTTAACCATTTTTTTTTTTAAGAAAGCAATGCCCTATGCCCTCATGTTACCCCTCTGCCTGCAAGTACAGAAGATGCTGGACATGTAACAAGACGAAATCATTGCTTGTGGAAAAAAATGCTTGGGGACATTTCACAGGCCTTTGTCTTACCTTCAATATTATTTCTTCCCGTATTGTTGTGGGGCAAATTGGAAGACAAGACACAAAACATTGCTGCACTTTGGAAGTAATTTCAGTAGACATTAGGGTATCTTAACTCAAAGTTTTCATTTATACTGATCATAAAATGGTAGAAATCCAGGGACTTAGGAAAAGCAGGAAATGGAACAGCAGAATTACAGATTTCAGGAAAGCACAACTGTACTCAGAAGTAGCAAGTGATTCTACAGGAAGCAATAGTAAAGGTAAAGGGAGTTAGAGAAAAAATGCAGCCAGCTCTTAAGAAACTCATGTTAAGGGCAAAAGGACAAGCCCCTCGAGCTACTAAGCAGTACTAATGCAGGTCTGAGCTGAAGTACTCCATCCAGCTTCAAACACTGCTTTTTGAGAAAGGAGAGGTGAACCAAATGGAGAGAACTGGGAAAAGAAGCATAAAGTCTGGTCAAGTCAGTTATGAGGAAAGACTGAAAGAATCTGAATTGTCTAGTGCAAAGAGAGGAGAATACCCTAATGGACTGGCAGCCTAAGAGTCTTCACACAGGTAAATGTTAACTGCAAAAGGAAGAGAGTGCTCTGATAAGCATCAATATGCTTAAATTACGACCAAAGTGATCTAAATCAGACATCAGACAGAACTTTCTACTGATAAAATCAGTTAAACGTGAAGCTAGAGCACAGGAGGTGTTTCAGATGGACATAAACCTCTGGCAGGGACATTTTATGTATATTCAGAACTAATATTGTCTAGCAGAAGATAGCAAAATGCAGTGTTGTCAGTCTTAACAAAACCCCAAAACAGAATGGCACACCTTATGAGCTAAGAGGCTCCAGAATAGCCTTCAAGGTATTCCAGCATTAAACCAGCCCTGGATAAAACTGAGTCTGACTCGCAGAAACAGACTAGATGACATCTCAAAATACTTTTAAGCCTCATGGTCTATTTTCCTACTTACCTGATGTTCATAAACCTCACCATGACATGAAATTTGGAACAGAAATGACTGAGAACTACAAAAATAATACATATATTCAGAGGTTGAAATGTAAGCAGATAGTGAGAACCCCTGAATCATAGATGCTGGAAGAAGGAAATAGGTATGCAGATTTTCTGCTTGAAATTTAAATAAAATTAATATTACTCTGGCTCTAGGCAACTGTTGATATTTGGAGAACTTAAATCTGTTCAGCACACCCTACAAACCTGTGGAGAAAGTTCCAGCTAACAAAGTCCATAGAGACATTTTCCCCCCTCCTTTGTGGACAAACTGAACGCCCCTGTTATCTTTCTCTCATTAACATCTTTACATATCACCATTCTAGTATATTAATCCTCTGAAAGGTATGATAATGTTTCTTTGACTTTTCCTTAGGATAACACGTGTTATCCTGTACCTGTGCTCCCAAATTTGGGAAGTACTGGGATAGAGAAACAGTAGTTGGCAAAGCAAAGGCTAGGCATGGCCCTCTAGAAAGAATGTGCTGAAGCTCTGATCAAGAACACAGTCTCCTGAGCTACCTGATGTGTTTCAAGAGTGACAGARGATGTCCAGACACCAAACTGATTTCTTGCTAACACAATCCAAAAGGAAGGCTCACATAAAAGGAACATAGTTTTAAAGCCCATTAAAATGTAAAGATTTAAAAATACTAGTAGTCTCCCACTTCTGAAAAAAAGAAGTTACTGTTTAAAGTTATACAAGGTAAGCAAGTAAAACTTCACACAGAAGATAAATAAAGCTTTTTCAGAAGAACTCATGTTTGACCTCTACCCTTCCACATCTGCAAAAAAAGAAAGAAAATACCAACCTGAGCGTAAGATAAACGTTGTGCCCTTCTATAATGACTGCTACAAATGTATTTGTGCAATGAGGCAAATATTGACCAATGACAAAAGGTGCTGGTGTCCCTCTCAACTGCAGTGGAGAGACGTCTCAAATTTGTTCTGACAACTTTAGTTCATCCAGGAACTCCCCAGAGAGGATGAAATACATACTTACAGCCTACCATCTAGCAGAGAAAAATATAATTTACTTCTGAGAAATGTCCATGTGTGCAAAATAATGATCTCACCAGCATGTCCCATGGTAGAAATCAGTTAATAAAGAATGAATAAAGTTCAGCTACACTAGAGAAAAAGACCCCAACAAACTACCCGAGCTCCCATGACAGAAACTCCTTACAAAATCAGTCTAGGAAACACTCCTGTAGGCATGTATTTAGATGTTTCAGACATAATGCTTTACAGTGAATTCTAAAACAATACAAGTGTATTCTGATAATTCCCTATTTTGCATTCTTTCCCACTCCACAGGGAAGGAAGCTCTGCACTCCCCTCATACTCAATATGAAATTAATCATAATTAAGAAATGTTATGTGCCCATCCTGAAAGCTCCCTTATGGACAAACAGAATAACATCAGCCTGTATAAAAAATATCAGTAGATACAAAATCAAGAACGGCAAGAGGGACATGCAGAATAACCATCATAATTCAAGAACATCCCGCTTTGGGGACAGAATTCATACTAGATAGTACGGTTGTCTCTTTTTCCACCCCTCTTGTTTCTTTATTTTCATGGATCAAAGCCAATCTCTTAAAGCTGCTGGAAGATASGAAGTCTAGTAAAATACTATTTGCAGTTCCTATGCCGTAATTTTTTGTCTGCATCCTGCTTAGGAGAAAAAGTGGAAGCCCTTTAACAAAACTCAGGTAGAGCTGCCCAACAGCAGGAACTCATGAGRCACAATCCAGGGTCTCTCAGTGGGGGAATACAGCTAAGGCACTGTGAGCTCCAAAGAAAGCACAACTTGGTACTTGGGAAACACAGCAGTGGGCACCAGCAGAAGGCCCTAGAGAAACTTTGAAAAAAGGCCAATCTTGCTTCCAGAAAAACAGAACTGTCAGGTGCTAAGGCTAAACTACGTCATTAGCTTGAGTTACCCATTTAAATAATTGCTTCAGTATGGAAGGACCTGATAGTTCCAACAATGCCTCTTACTCTTCCCTTCCAGAAGCAGCACTTCCATCCAGGCTGGAGATCACACACAATGCCCCGTGCTGCCAAGCTGCACTCCTTGTTTGACAGTCAGTCAGCCCGTGTGGCAGGTGCTTCCTGCAAGGCCTGGAGGCAAAGTCCTGCCTCAGTGACACACAGGGGGCTCCTGGCTCACAGCCTGGACAGGAGCTGGCAGCTTTGTGAACTGCTGCCTGATGCTGTTTGATGAATGCAGGACACCTTGGCAGTACCTTCCCTCTGCAAGAGGCAGCGGCTCTGGAATCCCAGTCAGCTCAGTCAGAGGAGTGGGTTGGCTTGAGCCTTGCCTACAGCYGCACAGGAGGCAATGGCAGTTCATGTCCCCATCCCATTCCAGAGTCTAATCCCTGAACTGTACTTTGAGCTCTAGCTTAAAGTCAAGAGAGAAATTACTAAAAGGTTTCACTTTTTGGATGAAAGGAGGGTTAAGGCAGTTCAGACTAAGCCACGTGCTCCGTACAGCCACATCCACTGGAGCTGTTGTGTGGAAACGATACAGAAATGCCCAGTGAAAGACACTGGCTTCCCTGAGAGACCTTGAAAGGTACCAACAAAAGGTTATGCCAAATTTGGAAAAGCCAGAGAGAGATTATATCACTTCATGTTAAATATTCTAAAACATAGATTCTGTTCGAGTAGTTTACGTCCAGGTTTGCCTTGCTTTATTCTCACAGAATCACTATAAGCCAAAGCAAGGGGTAAAATCCATTATCCTGTTATTTGTTAATGAACAAAACAGATTAGAAGGGTTTTTTTTAAATGAAAAAACCCTGACCAATGGAGGAGTATCCAAATTGGGATTCTATCAGCCAAGGAGTAAGATTGGCTTCTACACCAAGAGAACTGAAAATGCAATGATCAGACAGTGCAGTGCTAAGTGAACATATGCAGGAAGATACAGAAAGGAAAGATAAGTATCCTTAAAGTTCAGATTATCACACAGGTCTTGACTGGAATGGAATGTCAAATTTTTAAAGTATCTTCACTCAGGTGCATCACACCATATAGATTATTTACATTAAAACAGAACATAACCTCTGGGGGAATAAATCCATGCCAGGAATGGAAAACATTTGACACAGGCATTCCTGCACTGTCAGAAGAAAAGATCACAGACCACAGAATTTTGAAATATTCTTATTTTCTGTGGGAGCCATTCCAAAAATCTGACCACTTAGTTTTCAAAGCAGAGCAGAATTATTTTGAAATTCCATATATGTCCCTGTGTCTCCGTCGTGAACTAGAGTTAAATGCTAACAACTTTTTCCTCTGTTACAAATCTCAGCAGAATAATGTGGAAGTCYTGCATTCCTTCACAAAACCCTACAATTCTATCCTCATTTCCTAAGATCCATCTCAGTCCCACATAGCCCTCAAATCTGCTTTTGGTATTTTGAGAAACATGCTGCAGAGGACACCACATTTTCCCAGAAATACTACAATTTTGGAGCTAGAAAGAAAATTTAAAAAAAGTTTAATATATCCTTGAAGAATGTATGACAAAATGGATTAAAGCACTCTTACAGACTCAGACAAACAGAACAAAGGTGATGCAAACCATTACAAACAAGGTTGTGCTACGATTTTTCTAATGGGAATATAGAATAGAGCTGGCTGTAGCAGGCACTGCTGCTTCTGTTCTAACTAAACGTTTGGTCAACACTAAAGTATTTCATTTCTGAGTACTACATGCTAGTCAATACACATCCTGGCTGTGAAATAATTCCTGTTTCTGCAGCTTCTAAGACTGCAGTTTCCAGTCTTATTTCTTTGCTATTTATGAAAAAAGGAAAAAAACGATCAGCAGCTCCCGTCGAGATTGCAGTTGGTTACAGATCTCCATCTTCCCCTCTTTGCACCATTCCTTCCCGTCATCCTGGCTGAGATCACCTGCCACAGACTCAACCCATCCACCTTTCACCTCCTCTTGGCTTTCCCTCTCTCGCCCGGGGCTACGTCGGCACCCCCAGCGCACCCGGCACGCCCCTGACCCAGTTCTCACAGCGCATTTTGCTCCCTGGGGCAGCTCCACCTCACTCCACGCCAGCACCACCACACTGCTGAACACTGCTGAAAGCAGCTCGGGACAACCGAGCGAGCCAGACTCTCCAGTCCAACCACTGCTTTATCTCACTCCCTCGCTTGCACCCGGCCTGGCCACCTGTCGCTCGGGACACAGCCCTCTGTCCCTTCTCTTACACGGATGTCACCGACCTGGGCTTGAAAGCGAGAAGGAGTTACAACAGTTCAACTGCGATTCCTCGTCCCTGATATTGACACTTGAATAATTACATATTGTTGCGGACATGAATGTCTCATTTCCGAGGGTGTTTTTCCCATAACAGATGTGAAAGTGGGACCTAAACCGAAGTGTTTGTTTATAGTTGTAACCTGCTTGGCCCATGACATACGCAGCTTTGTACCCAGCTGATGAGCACCCTTAATACGAAACTAACCAGTATTAGGTAAATTAGATATCAGATAGAGAATTAATTGAGAAGTAATTCCCCTATTGCAAAAGTGAYCAGTATCCATACATAAGCACTTATTTCCGGCAGCTTTCGAGACATCCTTCCTTTCAAAGCCTTGCATTTTTTTATTCTTCCCCTCTCTCCCACCCAATTTAATTCTCATTTTGAAACACAGAATGTTTCAATGTCCTGGTAATGTTCTTASCTACTCAATTGTTAAAACGCTGTTGTTTATGAGCTCTGCTAGACTTTACATATTGAGCAATATGGGCTGAAACGCCCCCCGCCTCCCCAAAATCACGAACTCCTATTCAGTTTTGCAATGATCTGTCAGAAAATGTGAATAGATAAAGCACAGGTGTGTCTGCTTGTTTCAACCATGGCTAAATGAGGCTAATAAAGAAACAAGACTCCAGCATCTGCTTYAAGTTAAGAAAAATATTCCTTTTTCCAGTAGCATAGAGAGCAATACTGGTTCATTTACCTCTACCACAAGTTTCAAGAAATTGTATCAGAAGCTTTATCATCAGACTTTTCAACTCTTTTTATCACCATAATCTCATAGATAAAGCTGTTTCCTATGTCAGGAAGGTACAGTTGGCAAATATGATTTGCTACAGATGATCAATGCCCTTCTCTGTTATCTCTGCTGAAATACTGCACAGCAAACCCTGCATGAATCCTCTGGAAAATTTCTCTTTTTTTTTTTTGGCCACACAACTAACTGGGCATGTAGCACAGCCAAGAACACCACACACTGTGCAGCAGTGATTAAATGCAGCCTTGAAATGTAGCCATAAGCCAGGAAGATGTACAGGGTTAGAAAGAAGAAAGTTAGTAATAAGCAGCAAACAGTGGAGTCTGCAAACAAATGATTGTCAGTAAACCATGGTGGTTATTTACCGAGAATGTCAGAGTGCAGAGATGTTTTGATTAGCTTCTCCAGCAAAAAATCTCTCAATAAAACAAGAAAACTAAAGAATCCTCAAACCATCCTCTGCCAGTCTTTTTAGGCTATATTTTACAGGCACAAGCCTTCTTGGATATCTGGTTAATACCTGTTTAAAGTCTTTCAACACTATTCAAGTAGTTCTGTGTGTAGCCCTGAAAAATAAAATATTCTCATCATGATCACGTTAATCTCAAGGTAGAAGCATTCAAAGCCTTCTAAAATACCTCTCCATCAGCCTCCAGCCTGAGCTTCCACAAATTACCTGTCACAGAGTGAGAGGTTTGCATTTGTATCTTTAAGCTGATGTCCTGAAATACAGCTCCAACAAGAAYGCTGTTGCTGAGCAGGTGAGACACTTGATCAACAGGAGGTGAACTGAAATCACACAGCCTTTGTGAGCAGGATAAACACCAGCCAGACTTCAACAATGCGTTTGGAACTGCTCCCCTCTGGATCAGACTGCTCGAAAGATGAGGAACCGATGCCTGAGTTAGAACTGAATTACGGTGAAACAATAACATTTACCAGGAACTCGAGTTTCATCTGTAGAAAGACTAGTAGAGGAGAAATGTCCCATAAGGAACGACACCATGACATGCTTTTCCATCCTGACTTAGTAGCATCATCTAGAACAGGAGACAGGGCAACTGCTTTACACAATACTGGTGACAAATCACTGATACTTGAAAAAGTGGGAAGACTTTGATAAAAATCCTTGTGAATAAAGATACCCTTAATGAACACCGATTCTACATGTACCAGATATTTTACAAGAAGAGAACAAAATACAATGTCTTTATCTCAGAAAGTTTACAGACTAAACAAATTCCAAAGAAGTTTAATGGTAAGATACACACCATGCAGAAATGAGTTAGAGCAGAAGTAAACAGAGCACTGTGAGTTCTGAGAATAATAAATTCTGGGGTTTTTATGTGTGTGCCATGTTGGCTGACTTTGGTGTCAAATAAAGGAACACACCGACAGAAACTTCCTTCTTATTTGGAACGTAGCTCAATTCTCCTTTCTGCTGCAGACTGTCCAGGTCACTGGAGGAATGAGTTCACACTGCAGCTTCTATTATTTCAGCAGGGAAGGTTCAGGGCCTTTCTCCTGTGTCCAGATGCCTACTTAAAGGAAAGAGCAGATGATATGAAAATGGCTGACGAGTTCACAAGCTGCTAAGGAGTTGACAGACAGATAGTATCACTAAATAAGTTTTGTTTCTTTAAGAAACTGGCCAAGATTTTATAATGCTACCATGCTGAAAGCACAAACTATGTAGGTGGGTTTTTTCTCCTCATACAACATTCCCCTCCCCAACCACATACATTTTGGACACCTATGAAGTGTTCACTGAGGAATAAAAACAAGCATGCCAACCTGATGTTTTAAGAATCTGCATAATTTGCCATCGAATGAAATTTGGTTTCCTGTAGCTGTTAACATCTTTATAACAAAATCACAGGCTTACAACACTGTTTCTCAGCAGGCACATACTGAAACAGCCAAAAAAGTTCAAGTCTCTGATAACGATACCAAGAAAATAGATTAAAATCTTGCTTCAATTTACTTATATAAACCCATGTGGTTCTCAGCCCACACGGAGGAATTCTAAAGGTCTTCAGTTATACTAAATCACAGATACACAAACCTGCTAATGATACCTTATCTCTGTAAATTTTAAAATGTTTTCKACCTATTGATAAGTAAAGCTGATTTTTACCTTCTGACTTCTTGATTTAATTATGCTGTGGTGGAAGCATAAGGAAGTTAATGCAAGATTTTCAAAAGCATAAATGAATGGATACTTTGGGTTGGGGATGAGATGGAAGCTGACAGAGCTCCGTTTTTGATCTGTCATGCTTGGTAATGCCAAATTGTTTATCACTAGCAGAGTGTCTGTTGACTTTCACTCTTGCATAACCTCCAGAGATGGATGTCTAATGCAAAACCCACAGCAATTTCTTTACCAAATCAAAGAGGTGATGACAGGGCTTCATTTATAGAGAAAGACAATAAAGAGAAGAGATTCTCTCATCTCAACAGAAATTTAGTAAGAGCCAAGATGCTAATGAAGTGCAGAGAACAGCTTCTTAGAAGGAGACAGGTGAACTTGTCTGCTTGGGAAGACACTGTACATGGAGGGAGGTGGAATGATCTTGCAGACATTATTTTATGCTGAAAACTGCTGCTGTAACAACACGTCCTCTGCTACAGGACCAAGGGGCCAGCCTGCTCAGCTCTCCATCCTTACAACAGACATATGGAGAAAGAACAGCCTCCCTGCAGCCCTTCTTGATCCTGAATATCTTTGGCTCAAGACAGTCATGGCATGCACAATTTTATTTCTTTACCTCTCACTGGTGAGCAAGGGATGCAAGGAGGCCAATTCATTCCTCTTCAGGGAGGTAATAAATTACACATCTTCTTGGACAAAAGGTTCAACCCAAGATGAAATGAAATTTTATTAAAGCTGCTCCTCAGTTCCCAAAGCACATGTCTCCTCTTTCAGGACAYAACCTCATAATTATTTTGCCAAGTCTTGCTAGTGCACCCAGCATATCCAGCATTACACACTACCACATCAACACACCAGTTCCATTAATATGCATCTGAAAASAGACACAAATTACCAAATTGATACATTTTCTATCCCTGGAAAACAGATTTTAAGAAAAAACAATTAGACTCGGCATATATCAACAGCATACTTGTCACAGAATGAAAAACAAAAATACTAACTTTTTTCTTTAAAAGGTGTAGATTTTGGCAAATGGCCATTTTGGTTTTGGAATCTGTACTTCCTGCTTGGTTATGGGTAAAAAATAGATTTAAGAAGCAAAGGTTCTGAGTTCAACTTGAAAAGACATTGTTAAAAGATGTACTGAGAGCCAAAAAGTAATAATAGATAAGTTCCATCCATGTGAGGTTCTTCCCAGATCGTTTGATTAAGTAATTTCTTATTTGCTAATCTGGGATGAAACTGGGCTGTACATAGAGAGAAATGAGAATCTGCTTTGTAACACCCCTTACTTATTTACCCACAGATGCACCAATCCAATACTTAAAGGCTTATTTCACCAAGGGTTTTTTGTAACCTAAAGCAAGCGGAAAGAAACCAAGGATAAGGCCCGTAGGGGAAGGTGATTGTTATTAGAAGAGAGGAAAAGGGGTGGAGATGGCATCAAAACAGTTTGAACAGGGTTTTGTTTCCRTTCTGATCAAAATAGAAAAGCAAAGAAGATTTCCCCCTTCGAGATAATAGACCCTGCTAGAACCTCCCAGACAATCTTACCACCCACATAAGAAAACAAAAAAGCTGTTTATATAAGTGATGCAAGGAAAGTATTGCACAGGAAAGCAATGCCTTTTATAAAGAAGACTTCAAGAGACACACAGACACATTTGTGTGTCAGAGACAAAGTAAAATGCTGCCTCTGAGCATGACAGATGTCAAGAGATTGTTGGAAGTTCAGAAGCTCAAACTGAGAAACTTGCATGAATACAATCTCAAAAAAGCAGGGAAAACATAGTGATTTTTCAAATGCTTTCTTGGACCACGAAATGCCTTCAAAAAATCTGGTTCGCTTTGAACGGTTTTGTAGTTTGGTGTTGGGATCTGTGTAGCACCTGAAGCTTTGAGGTTGGTCAGCAGGAGATATATTCGATAGGATCACGRGGCTGGGATTCTTTCAGGGAGCAGCTGACTATGAGGTACAACGTGACAAGCACAGATGGTCTCAAATTTATTTCTCAAGTTATATTCTCTGACCTCCAAAGTCTCATGTAAATCACTACAGTCACTGACACATGGCTGCTAGGACTGGGTGGAAACATCTGTGTCCTGCCCTCTCCAGGCAGCAGCGTGGCTGGTCTTTACAGATCTCCCCCACACYAGTGTGCATAAGCACCTCACTGCAGCTTACCTTTACCTGCAGGAAGTGCAACATGGTGACCACAGAGGGAGAAATGTTCCTTTCAGAAGACAAATGAGGTTTTGTGGAAACACAAGGAACGGGCAAGAAATTGGAATTCTGTTCTAGATTGAGGCACTCTCCTGCAGAACAGCCCTRGGAAGCCCAAGAACGTACAAATTGGCTGCTTTGATTCCAGGTGTAGGTTGACAGCTTTGCACTATGAGATTAGCCAGGCTGAAGTCTCAGATAGCTACATGTGAGTCACAGAGAGGGATGCACAGCAGCTCTTCACACCATATGAATCATCAGCAGCAGCAACAGGAAGCAGAAACTTGAATGGAAGCTCCTGGAGGAAGCAGAGTGCAGCACGATGTCAGCTGAAATGGCTACAAGTCTCAGCTCTGCGCCTCAAATTTGTCTTTCCATATTCCTGTTTTTAGGTGAATAAATCCTCACTTCTTGGTAGGCTGATGGAGAAGATCAGATTTTTTGGACGAGGGGGAAATGAAGAAGCACATGCCTGTGCTTGATCAAATGAATGAAGGATACAGCTGAATGATTTCCTTAGATGATCAGTACAACAGATAAGGCATTGCTGTTTTACATTTATGTGGATGTTCTRGAAATTCAAAATACTTTAGGTGGCAGAAAGTCACCTGGCCAGAACAGGTTAAATGTTACATTGTGCTGAAGACATGGGTGTACATACATGGCATCTTACCCTGCAAATTCAGCTCTTCACCTCGCAGTTTCATACTAAAGCTATCTCACAGAATGTTGCAGTCATCTGTCTGAATTCATTATCTCTAAGTGCAAAGCACTACAGTTCCTCTTCAGTCTGGCACACAATACTGCTGGTCCTGCTACCTGYTCTTCTCCTTAAATGACATTTTCCTTCCCAATTCAATATCCATCYGCGATGACAACTCTCTCAGACAACAGTCTCACAAAATTCCTGGCTTGGTTGCTTTCTTAAAGTATTTTCTGTGGAAAAATTAGCTGCCAGGAATGACAGGAATTCTCTGGCTGAGCCACTGGTCATTGTAGGGAAATTTAATTTCCTGCCTTGCTGGTTAATGCCACAGCCCTAGCCACAACAAAAGTTAATTTTCTTTAAAAAGAAAGTAAAAAACCAATAATCCATGAGAGACTTCATATGTCTATTGGCAGAGAAACAGACCTGCATATCATGATAAATTACATGGTTGTCTTGTACCCTATGGATCTACATGGTTGTCTTGTACCCTATAAACCAGGATTTGAACTACCACTGCACACAACTGCAAAGAGCAAGTGGTGTGAGGCAGAACGATGTAACCATTTTTCTGGTGAAAAGTCAGGTTTCATACAAACTGTGGGAATATAATGGAAGACTATTGAGGAGAATTATAAACACACTGAAGCTATCTGCAGTTGAGGGGCAGAAAAACACATATATTGCACTAATGGTTGCTTAGCTTTGTGTGTTGGGTAAGTAGAAGGTCTGTGTTTCAGTAACACAGGCACTCTATTGAACATGCTTGAGACTCCTGCCATGCTGTGGGAAAGATTGAAGCAAAGAGGTAACAGGTGAAAACAGCAGGTTCAGTGATCCTCTAGCACGGACCAAGCATGAACTGAGCTCCGTGGTGTCCCTGCTCACGTGTGTCTGCCCAGGTGCTGCTTTGGGAATCTCTAGTTTGACAAGGTAATGGAAATAAATTTAGTCRTTTCATTTCATCCAGCATTCCGTGGTCATTCCTGGGCTCTGCATATGCCAGCTCACACAGAGATCCAACAATCCCTAAGCAGCCATTATCTTATCATTCTGCTCATTATTATTCATGAACTTGCTTCTGCAATGGAACACAGCCAGCTACGTCCCTCGCTGACATCACAGGTAGAAACCGCCTTCTACCTTTCTTGTTTCTGCAAGCCAGACTGCCACTTACAGCTCGCAGAGGTAATTCATTCTCATGCTGAAGGGACATAAGTAGGCAGGCAATGGGACTAGCCACTCTATGGCTTTCTTTTACTAATTACCTCTATTGAGCACAAATAAGCTGCTTGCCAGGTAACTACTCACRGAAGCCYGAYTGTGGTTCCACATCAATTCCATCCATTTTTGGATCRCTGCTGCTGACTCACCACAGAAATGCTGCCTCCTTGCATTGAAAGGTCACAGACTCACTTTGACTGGATGGTCTCTGTTTCATCCTCATATTTAAAGGCAGGTCAACACCAAATTCCCAGCACGGTGCTCCAGGTTTTGCCCAGCTGAGCCCTGAAAGGCTCCTTACATCCCATTGCTGCTACCTCTATCTTGATTCCCATTCCCCCTCCCCATATATGAAACCTCTCCAGCCTGCAGGCAAAGCGTGACCCATTAACCACCAATGATACTCTGAGCCCAATGATCCAGTCAGTAATTAACACATATAGTAGTCTGCCCATCGAGACCGTAATGTCCCAAGTAGCACAGAAGCATGGTGTGGCCAATTCCAAGGTAGGTGACATCCATCACTCACCTCTCATACACAAATCTAGTCACCTCCATCACAGAAGAYAGTCAGTCAAACATCATTTCTCTCTTGTACATGTATGCTTGCTGTTCCAAATCACCTACCTCTCTATGCTCCCAGAAGCAACCTTTGCTAGACACGATGTATCTTTTGAAGACAGCTGGAACGTTTGTCTTAAGCTATCAGGGATCTTTGACACCCACGAGATTTCAAAGCTGATARTGTGTGATATCACTATGATATCAGCCAGCACACGTGGATGCTTCCCTCCTGATCCCATGCACTTGTATGGGTTGCGATTTCTCAAGAGATCCATGACTCAACCTTCTTTCCCTGCTGGTAGTTTGACAACACAGAGGCTTGGAAGACTTCAATGGTGAAAAGTGAGGCAAAGACAGCACAGAGAACACCTTACCTGCATCTACGGTCACCAAGTGATCCACCCATTCGTCCATGGGACACATTTTCCTTGTTTATTCATCTGCTACTAATGTAGCAGTAAAAGCTCTTCCTGCTGCCCTTGATGTTCTCAGGACATCTCAGGACATCTCATCTCCTGTTGACTCCAGGAGATCTTTGGCTTTCCTAATGCCATCCCTACAAGGCCCCACAATGTTTCAAAACTCCTCTTTCACAGTCTATTCCCATTTCTATCTTTTGTATATTTTTTTTTTGCACTGGAGCTCAGTCATGGGTCACGTGCATAGCTAAGCCAGTCTCCCAATACATTAACTTGCTTTCATGAGTAAAAAGATGAGCTGTTGCTGTGCTAAGAGGAGGCTGACCTTAAAGACCTGACATGCTGAGTCTTTCAAGCCAAAGMAAACCACTCTCTGCTATTTTTGTCAGGGCTTTAACTTCCAAAATTTAATTACCTGAATTTAGAGATTTCCAGGTGTTAAGAGGGTAGTGACTCCAGACTGACTGGAAACGTACATATTGAGCTATGTGAAAAACCTCAGCCTGGCATGCAAAGTCTCCTGCAACACACTCACAGCATTGCTACAAGGACTGTTACATGTCCCACACAGTGGTTACACCTCGGTTGCAGAAAGATGTCCTCAGTGTTTCCTGCTTCCAATGCATTGAGCTCATCACATAGCAGGGCAGATGACAGAAACAAGGGCGTGGATCTGAGACCTGTGATTATTACCCGAGAGTGCAGGTGCAAAGCCACACATTTCTCAGGCTTGAAACCAAGGAGAAAAGAAGGCAGGAACTGAGGATGAGGAGGTYGCATCTGTGGTGCAGCTGAAGCAATAGGTATAGTAACGGGTAGAGAATCTGACTGGTTTTCAGATTTTTTCTCAATTTTTTTTCCTGTTGTCACTATAGCTATGGAACCCAGAGGGCTCATGGGAATCGCACCTTCCACGAACACATGCACAGTGGAAAATGTTCAAAAGCCTGAGCTGCCGCAGGTGACACAGGCTGGGCCCAATGAACTTCCCTTTCAGTTTGTTTTTACCCAAACCAATACCAAAGTAAGAAGATGTTTCAGAAAAAAGTTATTATGTTGGTAGACCATTATGGCTGCACAACTGATGTTGCAAACAGTTGGAAAGGTCTGATCAGCCTTAACCCTCTTTCCTGACTCTTCCCTTATTAATAAGCCTTACTGCTTGACTCTGATTGTGGGAATCAGTTAATTTTTTTTTCCTGTAGGACTCATTAACATTTATATTGAGTATGCATCCAAAATGCCCCACTTACACTAGGTTCTGCAAAAACACATGAAGTGCTGTCTGTATTTGTGAGAGGACAGAGCAAACAAATTATAGGTGGCCTTTACAACACAAGAAAATTACTCCTATGAGAACAGTTGCATGGCATATTCCTTTCATGACTGTCTTTCTAAACAATCAGTGTTTTCTTTAAGATCTTAATTAGGGAATAAGTGGCACTGAAGTGCAGAAAGGAAAGGAAGAAAACTGGAGCATGGAAGGGCCTGAGATTGGATGCTGGAATATTGAATCAAATAGCTAAGTAGAACAGTTAGAAGGAGGTTCAGATGTCACGGGGCAGAGGTTAAATATAAGCAGCTTCGAGCCCCTAAATGTCGGAGACTATCACATTTTTCGGCTATCAAATAAGTGGGGCAGATGTTACTGGGTTTGATCTCATCCCAGGCTCTTTTTTGCTTTCAGAAAGGAGCTTCAAAGCCCTGGAAAAGGCTATAGTCTTGTTGACTGCAAGTTTCTTCCAAGCCACTACCATTCTCAGTGCAGAACATCAAAATTATGAATTTGAAAACAGGCTTATAATGTCTTGGAGACTGAGGCATCCAAGGAAGTAATCTATCGAAGAAATGCAATTGTTGCATGTGTTTTATAGGGAAAAAAGTTTCCACTAGACAAACACATTTATTGTTTTAAAAATCCAATGTCCCCTATTGTTGGTACCCAATCAACAACAACATAACAGCAAAGAAACCACCACTAGGAAAATATCTTCTCCTGGCCAATACAGTTACATAAATAAARAAGTTAGCTATTGAATTGTGCTTTGGATAAAGGCAAGTCCAGGCTATGGATTCTGGAAGAACACGAAGCATCTCTCTCCATCAGAAGCACTAGCAAAGTGGAAAACACGGTCCAGAATCCACCTCCCAAAGCTTAAGTCTTACTGTGGCCCAACTTCCAAAGAATACCAGGATGCAGCATGGCTGTGGGGACATGTTTAAGCCTGATGTCCATTAGTACATGARGGTCTGTGCTATCAGCTAGAACTGAGTGAGTCAGACTTAAAATAATCTCAGAAGCTRTTCAAACAAGCAGTCCCACCTAAAGCGTCTATCACTTCTGCAAMGGCAACAGCTTTTTTTCTGTAGGATGCTTCACTGCTTCTTTATCACTCAGCTGCTTCCTCTCTGTCCTTGGTACGCCACAGATTGCTAGAAGCAAAGAGAGCCTCCCTACTCCCCCACATTTGATCATCCCTAATTACCTTTCCCAACCCATTAAACAAAATCCTTTCTTTAGAAACCCGGGGGGTTTTGTGGTATCAGAATTGCTTCTCTGTTTCTGTCAAGCACGCACGGACACACAAAATGTTCTTACATCATTAAGATGCAAAACACATTGTTCCTGAGCAAGTGTTTTCAAAAGCAATGTTTCCAAAGCCAGCACTTCCTGAAGCCAGTGCTTCCTGTGGGGTCCCTAGGAAAAAAAAAAGAGTTTGTAGAGCTGATTTCTGCAAAGCGTGATGGTCCAGTCAGTCAATTGTGCACCATTATTGCTATATATTCCTGGCTTGGAAGCCTTCAATGTGCCATTCYCTTGCTGCAGTCTCTGCACCAGTTGCCTCTCTCAAACCACAACACGTCTCCCTCCTTCTCTCCTTGCACAGTAGCACAGCTGCAACCAAGCCCAAGAGTTCTGGAACTATCACAAGTCTCAGGTTGTAGAACCAGCATCATCAGACACATCCCCTGAATATCCTAGCACTGTATTTCTGCTATACAAGGTGTTTAATGGTCAAATAATTTACTGCATAGGCAGTAAAGTACATAAATGTATGTGTCAGAGTGTTAGGGGAAACAGGGCCAAGGTGGATAAAGAGCAAAAGAGGAAGAAGGGAGAATTACTGGAATTATGAGAAACCTGTGTCTGGTTCTCGTACCGGCTTCCTTGTGCACCCAGCTGCCATATTCCCTGCTTCCCAGATCCCAGCTTGTAAAGCAGGAAGCACACCCCGGCAAGGAGTTGCAAACACAAACGCACAGAAGTCTGTGTGGAGTTGCACATCTCCAGCAGTGAGGCTCGTAAACAGCGCAGGGAGGAAGGAACAGTATCTGTTCCTGTAAAATAGCATCAAGCATAAGCACTGAACAGGGTGAGGCAGCTGGGGCGGGGAAACAGACCAGACAGGAATGGGGAGATTCCTGCCAGGAATGAGATTCCTGGTTCATTCAGGACTCTTGTCTGTTATTGTTYCCTTCTTTCCCAATCTGTGTTTGGAGCAGGAAGAAAGGGGAAATGGTATGTAATTCGGAGCAGGGTGCTCGACCCGGACGTACCAAATCTGCCTTTGATAAGCCTCCTGAACTTTCTAAGTCTTCACTTGCTCACCACTTCCCTCAGCCATGGATGGTATTTACAAGTGGCTCAGTGCTATTGTCAGGTGTCACACAGCAAGGTAAAACACCTTCTCCTCCAACCATGTGGTGTTTGTAAGACTTCACTAATCTAGAAGGTACCTCTACTAATATTTCCTTCATTTCTTTGCTACCCCTTTCAGGCCGATATTTATTTCTTTTTTTACTCATCCTCAATAATATTATTCTTTACTTCTCTAGCTGTTTACTTTACTTCTCTTTTTTATTAAGGAGGAAATCCTAATTAATGTCCTCCTGGGATTTCAAAATAACTCATTTGCAGCAGGTTAACAGCAACTGAATGGCAAAGCTTAGTCCCTGAAATTTGTCACTCAAATGGAAAGCAAAGATTGAGAACATCATTCTAGCAAATGACTAATATCTAAAATGATGAGGCTGCGTATGTGATATACAAAAGTATGCTGAATTAGGTTTCTGGAGGCAAGCCCAAAGAAGGCCTTTTTCAATCATTGCACAAGCATTTTTTGCTTTCCTCATCCAACACAAGCCAGGGATTGGGAAACACTCATACCAGGGGAGACATCTAAAGCCAGACAATCATTAAGCATGACACTGGGCGTGCCTTCATTAGAGTGCTGAGGTGTGTGAGCGCCCCATTTAGAGAAAGATAAAAGATAGCAGTTTATTTGTAAAACAGCGGAGGCCTTGCCACAGCCCTTGTCTAAAGCTTCCAACAGGGATGGTCAGGCGAGCGCTCAGGCTCCACAAGCAACCTTCTCCATCCYCCTCTCACCACCACATCGTGCTGTAAAGCCAGCCTTTTCCTAGTCACTACAMCACTTTCTCCTAATGATCACTTCAAGATCCAGAATTAGGACATTGCAAGACAGACAGTAAGCTCCCAGTCAGAACAGRTATCACAGACGGACAACTTTTAAGATTTGGGCTCTTTTGGTAAAAGTACACTTTTAGTTTTGCGGTTCATTCTTTAGGATGTTACATGCCAACAGTTCTACAAAATATCCACGCATGTGAGAAGCGCTGCTTCAAAGAGAACAGCTTGAGAAAACAGTAAGTAAACTGACTTGGATTTTAAGCAGTCCAAGGCTGGAGAGCAGGCATCAGTGAAGTGCAGGGATCAGCTAAGGCAACCTTGCAGAAATGTAAACATCAAGAAAAGACAGCTTCCCCCCRCCTACGTATTTTTGTTGTTATACTTGTACAGCAACAAATCACACTTTAAAAATTACTCCACACACACCTGAAGCAGGCAAAACAGCTTTCCACTAGTGATTAATACATTGCAAAGTCAATTCCACCACTGCTTAAGCTTTAGAAGGAAGCTACTACATGTGTTTGTTGTGTTTGATATGAACTAGAGGCTGTCAGTCCATGGGACCAACAGCATTTGCATGAGCATTCCCAACTCTCTGTGCAGTTTAGGAAAGACAAAAGCCGCATTAGGTCCTAGGATAACAAAACTTAACACACAAGCCTAATCCATACAACCTGTTCAATGGGCACTAAGACTGCCATAAAACTAGCTTAATAAGTAATGTTGCAACTACCTATTTGTCTTCAATATTGAGGCAATTAGGATAAACAATTAAACCTTACCTTCATTCCTTTAGTGATTCCATTTTTCTTACATATTCCACTTTTTAAGAGATTATTCTGTTTCTGCTGCTGCTGATGATGTAGATGTCCATTGCAGACAGCACTAGGATTAGCCATCTGTTTAAATTAGTCAGATTCTCAGTTCTTAAGGGTGTCTCGGGTCTTTCCACTGTAAAAAAGACAGTGGGATGAGAAGATAAAGTTCTTGGTTAAGGCCTGAAAGGTATCCAACTGGTCTGTCAGGATTTTCCAGGGTGAGAGGAGGAACTATCTTTTGCAATATCTTCGAAACGTAAAACTTTCTTTCATACACCTTCAGCCCCAGCAAGCTAGAATGCGAAATACATAGCAGGAGGTGTGCTCTTAAAATCTCTGAAAAATATGGCTCATTGCTGGCTCTTGCATGAACACGGCTTCTATGAGTCAACCAGGCTGCTGCAGCTATCAAGAAGTGGGTGGATTCAGAGGCGGAGACACTTAAAGATATATTACCTCTTAAATACCTCCCAGGGAGAAACATCATGTTTCTTTTCTCGAAATTACACTCAATGTAGAGCGACATTGCTCCATTTAAACCACCAAAATGTTTTGGAAATTTTAACAGAGTAATCTTTAAAATTACATGGTTCATCTTGCTAAGAGTATATTAGCTGAAAAAAGGAGTATTGCACTCAGTAGASCAGAAACACTTTTAAAAAATTTCTTATAATCTCTTCTTATATAAGTAGCATGACAGACACAACGTTAACCCTGCAAAGAAATGGAAAGCATTTGAGTACTAAAATGAAAATTTATCCCACGGACACAAGCACACAAGTATTCACTAGAGTGAGCTGTCCCTTTAAACTCAGTTTGGCCAGTAGTAAGATAAATGGCATGCTATTATAATTAATGAGAAATGGAGTTTTATAAAGTTGATTAATTTAGTTTTAAAATGAGTCAGGCTTTAATCACATGTGAAACTACTAAGGACAACTAACACACATCCCTTCTTTTAAGAAAAAAGTCTTTTGGTTGTGGAAATACATATATGTCTTTGCTGAACCAAATTCTCATGTTTCAGATTTTAGTGACAAAATGTAAAAGTAGAAGCATCTCTGGTAGCACTTAATAGAATCCGTTCCTCCCAAAATAATTAAAATTAGTGTGGAGATAGATGAAGAGAAAGCTGTATTATAAGATCAATTTTGAAAAAGAGTTAGGATGAAAGGCTGGGAGAATAAAAATACTTGAAGTGCTTTAGTTAGAAAAAATTACTATGCAATCCTGGCAATGGAAAGTAAGTCATATACAGAAAGAGCAGCTTAGAACTTGAGTATGTGGAACACAGGAGATTAAATGTTAAATAAACCCTTGTGGAAATACCCAGRGGAACTCACTGCATTGGTTTTGAAAACTTATCTTAAACAGATATGAAATTGCTAAAATGTATTTTGTTCTTCAAAGTGATTTGCAAAGTGTCATATCTTCACTGTGCTGGAAAACTTTTGGTTCCTGCTTAAAAGAGATCTAAACTTAAATTAATAAGACAGTACTAGGTTGGTTGAAGAAAATAACCCCTTAACTGACTAAAATGACACAGAAACAGTAAAACACCAAAATGTTTTGCTTGACAATTACACAAGATTCACCATCAGAATTCAGATTTCCTAGGTTTTATCTTTTTGGTGCTTTTCCTAGGCAAGAATACCTCATTTTTGTATGAATCAGACTTGTTTAGGCTTCATTAAGGCATCTGTAAGGATAACTCAATGACAAATGAATTGTGAATATAATAATGTGAATAATAGTGACAAAATAAATCATTCATCTTAAGCGGCTAAGAGTTCATATTTGGGAAGAAAAGAGGAGACAGAGATGATGATAAGCCTGCAGGAGGAATGGTTAGTAATACCTCCCTGCATACCTATCACCTATGGGATGCTGATAAATGGAACAAGGTAATCTAAGGCATTCCCTCTGCACCTGGCAACCCTCTCCCATCAAGAAGCTTTCTTCATTTGGGAATKATGTCCTTGAGTGTCACAGCAAATAGAACATTTGTAAAACAGACCATCTGCTCAGTCAGTTACTGATCATCTTCCCCCTGTTGTGATGAAGGCAAGACAAGAACACTTATCAAAGTAGTGCAGTTCCCCTTAGCAGCTTCTTGTGTCCCAGCTAGCACCTCTGCCAGGTACTCTTCCCAACAGGCTCAGCACCTTCCAGGGCACAAAGTGATATAATTAACATCTCATATGTGCCCTTTTTTTTTCCCCCCCCCGATTAGGTTCATGAAGGAGGTGGAATCTCCAATTAGATAACAGTTCAGATAATGCAAATTCTGTTGCTACTTCCAGGCTCTAGGTTTACACTTGTTATCTATTTCAAGGCCCATGAAATACCAGTTTCCTTATATGCATAAAATAGTCAATTAAATATGTTATATTAATTTTAGTTTTCAATGTCCATAGTATTTAAGATCACAAAGAAATAGCACTTAAAAAAATACCACATTAAAATATGAGTTTAAGTGAGCAATTAAAAGAAAACCTCAGAGAACAGCTGTCCATTCAGATACCTGTTAACCATGATCTAAAAGCCAGTGCTCACAAAACAAATACCACTAGGAGTTCAGTAAAATTCCTGCCCTGATCCTAGTCAGAGCAAAAGATTTATGGAAGGGATGAGTCTGGCCAAATACACAGAAATGATCTGTAAACAGAATGTGGTATTCCTCCTGCAGAAAAAAAAAAAAAAAGAATTCTGTCCTTCAGAACTCCATTTTACTCAAAACCATCTCATCTATTACTCAGGCTTCTATACACATATCTATCACGTTAGCAGTTACTTACACCTAAATCTATTGCTCAAAGATATGAGAATCTGTGCTGCCTGGACACTGGAGGAAGGACTCAATAATAGTGTACTTTGCAACACCAAAACCACCGCGAGCAATACCCTATTTTTATCATTCTGGGAAGTGGGAGGAAAAAATTTTCTGTGCTGACTGTACAAGAACCGCGTGTATTTAACTACAGGGGACACCAATCCTACTAAGATTATATGTGCACTTCTCCTTAGTGGCTTGGGTACTGGTCACCCTTCATACACTGGCAAGAAGATGGTGAATTTCTAAGGCTACCAGCAGACCACACACCATGTTCTACAAAAAYGCTAGTAAAGTTTGCAAGACATGACTACAATCACTATGAATCTGTAGGAAAACCACCAATGAATTCTCAGGTTCTAGGTTTTATTCCTTGCTTTGCCATCATCCTGTTAACGTCATTGGATTTTCGCTAACTCACCTATTGAAATCAGGATAAAAGTTCTTAAATCCTTTTAAAATGCTCTGAGACAAATTGCTGAGGAGTGTGGTGCAAAAGTGGAGTAAAATATATGCAGTTAATTAGCTGAGGTTTAACAACAGAGCAAAGAGAAAAGGGAGGGGTAGGGCTCTGCCTAAGCAGTCTCTCAGTGTTTGAAGAAAACCACTTTTCCRGTATGCACTCCCATTGCTACATAGGAGAGGTTAAAAGGCTGAACTCTGCTGATGCACTCAAGAAATGGGGACAAAAACATCTAACCTTCTATTAGTCTTTTGGCCCAGTCAGACATGTGGTGTCATTGGAGTGGTCACAATGTCCCCATTTATAGCAATGCTGGCTCCACAGTGCCCCCGTTTATAATAGCACTACTGGATTACCTACCAATAAAAAAACGWAAATGTTGCAAGAAAGCATGAGAGCTCATCCCAGAAAACTGTCATGTCATAAGCCAGAAGGATTTCGTAGGATTCTTGCTCATCACAGAGAGCAGTTAGKCATGGCACAGTTGTGAAATGGTCTTGCAATCTAATTGCAAGATCTTGATAATTTCAGTTCATGATAGATTCACATTTACATACCACATGAAACAATAAGGATCTAAACAAAGACACCAGGTAGMTTTGTGCTTGTTTTGAGTGGGCAGACACCGAGGTCAAACAGGAGCTAAAAAAAATGGGAACCCAAGTCTATTCCTTTGTAAAAAGTCAAGACTCTAATAATGTTTAAATTGGCAGCAGAGCATGCCAGTAGTGGAGGACATAGTACAGAATCCTTTTTGCTCTCACAATCGCTTCTCTTTACAACAGAAATCCACTTTATAAATGCTGTGTACCRTTGATGACTTGTATTTATATTTGATACCTTTGGACACACGGATGTCAGAGGCAATTCCCGACTCGGATAAGTAAATGACTTCATGAACAGATAGGGAGACACCAGAACAACAAAGTAACATAAGCAAGTACCAGCCATCAGCTGATCAGTCATCCCCATGGGTGGCTTTCAAGATTCATCCACATTTCACCAGCGCTGGCTGTAGGATAAATTTCCCAAATGTTCACCTGGAAGAACCYCTGATCTACGTTTGCTTCTTTAAACCCTACCTAGCCAAAGCATACGTGGGAATGAGTAGGGATATGCCACTACACCCAGGTGTAAACTGCACACCAATGCTGAAAGATCCCCTCGAGTGCCCTTGCACAACTTGAAGGATATACAAAACGCTTTCATATTGGTCAGGGAATAATCCAGAGCAACTCAGAACCATGGCCCGGGTGGACGCACGCAACCAGCGTCGCAACAGGGCAGGGCAGGGTACGACGGGCCCGGCTCCTCCGTGTCTGGCAGGTCCACGCAGCCCCCGCAGAGCCCTGGGGCTGCACAGCTGCCTCCTGACACCTCTGCATCTCCTTGTTCTTCACGGTGCACAGTGAGATGACAAGACAATGGCTGAAAGCCTTCAGCACATAAAGCTGCCATCAGCCGGGCTTCTTAAGCAATATTTCCAGAACCAGTTCTCTGGCTGTATCCAGATGTCAGTAAGCTGCGAGTACTGATAACATTAGGAACCTGTTGGGATTTTCTACCTGGTACGTATCTGATATATCTGATTGATTTATGATACACAAATCCAATTAGGAATCTATACCTAACCTGAGGATATTTGTAGCACCTGAAACTTCAATCTCCTTGCAAGGATTAAGGCTTCATAAATTGCRTAACTGATACAGTTCTGTTCTTATCTTACAATACAAAAATAAAATACATCTGACTAGAGCATCATGATCAGACAAAACCAACATTAGTACAAAAAAATCGCACCAAGACAAAAAGAATAACTGTAGAGCGACCAAGAGCCTGCTGCAAAAATCCAGCAGCAAGCACAAGTAAGTCTAGTGTACCTTCTGCTCTATCTTCTTCCAATTACAAGCCTCATGCTATTACTACACTCTTATCTGGAAATTTATCATAAAGTTAAATCTGCAATTCTTACTACTTAAACAAAAAACTTTACTCAGGTAGCTAAAGCCAGTGAAGCCAATAGAACTACTCAGCCAAGCCAAAGGCTAAAAAACCCACCTTACAAGCACCAGGTARAGGCAAAATCTCTTTCCTGGGACATTTCTCTACTGACCTCTTTCAGCAGCRATGTGATCCAAAGCCATGTAACCCCTAGAGCTGTCCAAGGCAGATTTCAGGCTACTTTTCCGAGACCTCCTCCAGTCAGGCTGATTTGTTTGCTGAGCTTCGTAATTTGCACTGAGCCAGTGTGGTATTGTCATTCCAGTGGACAGGATGAATGGAGCAGGGACAGCTCTGTGCCATGTCTTCTTCCTCTGTGTCATCACCATGTCCATTCAGACAAGTCCTTCTTAGCTACAAACCTCTGGAACATTAAGACAACTGATACTTAACCAGGTAAACCAATCTTCTTAGTATTACTGATAAAACTAAACAAAACAGACATAGCTTTAACCTATGCTTAATGAAGAAATTTCAGTCTCTGAACAGGAAATTATGAAGTGATTTCACACAAAACTTGAAAGTTATTGCTTACTGTTCTTATAATGTAATATTTCAGTGCTTCCAGAAGCATGAGATTTATACAGGCCCAGATGAGAATTAGTAATGCTTCTTAGTTGGAAAAAAAAAAAAAGTAGCATTGCAAAATACCCCATTTTTTAATCTAACAAGTGGCCCTGTTTTGCAATTCTTACTCATTCAATGAAGCACTTTATTGAATTAGAGCCAGTGAGGTCAATAGCCCYACTCATGCAAGCAGTAGTTATGCTTCAAAACCTTTTTATTAGCATTACTAAACTTAGTGACATGATACAGTAGATTATTTGCCTTCCCCATTGCCAGCGAACAAATCATTTCAAGACATGCCAYAGAATTAGATTTTTGTGTTAAATGTGACTCCATACATGGGCTCTCTGTACTGTTATTTCCTCTTGTCACTGCCTACAGTTTTATTATTCATCATTTCAGTTTTGTGCATCCTATTTCTTAGGGAAATACGGGTTGAGAGAGAGAAAAAAAAAAACAAACARAACTCCAAACCCTGTGTTTATTGCCAGTTATGGTAAAGAAGTGGTAGCTAGGTTGCCTTATAAAAATGAAATCTTTTTACTTGTGCAGAATTTCTTTTGACTATTGAGAGTTTTGCTCCACCTAGGCTTGGCAAAAATAGTTGCAATTCTGTTTTAATCAGACTAAACTGCAATTCTTTCTAAATTTCATGCCCCACTGAAGTCAATGGAGCTCTGAAGAGGCACCAAGTGTCAGACGGGAGATTGAAAGGGGGAATGGGAATTTAGAAATTCATTCTAGAAATTGTTGGAAGGGCAAATGCAGGAAGGGCAACACAACAAAATTATCCCAAGAATTTTAAAAAATCCATGAAGTTCTGAGACAGATGTTTTTTGAAGTTGATTTAAGACTTATATTTATCATTTTGACAACAAAATAAAATGTTATTCCTTGCTTGACGTAATTTGTATTTAAGATTTAGTGCAAAAGTCTGAAACACCCTGCATTTGTTACAGAAGCTTTAGGAACACACTTTGGTATTCCAGAAACAGTGTCATGTTTCAGGAGCTACAACTCCAAGAGTTCAGCTCAAGGCTGGTACATATACCAGAGAATAAAATCAATTGATATTTTCCCAGAGCAGCAGGTCCTATTCAACACATTAGTTTCAGCCAGAAAAGATTTTCATTAAACCCAGTCATGTTTAGGATTGGAGCCTTTTAACTCTCATGCCAAGACACTAGAAAATGAAAGTTTCTTTTTTGTGATATTTGTTCTTTTTTCTATTCCATGTAATCTCTCATTTTAATATTATGCAAGGTAAGATTGTCAGACCTCACTAAAGAATTGGAATCAAATGTTCCTATTTTCCAGTCTCTATAGTTCTCTTTTGAAACAAACCCCTATGTCAAATAAAGCAGCATATTTCATATCACTGGAGAAGAGTAGGCAAGTTGGGCCTTAGACTACTTTTAAGCAGGTGKTGTTCCACTCTCCAGCTTTTCATCCCTTAGCCTGGGAGGCAACTATTCCAGCTACTTTTAGCATCCTATTGCTCGCAGTGGATTTCAAAGCAACCTTTTCCACACATGAGACTAACCCAGGATAGAGGTCCTGTGCTGCTTTTGCAATGCTGCTACAATTTCAAGCCATTAAGTGATCAGCTACAACTTGCTCTGAGACTAGTGCATGTCCTTCAGCTCCAGCACTTTTCACTGTAGCCAACAGACACCTGAAACAGTCTCTTACCTGGAGSAGCTCTTTTCCTCACCTGCTATGCACTGTGCTGGCCAACAGCAGCTGATGTCACAGAGTTACTGCAGCATTACAGTTTCTTTGCATAAGGTTTCCTTCTCTTTCTTTTATGTGCAAAAAATGGAACAGAGGTGACTCAAGACTTGTGACTGAGATAGGCAAAAACTAAACACTCAGCAGTAAAGGCTCTGTCAAGGTTTCCCCTGCATGAGCTGGTTCCCTGCTATGCTCATCCACGGGATAGACCTATTCTTGGTACCACCCCATCCCCTTGGACTGTGCCACAACCCTGGGGGCCTGGCTGGATCCCCCACCCCAGCCTCCCCACAGTGCCATGCTCTCACCATGGCAAAGGCAGTGCTAGTGGAAGGTCTTCACCTGGCCCAGCTGATGGTCCAGAGCTTCAGCCCATCCCCTTTGCTGTGGGGCCTGGCTGCTGTACTCCTGCCAGTCTGTGCAGGACAGGTGAGCATCATCCCCAGCAGCTTGGGGGAGAGTTTAATAGACTGTTTTCACTGAAATAAGATGTACAGAGGAAAGGAGTGGAGCAGGGTTTTAAGAACTGTTGGGAGAAATTCTTGAGATCGAGGTTCACTATTGTACTTCCGTGAAAGAAATACCAGATCAAAGCCCTTACTCCTCCTTTCCTTCCCACAGCAACTGCCATGCTTCAAACTCCAACCTTTGCCGGTCCTAGCAGGCAATTTAGCTCCTAAGATTTCTGATCCTGGTAATGGAGACAGCTGAGCCATGGCCCTTTGACTGCTTTGGCTGACCTCTTTTGTCCGATGTGCAAGGCAGAGGTTGAACAGATCTGGCAGAAGCACTTGTACGTGGGAGCCAGTTTCTGTAGCCCTGGGAGCCAACTGACTGCAACACATGAGTAGAGGACATGCTACTCCTTGTCATGGAAGAATTTCAGAATTACGATACTGTTTTTAAGCTTTTAAAACAGGGTGAAGATTACGTCTTTATCACTAGATTTCTGAGACCAGGAGACACTGCCAGTCATTAGATTCAAGATTAGAATAATTTAGTTCAAGATTAGTACAATTTTACTCAGACAGTGTAGTATTCTCCTAGACCAAAGCCTGGTGCTCTATTAGTGATCTGAGTTTGACTAAAGGATCTCTCAGGAAAATTCTCTGATGTAACTAGAATTGCTCAACAATGGAAAATGTAATACTTTTGCAACACGTTCGGAATTACCCAGGTCCAGATTTTGATGTTTAAGACAAAGGAATAAACACACACACACACAATCAGCAGTTCTGTATAAAAACAAAATCTAGAGAGGAAACCAAAAAATCCTGTGATTACTCTGCAGTGAGTCATGGCCTTCTCCTTAAGAAGACACACATGCCTCTGACTTCCAACACTCTGTCCAGATTATGATTTATACCTGGGTCTATCTAGGCCTAGTTTATATTTGCTTGTATTCTTACTAGCTTAATTCCCTATCTTACTGAAACTTGCTAAGATAGTCAGGTATCCACTCTGACACCAAGCACAAGAAGTTTCAGACAAAACTCACCTTCCACATGATGCTTAGGGAAATACTTAAATTAACTTCAGGAAGCAGCGTCCTGAAGAAAGAAAACCATCCACAGATTTCCTCTTTTCCACATAAGCTTAATTAGAATTGTCAGTGGACTTCACAAGAACTCAAACCAGTGTTCACCATCATGACCTTCTGATAACACAGTACACSTCTAACTTAAGTCTTTTTAACAAGCTAGTCACTCCCAGGACACCAAAGCTTTTCCTGCAAATATCCCTGCCTTCCTACAGCTCCACACACACTTTAGATATTTCAAATCAAATCAATACAGCTGTTCACAGTGTAAAGTTAATGCTAAGAAKAATTGTTTATAAAATACAGCAAAATTCCTGACCGTTCTTATAAAATTTCTCAGATCATGATTATTAAATTTGGTTACAGTTTGGATTCTAAGGAGTCTTTTTTCTGGGGTTGTCGTGGCCTTGCTAAGACCTCAGAGCATACCTCTGTTGCTCAGCACCACCGTCCATAAAATACAAGTTATTTTGCAATCTCCTAATGGTACGAGACAGGTAATTATTACTCAGTAATAATTACCAGTAAAACGCAAAAACTTTTGGGTTAACTGTAGCTGATGTGGCAACAAAAGCCAGGATATCGCCTTGGGTAGTCTTTGTTCAGCCCTCACAGCATTTGTGATAATGTTTGATCTGCATTTTATCAGACACTGGTGTTTCCCAAATCATTCATCAGGGCTATGAAGGCTTTCTAGTCAGTTCAAAGCTGGTTCTCTTAAATATGTATTTACTGGACTCACATTTGAGCTAGATACTGGGAGAGGATTCTCTTCCCACACAGCATGCCAACTGGCACAGTTTTATCAATAGTGTAAGGCATCTAATGTTTTTTTCCTGTAGCCCCAGCTCCTGGAGCAATGGGACTTAATGGGAGTTTGTGAGATTAGCCCCTTGTTGGTTTGTGTTTTTTGTTGTGTTTTTTTTTTTTTTTTTTTTTTAATTAAGGACAGTAGAGGAACACTTCAGATAGTGCTTTTTCTACTTTCATATGGTCCTCTACAGGCACAAAGACAAAACCATGGTATCTGAATGCAAGCTGAGATTTTCAGCTGATAAATAGCTGTGGGAACTAGGCTTCAAGATAAACAACCAACGTAGTGAGACCCATGTTGAACCTGAAGCCTTGGTAATTCTGGCTCTGCAGCATTTTGTGATTTTATTATCCTCCGAGACTGAGTTTCAGTGCTTCTTCCAATAAAATCAAGTTAATAAATTGCATTTTTAATTTTCAACTGACCTTCTACACTTGAACTTTATTTTCAGAGCTTAGTTACAGATAAGAAGCAGTTCACATTATTATTTCTGCTGCCCAGGGAATGAATAATCATATTTCATAGATTTTTTTCTATGTTTCAATATTTCTTTTGGGTCAAACCCAAAATGGTTTAGTATGTTTTCCCTAAACACTTAAACCCATTCTAGTTGCCTTTTTTTCTTTCTTACCTGTCTCTAGAGGGAGGAGAKCCTGTAACTGATGGTCCATTTTCATAGTGGGAGACAGAAGTTCAAATTCATTCTCTGCCAGATTCGTAACAGAGATTCTCAGCCCCTTTCTGCACCAGGGACTTAAACCGTCGAATTCCCTGCCTTTCTTTCACTCTCTGACCCTATAGCCAAATAAAATTTTATTCACGTTCCTTTAGGGAAAATTTTTCAGTGAAACATATGTAAAAGGATACAGAAATAGAACTGGATTGGGAAAATAATTCAGAACTTCCTGAAGCTTTTTTTTTTCCCTCGAAGCTTTCATTTTTTAGCAGTTTATAGCATGGGCATTTTTAAAAAGATAAATAGAACGTATTTTAAAATCATTATAAATCCACAGAACGTAGCCTTCAAACCTTTATGTTCTTTAACTGAAGACTATTTAGATACTTTGTCAGAGTGCACTTCACTGTGACCCATTAACACCGGGCTCAAAGGAGCCACTGAAATAATACATTGCAAGGTGTAGGCTCTTGGCTGCAGCTGTCCTGGGGCTTGCTCTTAGCAGCTTCAGCTTCATAAGCACTAGGATTAAGGTCAAACAGATCTCAGTGTGGCACAAGCATTAACCAAAATATGGAAGAGCACTAGGTATAGCTATTTCACCCATTTCAGTCCTTTGTCAACTGCTGGGTTAGACCTCCAAAAGCAGAACAAACATTAAGTGGTGCTTTTCCTGGGACACCACATGCAGTGAAGACATTAGCCTAAGGATATATTTTGTGTTCATTAGCTTCTAACTGTTCCCAAGAACCTTCTTACCTAGTAAGATGACATAGAGGTGAAGGATCATTGTCATGTTTAGAAAAAACTTCCTGTGTAAAGGCAGAGGAATAAAGGACCTTAAAGCTGCTTGGATGAACGAACTTGTGCTGACCTCCCATGGCTGGGAATGTGTATGAAACACGGCCCTGCAATTATCTGTGCTTCCTTAAGAGCTCCAGTGCTCTAATTAAAATAATGTTGACATGACAAGAAAGAAGCGTTTTTGAGCTGGAAACCAAGTGATTTGTAAGGGAGTCCTGGGATTATTTTTGCTTTGAATCATCATTCTCTTTTGAAAGCGTAGTGAAAAGGTATACGAGCCAAGGGCTCACAAAAAAAAAAAAAAAAAAAAAGTTATTTTCAATGGGAAGTTGGTTTTTTTTTGTCTCTCAGCTGTTCGGAAATGTCACAAAAAGGTTTTATTAAAACACTTGTCCACCTTATTTCTTCTTTATAAATAATTTTATAAGGCAGAAAACAAAAACACGTGAGCATGAAAAAACTACTGTCACAATTTTCATGGCTGCTGAGTTCACAATACACTAGAGAAGACCCAGTTCCTGGGGCTGCTAAGCTGGGAGAAGCACTTGAACTTAAATCACGGTCAGTATGGAAAAAAGTGCCTTGTGATCTTTGGAGTGGGCCCACCTGGGCCACCAAAAAGGGCAGGGGCCAAGGCAGAAGCCGATTTCATTCTGACAAGACTTTCCTCCAAGGGTTTGTCCCTCAGGCAAACTCTGAGAATTTCTAGAGCTTTACYCTTTGCCCCACCTTTCAAGGAGTCTTATGGGCAGCAACTTTCAGCCTCTTATAYGGAAATATCACTCTATTAATAAACCAAACATGAGAGGGAGCACTGGCCTCTTGCCCAGATCACCAGATCCTCTTGTACTTCTGGTGGCATCAAGAACTTGTGGGAGTGCTCAGAAAAACACTGAGCCATTGGGAGCAGCGTACTTGAATRTTGACATGTGACCAGGTCACTTCTGTGCCCCATCTCAACTCCACATTCAACCACCCACAACTACMTCACAAAGAAACTGGGAGCCCTCTCACTTTCTCATGTTGAGTTAAATGTGGATGTTCAGCACCTCTTTCCTCCTGCCAGGTGGATTTTCATAGAAGATAGCACCAGTACAATTCAAAATTAAAAGAGGAAAAAACCTCAACCCTTGAAAATTCCTTGGTCTTAAAGTTGAGTCTGGAATMATTCAATTCAAAGGAAAGATTCCCGTGTGTTTTGGTAGGCTCTGAAGCAGGTTCTTGAAGCTCAAAAGCACAGATGGGAACGTGAAACCAGCTACAGAATTTCCACCTTGTTGGATGGCCTGACTTTTCACCATTTTATTTTGTCCTATTTTGGAAAAAAAATCATAATCTTGAAATACTGAAATGTCTTTGATAATTTAATATTAAACCTGAAAATACAGCATAATAGTCTGTCAAAATAAAACGAAATGAGAAAGACAAAAGTAAATAAGAAAATGCAAGCAAAATAAATTCATAGACTTTTTCCAAACATTTGCAAACATATCTGTCAATAGTAGAGTTGGGATGGAAATAGCCTTGCAAAAAATTATTTTGATGAAACTACATTTTTCTAAAGTAAATGCAAAACTTGGCACAGAACCCCTGATACCCTAGACATTGCCAGAAATTCTTTCCTGAATTGGAGAAGTTCAGTTCCTCTGCAGGGAGGTGGCAAGGAGGGTTTTATGCCAACTTCTTGTTGATAACACATTAAGAGACTGTTTCAGTATTTGGTTTAAATCAGAGAAGCCTCATTGCTGCACAACCTGACTGTATATGAAGATAGAAAATTTAAAGGTTGAACTTGCCAGACAGGACCTGAATCCTGCTGAAAAGCTTTTGCAATTACAGCTACCCAGAGCCTGATACTGAACAAAGCACTTTTGCTCAAAAGCACCTCGAGCCTTAAGTGGTCACGGAGGAAAACCCACCCATTGAGGAAAGACCCCCAGCAAAGTCACAGCATCCTCTCAACACCTATTTCCACCTTGTTCAAGGGGTTTTATTCTGCCAGAGAAGTGGACTTTGTCAAAATGAAGAGCTGTGTCAGAGAGTGCTGTAGCAAGCTGTAATATCACTGCTTATGAGCTTTAAACACAAGCAGGTGTGATTCTATGTAAGASAGAGGATGGAATAAAGTGGCCATGAGAGATCATGCTCTTTTCYTGTACTACTCACATTTTTGAGGCRCAGATCATGTTATGTGCTATAAACTGAGTGAGAGCACAGCACAGCAATTGGGGAAGTCTAAAATTGACAGSAGAAGTACTCATTTGCAGGTGAAGAAGCAGAACTTGTGAATGATTCAACAATTCCTTTTGCCAGAGCATTTTTAAAAAAAGTGGTGCCCTGGTGGCACCTGCAGACCTGCTGCTGCACAGGCAGCAAGCACTGGTGGCTAGGAAGCCTTGAACTACAGCCTGCTCTCACACAGACTCATGTCAACATCCAAAAATGTATCCATTTAATGTCTTACTTGGCTTTCATTGTGCTGGTTGGATCGTGGGTTAGTGTTAAGTGTTATGATTTAGGACTAGAAAGTCGAGTGTATATCTTCAAGTAYTGAAGTGTCCTTAAAATGAGAATGATTTGTACAATTAAAAAAAAATTACTAAATGTCTTGAGTCAAGTAATTGCTTGATTGAATGACTTTTACAGCACAGCAAACTGTGCAGAAAGTGCAATTCACAATTCATTTTTCGGGACAATCACAAAATTAGCAGAAAAATGGGCCAATTTTTAAGAAATTTGATTACGTTGAAGAGCATTATGCTCAATCCAACTTCTGCTGACTTGAATTTTGGTTTCTGAACTGCTATTGTTAGCACAGATAAATGCTATTGCAAGAGTGGCTCTGATCAAATCTATACCTAAAACTTTTTGAAAGAAGAAGACAAATTTTGTTTTACCATTAAGTGGAGGAAGTAAAACTAAATTCACACTTAGTAGAAGATTTTTCAGACTGCTGGGGCAGCAGGCTTTTCTAATCTATACTGGTAAATACCAGACACTTGTGAACTTCTTTTGTGTCTTTAGTAAACCGAAAAGTCTTGCTGGTAATATATTTTCTAGAAATATATAAGAGTATTTGAGCTGAACATTTCATGCATTTTTTTGACCTCAAAGTTATGACCAACCTTTACAATATTATGAAGTGAGACTATGTGCTAGAAAGTATCTAAAATAACCCAGTATAACTTCTTTAAGAGTATGGTCAGGAAATTCTGGGTGCAGTGGGAATGAAGGAAATAATTTTTTTTTAATTGATATACAGACTTTTTTCCCTTTGCACAGTGAAATGAAGAAGTTGAGTCGCACAGGAATAGAGCCAAAATCCTCACCTATTAATTCATGCTTAACAGAGAAGAGAAACAATTAAATAAGAATCATGGGAAATGGAGTTTGTCTATTTAAGTGCAGGAAACCAGCAAATTTCAGGCTGCCACTCTGAGGTGGAAGGATAAATTGTGCAGATGTACCAAATACTGGTCCTAAGTTAATCACGTCTGCTTCAGTGGAGAGCAGGTGACAGTGMCACAGGAAGCTCACAGCTAGATAAGCACTTTAAAAGTGACTAAATCTGAGCAGGTACATCTGGGAAGGAGAATAGCAGAATGCCACCTGAGTGAATCAGGCTGAAATATGCAAGTGAGTAACAATCAGGAAAGGAAGGAACATTGCTTGCCTATGGGAAGAGATGAATTACTTCCAAGAYACAAATTCTACTATGAGCATTGGGATCTCCATACCAGGATAATTTAGGAATGCTGCAGCTAAAACAATTCATTCATAGCTCAAGATGCTGTGTTTAGCTGGGGTAATTAGCACACACAAGGTCGTAGGAGGGGTATTTTTAAGCAAAACAAAACAAAAGCAGTGTCAGAGTCCTTCAGTTTCACCGTGAGATATGTCAACCTTACACAGATGTATAGCACTGATCCTATAAACTGAAGTGTCTTGCTTTCACTATGCTTTACCACAGGAAAACAAAGGTGTATTAGTTACCCCGAGGTAAAGAAAGAAAGAAAGAAAGAAAGAAAGAAAGAAAGAAAGAAAGAAAGAAAAAAAAAAGCTGCTTCAGCCCTAGCGACAAGTAGTCAGTTTAATTTATTGTAAGAGAAGCAGAAAGGCTGTGCCTAGATAAGAATACAGCACCGGCCTCACATACTTAGCCAGAGGCAAGCACCTAAAGTGTCACCTTCCCCCTCTGTATTTGCAGTGACATAATCCACACTTGTTAGCTTGCTCTAAACAAGCTCATCTGTCTTGAGCAACGAAGGTAAAACCTTCTTCTGTCTTGCTTTTGGGCTCAAAGGCAAAGCTTGGAGAAGGTTATGAACAGAATCAAACATTCAGAACTCCYGGGAAACAGTTCTGTTCTATTAAAAAAATTGGTTTGTTTTTGCTCCCAAATTTCTAAGGGTTTTTCTTTAGCTTTCAGTAAACATAAAGCACCCATCACCATGTCTGTCAAAGCTGTTTTRCCTTTCCCTTGCCTTCAACACAAACCAATACATCAACTCTGGCATCCCACTCCAGATCACCATGAGAATGAAGTTATTTATGCAGGATAAAAGTTGCACTTTCCTCCAACATTAAGGATCAGTCCTTCCTCCTCAGGAGCTTCTGGAAGTGAATACCCCCAAAGAACAGCAGTCAGCAATTTCAAAACCAGGTCATTTAAATTAAAGGGAAAAATCCAGACTTTAGAGATTAAAATGGAAGCARAGTCATGAAATTCATATTAAATGTAATGAAATCAGAACAAGTCTAGACCTTTTTGGTTACAATTTGCTGATGAAGCAAGAGTAAAACCTTACCTAGCAGAARTGCCAGCTTCTCAAATGCAGCACGCAATCTGTCAGGCCTCTCCCCCGAAACTGTATAACCCTTTTCTTCCATCCTTTCAGGGGCCTTGTGCTCAGGTAGGAGGACTCTATGGGATATGAGGATTATTCCTATTCTAATAGTTGCATACACAGAGACTGGAATGCCTTTCCAACTGAATTGTCCATTGAGTTTGGACTGAGACCATAAGATTTACCTCCTGTACATATTGAGAACATTTTTGTGCCTTAGGGGTATATGGTCACATCAAAGAATAATTCTAAGCCTCTGCGAGGGGCTACAGGATTCATAATTAATAAATTTACCCAACTTTACAGAGAGTTACAACCTGAGTGGCAGCATTCAGCTCACAATAAGATCTGTAGGGATGTTAACAGGCTGGCCTGCCCCAGCTGGTACCCTCATCCTTCCAGCTCCATCAGTTCAGCATTAACTGAACCTCATTTAAAACAGAATATTAATCTCCTGGTGATAAGATGGGGSATAAATGCATCGCAACCAGAAGCTGTCACAATCTAAGCCAAATTATTGGAGGGGAGTGTGAGGGGTGGGAAACAGCACAGGAATCCACAATATGAGACATGATCGTCACATGGAATGCAGCGGTCAAATCCTCGGTGTTTGTAAACAATTTGCATATTTCCACCAAAACAATCAGGTGTCAAATGTTCACAGTGGATGTGTGCCRCAAAATACAGCGAACAGATCATTGCTGCAGTCCTACCAGTACAGCCTTCTGCTCCCTTATTTAGCATAATCAGTTAYTTGGGTACTTTCTCATGGTTCAGACACCCTTGCCCCTCTGCCTTTACCTTTTACAGCCACTAGTTGTCTTCTCGTGATTTCACTGATCTACAGAAGGATATGAGACAGAACTTAGAGAAAAAAACCCAAAATTAATTTACACCCATTTAAAATTACATTAGAATTAACAAGTGACCATTTATTTCACTCTAATTTTTACTGAAATTCAATCTGTCTGTACTCAGGAACATATAGGGTGTGATTTTCAACAGTGGCTCAATTTTTTTCCAGCTTTAAGCGTAATTGGCCTCAGCAGGGACAAAAAGAAAAAAATAAGGCAAGCCAGGGATCTCTAGAAAATTGCACGGTTTGTGTCAGATAAGAACACTGATAAAATTTCCATTGAAATTGCTGTGGTTTGGAGCTTAATCCTGAGTACCAGCATGCAGCTGTATTGGCTAGTGACAGCAGCAATATGTGAGAGACTCACAAAATCCCTGCCCAAACACACAGCACCACGGTACCATATCAAGAGCTCTCCTTTGTGTTATTGTCACTTGAAAGAGAGATAACGTGCTCAATCATTACACTGTGGTAAGAGGGAGAGTCAGTATATGCACGRTTTTGTCTCTATCTAATAAAAAGATCTGCAGAGAGACAGCAGAGTGAAGTTACCTCTTTCTTATTGGGAACTGAACCTACCTMAGTAGTCCTAGATCCAGGAAAGGTACAAAATCATTTCAAAATAGAAGCCTGGGAGAGTCTCTGGGATGGGAAAGAAGATATGCTGGTCAGCCCCTCAGCATGAATGGCAATGATACGTGACTAGTCTCGGTTATCAAATTGTAAATCTATGTCAGGAGATCTGGGACAATCAAAGACCCAATTATTGACTGTATCATTTAATGATCTGTATGATGGAAAAGGTTTTTAATAAAAGCCAATAGCCTACCAAATATAAAGATCCAAGATATCTAATTCAAATTTTACCCTAACCCCAAGTATTTAAAGATAAATGATTGTTATCTTCACTCATATTGTCCTTTACAATGTAGACCTGAAGGTGTCACACGAGCCCAGGGACAAGCAAGCCTCCTGCACTGCGCTGCCGTGCATTTAGAGATCAGCTGTGCATTTGCTCTCCCCAAGCAGTGGATCAGTGCTGAATCCATCACCTTTGATAGCACCTGGCCCCATAGTCCTGCAGCACAGAATTGTTACGTGGGAAAAGATGCAGAAATCCTCTGTACAACCAGTAAAGTGCTGATGACAAAGCCTTGCCTGTGTCACAGATGTCTGCAGCACTCCCAGGACCCATTTTCACACGCATTCATTTCCTTCTCAGTGGACTGCTGCTCAGCCTGAATTTGAACTGTGCACAAACACCATCTGCCCTCGCAGCCAGCACTGCACTCGTTCCTGCTTGGGCCTGGGAACCAAGCAGGTTTCTGCACAAGCCAACAGATGGCTGTCTTGCATTTCTTTCCATTAACAATCACATTTGCTGCAGAGAAACAACTGTCACTTCTCTCTRGAATCTATTTCCCATCAGGATTCTAAACGATTTTGCAAAAAGAAGGAATAAGAAATTCTCTAAACCATTCCACCCTGTATRTGGAGAAATTTTAATTATGACTTGAGTGCTGCACTGTTTAAATGTGTGACTGCTGTACTAAATATTCTTTTTTCCTTATTAAGCCTCATCAATTACTATGCCGGATTTTTTCTCTACTTTTATTTAAACCTTTTCAGTCTATCTACATTCAGCAGAAGTAAAAYAATAAATGCACATGGATATAATCATCATCCAGCATAACTAGGTAAGAGTACCTGATCAATACTACCCAGGAAATCAGGAAAATGACCCAGTAGTTCTGCCTGGCCTTAAGAATCTCTAAGTCAGCAGTTATTTATAAAGCCTAAGCAGACTTGGCTGAATACCACAAAAAATAGTGAATAATTTTGTCATAAGCACTGTCAGCTCTTTCAGTTATTATTTGTGGCTTATTATTAACAACTGCATATGCATATCTGCATGACAAATGTCTTYTACCCTGAAGATGTTTATGAATCCTAAATACTTCACAAATAGTCAGCGAATAATTATTCATGTTGAAAAGTAATATTGCAAGTCATTATGGGTTAGATMTTTCTGGTGATTTTCTCATTTTAAGACTAAATTATCTAATCATAGTGTAGAAACAGAAGACTTGAGTAAGCAGGCAAATCAAATGCCTGAAAAAAATCATCAGATTCTTAAAGAACTAGTAGCAGGGGATTTATAAAAAACCCTTCGTAACAATTRCTGGTTTTTCTTCACTGGCAAAAGTTAGAAGAATTTTTGAGCAATTAAGACATTCACAGAAAACCTGATCAGTTCAGGAACAAGAGAATAGAAAAAAAAAAGATTAATCGGTTCAATAGTTCATCAAGAATAATTCTAAACACTTCTAGTCCATAGTGGACTTATAGAYTTACAATAAATCATCRTTCTYAAAGTGAAATTCCCTCTATTCTTTASGATTTAAAATAAATTAGATTTCATTCTGGACAAGTCCATTATTGAAAAGACATAATAAACACACCTTGAAAGAGTATTTAGTTCAGATTAGTGGACAGAAGAGCTCAAGCCAAGTTGAAACATCCCACTCACAGATATTTGCATGGATATCAATTCTAACTCCCTTTTGCCTGTATTCGCTTCTGCAGTTGGTGTTCTGCAGAGAACATGCCTGTCACACATATACCAGCAAATATTTCTGCAGTGGTCACTTGAAAACATTTAATTTCTTCTTCATCCTTCTCTGCCTACAGAAAACCTTGTGGATGAATCCTCCTTCTAAATGCTTTAGCAAAAAGTAATAATATTTTGGATTTGAAGGATATTCTTGGATCTTCATGGAATTTGCACTCCTTTATATGTTGGGGTCAGAAAACAGCCTGCTTTCTCCTCTGAGGAAATACACATAATGCAATATGAAATGCAGACTTTAGGAACACAACCCAGGAGGAGAAATAAGGCACAGGACAGTATGATAGCATTTTGTCATTAAAATGTTTATAGTTTTGTCCAGATTATTTGACCAAAGCTGAAACCCAGTTGGGGTTGTCRGTCCATTTTTAATTGTTTATGATTTTTTTGCACAAATTTACTATTTTTCAAAAGTAGACTCTCTAGACTAAAATTCTTTTCTAGATAAGCATTTCTGGTGGAAAACAACACTACCAATCCACACAGAAAAACAGTTTCAAATTGACTATTCTAGGATAAAATCTAGAATCCTGATAAAAATGTTTATGGCTCAACCACTAAGAGACTAGAAAAGCTATCACACGACTAACACATCAAATACGTTATTAACTCCTCTGAACACATGTCAAAAGGAATTTATAGCTCAAAGTTGCTCAGGTAACCATTCTAAACAAATATGCCTGGAAAAACACCACTGCTAACGTCAAAAGAGAAAAAAGTTAAACTTACCAAATATAATTTCTGCTGTTCCTCCCTTGCCCTACCACACCATTTCTCAGTATGCAGTTGCTGGGCTTACAAAACTGGGCTACCAGAGGAAAGAGAATGATGATGATGAAGTGATGCACAAAAGGTTTATTTCCTGTCATAACAGAAAAAATAACAATCTACAGTTACTTGCTCTGGGGAGAGTTCACATGGTATCAAATTCTCATCTTGCTTTTTCCCCTCTGTCTTGGGAAGGGTTCTTTTCTGATATGGTAGAGGTCAGGCATGAACATGAGGCCAGAGTCAGAGGAAGAGACAGCTGATGATTTTGCAGAATATCTTTGTGTGGAATCTTTCACCACAGTCCAACCTCCCAAAGTTGCCAAAGATTGTGAGGATGACGATCAGTGCATTCGCAGGCTGGTGAACAAGAACAGGCAGAACACCAGGGATGTGACACTGATTCCAGTCACGATACTCCTGAGGTYGTTTTTGTTCCGTCCATCCTGACATTTCATCCTGCAACAATATTTGGAAACAAGAGAGTGAGTAAGGAACTCACATTTCTTCTGCAAATGAAGACAATCTTGTCTTTACTGTGGTGTATTTTTTGAAAGCATATACTGCATAGCAGGTTTTTAATCTGCAATAATCAAGGGGCAAGTATTTTTGTGTAGCACTAAAAAAAACCACCAATGGCCAGGGKTTTTTTTTTCTGGAAAAATATGTAGTTCACATTTATATGACAGCAGAATGCATTAAAGAGCAGTATATTTGTGAACAACCACAGGTGAATTGTTCCTGGCCCAGTAGTTGACACAGTTCTTGGTCTTAGGGGAAGTCTTATGGTTTCCATAAGTCCTTGCGCAATGGGGACTCACCAAGCAAACACCARCACCATCTCTGCTGAGAACCAACTTCTTTTCAGACTCTCTGCAGCTCTTAAAATGTGTGGTCTCATTACCTTGCATAGAGCAGGCCTCTCTCTTGTAGAGGAGAGTTTTCCATTGCCAAGATGCTGGAATTGCCCAGACTGCTGGGCTCTGCTGAAGCTGCACAACCCCTTCACRGACCCCATCTCCATGTGTGGCTCATACAGACACTGACAGTGTCTCCTCAGAAAGAGGTTATCACCCTCAGAGGAACAACCACAGCCAGGTCTCCTTAACATACTCCAAGATCACCCTGGCATCTAGATGAAACTTAAAATCCCTAGCAGCCAAAAATAACTTGTGGCATTGGCAGTGCAGAAAAATAACATTCTGCAAGTCTTCCCTGCAAGCACATTGGAGAGGGCACTATGGAATATTGCCAAGARCCCTATCAATACTAGCACTTTTTCATTCCAGTCTTGATGGACATTATCAATAGCTCCTGCTAAGCAGGCTGCATTTCATATTTGCAGCTAATGCATTCATAATGGAGCTATCAAACCTTTTCTTGTTACTTTAATTTGCTTTCGCATCACTTTAACTAAAAATTGGGATTCTTCCCTGCAGTCTCCATCCCTTCTTTTACCAAATTCCCTTCTGCTTCAGAATATTGTAACTTTTTGGTTTCTGAGTTGAAGCTAGTGAGACCTGCTGAACTGCTAGTGAGTGGACTATTACTGCATTTCTAGATATGGACAGGACATCTCATGCTCTGACAAAGTCTTCAAGACAGTGTTCCTCACACCCAGAGCTCCTGAGTTTCTGCAGTCACAGCCCTGCCCAGGAATTATCTTTCCTACGAGGAAATTTTTCACAGTTTCTGATGTAGGGATGATGCACAGACTGCATTCCTTGACCTCCCCATCATGATGTAGCTGCTTCAGGAGCCCAGTGTCACCAGAGCTGACTTAAAAGACACAAAAGGGGCAACTATGCTTTGCCTTCGTGCCTGCACACTTATCCCTATACTCACTTTAAGAGTATTGGTAATATTAGGTTGTTATGAATAGATTTTTCTCTACRTGTACTTATGCTTGGCTGTTCCAGATTAACAAATCACAGGCAATCCCWTTCCTAGATACAAAATAGTCTTGGAAGATTCTCATGGTGCCCACAATCCAGTAAGTCTTCAGCAATACCTAAATGGATGAAGGCTGCATGGGTTATTTCTGAAATTGTGTAGCTGAGGGTCTCTGTGAAAGAGATAATAACTGTTGTCAGAGGGAAGAGGTAGTTTAGAGGTGCAGCAAGGTCACACAGATCTATACCCAGTTAGGTTAACCTCATAAACCCCTTATCTTTCCTTAAACAGGGGAACCATTCTGGATCTCTGCTTTCATACTCTTCTGGAGAGCAAAAGATTTACCCTGGAGAAGTAGCAYGGAGGAAACATCCTGTTTTTCTAACTAGAGTATGTCCATAAAAATATTTTTAAGCAAGTGATACTTTATAGAATGATACTGATATATGGAAAACAAATGCTTTCACACACTTTAAAAAAAAGTGAGAAAAATCGTATGGAAGGGAAAAAAAAAATCACACACAGAGAAAAAATTCCAGTATTATCTTGAGGTCGGAGACAATAATAATTTATTTCTCTTTTTCCCACTAATATTTTTCTTCTTTTACTATAATGTGATTACTAATAGCATGTCTTTAAAAGTTATTATGAATAYCTGTCTCCATTCAGCCACTTACTGGAAAAGCTTATGAATGAACATTCTCTGTTTCCTGACTGAGATTGCAAACTGACAAGGAAATACACWTAAATCTAAGAAGTGCTGGTGCATATTTAGCCTAAGAATGGTAAGAGTCAAAATGTTCCCCACAGAAGTAAAATAAAAAATGTTTCCAAAAGGTATAAGTGCCACAGTCCCCATCACAACCAGCACTCTTTAATCCCTTTTAGAAGAGATCTGATCAAATTTAAATCTAGAGATATCCCCAGCTAGAAACTGAGACACTGCTGGAGAAGCTTATTCACTAAATCAATATGAAATCAGCAGTTTCTTGTCTTGTTGTGGTTGACTGTGTACTCTACTTATTCTAAAGTCAGTAATAAAGTACCTGTTGACTACAATGGAGCAGAGCTGACCAGACTACAGCACTGTCCTTGAGGAAATACCACTCATATGYAATAAAACAACAAAGAATGAGGACACAGAAAGTCTAGATTCATCTCACAGCTATTCCTTAAAGTTCCTGTGTGAGTGAAAAAACAAAACAAAACAAAAAGTCATGTYGTCCCTCTGTAACAGAGTCGCCAGATCAAAGCCAGAGGAAGAAACTTTCCATTCCTTCACTTGTCTTAGTCTAAAAGGGATAAAGATGATTTCTCTCCATCTCTTACCTTCCTGAACACCATACTTGTAGGAATACAGAACCATAGAATGGTTTTGGTTGGAAGGAACCTTAAAGACCATCTGGTTCCAAACCCCTGCCATAGGCAGGGACACCTTCCACTTGACCAGGTTGCTCAGAGCTTCATCCTACCCGGCCTTGAACACTGGTAACCTGTTCCAGTGCCTCACCACCCTCACAGTAAGGAATTTCTTCTGTATATTATCTCCTCCTTCAGTGTGAACCCCTTACTCATTGTCCCATCACTACAGTGCCTGSTGGAGTTCCTCTCTGGCTTCTTTGCAGGCCCCCTTCAGATACTCAAAGGCTGTTGTGAGGTCTCCACACAACTTCCTCYTCTCCASGCTGAAGAGCCCCAACTTTCTCAGCCTGWCAACAYGGCAATGAAGTGCTCTTGTGTGCACTGAACCCCACGGGCACAAACCTAAAACTGCTGAGGCTGATACCAAGCAAATGGTTGCTTGAGCTCATGGGAACAGGGCAGCTGTTGGACACGTTCCTCTGGGTGCCACCTCATCCTGCACAGCTGTACAGACACCCCCAGTTCAAACACCTGTGGAGCAGAAGGAGCTGAGCAGCGGCCGCAGAGAGCTTTGACCACACTGCTGTAGATTTCCAAGAAGCCAACTCCGGTATCTCCCRTCTGCGCCGTGGCACTGGTGTTCCCTTTGTTACAGGCAGGACATCGCTCATCTCTCTCTCCACGAGTACAAATGTCTTACAAGTCAATGCTGTGGTTAATGCGAGCTGACAAAAGGAGGTTTACACAGTGTGCAGCAATACCCACTGCCACTCCCCCGAACAGAAGCCACTTCAAGGGCAGCCTGCTCCTGGGTGACACAACTGCTGCTTTGCCAAACAGAACAGACGACTTGCAGTGGTAACGCTGTTTTTTGCTTTAAGTCCCTCAGCTAGGCTGTTAACTTCTCTCTTGTGGCAGATGTGCAGATTAATTGCTATCTCAGCCTGCAGTGGTCCAGCTAATTTAAACACAGATGCACTGCGGAGAGTACAGAGCCTGGAGGAAGTGGGAGGAGAAAGCTGGTGTGCTTTGAAAGAAGCACAGCCGGCTAATATCTACAAAAACTGAACAAGAAATAGATAAAACTAAATTAGTGATCTATTAAAAATAAATTAATGACATCTGCAAATGAAACTAAATCTAAAATAATCACTCTAATAGCAGGGTCTCTGGTGAGCACTAATGCTTAATTTTTTTCTTGTATTTGATGAAGGCATCTATTAATTAAAAAATATTTATACAAGGTAGAGGCTTGACAGGCATGCTCTGTGCAGCTGTTCTTAAGGGAGCTGCTTCTGTTAATCAGCTATTTTAGAAGAAAATGCCTCTAGTCTATGCAATGAAGGCAAGATTGTACTTCAATAAATCATATTTAAGGCCTGTGCTTTCTAAGTATTCTCTGCAGCTACAATTGGATGAAGTAGGCTGCTTTCTACAGATGATATAATACACTTTCCTTTCCATTGTTTAGTTAGCTTGTACTGAAAAGAAACCTTCATCTTCTCYTTTTTTACCCCTCTTTTATTGCTAACGTTTTATTGAATTGTTGAACATCCAAGAACAAAAGAAGATGATCTGATATGTATGAATGCATTCTACAAATGGGGAGGACAAAGCTAAACAGGCATTCAATAGCAGGTATGAAAATATTATCAGACATTGAGGCAGGGACAAACCAAGACTGTGTGTCATTAATGAGGCTATTCAAAGTAATTTTGATGAAGTTAYGATTCTATTGTCCTCCAGGACTGAGAAGGAATCACTTACCATTTGAAAAAAGAATCATTAATCATTATGCAGCTCTCTGGGGCACTAACTCTTTCAGGATTTTCTTCTTTGTCTCCCGTCCCCCTCTTTTTTCCATTCTTTTTTTCCCCTCTCATCTTTTCACTGCTATGAAAACAGAGAGGATTAGAAGTTGTCCCTGACAACGTTTCACTGTTAGGCTGTTAGTTTTGTCTTTCAGCATTTATTAGTTTGAACTCTGTATGAGGCACCTGTTGGCTGATGAGAATAAATCAACAGGAAGGTCACAAATGGGTTGGTATTGTACGCTTGCCTTTTTAAGCCTGTTGGGAACTCACTGCTTTGACATACAGGAATAAATGCTAGAAAAAGAGGGCAAACCAGGCTGTTCAACACTATTTCATTATGCGAATTATGTGGGCTCCTTGAACAAAAGTTAGGATTAAAGTCCTGTTGCTAATATTGTCATAATCAACTTGGGCTAGTGAGGGGAAGACTCTCAGTTCATGACACCAGTTAAGTAACCCATAATTCAACTTACCCACCACAGCTACTGCTGTGTTGCATGGAGAGAAATGAGCACTGCAGAAGGGCACTTAGAGAAATCAACAGGGAAGGTGATGTATGGATACAGCTTTCTGAAAGCTCTGATAAAACMGCTTGGCTGTGCAGTCCATCATGCTTGCTAAGTGAAGGATGGGTGGCATAAAAGCAAGTGATGAATGTGTTAAATTGCTAAAAAGTGAATTGSGGGACAGCCTAGGACTTAATGATTTCTTTTGCTTATGCTACTGCTATGGTAAAACACTATGGCCAGCTAAGTGYGAAAAACAGAGTAACTGCTCCAAGCCCCTCACTCTTTTAATCCARGGGACAGAGCTGAAGTGAACTCTGGAGCAAGGAACATTTCTTTTAGAGAAGGGAAATAAAATGCATTTTATTTTAGCACACAACTTGATATACATCACGGCCCATGAGAATGCCCAGGTCCCCGTGCCGTTTACAAACTACAGCTGGGCTTTACAAGGAGATCTGTTTCTCAGCAACACTGCCCATTTCTTTAACACTGCAGTATATCCATGAGACGACCACCTGAGGAATGGAACACAAAATCAATTCCCACTTTGGAAGCGGGAGGGAAAGGGATACAACCCTCCCAAATCTAAAAGCCTTTCTCACCTGGCAGTCAGCTCCACAGGCACTCACTGCCCCATCCCAAGAAGGTGCACTGCTCCTATGAAAGGAGAATTCAGCACCGAGGAGGCCAGAAAGAGGGAGCAAGGGCTATTGTGCTCCAGTCCCTGTCCTGAGTCTTGCTTATACATTTTGATTAAGCATAACTAAGTATCTAGGACTTTCCTTGTGTTCTGAATTGCCCAGAAAAAAATATTCCTTCTTCCTTTCTTCTGTATGACCCCCATAATCTTGATATTTTAAAACAAATATATTTTTTTCTATTATTAAAAATATATGCTATTGATATACTGACAACATTTTACATCTGTGGTCAGTTATATCTCCTTTTTCTTTCATTAGGAAAAGATACAATTAGAYATTTATCTCTATTTTTCTTTAATCAGATTGGGTATTTGATGAAATATTTCATTTTCTTATACTACTTTTTTCACCCATACCTGCAACTTGGAACTCCAGCCAATGCCAAAGTCAAAGCACAGCCAGAACATCCTTTCATGTGCTAAGTGAAACCATTAAGAGTTGAAAGGTAAATTCATTCTTTTCAAAGCTTATGGCAAAGCTTCTACTGGTTTCAGTGAATATAACAGTTTTCCMGGTTATTTCAATATATGAAGAGACAAATGTTACAGTGCAATCTACTGTAATTTCACTTAACTTCAAGGAACATTCAAATTACAGGTCATTAGAAAAGTCAGGGAAAACCCCGTCCATTTCTAACCAAGAGGACAGTTTCAAATGTTGGTAAATCAGATTCCTTTTTCCATAAACTCAGTGATATTCCAATTCCAGTTTTACAGATGCCGTATGTACCGGCATGGCAGAAATATATATTTTTAAGTTTCAAGAGATTATTCCAGTAATAAGCAATTAAGAACTCCCAAACTTTTAGCATTTGCCCATCATTAAGATGCAGCATAATTTGGTCTATTCCCCAGACACTTCATTCAACAATAAATTCTGATACCGACACATTAAGCAGAAAAGAAAAATAGATAATAGGAAAAAAAGGAATCATCATTCTGCCCCTAAGTGTTAGTGAACTGGCACTTCTAATGTTTTTTTCAGTTCCATTGAKACTTGCCATGCTGCATGCCACATGCAGTGCCAGCTCAGCAGCTCATGTAATTTGTCATTTTTCTGACAAAGTTAATGGATCTATGTAAGTTTTCCCTCCAGGTGAGAATGTGACCCAACATTTAGACACGACGTTGCTTTGATATACTTGCAGTATTAAAGAGGATGGTGGCATGACAGGCAAAAGCCTCGTTGTGAAGGCAGAAACAAAGACAACTGTAGTCTGTCAGCACAGGTGAAAGACGAGGGGCTGAGGAACAGAATAATAGTGATAAGTACCAGAATTCTATTTCACTACCTAGAAAAGATCTGAGGGGTTTTGCTGGCCATTTTACAATTCTTTCACTTGACTTGTTTACTGATGGAAACGTTTGCCAAGGAACTTTGGAAAAATAGTGACATATGAACAATCTGTTGMGGCATATTGTAGTGGTGGTGTTTGTGCTGCTATAGTTACTAAGATTTTAGCATTTTTGTAATTTGCCTTGAAAAAACTGGAATTTGGCATGAAGATTTGGGGTGCCTCCATGTTCAAGTCAGATGGTTTTCAAATTTTTTGTTACATTTCTCTGTGTGAAGAAAAGCCTGAAGATATGCTGTGTCAAGGGAAAGGAAAAAGCGTGCTCAGCTGAGGAAAGAAGCAGAAGGTGGGAAAGAACCAAACGCATTGCAAGATTAGGAGGAACGGGTGCAATCTTCTTTTCAAGGTGAGAAGAGTATTTACAGGATACTCACAGGTCTTATGTACCTGTAAAATTACTCAGGTTATGCAAAGAACACCTTGGGATTTTTTACTTTCGTCTGGTTTCTGAYCTTATACTAACGCTGACTGTAAGGTGGGCTTCCACTGCATGATAAGCCTAGACCAGAACCTCATGTTCAAGTAGTTGAAGTTCCACGTGGCTGTGTTGTGGTGGGACACAGAACCACCCACCCGAAACGTGGTGGTACAAGCACAGCAGACATCTGTTAGAAAGAAGTCTAGAGAGGAACTGAACAACAGGGGAAGAGCAAAAAGGGAACAAAACCCAAACAAAACTGCTGATGAGTAATCAAACAACAAGGAGGAGAAAATATCATATAAAAGCTGGTCATGAGGGAAGCTGGGAAGTGATTAAGTGTGGTCAAAATACTGGTGTGTGTTATTCCATTTGGGAAGGTGTGTGTTACTCCATTTGGGAACCCTYCCCATCACACGCTAGGGCTCCCATTACTGCTGAGTGCATATGAAATACCAATTTTCTGTCAGGAGGAGAATACTCTGCCTCCCCCTCCCCAAATCACAGCCCCCACAGAAAATCTTATGTTCCTGCCAGGCAGCATCCTAAATGCACGGAAAACCTTACCTGACACATGTTAGATTAATAAGGCATTTAGCCAGCGTTACAGAAGCCTTCACTGCTCGAACGTCATGTCTTATCACAGTTCTGCAACAATTTTCKTGACACTTTGAACTTTCCAGAGGTCTTTTTGAGGGAGAAGGAGGCTGAAAGGAGTATTACAGTGCTGTTGAAGAACCTGTTAACAATCACGCTTGTTCTGTACATCTTGGGGAAGACAATATATAGATAATTTTGTCTTTCACAGTAGTTTAGCAGGTAGATGCAGACAGAAGTTGCTTATAGCAGCTTTAAAATCAGTYAAAAATAATGGAAAAATGATGCAGAGTATAACCAGCAGAACTGATTAACTAAAGAAAATATAGCAAGAGGTTTGGTGTGATTAAATGGGATTAGACATGCCCAGGTATCACGAGATATAACCTATCAACATTTGCATGGAAAGGATAATATCCTTTATTGCATTACCTGAAATATATATCCATATCAATCTATAGATTATGTGAGATATTGACACATGTATTAGAAASAATTATGAGCCAAAAGAACAATGGCTAGCCCAGAGCTCACTGAAKGTTATTAGAAAGAAAATCCCCCTCTAGGAAGTTTATTCCACAATATATCTTCTAATTTACCCTTCAGGAGCTCACAGCAGCCATGGCTGCACACTGGATACCTACTTATGGCCCTCCAGTACTACTCTGCAACATGACACTACTATGTTCTGATGTTCTCCCCATCAGTCCCTGTCCTGCTGTCTCATACCATGAAACACAAATTACCCATAAAAATGATAATTCTCTTATTAGTTTTAAAGGTCAAATCAAATGATGTGGAAAATACRTGGTGGTGTGACATATAATTTGCATAATTGCCACAAAACCACTGCACTAAAGCTGTGTGAAAAAATAATAAATAAAATAAATCAAGCTTCACTCTGAGGAAAAGAGAATCAGCCAGATTTGCAGTAAGAGTAGAGAGGGGCTGCACCACCAACATACAAACACAAACATCAGCAACTCAACAATCCCCAACACATTCACTCACCTCTTTTCCCTACCCCTTTCACTCAAATGTACACACACAGACACACTGAGAAAGGGAAAACGAGAGAGATTTCCCACCARTCCTGGATTTCAAACTGATTTGTTTCTAGGTGTGAAATGTCATKTCCAAAGTCCTTATGTAGCACACTACCCCTGAGTGAGGGGGGGACACAACGGTGACATGGCCAGTCCTACCTGATGCCCCAGACGGGGCCCCACGTGGGAGATAACGAGGTGTGAACAAAGTCAGTGCTGGGGCCCTGCCAGTCCCTTTGCAGAATTTGCTTTTCCCTTGCCCAGGCTCTCAAATCAAGCAGGTAAAGGACTCTCTTTGGCTTTTGGATGAAGTGCTGTCAGCACTACCCTTTTCTTCCAGGGCTTGCCATAGCTGTGGATCCTGCTTCCCCTCAGGACACAATTCATACGGGAATAAGCAGGAGCTTCAAATGCATGGGGTGCAGCACCACAGATCTCAATGGATCTCACAAAAGGCAAAACAGCAGCCAATATGCCTGTATAGGGAGGAATAGAACTCAGCTTGAAGCTTAATTAGTGATTTCCKAAAAGTGCTCACTTACAGGAAACAGACCCTGGATAAATACAGTTTAAATCCATTAAAGAAAAACCAAACCCCAAACCACTGCACATAAAGCAAAATCTGAGCTGCTTAAAAGCAAACTTCGGATTTCTTCTAATGCCCTGATACTGCTTGATTACTTAAACTGATCATGGCGGCTGGGCTAGGCTTGGCTTAYRATTTTAGGGGTATTTTACACAGGAATTAGACAATCCAAAAAACTGTCAATAAGCTTGGCATCTGCCCATTTTTCTGAAAGCTTAGGGTGCATCCCTGTCCTCTGCCTGCTGAGCACACCAGTCAGTTCATCAGGCTTTCTGCTTGCTGCATCTGGCAGCTGACACAATGATACTTATTTCTGAGATGAAGACAGCAAGTTGTCCCTCTTTGTGTCAACGAAGTATTAACCCCAAGTATATACTTGGTTACTATGACTCAGTTTATTAGTATATCCTCTTGTGTTCTTATATCTGAATTTATGTGTACTCTGTTAACTACAGATACATTTATTCCCCTTCTTTTTAAAAATTAAATATTACAAAGACAGTCTTACTCTGCTTTGATTAATTAAGGTTGCTCTTACCTTAAAATAATTAAGCTGACAATAGCTGTCTACACATTAGAAAAATGGAGTAAGATGTTGARGAAAAGGTGGGTTTATTACATTATGTCTACATTGTGGATTTATAACTCAGTTCATTTCATATCATATATATTTATCATCTAGGTTCTTAATAGAACTTTTTAATCAGCAGAAGTGAGAGAGATCACTTATTCATTTGACATATTACAAATTAATAAAAATGCAATGAATGAGCACCAGAAACCTTGCTGCTTCTGAAGTGCAAACCTCTGTTATGAAATAGAAGAGCTAAAATTCTTTTAGCCATCAACGGGCATTCATCTAATTCACTGCATATATTAAAGGAATCCCCACAAGGTATCTATTCAAGGTCAAGTTATTTTACATTTCCRTAATATTAAAAAGAAGGAAAAAAAGTAATACAATGACACACTGAAAGAGGGCATCAGGTAATTAGATATGGAACACTTGTGATCCGGGCATTCAGAAAGCTTTAAATTAATTTTGGAAGTGAGCAATACTGCTCACTTTTTTTTTTTTTCAGATCAGATTAACAGCAGCCTCAAAATATGGCTGAGCTGAATTATACAAGAGTCATCATAAAAGTCATTTGGCAAATGGTTGGCAGAGACAGCACATGTGGAAAAAATTCAGGCAATACTGATCAATCACTACAAAATCCTTACAGTTCTGAAATATTACCAGAAATTCATAGATATAATAGTTGAGTGAATATCCTTTCTTTTCTACACCTTCAGAACATTACATATATGTTGACATGTATTAAAATTATTAAAGCTTAGCAAATAAACAGCTAAGTACTGCATATTCAAACACCTAATCTTTACTACTTCATCCCACCTCAACCCCAGGCTTCTGTTTTTCCTGCCTATGTGCTCTACCTTGTCTCTAACAGCAGATTTGAAGGGTGAGAGCTGCCATCCTTGTTATTACAGTTCCCAGCATAACCAGGCCTGCAGAGGTTACAATAAAAATAATAATAAACCTCCATCTGAAGGGACACCTCAAGCAAGGGAAGTAGTCTTTGGCACAACGTGGTTGGATCTCAAGTGGCATCTGGGCGAACTTTCCTGCACTGATCATCAACACACCCTGATGCGTTTTTGGAGGGCCCATGCTGGGAATCAGGAATTCAGCACTTCTCCCAGCTCATGTGTTTCCCTGCTTTTCTTGGCTGACACCACTCACAGTGCTTGTGTCATGCTGAAACTATCCTATTAACATATGAATTGAGACCAGCTMTTATTTAGCAAGTACTAGGTTTAAGTATGTCCATTTTCTTGAATTTGAGAAGAATAATATTTATAGTTATCAATTTTCTATTAACAGTAGGCTTGTCAGACACTTGTGGACTTCCACCCACAGACAGCGGATGTAAATATGTGTTATAATGCTGAAATGGCATAAAGCAACTTTAGCATGAGTCTTGATCACAGTCTGCTTCATTAATTGTGATAATTACTGAATCTGATGCAGTTCCACCCAGCCAAGGAACAGGCAGTGTGGGCAACAGGTTTCCCCATGGCTGGTCCTGAGGGACAGAGCTGCATCCAAGAATTGCCAAGACTGATCCTGTCACCTTACAGTCGGTCTTGATAAGTGTCACACTATTAAAAAACTGTTCCTGGGTTCCATAACCTGATTTTTTCCCACTATTGTGGCGCTGGCAAAGATCAGTAGAAGGCACATTGTAAAGTAAAACGTTGGCCTTTGGTTTCTGCTGCAATAATGAACGACGAGACATCTATACATTTTGATTCATATTGACTGTTTTTCTTCTCTGGTATATGCTGTTCATTATCCTGGGCTGAAGGGTTTCAGGGGCAGGCAATGTCTTTGTGTGCTGTACCAAACAACACAGCTCTAATCCTTGTTGAAGATTATGAAATGCTACCGCAAAAATAAAAAGAACATGCACTTCCGGACAACAGAAGAAGAGATCGAAAACTGCAAGGTCCAACTTGAGATTTGTGAAGGTAAGGTGACAGAGGTGCAGAGCATCACTGCAGTAAATTGCTGAGGGGTCTGGCTGGGAGTTCTCATTCACAGCCCTGCAGTGCAGGTAGCTGCACCGGCCCGCTTGAAATGCCATACAAATTTCATGCTTATTGCCACTTTCTTCTTTGTGTTTTTGAGACAAATAGTGTGGGAAGGTACAAAGTGGATAGAGAAGACATTTAAAACAAGTAAAAGTTTTGGCTTAAGATAAGTTTTTGGCTTAAGTTGGAAATAGTTACATTTCCACCAAATCTTAAGATCAGGCAAGATTTATTTTTCATTTGTAGCTTAGTTCAGTATGGAAGCACACGAACACTGTAATCTGTCTATCATATACTAGCTCCAGACTGGATTTAGATGAGTGAAAGAGACATTTCTGAGAAATGTCAGATGACAAAACAAACTGAAGAAGACAGCAGACCCATGCTGCAAAACATGGAAAGATTATGTACACACCAGCTTATACATCAGTACTGATTGCTGTCCTCAGAACAGAACAAGATTTTACCTGAAAGGCTAATATTGAGCAAACAGAATGAAAAGAATAAAAAACTTCTAGACTTCTTTTACAACGATTTGCTCAGAGACTGAGAATCAGTTTTCCACACTGAACTAACCACCACTGGCTGATCACAATTAACATCAGTGTTTTCTCAGTAAGAGAAGAAAACACAGTAGTGATATAAGCCTGCCATTTATGTACTAAATAAAATTATTAGAAGTGTAATCTGTCTTTCTTAAGGCAGTAATTTCAAGTTGTGTCCTCCACTGCTGTGCATCTTGCTTTATGCATTATAGAAGCTAACAAGAGGGGAACCTGGTTATCTCCCTCCAAGGCTAATGAGCCAGAGGAACTGCAGTTCTCCTTGCCCCTCTGGAAGTTAAGTTGTCCACATCAAGCTAAATGATGATTTCTTCCCACTGAACCCCCCTTTCCTGCACGAACGCAGGCAACCAATTAGTTTCCAACATGAAGAGCTCTTGGGTTCATCTGCCATAAGCTCTCACGGTGGGAACCATTGGGATATCTGGAATAATGGTCTGCTACATCCACAGGGTAACTCTCCCCACTCTGAGACAGTGGGAGTAAGGAGCTTACACTAGGATTTGAGGTTGTGACAGGTGGTGACTACCTTTAGTTCTAGGTTCGATTTGGATGAGCAAAGAAGATTTTTTATGAGACATGTCAGATGAGAAAACACACTGGAAACGTAGAAGAGAAACCCAGCTGCTGTTATCTGACCACTGAAATGTTCATAAATTTCAGTGTGGACATACTGAATTTAGGATTGAGGAAGAGCCTGGATCTGTATAGCCATGGACTGTCCTGAAAAGCAGCAACCAAATGCTCCTAAATGCAAATTCCCTCGTCAGCCATCCTCACTGCTGACACTCAGTAGCACAATTTGGAGGCTGTGGGTGTAATACTGGTGTCACTTGAAATGGTTTCAATGGTGCAACAGCAGTGATTTGTCTACCTAAGGCTGGTCTTGACAGTAGCTGCTGAGACACCAGAGTCAGGCCAAGAAAAACATAATTATGGATTATTCTGACAGCCAGTCTGTCAGCAAATTATTGCCTAACTTACAACTACACATGGCCCATTCCCAAAAACAAGTAAGACTCAAAACAGATCATAACCAAATGTGTTCCAGTGCAAGAACAGCCAATTTACTGCCCCTTCACCTCCTGCAGAAGACACATGATGCAACATTACTCATGCTTGATCAGCCTGACAGCAGGGAGGAGGAGCGTCAGAGCTGGCATAAGCAGCAGCTCATCTCATAGGTTTCGACTGCTTGTCTAGAAGATGTCAAGGTAATGAGTCCTGAAGTGAGCTCTGTGAGATGTTTATCTTCTGAGGGCAATGTTGTGTTTAATTTTTTATGTGACTAAATCTCACGGTGGTTTGGAAACATGACATTTTTTTCTTTTGATTCAAAAGGGAACCAAACAAGATCACAAACTAAGCCAGTGAATGGAATGAAGTCCTGTGAAGTACATTCACAGCCATATTTCAAGAGCCGTTGTCTAGATTTTTGTAAGAGGTTTGGAAGCGTTTCCCTCAAATAAGCTCTGTGTGAAGCACGGTACAAACGAATAGAGAATGCAGATCAAATGAAACCATGCTGATTTGGTGGGGTTTCATCACGTACTCACGAGGGTTAACATGGAAGACTGTTCTGAGCCTTCTGTCACTACGTTTTATAAGCAAGCTGCAGCAGGACTTCTGTCAGCAGAAGTTAAATGTACCAATTGAGGGCAGTATATCATCTGCACAAGAACTCGCTCAGAAATGGAGCGTGTGTTTGTTCGGTAACATTTTTTCAGCCAACTAACTTTTCTTCCTCATCAGAATTTTTTTTCCAGCAGATTTTTCCAGCCTGTTACAGAATGGATGTTATGACACACAAAAAAAATCCAGTCTGTTCTTGTCTGTACAGAACAGAATATTGTTCTCTGGCTTAGCCTTTCAGTGATCACCAGACAGAGCAGCAAATTATTGCTGCAGGAGGTCTGAAGCAATTTATGCAATATTTTTCTTGTGAAGACCTACTGTTATTTCTCAGCAGTCACAATAGAAAAATATATATTGGATACCTTATTGCTTTTTAGCATTCATAGAGTTAGTGACAAACATGTTAGGAGTTGTCAAATGCAGTAGCCAGACAGAGGCAAAGCTGCTGCATTCCATGTTCCCAGGTTCTATGAGTAGTGAGGCTCAGTGTTTACCCCTAACAGGTGCCCATGAAACACAGGCATATAACAAATAGATGTGTAGACACATGGCCTGCTTCGTGGCTCACTGCAGACAGAACACTGAGCACTCACACAAACAGCTACAGCCTCCTCCTTTTTTCCCTCTCTGGCTGAACAGGATAAAAGTCAYTTAGTGGRAAGTATACATGCACACRTGTATATAAATGCRTATCTATACACATTAGGTAACTGGGCTCGGTCTATCCAACAGCCTGCCCTCAATCCGTGCTCTCCCCAGCTGCAGCACCTCAGGCCCAGCACCCCAGTGCAGCTGCTGGCCCACAAACGCTCTTCCATGCACACAAGATACCCCTCCAGTGACTGGCCTCAAGCACTCAGCCTATCCAGTGTCTTGCCCTGGATCCTTTCACCTCCCTTCGCCTCGCAAAGAGACACACACATGCAAATGGACCCCACTCAGCTGAACCCTCCCCCCCGGCTTATGGATCTCATGGACTCCCTAGCTGTGGGCTTCTGGGACCCTACCAGAGCCAACCTGCAGACCCTTTGGGCTCACTGGTACCTGGCTCAGACTCACAGCTGCCTTGATGTCTGKCTCACAGACCTCTTATACTACTCACTGGTAGTCCAGTGTTACACTCCCCAGCAACCGTACACAGATGGACACACAGCTGCTCCTTTTGCTGGCACCACAGGCACATGAGCCCCTGTTCTGTGGCCCAACTCCACTTGCTGGCCATGAGACCCCCTTGCACACACATGTGCGCTCTGAATAGGGAACCTCTCACCCAGCAAGACCTGCAGAAATTCAGATTACTGAGAATACAGGACAAACTGCAGTGATCAGTAAGACCAGTAAATTTTGCCCCCTTTCTATTTCTCCACGCTTATTGCTTCCCAAAGCACCTTGATCCCTTCTCCTTTCCTTTGTCTCCTTCCCCAAGTCAATAAACTCAATAGCAGGTTATCAAGACTACCSAGTGCTCCATTTTTCCTGTAGAATGAGGCATTCCTCAGAGGAATTCCACAGTGAATTAAGAAGTTATATGGTACTGCAGAAACACAAATAGATGTAGTGCTCAGCAATACATTTGCTATGCAACCAATTTAATCTACAAATTAATACAAAATGTTTCTGTTCTGCGTTCTGATTTCACTGCTACATGCTAGTGCTTTCTGGCTGTAAGCTTTATACAGAACTAGAAAGGTATCTGAAACCAGTATCTTTCTATACTTTATGATATTTTTTAAAAAGAAACAATAATTTTTCCACACTAACTTATGTATAAAGTATAGAACATATATATTGCTGCATATATGAAAACAAAAATGCGCACAAACACTATTGAAACTCAAAGATCTTTGGATCATTTGAAGCAGACAGTTTATGAGGTGCTAAGCTGARGTTGTACCAGTGTGCCAGTTTTGTGGCTGATTGTACAGAAAAGGTTAATCTCAAACCCAGATCCTATAGTTTCCATGCAGATCTGTTCCTTCCCGAACACCTTCCGATGATTTACTGTAAATGAACAACYCGGCATAAAAATGGCTCACTCAAGATGGGAGGCAACAGCTCAACAGCTGAAACACGTCAAAGCAACAACCTTTCTGCTTAAATGGCCAAAGATCTTGCTATCGATGTGGTAACAATATCAACAGGACGGTTTGATAAGGAGCCTCTATCCCTGAGTAATGGGAAGAGAAACTCTCTGATGACCCCTAAAGGGGATCTTGCTATCTGCAGCACTGAAGTGAAGGAAATCTTCAGCAGCTGAAAAATTCAGAAGGAAGGGGAAACAAAACAAAACCCACCACCACAACCTAGAAATCCACGTACTTCCTAGCCCTAGGGCAGAAGGAGACTGTCTTATTTAAAAGGGCCAAATGTCCTGCACAGACCAGRCAGTCCCACACTATGGGCCATCACAGGACAGGAATTAACAGAGCAGATGCATCYTTCTTTCTTATTTCCAGGCTTTTTAAAAGATAAATGCCAGCCTACTCCTACCTTTTCGGGAAGTCCTTAATTTCTTGGAATTTCTGAGTCAGTCCTCTAACTTTTTCAGTTGGAATCTGTGTACTAGTTTGAAACAAATCTCCCAATTGTCCTTATATGTTTTACTTCTCCCTCCCAACACAGGATTTTCTCAAAGTGCATGAATTGGATACATTTTGGATGTACTGGACCGGAAGATGACGCCCAAGAAAGTGCCCAATACACTCCAGGTAACAGCAGGGGCCAGTTCAGAGTCATGCTACCACCAGTAAAACACAACCCAACTCCAGTGCGACATATCCTTTGAGACAGCAACCTCACCACTACTGCTTAGTGTGGATTTAGTACATAGAACACAAAAGCAAACATCAAGGAAGTAGATAATACATACCGTGTTTTAGACAGGGCTGCCTAAACTAGAAGTGACATCTAGGACAGAGAAAGAATCCACAGCATTTTCTAGAAAGACCAGTGTGTAAAATAACGATTACATAGCATCAGGAAGCAGCTGAGAACCTTCAGCTCCCGAAAGGGTAACACAAAGAACCAAAGCTATCCTGCAACAGAAACTAAACACCTCTCAGAGTTTCTCAACAGAGCCATGTGAAAAGTGACCCAGCATCACCTCCTCTTTACCAGAATCAGAGAGAAATGTAAGATGCACTAGGCTGTGTCCTGGTAAAGGTTGGGGTGGTGACCCATGCGAGCCCATCCCCTGAGAGCCAGTCCATGACACACCTTTGAGGAGAGGACAGAGTTTGTGAGAAAGAGCAGCAGCTCCAAAGCAGAGAAAAGCAGCTGCAAAAAGTGAMAATGAAAGAAAGAGGTAAGAGTTCAGACCTTCTATGGTGTGTAACAGTGTTGACACAGGAAGGAGACAGAAGTAAAGACTGAAAACCAAGATAACATTTTTAAAGGTCTGACCAGGTACTGTTGACAACGAAGTAAATCAGTGGAGATTCACCCTGCTTAAAAGTGCAGATGTGAACACCAATCTTGGCACTAAAAGTGCATTAACATTGTTCTGATATTTTTGCCYAGCCAACGTCTGCGAGCACAGGTGAGAAAGGAGCAGCATGTAACCTAAATACCAAAGGGGAAGCTGGAAAGGTGATAAAAGGGCAGGRTTAGGAAAGRCAGACCAGGCTGCAAACACCTTTTTCCTCCTCCTAGGAGAGAAACTTTCTCTGGTTCCAGTTAAACAGTCAGCTGTTCCCCAGTGTGAGACAAAGATTTACCATCTAGCACACAAAGTAGGCTCAGTATTATTCAGCCAGGCTGAGTTGCAGTTCTGGCTGTAATCTGGGCATCTGCTGAAATGCTCTTTTGCATTATAACATGCAATTCAAATACTCTACCCTTGGACAAATTGTGACTGGGATGGACTTGGCACTTGGTATGGACACCAAGAGTCATGGATAAGCACAGAAATGACTGGCCTGTTTTCCACAACTACAGAGCACCCTGTATTCTAAGAGCTCAGGGGATTAAGTGTTAAAGTTTTGGTTCAGTCTGTTGCAAAGAAAACAGATGCATATTTGTATTCAGCTGAACATCTCAAAAGTTTGAGATGGCTCAGTACGATTATAATTTGCACYCGTATCTTCTTTGAAGACAAGAGATGAATCATTTGCAAAATTAGCTGCAGATGGAGGCTCAGGTCTTGGGAGGCTTGAAAGATTCCAGGCTGTTTGGAAAGGTTTCAATTTGTATCCACAGCCAGTTCAAAATGAAAGATGAACCAAACCAGCTAATACACATTGCAATAGACTGTGAGGATCTCCTTTGTCTGTTCCCTGGAGGAAACTTCTGGCTTAATAAAAGGCTGCTAAAAAGAAAAATAATATTTCTTTTCATATATTTTACCCACATTGTAAAAATCTCTTTATTGTTTTCCTGTACTGCTGTTGTGTGCCTGCCATAATTGAACAGCCTAATGCAAAAAGAAATATTATACAATCTGAACACAAACAGAATGGGTATTGAAAAAAATCCCTGGCAACAGGCAGAAGTTAAACAAACAAACACAACAATTATCTTGCCTAGACATAGCATTTCTATTAAAGAAGGCAAGGAGATGAAATGTCTTTGTGTTTGAAAGCAAGACATTTTTATATATACTCATATATATTCAACTCTAGCTAGCTGTGCATTTTTTGTTACAAACACTTTTGTGATTTTAGAGCATGGACATCTACCTCTGCTGTGTCCTGGATAGAAGCCTTTGCTACTGAAACCTGTCAAAAAGGTTTGGAGAAGAAGAAATGGAGTGAACCAAACTGGGACTTGGGGTTTCTGCTGACCAACAGATAACTTGAACATGATCTTGCAAGAAATATTTTAATGTTTTTTAGGTTAATGCTTCAGATTGCACAGGGAAATTAAGCCTACATGGTAGAGTGCTCAGAAGAGTAACTAAGGGGTTGAGATGTAGAGTCATCAAAAGCAGAGAGACAGCRCCACCAGTGTTTGTAGATTTGGTAGTGTTGTTTTAAAATCTGTTCATGCCAAACAATATCAAGAAAACTTAATGTCTTCTTGTCTTCCCTTTTAGTTATTTAGACAGAACAACAAATTAACTGGTTTTGACAACAGTTTGGAGGATAAGCTGATGAGGAACAAGCTGTAAATCATGCAGGGATTTAATTAAAAAAACAGATGTTGAAAAACAGAGAAAAGCGATTGCTGATTGGAATTTCCAAACTATTAAAGAATGGCAAAGATAAAAATGTAATTAGCACACAAACCTATCTTCCAACAATTTAGACAGGAATAATGGCATTAAAATGGGAATTTTCCTAGTGCTGCTAAGTTATCAGCACCCATTATTGTAACTCCAACCTCTGGCAAACAGTATTAGCATCTTTTACTCTCACCACATCTGTGAGGGTGGCTGTCAGCTTCCCATTGCTCCTGCTAAATATTTTATGTATTCCTTCCACATATATATATACACATAACCCTATATGAAATGTATAGATATGAAATGCATAAATTTTTTTCTTTCCACACCCCAGGCCACAGCAGCCATGTACTTTGCTGGCTTTACAAGCATGACATCCCTCAATGATAACTTGAAATGAAAGAGATTAACTTGTATGTGATTATAGTATCAGTTCTAAACACATCAGAGCTCTAGGCACTTAGCTGTATGAGTCTTTTGGAATATTCAAACATGCCCTTTTCAAAAAATACTGRAGAATAATGCTAATGAAAAACGTTTTTCTTTGGGCAGTAGAACATTCCAGTATTTCTTAATTGGCACATACATTTCTCACAACAGTCCACTTGACACAGCACAAGTTTTATGAGTGAAAGATTCTCTTTACCTCCATTTTTCAGCATTTCTTCTGATATTTTGGGATCCTTTAGCTGTTACTGTGAAATTTATTTCTGGAACGAGAGATGGCAGATAGTATGGAAACTAATTCATCAAGGCCCACGGATGTCTATCAACATGTGCATATCTCAGCCTACTTCTCTACACAAAAAGGACTTTTCCAGCCATGGCTGGGCTACTGTGTCCAACACAGATCATGTGGAAACAAGCTCCCTTGCTGGATCAGCTAATGAGAACTGAAAAATCTACACTAAGATGTCTTCTGCTGAACTGGAAAGTTCATTCATACCAGTCACATTCGTTTAAATCCCTAAAGCAGGCAAAAGGCTCTGTAATACTGTCACTACGCCCAAGGAAGCTGTAGAAGAGCAAATGCATATCCAAGAGAACTATTCAAGCAAGAGGAGATAAAGCTAATAAACAGCAAACACAAGGAGAGTTGTGCTGGAATGCTAATGCTAGTTCAGGGGGAATCACCTTTTTAAGAGTACCAGCACAAGTATCTGTGTTCATGCATTTCTCATCAGTTGAACGGGAACTGGAGTAATGCTGAATCCTGCTGTGACACCACAGGGCAGTTCTCCTGCCTCTTTGGGAACCTCCACACCACTGAGTGCCCTTCCATTCTGTCAAAGGCACAGTTCTCCTTCCCATCAGAAGCACTGTTGATTGTCTCCTACACAGGATGCCCACTACCTGAGAGAACTATTAACAAACATAAATACTTAATAAAACTACAACATGCACCTGAGAGCTCTGGTCCACGCAGCAGTCCTTCATGGGGGAAAATTTTAGGGTCCAGGTTAGGAAAGAAATCAAGAAGCGTCTCGAAGTCTTGCTGATGGTTTTACAAATAAATGGCTCCAGTATGAGATGTTTTATTCTGATCAACACACTGATAAATAACAGCTGCCACGAAACCACCTCAGAACAGACAGTCCCTTAAGTAAGAAGGGCCCAAGCCACATTTTGTGCTTAGTCAGGCTTGTTTGGCACTGAATTTCTGTAAGTCTGTGCATTCTTAATACATCAAAATGAAACTCTTATCCTTCCTGCCTTATAAAAATCAATATATAAATGTATTATACTGTCTATCAGACAATAATTGGTGCTGCCTTCTAGGAGCACAGTGCTGACTATTATGGAAAACAACAGAACTCCATCTCAGCAAGTCACCTACAATGAGTTTTGCCTAATAGTGCTTGATTAGTGTCCAAGAACCTATTTCTTAATGTCTACTCCAAATCCATGTCCAAGGTGATTGCAGATAGAAATCCAAAGACTAGGAATGCAGCCTTTGGAAATGCTGGCCAGGTGGCTGGAATAGCGAAGACTTACTAGCTGTAGCCTCCATTCCTTTTGGGCTGTAACGCATTTTTTTTCTGGCAGGGGTTAGTTCRGATTGTTCCCTTCCTTTCCAGAATATAGGATTTTCAGTGGGGTTATTAGAGAGGAAACCTGCACAGCACTGTACCCAGGGTAAAAAAACAGCACTCAAGACTGATCTAGTGCAATAGCATAAGCAATGTAGTGTCATTACAGCCTCACAGAATGGACGGAGGTGACAGAGTTTACCTTAACCCAGGTAAGCTGAAAGTCATACTACGAGTGAACAGCACCTGATGGTGATCAGGTGCCAAGTACAAAGCACACTCAAAAGGGGCAGCCAGAGTAGGAAGATGTCACAGAATTGGTGATTCTATTCAGGCTTTCATAATATATTTGCTATCATGGTAACCAAGGGTTTATCTTACTCTTGCCATTTACACCTCATTCGTGTCACCCAAAAGCTGTTGCTAAGCTGATGTAGGGCCATGTTGGCACAGGACGACAAGGAACATTTCAAATGTTGCTATAAAGACAAAGGTATGGGGTTTGTTGAGCAAATATCACAACCTCTCTTTAACGTGGAGACCTTCAGATGCCTCTAGGAAATATTCAAATATGTGTCAAGATTTGGAACAGCTGGGATCAGATCTCCTGTAAGACTGCTTCAGCTAAGTCCAAGCAATCAAGAAAAAGCAGCCAAAAGAGTATTCCAGTCAGAAATCCACTGCTCTCTCTGGCCAGCTGGGACATGGGCTTATCACATCTATTGAAAACAGTCAGAACTGGACAAATGCATCCTTGAGGAAAGAAGCAGGTCCACTGGCAGAAGGAATGAAGGTTGATTGATCCATGAAGGAGGGAAGATTGTTCATGAGAACAGTCAATTCAAGAAATTTTACTGGAAGCACACTGGTATTTGTGTCACTGGAGACTGAATCCATACTGGGATCTATCTGTCGAGATTTTGACTTTATGCATGGATTATTCGGACAYTGAGAGCATTGTCCTGTGAGAAGAACCTAAAATCAAGTAAGAAAAAGAGTCACTCCCAGGGTGACAGCAGTTCAATGAACAGGAGTCATTTGTAGTACCATGGCATCTCTCTTGCTCAAGCAATGACACAGCATGAATCTAATTTTAGACTCTACAAAGGCAGATACATTGTGATAGCTCTGACCCAAGAACCTTGCTATTGATCCTAAAGATGAAGGGGGATTGGACAAAGACAGGGCTTAGGGGAGGGACAAAATGAATGTATCTTTCCCCTCTTCCTGCCCACCCATGGCTTGCTCACTGCTCTCCACAAAACAAGGTGTTTTCTCCTTCCCCCCACAGAAGCAGATGATGTGGTGGAGAAAGTGTCAGGAATAACAAGCAATACTGCAGGATAAGTAGTAAACCCCTACAGAACATATAATCCTTTATGGAGAACTCTTTTGGAAATACTGTAAAAATATCTATTTATTGGGTGGGGGGAAGGGGGCACAGATCATAAGCTTCCTATCAGTCAAAAACAGTCAGCATGGACAAGCTTTAATTTGCTCTGAGACTTTGGGAAAAAAAATTGCCTTTCATTCAGGGCACTAACACAYCACCTATGGACAGAATATGTTTTTGCTTACGAAGTATTAGTGTTAGCATGATTTCACCCCTGACTAAATAGGATAATAGGTCTATTTCTATACATGTGCTTTTAAGAATCAGTTTGAAGGAGCTAATTTTAGTCCATCCACTGAATAATAAAGTGAACCCTAAATGAGGGGGGAAAAAATACCAAGAGCTTGAATTCAGGGTTAATTCTTTCAAGCTCTATAAATCTTCAGCGTCCATCAAGGCGTATGCAAGACTTACCTGTATCTGAGCAGCAAAGATTAAGGTATAAGATCAATAGGTGTAATCAAAATGTGTTTCTTTTTTTCCCCTCCTTTTGCAAACGATAGCTAATAAGACCTGGAAAGAATTGAGAATATATCTGCAAAAAGCAAATAAACTCCAGAGACACAATCTGTTCRAACAGAGACTGGTTAAACSTGTTACTGTTTGGTAGCAAGCACTGGAACATTTCCAGTTCTCTGCAACTTGTGGAAAAAATTAAGAATAATCAAGAAGCTGATACTGGTATTATCTATGTACATATGCACAAGGACAGCAATACAGAGCCTGATGCAGAACTCACTGCAGACCCAGGGTTGTAGTGATTTAGACCAAGAAAGAAAAAGAGCTTCTATTACAATTTTGCTCCTATATTTATCCCCACCTCCATCAGAAGTATCATAATCTTCTCCCAAAAAGGCATAAAATGTTTGTGTCTTCCATGGATAATTCCATCCAAGGTGGATGGAATGAGAGAGACGCAATTTATCTCACAGAAAGTGACAAGTTTGCACATGCAGGTCCATGAGAGTAACACAGCAGCGTTCCCTGTCTACACTGCCAACCTTTGGAGTCCAACACACACCTCCAGAGAGCACCACGGCGGTGCCAGGCTGTAAGCAGCTCAGTATGCTCCACTTGAGCAAAGCTTTCCAAGAGCGCAGTTCAGTACCTAAAGAGGTGCCAAGTTTTTGGGTTCTGATGCATGAAAAAGACCCAGTGTCTGTTAAAGTTAAGAACTTGATAGAGACAGCCATAAAGAGCTTGATGGAAGCACAGAGTCTGGGCTGTGACAGCAAGGAACTGAGATAAAATTACATTTTGCCAGAAGGATAAGCATTAGCAGATTAATAGCCACATGATAGTCTAAGTACATTCTAACATCTATAAGGTTCAATGATATTTTCTGGTGAATAATACCCCAAGAACCAGTATCTAACAACGGGGAAGGAGAGTTAATTAAACAATAGCTTGAAAAGGGACAGGTTGCCTGTGTCATGTCTTGGAACTTTGCAGGTTTGTAGAGTGCAATTAGCTGCTTAAACCACAAGAATGTCTAGAGCAACTGCAATATAACATTAAAAAATCATGCATGTTGTTTTAAAAATAAATTTTTCCACATTTGCAAAGCTAAATTTTTAAGGTAAATCTATTAACTTATCTTTCATCTCGTCTAGTGAAAAATTTGACATTAGGTAACCTGACATGCATGAAGCAGCCTGTACTTTTGTGGGTGGCAAATCTGTTCACTGACAAACTTCTAGAAAACCTGTCACACAGCAGGCTCTGGAGGTCCCAAAAAGCAGCAGGACAATCTGCTACAGACCTGCCTGGGCCTTAGCTCTGGGTGGATAACGCACATGACCATATTGCGGGGCGTTGTTCTCTCTTGGCAAGCACTGGCTAAGCATCTTCAGCAAATRGCAAGAGAGCAGGGAGGAAAACTAGAGGTCATGAGGAGCACCATCAAAATGGACTTATTGGCAAATGCCTGTTGCAAGACAAATAACTACAGAGAGGCAGGAGCTTCAGAAACACCTGTGTTCACCAACTGTCTTGCCAATCACTACAAACTGTCCATTTCCATGCCTGCAGTTCTGCATCAGAACACGCAGAGCTTATTCTTGGATGTATTGAGCATTTGTTGCTCCTGTCTTACTACTGATCTGAGCTACAAAATAAAAAGTCAAATTGYATAACTTAATTATGTAAATGTAGGCCTAGTTTAGTTTGAAAAAAATTGGAATGYGAACAGGCTCTGTTTTCCTATCAAAACTCCTTTTTTTTCTGTGTCAATCAATTTTGGGTAGAAACTACTTAAAACCTACTTCTGGGATACAAGCAGTTGAACAAATCTATAAAAACCAAGGCTACTGATGATAAAGTATGGCAGCAGTAAAATTGTGCAATATTACCAAACCCATGTATTTATGATTTTACACGAAAACTAAGAAAGTTCTCATAGTCTAAGGAACAATCAAAAGGCATCACCACAAGAAAAAGAAAGAAAGAATCTGTATATCCTAAGGTGTCTGCACAATTTTGATTTTGTACTGCAGGTTAATCCATCTTAAACTACTACCAAACAGTAACAACACCGTTCATCATTCTTTTAACTGGAAGTAATGACAAGATCTCTGGTGCTGTGTGGCAAAACAGGAATTTTTGTTCCTCAGAAGATACAGAGATTCGGAATATGGATTCACTCCAAATTGGAGAGGAAAATGCAAAAATTATACCCAAAGTATCTAACAGGGACATTTTAAAAAGTTGGTTTAGTTCTTCAGACATTCAGGTTATTTTGACTTTTATTTCTATTACTGTGTAAAAAAGTCACACTTGAAATTAATCTAAACCACAGAAATCCCAAATTATAACAAGTGGAACCTTCAACAATAAATTTACTCTTTCTTTATTCCAAGCTTATACAGGAGAAAATTTATCTCCTCCCCTCCTCCCCAAAGAGGCTTATTTGTTCATCAGGCATTTATTTAAAAAATACTCTGCTAATTTCCATGCACATTGCAGAGAAAAATAGATGCYTTTTATAGATTTATTTAATTCACAGATGCTATTTTAATTGGTCTCCCATACAATCATCTCTCACTGGGGATCTGGATGGCTTTGGGGAATTGGCAGCAACTTTCAGAGCTTTTCCAGGTCAGCGATTCAGATGTAACCAGTGTCACTGGTGGCTGGAAATTAATGTGGAGAAAACTGTTTGATGGCCTACGTGAAATAAAGTCATGATTTCAGTCCAGTTGCGGTTTGACAGATTACCAGCAAAACTAATYGGTGCTTTTATGGGCCTTTTTGGAAATAGACCCAGAAAATTGGCTTCTGCAAATTATCTTTCCCATTARGGCTGAAGGCAGCCTTCAGAGTCACAAGCATGAAGCCTTTATTATCAGTTCACCTTTTTCATGATTAATTATGAAGATTTCATGTTTTTTCCAAATTCTGTCACTTTAATATTCTGGGGACTGTTTGCCACATGCTGCTTTAGACTAAGAAGGTCAATCTCTTTAAGCTTCATCTGTTGTCCCAGGGTGGATGGAAGGGAGAGAGAAGAGAGGGAAGGAGATGCTTGTCCTGCATTATTCTTTACAGAACCTTACTGAGAGAATTTGGAGCATCTCTGCAGTGACAGAGAGACTGCCTTGGGCACGTAACTTTTAGAAGGATAGAATTTCCTTCTGTAAGCTTCTCCCTCATGTCCCTGCAAACACACTGCAAGTATTAGGCTAGATTGTCAGAAAACGTGTCAGACCATGAACTTGTACAAACACTTTAGCACAGCAGTAAGGCTTTACCCCTCATCAACTATTCCCGTAAATCCTAACTGGATGTTTTGCTTACGATTTCCAGTAAAAATGGGCAGTTATCCATCTCACGCTCCTGTTTGATTAGCACATGCTTGTTTTCTAACCTCTCATCCATCCTACCAACAACACTTTCTCAAGGACTGGCTTTTAAAACAGCAGCACTGGTAAAGACATAGCTCAGGTCTTGCTTCATTTTTTTTTCCTCAGAGAAAGAAGCTACAAAGCAAACTTGCATCTGTAGTGAAATACTGTTCTCACAGACCACAAGATCCTGCAGTCTTCATGGAATGGATGTACTGATTCAGCTAAAATTAACGTATAGAACTAGGATGAACAGAAGGTTCATCAAATTCTTATATAACCTTTTCCATTATCTCATTAATTCCTACTTAAAAAAACCCCAAACCAACCACACTCAAAACCCAACCAATGAGATTAGTTTCTTCCCAGTTACTTTGTCTGGCTCTCAGTGGTGTACCAACACAGGGATTTTTGGGTTGCTTTTCTTGTGAGGTTTGTAATGAATTGCCTCTGGTAACAAACTAATGAGGYTGTCAGAAGCTACAACGAAACAGTTCTGCAATTTATATGAGAAGGATAGGGTCTACTCAAAAGATATAAAAAGGTACACAAAAATCCAGCTTTCCCCAGCGCTATACAGAGAAGAAAAGGAACAAACATCTTTGTTTAGTGTCATGTAAGTAAATAGGGTAAAAAGGCAGAATGAGAAACGAAAAATTTCCCAGGAGAAAGGGGAGTAAAATGCAGAAAGAAACCTCATGACCCATTTTGTCCAYGGCAATGGAATTGGGAAGCAATACACAGCTAAAGCCCAATCAGTAAGTACTTGTTTGGTTTTAAAAAAATTTTTTCTGCTTCTTTATYGTAACTTATTCAATAGTGCTTTGTTCCAGGAAAAAGAAATTGTCTATGCCTAAAAAGAGTTCTTCTCTGCTTCACATACTTTGGAGGTCTGGAGTCAAGCAGTACACATTCARTTTACAATTTATGACACCCATGAGAAGTTTAGAAATTCAAACTCACTAGAAAGAGGGAAAAGCAAACTTCTGTTACTTCACACTGAAGGGCASAGAATGCTGGGTTACCTTCTGTGCAACACTGACGGCTGATTTTCTATGGTTTTTTCCTCCTGCTATTCAATGGTCAATTGGCAGTTTGCTTTATTACCTTCTGAAAATGTCAATGGTTGGAAACAGCTGTTTGAAATCCACGGCAGTSCCCAATCCCATAGAAGAATTTAAATAGGTAAACTGCTGTGCAGTAATCCAGAAATTAGTAGGTATAATACATCATCTTTTGCTCTAGCTGTCAGCTCTGGAGGGTCTTGGTTCAGTGCCAGTAGGCAGTCAGGCTATACAGGAGGCTGCACACCACAGAGCTTCCTGACAGCACAGCTCTGCAAACCTGGACGACAGTCCCCAGGCTTCGAGGATCTGCCCAAGCACAGAAAAAAAGCAGCAGAAAAGGAGCAATTGCTCTGACAAGGGGTCATTCTAATTACCAGGAACAAAGTACTGTAGAAGTAGATAACTCCCAGTCACAGGAACTAGTATTGTATTGAYATCCAGGATGCAATAAGATGCGAGCTGGTGAAAATTTTCATGGATCAGTTCAAGGTACAGTTATTTAAGTGAACAGAGTACCCAGACTTATTTTGTTAACCTAGTGAACAACATACATGCCTTGTCACTCTGTCATGGCAGCATATGTGATAGCAGAATAATTCTGTGCCAAAGCAGACATACACACAGTTCTCCATCCACACTTACCCTGAAGTGTGGAAGAACTTCTGGTCAAACGTGCGTCAGTTCTGGCTTACTGAAGGTGTCTGCTTGCTCCTGGGAAGACTGGATGCAAGGCATGCAGGTGACAGACAGAACAGAGTTACCCACAGTGTACCTAGAGGTCCCTAGAGTAGCATATGGAAAATTCTCTAAGACCRAAGGGGTGAAGTCAAATTGAGTTCTGGAAGCAGCCCAAGGAAGAGAAGGCAGGACTGCCACAACACTTGGCCTAGACACCTCAGCAGTGTGATTTGCTAGTGGAGATGATTTGTCTTAAGCCTGAGGTACTCGTTCTTGCCCCTCCCTTCTCCAAGCTCCCTGCTGCTGCCAAGCTCAGCTGCTGCAGCTTATAGCTCCCTTCCCAAGGTAATGGGCACTGCTTCTCTCTCTCTCTCCCTACATCAGGTGACCATACAAAGCAGTTCAGCAGTTGCCACACAAGATACTGAGCCAACCGAGCAAGGCAGACAGCTATGGGGTAGAATTCTCAACAGCCACCAAAATGTTARGAGTCCTTGCTTGCAAATAGGATGTGCTAGATACACTGCAGTTGGTGGGGGACCAGGAGTACACACTGCTGAATGACAGAAATCCATAGGCTGCAAATATAGGGGAATGAGTAGTTCTTATTCCACCAGACGACAGCCAGAACCAGCTTTGAGGAAAAGCATTCCAGACAGTTGCTGGTGCTGCTTGACTGGGTGACCCTAAGCAGCAGCTCAGGCCACCCAGCATTCAGCTGGGAAGAGGCACTGGACCTGCGGATCTGTTGCTGCACCTTACACAGCAACAGCCTTCCCAGCCATTAAATTCCACTTCCATAAAACCAGCAGTGCCATAGTTAAACACAGCACAGAGAGACAAGGTAGTGGAAAGGATAACTTATCTCTAGTTCTGTGAGTTTCCAGTATGCTGTAGCCAAACAAACTTTGTAGAATAAACATTACTCAAAGAGAGGCAGAGCAAGGAAGGAGTAGGTTCATGTTCCCTTCCACCGCAAGAAAAAGCCCATAGTAATGACAGGAATTGGAGTTATTTGATAATTTAAATAATTACGCAATTGCCAGACTGCTTTTCTGCAATCTCTGCCAAATACCCATTTTTTGGCTAGAAAATGTCAGCATTAGGCTGAATTTTGTAGGGAGTGCAGAGTACAGAGAAGATGGAACAAAAGATAAAAGAAATTCAGAGTTTAGTGATCAGCCCATGAAGCTAAAGAAATTGTGTACTTATCTGTTGCTTTTCACAGTGTGCAGGTGCACAAGGTCAGATTCTGATTGCTCTCTCATGGAAGCAAATGGTAAGGGGTGCATCAGCCTGTCTGTACATGTGGAACATTTGAACACTCAGGGCTGCCTCACCGCCCTGTGCTCATGCACCTCCTTCAGAGCACCAAGATACACAGAGTGTGTGTCACCATGGCACACCTGCCCCATGACATCTGCTTTACTACATGTGACTTTGGGGACTTACTGCTCTTGTCAAGCAGAGGCATCTAAATGGGAGAGCAACATTTAGTCAGCAGCAATTTAATGGATAATTGAGCTATTCAGGTAATTTGATTTATATTTTTTAATGCTCTAACCTGCCTGTGCTGTGTCTTTCTGTCACCAAATCTGTGCTCTTTCCAAGAACTGGGAAACAGGTTGTTGCTGGAATTTCTTGGCCATCACTAAGGAGAGTATCATGTTCAGAGAAGAAACTTTCAAGTGGCAGCTGGAAAAGTTCAATGCCCAATAGTGTTATGTCCCAGCAGCAGTGACTTCTTAACCCCCAGTTTGAAACTGTGATCGCTTCCAGGAACAGAGCTAGTTCTTCCATATTGATTTAAAACACTGCTACTACTCATGTCTTACCTTGAAGCTAACAGAGGCCATTTCAGTGAAATATTTTGCTATGTTTCCATTGGTTTCTTGCATTGTTTTGCAAGGTATTGAATTATTCATTGTAAAAATAAGCAGTGCTATATAAGCAAGTTTTTGAGATAACAGATATGTTCATTTTTATGCTTACATGCATGACAAGCCCTTGACTTTTTTCTTGGCAAGAAGGTAGAAGTTGACTTTAACTTGAGACAGGGGCCAAAGCCAACCTCTAGCTGGCTGCTGTAACTGCTGTGCAGAGAATCAGTGTGTATTTAACTTGCAATAAAAAAAATCCTGGCCAAAACCTCTGTTTCCCATAATGACTGKGACAGCAGCGAGGTGAAGAAACTCAGTTTCAGCCCTTGTCTTGAAGGCTTGTTATGAGTGTCAGGGGAAAAAYGGATTCAGCTTTATTGTATTTGATTATGCTCATGGTCAAGCACAACCTGATCTTCTGAGGACCCTTTGTAAAGGTAGGAAAGGGGTGAGCACTTCCAGAAGGGATTTTATCCTATGGGTGGAGGGCATCATTCTCTGAGAGCATTTACCCCTCTGTGTAAATCAGTTTAAACCAGCTCCTGACTTTMGGGTTGCTAAAACTAAGTAAAATGAGTATCACACTGTTTTCATACTCCTCATATAGACCATACTTTGCCGGAAAATTCTCAGCCACAATCACTTGACATGGTGAGACAACCTCAGATCATGCTTACAACTACTAAATGTCTCAGTCCTACAAWACATTTTAAGGGAAATATCTTATGGGTCAGCAGATGAAGAGAATTTTAAATAAACACTCAGTGAGGTATTGATTCTTGTAGGTATAAATTATAAACCTTGTAAATCATCCTTGTAAAATGCTTGGGGGGGGTGGTTGGTTGGTTGGTTTTTTTTGTTGTTTTGTTGGTTTGGGGGTTTTTTTATGGTTCATCCAATACTCTGTAAGCTGCTTAAAATTTCTTCTAGTTTAAAGTGCATGCAAGCTCTAGTTGATTATCCTTGTTGCCCTTTGTCTAAAGGAACTATTACTCAAGGTGGGAACATTTTCAGTGTAGCTAAAACARTTTGGGGTAGCAACACTGCCCAGCAAAGAGTTTACAGGTAATTGTTTGGGAAAAAATTCATTTAACACAACTAAAGGCATTGCACAGATGAAGCATGCACACATTCTAGGGACAGATGCTCCCTGTACTACAGAGCATCCTAGGAGGCTGTTGTTAGCTAAGCATAAGAGGCATCATTTTTACTGTTTCAGGAGAAAGCAATGAATACTTTACACGTAGGYGCTTTGGAAATGTGCCTGAGTGACACACAAGAAGACCAACTCAAGTCCCAGCAGAAAGGGAAAATTAAATGTGAACAGATGGGCTAATTCAGCATTTTCAAGGAGTGAAATTCAAACGTGAAAGAAACCTAGCCAGCTACAGATGACAGGGCCTCTCTCAGTTCAATCTTCAAGATATAATAGCAGACTCTTGATTTTTATTTTTTTTTACCTCCTTCAAATTAATCTTCTTCAGGAAGCTGGCATTTCAGTGGGTTTGAAGCAGTCAAATAACCTTCCCACTCCTGGGGATTCAGTTTCAAATCAAAATTCAATGTACCACTCACTAGACTTGTTGCTCTCAGTCTATTCAAGAAAAACCAAGCCCATCTGCACAGTTTGCTATTTATGTGTGCCAACATCATCTGTTTGGAAAAGGTCAGGGTAGAAGAAAAAGTTTTCATAGGTCAGCCTGTGAATGCCCTACCAGAGGTACACACGGATACTGAAACAACTCATTTCAACATTGCCAGCTTCCAGCCTAAGCTGATGATCCACTACTTTTCTGAGCACTCCATTTGGATAAACTATTAAAAATGCTTAACCAAAAACAAAGAAAAGGAGAAAGAACACCCACCAAGCTGAATCTCACTTGCCAAAGGTCCCAACCATACAAACCTCAGTTACTTGTAAGCTMCCAGTAGCATAGTGAACCATCTAAGGTGGGTTGTGGCAGTGGATAACAGTAAGAAATGTGGAAAAAATATGTGATTTCTTTGATTTTTTTTTAAATGGGAATAAAAGTTCTGGGGAATCTGAAGCACCTTGCTATTTCTACTTGCCATGAGTAAGAAAGTAAAAAAAAATAGTAAAAAAAACCCCTTTTCAGTGTTACGACTTGTAATATTTTGAAAGTTCTTATAACTTAAAATCTCAGTAGCTGTTTTTTAGATAACAAAATGGCTTTGTCACCCTCAGATAGCAATTCTGTTAAAATTAAAAATGCAAAGCACTGTGAATTTTGAGACACAACAATTTTTTTTCTTACAGCTTTCAGCAGTATGACTAAACTAAAACCTATAGGTATTTCCACAAAAAGTTTTTGAGGAACGTCAGGTGGGCAGTGCAGGAAAGGAAGAACATGCAGTAGACCTAGCAACATTTTAAGGTTGTGACAGAACTCATAATTAAACTTAGATTATCTGAATTCCACCAAGCATCTTGGACCTTACTATCTTTTCAGAAAGGAAAATTAATTCTTAATGTCATGTCATTATATTTCATCTGAAGTTTATAATCTATTCATATGGGCCCTGCTGCCATTATGGATTATTAACACAACCCTAAAAAGGAAAAAGATCCATATTTGTTTACCCATTATGTAGTTGTTCATTATTTCTATCTCTTTCCAAGGATACATTTGGTTCTGTGCTTCTTCCTTTGGTTTGGATTGTTTATGGAACCAACACAGATCGTGTCCCTCACAACTGCTGAAACACTAACTCCGAGCTGCTGGAATAATACAGAGATTAGCAAGGGATCAGTGGACGTGCTGAGAGCAGCTCAGCCTGTGGACAGAAAATTGTTCAAGAACCCTCTTCTATAGACTCTGGTCTGCAAAGACCAGTGTCAGGGGCAATTAGTGATCCCATTTACTTTCCTCATTCTACCTCTGTGTTTATCTAGTGGCTATTGGAAGAAACTTTTAATTGACCTGAAACAGGAATCTATGATAAATGACCTACATGGGAGACTGATCTGTGCTCAAGGTTCCATCATTCAACAATGTGCATGCAAGCTTATCTTTTTCTTAAATAAGAAAGCGAAAAAGAAAGTGAAGCTAAAGGGAGCAGAGTACCTKGTGAGCTTTCTGCTGAATTCTGGTTATCCTACTTAGTATATATAGACTGGATAAGTTTCACTAAAATGTCATTGTTTCACAGTGATGTTTTATGATATACTAAGGAGTGAAGCTGAACTCTTTCCAGGAAAATAAGTATATTGTTATATCAAGGGATACAAAAATAAATCTGGGAACCTTTGGCAACACCTCAGACATATGACTAAACTGTTGAGCACAACATAAATACATGAAATAAAAAAAAGTGAGGCAGAACAGCAATAAAATAGAAGATGCTGGTAGGAGCCAAGATTTACCTGTACTAGGAAATGCAAAATATATAAGAGAATCAGAACTATACTGCAACAGTAATGTAGTTACCTTTATCCTGCAGTGCATCTCGATCTAGCAACTGCATTGTAATTCTTGCCAATAAAATTTAGATTGAATCACTGAAAATGAGACATTAGCTAATGACTAAACCAAAGTATTACAAATTGGGAAAATGCCACAGTAATATCTCATAAATTTGGTCAAATATCTTTASTCAAAGAGCTCTGTAGGATCTCACTGCAGCTCTAGCCAGCTCAAGTCCTCCATTTCAGAGTAACAGAATTAGTGCTAGAGGGTTGCCAATTTAGCTGCATGAATAAAACCACAATCCACCATSCTTCACAACTTTCCAGCATCTTGAAAATCTGGGAAAATAGGAAAAAGTAAAAAGTACCAAAAGTAAAAAAACCCCCCAAACCTAAAACCTTATACATCTGAGCCTTATTTAAGATATTTTACAGTTAGACTGGTTTTCAGGCAAATGATGCAAAGGGAATCGAAGCACAAGTATTTGCTGTTTAGATGAGCAGTCTTTAAAGTCCTCTCACTCTGGTTTTCCCATTGTAAACTTTCCTGCATTACTGGAGTCTGTGATACAGCACTTATCCAACAGGGGCAAGCTCCTTCCTCAGACAACTTTTACAGCACAGAAGGTTTCACTAGAGCAGGGAGGGAATTTTTCTCCAGAGAAGCTTCAAATTGGCTTCAGGCAGGTTATTACAACTTAGCAATAATACAGACTCTTGGAGTTCCAGTTCTTTGTAAGCCAGGGAGGTGATGAGCCCTGCAAAAGTATTCCCTGACAAAGTACTGTTTCCTCAGCCCTCCATCACTGCACCACAATTCGATCATTCTGCCCCCACTTCTGCCCTCAGCTGTTCACAGTTCCCTATAAGGAACATGGCTGAGTAGAATAAAAAACATAGGACAGTGAACCGACTCCCTTTTCAGTATTAAATTGATCTCTAAAGAAAGGACACACCATGTGAGATGGACTGGCTAAAAGAAATTTTGACTTAGCTTTCAAAACCAGGAGTACTTATGCTTTCAGTTCTATTGATTCAGGTCTGCTTATCTTAGATCCCTCTTTTTTACTAATCACATAAGAAAACTGCTTCTGCTGACAAGAGTTCTGTTTATCTTTAAAGAAATATTAGTAAGTGCAAAATTAAAAAGTGGAAAAGGGGGAAAAGTATGCCCTTCCTTTGTCAGAGCCCTGCAGTAATTGTATTTGCTTATGTTAATTTTGATTATGTAGCAATGAGCGTAGCTGTAAGATAAATTTGTTTTGCAAGCAAACTAATAAATACAGCATTGAGGTCTATAGTAAGGGCAGGATCATCTCTGTCCACAGGTAAAATGGGCTCAGTTTTTCTATTCAGACAGGTGGCCTTAGCTTTCACTAAACACCACTTCTGCAAAGAAGAAACACATTATTTAACATGGGTCATTACTCAGTAGATTTCGTTGAACAATGGTGCRTTTTGTTGTTTCTTTAGAAGCAGCAGTATGGGGGAAAAAAGCCCTCATAAGAAAATGATGTCTACACAGATACTACTCTTCCACAAATTGGAAAGAAAACAGTTGCCTGTTTTTCTGATACTGTTCATTAGTCTTCTGTCCCATGCATTATGAATTCAAGACCTCCTGAAGATTAAGAAAGGAGACAGAAGATGCAGTCCATGCCATGTGCACAGAGATAACTGACACCAGAGCTGTCACTGAGTAAGGCGAGCCTTTAGCACAATTGATGGTGTAAATAGAAAGACAATCAGGCTACACTCAAAGGCCCTCCACATTAGTGTAAAAGGTATTTAGCTGGGACAAAGGAAAGCTGAGTTGTAACTCTGGATCAGGCTGTGAAGTGTCATGGACACGTTTGTCACCTCCACGGTGCAGTGATTACAGAATTAATCACAGTTAATTGTTAATCTTGAGTGGTTTTGCAGTATTGATCTAATAAGCCTACCTGACAACATTTGGGTTTTGATGAGCAGGTGGGTAGAGTTTTGTAATGAGGAATTATTTGATTTGTCCAAAAATACTTCAACTTACTGAGCATGGGAGAGCAAAAGAAATCCGATTTACCTAACACAAAGGAAAAACTCTTCCAGTGATAAGCAAAAGTAAAATTTGCAAACCTAGATTTAAATAAATATTAATTCTAAATGGAGCAGTTAATTACAATTCTAAACTCCTTACTTTGTTAAAGAAAATCTTTGAAAAAGCTAGTTCAGCTAAAATAAACTCAAGCATTATTTTGAAAACAAAAAATAAAGCACAGGCTATTTAGACTATTTATGCACTTTTTTCCTTGCTTCCTTCCCTAAAAGAGACACCAGTTCAATAACAATTACATTTGCCAAAAGCACTGCTGTCACCAGATTAGGCCCTGTAAAAAGTTCTGATCGGAAATATCCCTGATCATTAATTTGCTTTGTTCTAGTCACTGCCACCTTTCACTGGGCTGTACAGAAACTCCTGCTGCCTGGAACATGCCAGCCACATGCACTCAGCTATTTATGCTTTCATTAGGAACATATCACTACAGATATATTTTCAACCGTACTACCAGCAAAGTAGTTAAAGATAAATCAGTAGAGCTATAAAACCCAAGGGAGTTAAAATTGCTAAGCTCACAAATAGTAGATTACATTCCCTAAAATCACAATCAAACATCACTGTGCTCCTGATTTCAAACAGTCCTGTTCCAGCTGTGCTCATTACTCACTATTCATCACTTCCTTTTTTTGAAGATTTTAGGGACTGAAATTCTTACACTGGTATTTATAACATCCATAAGGAATGCTAAGAACAGTTCCCTAACACTGGGTCCTAAGCACTATTAGGCCAAAATCCACGTAGAAGCAGCACTTCTTACATGGTTTCTTTTAATACATTATTGAAGATAACGACACAAAAAAGTTTTCAAAGCTCCAGAGCTTCCGATCACTGAGCATCACTCCCTAATACCCTAGATCATGATCAACAATTTTCTATATTGCTTCCAAAATAGACCGCACCACACCTACCCACAGCTGAACCATCAGAACTACTGCATGAGTCCCTTGGCACAGACTCATGAGGGACACCTAGGAAAACTCACAATGCAAGCTAGGTGTCTCATTACCCTGTAAAAAACACAGTAAGGCTTTAACACCTAAAAATGGATTAATAAGTCAGCACACTGGAGGAGGAAGAGCTTGCTGGTAGCTGCCTAAGCCATCTAATAAACTGAAAAAGAAGTGAGGGCTCACAATTCAATGACATTGTTCTCCCTGCACCCCAAGCCTGCTGTACTGAGGGGTAGCCTGAAGAAGACACATATGTTGGACAGGGACACAAAGATACTTTTCACACTTAACTACTCCTGCCAGCCCTTGCCCTCTTTTTAGCCGCATTTATTGTTCTGCACTCAGATTTTGGGAGAGCAATGCTGGTTTTACTCCTAGTCATTCCATCTCCACAGCTGCAGGTGGCTCTGACCACCTGGTTATGACCTGAAGTGGGGGATACCCTTGGGAACCATGGAATGTAAGTTTAAATCTCCTTCAGCTGAAGAGGTTATTGATCCAGGTCTCTGAATTCATGATCACCAAGTGTACTGATCTGATGTTACACGCAAGGTGGGTGACCTGTCCTTTACCCCAACAGACTTTCCTCTCCTTATGGAAGTCAGTATTCCACCATTTGGGGCACAGGGACAACTAACTTTGTGCCTATCAAACTAGTTAGAATTCAAGATGTTTAACCTGGCCACGCTGCCTGTGGATTTTTACGGGCTTCAGAGTTAGGTACAAACCACAGCAGGAAATCGTATTTTTACCTAAATTACAATATCATAACCAATACACTTATTTTTTATCACCTTAATCCTTTAAAACAAACAAACAAACCAAAACCAAATTGCAGACCTACAAAATCTTATTTCTGACTCTCAGCTGGACTTGAAATTACCTCATAGAAAATTAGACTGATGGATAGTAGCCATTAATCCTTCTCAGCATAGAAAGTACTTTTCTCATACTGTCGGGAAAAATTAACCATATTCTTTGAAAGAAGGAAGGACTTGAATAACAATCTGCTGTCAATCAGTCATGGGCATGAAGGAACAGCAGCAACCACTCCTCCCTGTGCTTGAACTCTGTTCATTGGACATTTTCCCCCAGTGTGTGCATTGATGGATCTTCACCGGGTAATTTATTATTGGAAACTGATGGCTGTAATAGCAGCCCTTCACTTCTATTTTTGGATTGTCTGATCCAGGACAGTGTTAGTTACGACATAATAATCAGCTATACAAAAAAACCCTCATGACAAAAGAAGTGGATGTGATAGAACAAGCAACAGAATGTTATAAATGTGAAGTAACTGGTTCAGCTCTTGAAGCATCCTCATACGCAACCATAACATGTGGAAAAGAGCAGAGGGACTAACCTAACAGCAAAAAAGGGCTTGCTCCTCAGTGCTGCATCTTGTTCTGAAGATGAATTTTGTGGAATGCTTTCAGGTGAATTTTTTAACCAGTCACAGTCTAGAAGATGAAAGGTTGTGTGACAGCAGAATCTTGACAAAAACAGGGATCACTGTCTAATTAGGATCATCCAGTTGCAGTTCAGACTTCTGTGAAAGGATTTCAGAAGGAATCCAGTAACTCATTCACAAGGACTCCTGTGAGCCTGGGTATTGCTTATATATCGCGCAATATGAACGAAGAATCTATGATTCACCACGAAACAGGCAATGTTTGCCCTTGGAGAAATTTAAAAAGTAACAAGATGATCAAGCTTCTGCCAGGAATAAGAGACTTGTTTAATCCGGTCTCTGGGGAGAGGATGCATCAAATGACCTTCTGAGGCCCTAATAACCGTATTTCCTATGGCAAAAGCAACCATTTTCTGACCCGGCCAGTAGACAAAGAAAATTTCATGCTTTCCCTTCTCAATTCTCTTTCAGGCAGAGCAGGTTGCTGTTTAGATAAATATACTGGGAAAACTGACCCTGTGTAGAGAGTTTGCCATCTAGAGAAAGCTGAGGTTAGGAAGAAGGAAGTATTACCTTCCCCATTTCGTAGACTGCCTGTTAGACGGAAAGAAGAGAAGCCTTAGGGAAGAAAAAGTTTAAGCTCTTATTCACAGCTGATCTTGACCCTACCTGCCTGAAGGTAGGCACTGGTTTAAATGCATTCTTGAATCAGGAACTGACAGAACAAATGACTCATTTAACTCAAGGGAATCTATGGTACAGCCAGAATTGGAAACCACGTACACAAATTGTTGGGCTGTGAATCAGTGACAAATTTATCCTTTGCCTCTCTGTAGTGGTGCAGGAGGGGAACACTTGATGTTTATCTGATTTAACACAAGCCATGCTAAATACTGTACCTAAAAGGGAACATATAAATGGTGGATGGGGAAGAGGAGGCAGAGAAAAAGGCTGGGAGGGAGAAGAATTAGGGATGACATTTTATGTCTTTTAAAAGTCTGACCTTTTGGAAATATCACTGTGTACGTTTTAAATATTAATAAAGGCAGTAGCTGTTAGGAGGCACAGGGCTGTTGTCAGGGGGTGACCTTTTATTGAAGTAAAAAAAATTGACAGTTTTATTAGCCATAGACTACTACAAACAGAAGCTACAAGAAAAAAGCAAGCAAGAAAGCTGTCATTGTAATTAGCTACATTCTGTAAATTAATCTGAAGATGTGTCTGTGTCTAAACATGCTGTAGGTTCCTCTGTATCAGCCCAGACTTACCAAACAACTTGACTTAAAAAGAAGAGCATTTCCCATTTCAATTCTTTAAAAAGATGTTGTTCTCAGAGAAAACAACCATAACACCGGGATCCTCATTCCTCTGTGATCCTCACTTCTGTGTGCCACTATATGCATCCTCCTTAGCTCTGAGTGAGGCCAGGTGAGAACCCTTTTCAAGCATCACCAACAAACACTAGACCAAAGATCAGACAGCTATTACCTCAGACCTAATTTTGCTTCTCAGGACTAATTCATTAAAAGATCCTTCTTCAAATTACCTAGACTTACTCAGACTAGAATTTTGATGCTATGTGACTAGGAAAGAATCAATCACTCTGCTGCTTCATCCCAAACCATTTGGGGTTTTACTAGAAGTAAGCTGAATTAACTTCTTGTCTTCACTTTGCTGGTAGTAGTCTCAAGGGTTCAGCTGTGTGTAATCCAAGGCCAGCTGATACAGCACAGCTGTGTAACCTTGACTCAAACTTCTGAGAAAATTGCTAAGTTGTGAGAATGAGCTGTGAAACACAAATAGAGTAGACCCATCCAAGATAAGAAAAGTAAAATTGCAGGCAAAGGTAACCTTGTCCACATGGGAGAGTTAGAAGCTCAAGGACTTGCGACAAAAAAAACCACACCAACATGAAAATGTTTAAATCCCTACAGGAAAAAAAACCCACACCCAAAAGAGACTTGGAAGTTGATGGTACATCATCAAGGATCTCTGTTCCAAAGAGAACAGAGGTCATTCCTTCCCCACCTGACTGAAGACTGCCTAGCCACTTTCTTTGTCTTTCTTTTGCCACAAGTTTATGAAGAGTTAATTTAGAATCATCAACTCCTAGTGGGAATAAAGGATCAGAGAAGGAAAGAAAAGCAAAGAAAGAACAGCCTTTGCTTGTCCTTCAGATATCCTTTACTGACAAACATGGTGCTACATTTTTGCACTTCACTACCATTTAGTCAAAGTGATAAGATAAGGTCTTTCATGTTTCAGCTCCATTCACTGGGGTTTTTTTGTTGGTACTTATAGTTCACACCACAGAAACAGCTGGTTTATAAACTGCATTGAGTGGAGGGCAAAATCTGCCCTCCTGTGTCTCATTCTGCATAAGGTATTTCAATGCACCCCATAAAGACACCTGAATCCGTTCTTGAGCATGGAGAAACCACTCAGGCCAGTGGGAATGAGGAGTACTTAGAAATGGTGAACAGCATGGGATTCACTCCAGAAGGAAACAAGTTAACTTGTCAGCAAATTCCAGCACAAAAGGGACATTAATCTCTAGGAGTGAGTCCAAAGCAGGCCACCAAGTTGATTAGAAGGATGGAGCACCTCTGCTATGAGGAAAGGCTGAGAGAATTAGGATTGTTCAGCCCGCAAAAGAGAAGGCTCAGGGGTGACCTAATTGCAGCCTTCCAGTACCTGGAGGGGCCTAACGAGAAAAATGGGGAGGGGATTATTTACAAGGGTGTGACAGGACAAGGGGTGATGGATTTAAACAGGCAGAGGACAGGTTTAGATTAGATATTAGGAAAAAATTCTTCCCTATGAGGGTGCTGAGGCACTGGCACAGGTTGCCCAGAGAAGCTGTGGCTGCCTCATCCCTGGAAGGGTCCACAGCCAGTTTGGATGGAGCTCTGAGCACCCTGATCTAGTGGAAGGTGTCCCTGCCCAAGGCAGAGGGGTTGGAATGAGATGATCTTCAAGGTCCCTTCCAACCCAAAGTATGCTATGATTCTATTGTGATTCATCTTTTTTTTACTCCCAAGACACCCAAGGACAAGCACGCTCACCACAAAGCAGCTTTGCTGGCATAAGCAACAGGTGCTGGCTAATCTGCACATCCTGGGTTTTCCTACTGCTCAAACACACTGCAAATATGCACACAAAAGGATAACTAGAACTTCAGAAAATAACTTTTTTTTTAAATGGAGGCATAATTTCTTTTCCATTCTTTTTTTTTTTTCCTTTTGGAGTTATGTTCTTCAGCTGTTAAAACACAGGCTACATTTGTTTGGATAAACAGGCAGGATGGGAAAAGGTAAGCCTAAACCAAATATTTATTCTGAATGACAGAATTTAATCAGTTAATTCACATAGAGACATCAATGTGAGCTTGAGAACAAGCTAAAAATGTGGCCAGGAAGTCAGGGGTAAATCAAATAGGAGAGAAAAGATAGTGAAGTAATTGCAAGAAGATTTACAAGTCTGTTGCCTGGAAAAATATTGCAGGTAAGCTGCTATTCTTTAAAGTACAGCAAGGTACTTTAAACACAAAGAATGACAACAGTAACACTGTGAAAGCATCTATCCTCTTACTGCTTAGTTCTATTTAGAGGAGCCAAATTTCTCCTGCTCTTTTCTCTTTGTATTGACAAGATTTAGGATGCCTTGAGGGCATTTTTGTATTACAATGTTATGGAACGCCCAGGAAAGAGTGACTTGTCTCTCTTTGAAACGGAGGGCACACCTAGTCCACCCCCAGGAAAGCAGGCCTGGCACCTACCACTGAAATGCAGCTGTTTAGCAGCACACAGAAGGTCATACACCCTTCTGGGACAAAAGCTTCAACTGAAAGCAGAGTAAATGAATGTGATGCCTTCTGACATCGATGGAAACCATTCCCTTTGACTTTACCACCTCCTCCTCCTCACACCCCACCAGAATTATCCAAGACCTGACAGTTACGTCAGCATTTACATATCTTCTATAGGAGAGGAAAAAAACGTATTATAAAAAAGACTAATTGCCAGCTACAAGTTAATATGTCATTCTGTAGTGGTATCACTAAACTTCTGCTGGATGAAATCTTTGTCCTCTCTCAAGGCACAACAGTAAATACCCTAAAAGTTAGCAAGTTTGCAAAGCTCAAACTTGAATGACAGTGTTATTTAGGGATGTAAGGGAAAAGCAGACTAAAGAGGAAACTGCTACAGTACATTTCACAAAAACAGGCACGAAAACCTTCACAAAAACAATTTGTTAGAGCAAGTTTCCTTGATTAACTTAGGGGACCTCAAAAAAGAAGGATGCCTTATCCTTAGAGGTCTTGAAGACACTGAGTAAGCTGGGGAACAGCCTTTTGCAGAATGGATTAAACTTCTTTGAAATGATTGAAATGTATCTGTTTTGAATCAACAAATTCCACACAGTCTGTCAGTAACTAAGACTCTTTAGTCTTAGCTATGGACTGGGAATCTTCTGAGCACCCTCCATCCCAATCTATATATTTATACTAAAGTAAAAGTAGCAAAACACAAAATAATGCTCTTTGATACTGCATTTTCCCTTGGTATCAGGAAAATGATACAGTTTTGTGGTTTCCTGTCAGACAGATGCAGGGAATGACCAAAAGACAGAATTGTAATGGGTAAATCAATTTTTCTCCTTTGCTTTTGAGAAATATTTTGCTTCTCCCCAACCCCCAGCATTTATAGCTGTCTTGAAGTTGAAAAGAAGCTTTCTGCTGAGCCACAGCCTAAGGAAACTCCTCAGTGTACATGAAAAGCGAGTTACTCTCCAGGGAAATGGCTAGAGATTTCAGCTTTTTGTCCAGAGATCTGAAGAGATGAAACATCAAATAGATATGAAACATTGAGATACAGCAAAGAGTAAGAAACCTTTATACCCACTCTGTGAGTAGTGCCTTTTTAATGCACTCTTGTCTACAAAGTCACTTCCTGTAAATCTATTCATGCCTGTGCAGAAACCCTGCATTAGTCCTATAGGCCACTAAACCCTCCAAATTACTTAGATGACCCAAAGTCAGAAAACTTTACTTCTGTGATGCTCAGCAGCTGGTATAAATCAGAATTACAATTTCAATCAAAGGGGAAGTCTAGACCAAAACACATCATCCATCAAAATTATACCTGGGATACCTCAGGAGTGTGACAGGAAAATATGCACATGCCTAATGATACACAACAGAAGACCACAACTACCTGCTGAAACAAGATGTTCTTTTGGAAAAAGCAATGACTGGTACATATTGACACATCTATTTGTGTTTGCAGCTCAGCACACCAAAAGGCAAAGTAGGGCAAAGATCTGAGTGGGTTTTTTTCCTCTCCTGGTTCTGAGGTATTCCTCACACTACAAAAAGCAAGCTTATTTTCTTTAGAAACTAGTATTGAAATAGACTTGCACCATACAGATAATTTCTTCATGCTGCTGTTTCAGMTAAAATGCTATCTGGTCTCAGCAGAAGTGTTAATATTTGAATTACCCATTTTTTTCCTTTTGAACTGCAAGGAAGTTACATGATACCAAACAACTGTTGCAGGGGACAGAAGAAAGCAGTCCAGATAAACAGGATGAGAGTAGAAAGCCTGGAGATGTGAGGAAGGGAAGGATAACTCTTTTTAGTTATTTTTAAAGAAATCACATAGTTAATATTTACAGAGCACGTTGCATCTGGAGGGATGTGCAGGTGTTCTGGCATATTCTGGAGATACCAGAAATATCCAGGCCAACGTTTTGAAGTCAACACTGGTGTTCCAATCGACAGTCTGCTCGGTCTTTGCACATCCATTTCCTGAGGGCRTTTCCTACCTCTACCAGGACATAGCACAAGCAGCTTGTGCTCACACTGGGGAGATCAGCAGGGCAAAAAGCATTTTTTAAGTATATGGTAAACTGGGCTGTCTCCATGACAAATAAACTGTGTGTTATCAGCTGAAGGCAAGGATGAAGAAGAAACAGAGAGAAGATGCTCAGGTCTGTTGGCTCAAAAAGTTATGGCCAGCTGTTACCAGTCAAAGTTTGTTTATTTACTCAACATGAAATTTTCTGCAATTCTGTGTCCAGGGAAGAAAAAGCTTAAATCCCCAGTGCTTTCAGTATAGCACCTTGCATGATAATGAGAACTTYCAGTTCTGGCCCAGGGAGCGTGTTAACAGTTTCTGCTCCCCTAAAACACTGSTCTCCTCTGAGGTTAACAGGCCCTGCAATACCCAAGCAGAACCACCATACAACTCATTTTCTTCCCTTTCAGCAGCAAACTAAATTTCTTTCATTTTCTATAGTCGCTTTATGCAGCATCACCATGTACAAAGACGATTGCTTAAATCACAGTTCACTTTGATTTAGTGGAAGAGAGAAAGTCCACAGTGACTTGGGCTACAGATTTTCTGTATGATTGAGGCAGTGAGAGTGTGGGGCCCTCATTTTTCTTGATTTTTCTTTAAGATAACCACAGGCACACCTCATCTAGCTCTGTAATTCTTCAAGGTTCTTTTTATATGCAATAGAGAGCAGGCTGAACTGTCTTAAGGTAGTGGTGCCCTTCCCTGATAATTCTGGAAACTGACTGGTATCTTTAAAGTTAAATGAGCTTAATTGCAGGTATGCTAGTTTGGAAAATGGTTGAGTAGGACCACCCTGGAAAAATGTAGCTCCTTCTGACTAAAAGCTCTTAGATAAATGCACCACTTTTACCCATGCAGTGATTTAAACCCTCAGAGAGGTAGAATTCTTATTTAAAGATTTTTTGCAACCAGTCTCTTAAGGTGTCTTGGCATCTTCAACTTCAAAGATCCCCGTTGTGGGTTTRTTTATTTGTAGATGTTATCGTTCAGCTGGAGAGAGTGCAGACGAGAGTCAGGAAAACAGAAACCTAGAAAACATGAGCTACAGAACAGGACTTCATGACCCTCAAGAAAAAAAATGGTAGTACTTTCAAAGCATTCATAGGACAGGAATCCAGACTGGATGAGAGAAGAAGGAAGAGACTTGAATTATAACAGAGAAGATTCCTGTCCAAAGTCCAAGATGCACACTCCTCCTATCAACTCATTCAGAAACACATTCTTCTTCTTCTTCCTCATTCTTCCACTATTCAAACACAAAGCTCATTATTTTAGCTTTTGTATTTTACTGAAACTATTTTTATTGTGTCGAGGATGTAATTGCAGAGAGATAGTCACAAACTCAAACCTTCGTGTCCCGTAAGTATACTGAGAAATCAAAATTTCCTAGAGAGCAAGAAGCAAATTCAAACCAAGTTTCAAGGAGTGTGCTATAATGGGAGGCCTTTACAAAGGTAGTTTGGAGGTTCCCATATTTTTTTTTCATTCAAAAAAAGATTAAACAAGACTGAAAAAGTAAAATAATCTCTAAAGTCTGTTTCAAGTATTTGAAGGATATTAACAGTGTTTCCTGCACAGATATTTCTCTCTGGGAGCCTAAGACGCTGTTTGTAGTTCATTTTTTCCCCTATACATCTGCTTTCTTGCACCACCTCAACAAGAACAACACGGGCACAGAAGCCGTGTGTCTGTGTACCCACGTGCAGTCCCTGATTGCCAGTTGCACGCGAGTGCAGAAGCAGCTGCCTGAGACTTTTTCTTTTCATCCCATCCACACTGAGTACCTCCAAAAGGAAGAAGAGATGTCACAAGCACTTTACACTGGTTGCAAGTTCAACTGTGAACTACTGGCAAGCAGCTGGTCTTCAAGGAAGAGGTCCTTCTCTGAAGCCAGTCCCAAGCCATTGCTTAATGTGGTATATCCAGACTTTGCCCAATGCTGCAAATTCCAGCAGCCATTCGAATAGAAGATCAAYCTGTTCGCTAAAAAGCCAAAGAAATGGGGAGTAGGAAAAAGCAGACAGCAATAAGGCTTTTTACTTGATCTCCAGAGATCCTTGATGGTTTTTTCAAAGCAGTATTTCCAGAAACTGATTAAAAACAAGCTGCAAGTTTATGGAGAGTCATTTGTATAAAGATGTAACAAGGGGRAAATCAGAATTAAGCAAGTTCTTTTTTTCCTGCTGGATAAAGAGGCTGGAGGGCAGCACTCAGCCATCCTGTGCAATCCCAAGGGCACAAAACTCCAAACCAGGTAACTCCTGTGTATAATGGTCACCTAGTGAATTAACAGCTGTCTAGAGGCTTTGTGTATAAAGCTGAAATCTGCTGTTATAAGAAACAGTATCTCACTTCGGTATAAATAAAACATACATCTGGATTTCTGCTGAATTCTTTGTTCCCACTCCTACGCTATGATTGTTCCCGAGCAGTTTTCTCTTTCCCCAGGAGCTGTAAGAAAGGAGCTTAGCTAAGCCAAACAACACAGTTAATTGTATAAAAAGACTGGCTGACTGTCTCTCTGCCCAAATACTTTATCTTTGGTCTGCTAGAAAAGAGGGAATAGGGCACACTTCCGAGAAATTCTGAGGACAGGACTGCATCTACAGCGCTGATATACTGACAAAGCCCAGGCATAGGGAATGGATGTTTGGTTCCCAATTCAATAATAGAGCTGTCAATTTGTTAATATATGGCCAGATGGCATATTCCAGACAGCTGCAAATGAGTGGGTGCAGAACCAACTGAAACCTGTGCAGTGCAGAGCTGCTCCCCTGTAAACAACACCTACTGAAAGGTATGGGAACATGCATTTGGATTTGGCTTTTGGGGCCGATGGGGATCAGGTGATAAAGCACGCACCTGCCACTAAGTCATATATGGGTATTTCCTCCCCTCCCAGAGCCCTGTGTCACTCTTTACGAAACAATGAAAATACCTTTGAAAACTTCTTGGCCTGTTTGGGCAKTAAACATCACAAATATGTTCTGCAATTAGTCCCAATCTAATTGCACCTATCCATTAGGTTCCAGTTTTAGTTGTACCTCCACAAACAGTAATACAATTATTAACACTTCTGATGAACCACATTTCTGGAGCCTTTATTTACATGAGTGCTGTAGTTCCTAAAATTCTCTATGCCTGCTCTCTGACAGAGTACTGCATTTGGAAATCATGAGTGGGAGTCTAAAATAGGTTCAGCATGCAGCTCACACTGTTCCCTTCTCTGACATCCATATGTGGTTTGGACAATCTGGAGCTTTCTTTGAAAGGCCTTGCTCTGTCTATTTTGCAAAATAAAGTTCTACATTTGCTGATATTAGGCTCTGCAGAGCTTTAAGTTGTCACTAACACAAYAAACAATGATGTTTATAAACAGTCTGATGGCTAAATAGACACACACAGGATCAAATATTTGCCACACAAGCAATCAAACAAATTGATAAACATGAAGAAAGTGATTATAGAACTATGACTGTTCTATTATTAACCAGCAATCTGCATATCTTCCTCCAATTAATGCCTAGAAAGGAGATGCGAGTCAGTTGAAACTTAATTACTGGCATAACACTTTGTTGATTAGACATGCAGTAACAGTCAGTGCTTCTCCTCCATTTATACAAGGCCCATAATAATAAGCCAAGGGATGTCAGTCACTGCTTTCCTGCCAGAAGTTTCTGCTGTAGCAGTAGCTTCTGGTGTAAATGCACTCCTCCACCCACGTCACTCAGCTCGGTAATTGCCTTGCCACTCACATAAAGAAAACAATTTCCGGCTTTGATGGGATTTTGTCGGCGATGTGAAACTGCTCCTGCAATCTCTGCAGCGAGGTGTTAGGTGGGTTACTTTGGTGGATCATAGCATGAAACYAATCTTTAAGGAAGCAGGTGGAAAGCAAGAAAGACTTATATGCTGGCAGGTGCTAGGAAAATGCTGCTGTTCGAGTGATTAACAAAAGGGAAGTGTTCGATGAGGTGAAACTGAGACAAGAAGTAGTAGGCAGAAGCAAAGAGAAGAAAGTTGCATTGCCATTTTCATACCATCAAGAACATCTCTCAGTCCAGCACATCCTTCAGAAGCTCTTATAAAACCACGTATAGTTATTTCATATGGCATAGGTGGCTGACCAGCAGTCTAATTTCAGCTTGGCTGAAATAATTTCAGTATTTGGTCCTCCCCACAAATTGCACCCTTATCACCATCATTTCATCATTCCCAGCCTGAAGCTGCAGAGGCAAAGAGTTTTCCCCTCAGTATGTGACATGCAGCATTATTCTCACTTCACAACCTCAATTCCCAGAATGAGGTCGCTCAGTGTTCAACATTTCGTTCTGCTTCTCACCTGAKGAGAGCCCGGAGTCCAGCTTCAGGTTTCCCTGGGACACCTGAGGCCCTTCCCGGCTTGATTTAGTAGAAGGAYATATGCAAGGAAAAGCTGTAGGATGGTAAGCAACAACTAAACTTCTCTGCTTCCTATTACAGCCAGCACTTGAAACAGAGACAAGACTTTCTTCTCTCCCTGACTCCCAGGTGGATTTATACCGAAGTTTTCATAGAAAGGTATAAGAAACATTGAACATCTCTTTCATGATGATTCAAAACTTTACCAGAAATACAATTTGTGAGTAGCAAGTTGAGGACAGTAAATGGAAAGATTTACAGAAGAGTGCATATAGAACATGAACTCATTTCAAGACTCCTTTTGGGTGAAAAGACATATCAAGAATAGGATAAGAAGGCTTTAAAATTAAAGGAAAAACATAACCATCCCACAGTATCAGCCAGAGAACATCTCTAGTGTTATAATTCACATCTTCCCTTGCAGGCATAAGGGACAGAATGAAACAGCCATGCTGTCCATGAATAGACACAATAGCTTTGCTTCTACATTTGCAAAGGAGCCAGAGTGAACTATTATGTACAATTCACTCATATTATTATAATTTACACATTTTTTCCACCAGAATAATAAGACACAACTTATTGAAGCCCCAGAAGTTGAGGACAGAAGGAATACCAAGGAGTAGCTAAGGGTCTGACCCACAGACACACTCATTTCAACAGGGGACGTGTTATAACCTCTGATAGGAAAAACATAATGAGCAAACCCATTCGGTTTGCTCCCAATGAAGTTTTGGGTTTATTTCATATCTACTGCTTTAATATTCAATATTGCTATGCCAAGATCCTACGACAGGACTAGAATTAACTGTCTTCAGTATGCTTTCTATTTCTGAGCACGCTCCCGAGAGAGATGAATCATGAAGATCTTACATGTACCAAGGTCCTCATCTCTTCATAGCATTGTCTATATCTTAACCACAGCCCATACCTTTAGCAAGTTAAAGTATATTAACTTAATGGAAAAAAAGCCCTTTCATTCCTAGCCCAAGTGGTTCTACTTCAATTGCAGTATATTTCACCACAGCAATATTATGATACTTTCAAAACTGCTCTTGCAGTGCAAAGAGGTAAAGAGGCCTATTTGCTTCAGGGTGACATCAAATCTTTAGATTGATTACAGCACTTTTTCATATAGGATGCACATAGACCATGGATTTAGTGAAACTAAAGCTCACTGGTTCTCCCTCTACCCCAAAAGAAAGCATGGTAAGTACTCTTACCTTCAGAAAAGGCATGACAGCTCCTGATGTAAATCTTCAACAGTATCCAAAACCCCCAAAGCTGTCAGGATTTACACCCTTATGAATTATAAAATAGCAAAAAGAAGCAATATTTAAGGATTAATTTTTTTTTCAAACAACACAGAATAAAGTTCTTAATAGTATTAGTCTTTCATATTTTTAATATTTGGGAAAAAAACCAAAACCAAACCCAAACAGACAAAACCAAATAAAAAAACCCCTTCCTTGGCAGGTAGCCTGACTTTGTATCGATCACTTCTTGTTCTCCACATATGGTGAAATGTTATTTTTAATGCTGGCTACACATTAAATAAAGAGGGAGATACAGGAAAGCCCAATATTGGGTTATTTTGGATACACTCTGTGTGTAAATGAGATCCCCAGCAGTACCCCAGAGTGGATTTGTGCCCTATTTTTGGTAGTTTGTATTTCTTCAGCATAGCATTCTTGAAAACTAAAAAATAAGCATAAAATCTGTAAGCTTAAAATACAAYCTAGGCAAAAGCAATTCACAAAATACAAGGAACCGTTGAGGCAGAATTTGAAGTGTAATCACAAATTTAGTACAGTTTCCCACACATGCTCCTCTCCTCAGAGTTTTCAATAAATCTTACACCCTATTCCCATTCTCTCCAGCTTTTTATTATTGTCCTCATATTTATTTTCCTTCCAATCAAAAGCCACTTTCCTATTTTCTTACTTGAAGATTGAAAAATAAATAAATTCTGTAGAATCACTATGCAGACAGATAAGAAACTACTGCATATTTCAAAGAGAAAGTTTCACATTCAGTACATTGAAAAACAGAATCACATACATGCCACTTCTGGAAAAAGCAGAAGAGGCTTCCAAGCATATTTTTCAAGCTGTAGGGATTTGTCCAGTACCTATTTGCTCTGAATAAGCCCACCCCCCAGAAAATAACAACCACCACAGGTGATAAGTACCATCAGTATGATGTTCTGCAAGACCTACCTTGTACCACTTTTGATTTCACTCTACATACACTTTCTTGTGCTTGTGCTTTTCAAGTGCACAAAATAGGGCAAGCTCTACTCAAGAAAATAACACATTTGGAACAGAATTACAAAACCCACATCCAAACCCTTCACACTTCTATCAGAAAAAGCAAACCAGAGGGTCAGGCCAGGAAGAAAAAAAGGGCATTTAAAAACAGAAAGGAAAGAAATTCCATCATCAGCATGGCAAAAAAAGGCAGCAACAAATAAAAGCAATTACGTCAGGGACTTCAGCCTGCACCTCTCTAACTGTTTAACCCTTGCTCCCTGTTCTGAACTCAGTTAATCTCCTCCCCTTTGTGCTCCTTCCTGTTCCTGAGGTCCCTATTTGTTAATCACCTGTGTCTCCAGAGCAGGTTGGCTAATTTGGCTCTCACAGCTATTAGTCGCCAGGCAACACCCACCACCAGCTTYTGCACTCATTTATCCCTTCCCTTTTTGGGGAAACATCATAAAGTCAGCATGCTGCAGACATGAACAGAAGGAAGAACAGCAGATAACAGAAGAGAGCACATCTCTCACACTTAATTAATATCAAATTTGTGAATATTCATCTGAGAAACACCTAGGCCAAGACGGAGAATGGTACTTTGGAGAGAAAAAAACAATGCAGCTGCTGCTAAGCTTTGTAAAGACACATGTGAAAGMTGTCACAGCTGTGACTGATCGTAAGAAACAGTGTTTCCTGTGTCCCAAAAGCCATTCTTAAAGCAACATAATACAAACGTTGGGATATCTCTGTTTGACAGAACAAACCCCGAAATGATGTGTGTAGCAACGTGGACACTTGTGTGGTCACTGTAGAAGTGTCATGAAGCCAACAGAGATAAATGTTGTACAAGTAGACTCATGGGATTAATAAAACATTACATAAATACTTCTAAATGCAATTCAGCTCACCTTCTAAAGAGAACAGGAAAAGCTCAGCCCTTCATCTGCCTTCTTCACAAAGCAGAGCTGTCATGCTTCATGTTAAAGATATGCCATTAGCTTATGTGAACATGTAATACCCACACSAAGGCTGCAGGGGGGCAGGAGACCCTAAGTGAACAAAGAAACAGAGAGAGCCTTGAAGCTTTGTTTGCATTCAATAGCAAGAAGAAAGCCCTTGAGTATTAAAGCTAATGGAAACACCAGGATGACAACCTACTCAGAAAGCCAGCCCCATGGAGGGGGAATTTGGCTGAATTGGGCCCTTGACTTTGATAGCTGAGAGGAAAAACCCTAAGTGACAGCTAGAACAAGAGGTTGTTGTTAGAGTCACTGTAGGTTCCTTAAATGTTTGGGGATTTTTTGCTGTGCCTGTAAGTGCTTCCAAGGTTGTAATCAAGAGCTCAATCCTTTGTTGCGACACAATCAATTTGCTTTCTTGAGTTTACATTCTTGTTTGAACTTGCCTGCTGTTGTGTGACCCTGTGGTGGCTTTGGCAAGCTGAGGGGCGCAGTTTCTCCAGAGGACRATATCCAGTAAAAGAAGATCCCACAAAGAATCTGCACAATGTCTCACCAAGAACACTGAGTGCTCTGAAGACTCGTGTTATCAAGATACACAACACGGAAAACAAAATATATTCTAACAGATACTTTTCAGTGACCTGCAAGTAGGGGAAGAGATGGTTTACAACCCGAGGGAATCCCACAGAGTCACATCTTGATGTAAACAGAACCCAGGACCAGTAATCTGTAAACTTAGGAGAAAATATGACTTTCATCCAGCAACCTGAATTTCAATGAATGTTACATATTCTGTAGCTTTTCAGGCTGCACTGGCAGTACTCTGTGTATTGGCTTAAAGAGCTGCCTGATTATTAGCAGTTGTACCTGATTATGTGCCAATTAATACAAGAGCTCCCACAGCGTTAATATGAAGGTTTTCCTTTCCTCTGCTGTTCATTTTTATCTATGACTTCAAGAAAAACCTATTGATCGCCCCATGCATGGTCTCTTTGCTCATACAGTCATTTATTATGGTTATTAGGCTGTTATAAATCCCAGGCAACTTTGACAGATCTTATTATTTTAGATAGTGGGTTTTTAAGAAACATTTGGCAAATTGTTTGGAGGAACTAAATGTCCTGTCTCTAAACTATATACCCCCAGAAGYGCCAGCCACTTGTGTCTTGTTCTCCAGTGTGCTACTCAGAATGCTCCTCAGTCTCTCTGGTTTCCTACATGTCCATCCTGGTGGTSACTAATAACCACAAAGGTACAAAACTGTACTGACTGGGAACCAAATCCAGAGACAGGTGGATCAGCTGCAGGGAGGGAAGGCCTGGGGCTTCCTCCAGGTCACACAAGGTGACCAGAAACCGCACCCCTTGGCAGGGCAGGACACTCTGTTTCCAAAACCAGGCAGCCACCATGGCCACCTCTGAGGTTCACTCCAAAAACGTTTTCAGGAGACACCTTCTGCACACCCAGCAGGGCCCTGCTCCTGCCTGCACTTGGAGCAAAACAAAACCAAACCCTTTGGCTGTGATTTTTCAAAAGCTCCTAAAAAAGGCTTGTGATCGCGAGCTATCTTAGCTTAAGTCAGTCTGATGCTTTTGAAAACTCTTCTTGTCTGTAGTGTGTTTTGTGTAAAACATTAATGTATAAATATTCTGAGAATTAATGCTTTCTGCCTCATAGTGAGTGCATAATACAAAGAGAAATATCACCTCGAAATAACTACTGATTTACAATCGTAAACTATTTATTCTCAGCCAGCTGGCTTGTGATATGAGCTGCTCACTATTTAAAAGCATCGCTTTCTCCCTTGCTTGTCTCAGCTCGGGTGACTTTTATGGTGTCTCTTTGCAAAGCTCTTTTACCAGGGCAGTGATTTGCAGTTCACATAAGCCACCAGGCTCCTGCATTACAACCTTACGTTATAGATAATATAATTTAAGATGCTGATTACAGCATGGTCCTGTGAAATAGGATGGAAAGTTTTGCTGGTCTAGGAGGCTGTTTTGCTTCTGTTGAAGCGTAAATGAGTTTATTTTGTCATCTCCTAAAGATCAGCCATATCCTCTGCAGCACACACACACACAATGTATTTTCTGCTAATCCCATGGTTATTAATCTCTCTTGTGGGAGCAGCCATGGCTCAGAACCCAAGCAGAGAAAAACAAGGGCTGATGTTAATACAGTCACACAAGATGTTTGTTTTTACAGGTGACCCACCCACGGCTGGCTGTTTCCAAGTGTGGCGTGAGTCAATGAAGTATAGGAAACAGCCAGACTACACGATTCAAAAACCATAACCTTTTTGCAATGTGCACTGTATCTACAAGTGAATAGATTAGTGTTATTAATAATAGCCTCACATTAATGCAAAGCTGTGCTGTCACCTGCCACAGAACAGCGGCTGTGTGTATGACTCCATCGCTTATTACATTACAAGGATGCCTGGAGCCTTACGCTGACATTAAGTGACGCAAGTAGGGGCTTTAATGCATTTAACTAAGTAAAAAAAAAGTTTAAAAATCATACCTTTAATTTAATATATGCATGTTCCTCACCGTGGCAATTACCCACAAGTCCACAAAGAACAGGCTGGGCTTCAGGCTATCAGACAGTTTATTCAGGATTATTCTTACGGATGATAGCACTTCATGGTTTCCAAAACAAGCTTGTTCATTACATTGCTTTCTGCTAACTGGATTTCTGCAAGATGCTCCTTTCAAGTATTTCTGGGGGGGGGTCTTTGAACCATGAAAAATACCAGAAAACTGACACAAGAGTGATTTCAGCATCATAGATAAAGCAAATATGCAAAAAGTGCATTTTGTTCTGATGCTGTCTGCAGTCCTTTAATCAAGGAAAACATTTGCTCAGCCAGGAATGAATGAAAGGGAGCTGAAGGGGAAAAAAAGACCTGTTCAGAGTTATTAACCCAATTTTCCAGCTTGATTTTTAACACAAAGTAAAAACAGACAATCATCACCTCGTCCTAATCTGTGGATTTAGTTATTCTCACTTAAGTAGGGTTGCAGAAGTTTACGCTACCAGAAATTTATGCCTGTTGCATTCATCTGAATTTGTAGCCTTCCAGAAGTTTGTTCCAGATTTCTGAATAGACTGTGCACCCTGGTGTGCTGAGGGCATCCAAGTGCTCCAGTTGGATCATCCTCAGCAATTAGCAAATAGACCCTTTGTCAGCACAGGCCAAGTCCCAGTTTCAGGTCACCGTGTTTCTGACACATGAGACATCTGAAATGTTGAGCTGAAGAGCAAAGTTTACAAATTTAAGATTCCAATGGCCCTTTTTTTTTTTGTTTGTTTGTTTGATGTCTCAAAACCTTAAGCAGTAAGGAATTTGTCCCCTTACTCTGTCATTCTCATGTAGCTTCTGAGTTCTTTCAGGTCAAGACACCTCTTTGCCAGGGGGCATGTCAGCAATTTATCTTTATTGTTCAGTATGATAAGAAGATGAGGGAATGGGTCACCGACATCATCAGGAACAGCACATTTGTTAAGCATATTTGCCACCACAATCTTACTGCCATTGACTTTTCCTGTGCAGTTGCTTAGAACTCATAAAACTGTTCTTAAATATTGACCCATTTTATTTGCCTACTTATCGGCTTGGCTCATTTTATTCTAAAATAATCAATAATGTATTTACCTGGCAAAACATTTCCTCAAACTTTTTCTAACCAGCCAGTATAAGATCAATGTTGAAAAGTTTTTCTTCATTGCAGCTCTAAGTTATGGTTTGTTTACTCAGAAAAAACACACAGAAAGGCACGGTCTTATCTAGCAAGCAAGGTTGTAAAAGACTGTGCTTTTTGAAATTGTAGCTGGAAGTTGTAATGGCTCAGGAGCGTTCCACTGAAATACACTTATGCTGGAAAAGAAATTCTTGGAATGGAAAGCTCTGCTCTTTCAAAAACATTTGGATTTCATTTAGGAAGTGAGATCAAAATATTTTGCCTCAGGATAAGTAAAGTGGTATTGCAATATTTGGTTTGTGAGACAGAGTCAAAATATTAGCATCATTATAGTGATAACATGCAACTCTCTGACAAAACACCTCAGCCTGCAGAGGAACTTCCTACAGGTCACTGCAATGAGTCAGTAACATAAGCCAGGATAAAATGTTTCAGTGTGGCACTGCAAACAGAAATTAATTTTTATGTGAAAAAGGAAAAACTTTAAGTTACTTCACTTCAGGTTAAAGTCCTGAAAGGTTGTATTTGGACATTCCCATTTGAAGAGTTTCTTTGAACTTTGGTTATGGATTTAAGTTTAACTTTTGTTATGTTTTAATGTGGATTTATTGTCAATATTATTATTTATTTTATAATTTTCCACAGTAAAATAAATTCCAAATTTTTAGGATTTCTACTGTCTGAATATATTTATCATAATTCAATAAACTAAGCTAGCTTAGACATAAAGTAAGCTAATTTGTCTGTCCCAAATATATATTCACAGGGCTTTTAACAAGCCAGAAGGGATGAAGGGCAATGTTTTTTTGTTAGAGGAAAAAAAAATAAATGCCTGCCCATTGTTTTACCTGGCAAGAGTCTTCCAGTTTCTAAATAACATTGTATTCTCCAAAAGCTTCATAGCCTAGTATTTATTTCCATTTCTTGAAAGATACGTGATTAGAAAGGCGAACGTGTTGCTCTCAATGCGGTGCCTCACTGAGGTGAGAAGGATTGTTCCATTGGTGCTTTGAACTTCCTTTTTGGCAGATAAAGGACCCTGCTAATAAAAATAACATATTCAAAGACACGGTTAAGCCTGTGCTTAGGCTGTGTGAGAAGGTTTTATTGAGCACCTCAGTGCTATGAACACCCAGGGAAAACAGAGAGAGGGAATAATGCTGGTCACTCCCCAGTCTGCCACACCAAACGCCTCAGTAAAACCCGGTGCTATCACCTGGGATTTCTTAGTTATTGAACATTAGAAAAAGCCACAGCACACAAAAATAGCAAAACCCTGATGTTTTAGCATGTGAGGGTATAACCCAAATGGGTGGTAAAGGCTCTGGAGAGGGCGAGACACCATGAGGCGTCATGAGGGGAGGTGGCGGCCATTTTCTGGCAGGCCTCCAAGGTATGGCGGCTCCCCCATCCCTCTCGCTGCCGTCTCTGGTTCATTCCCACTGCCAGCTCCAATACCCCAGTGGCAATGGCCGGGGGCAAAAGACCTCAGAGAAGGGGCAAAACCCTCCTCCTGGGGCTGGGGCCAGGGCAGCCACACTGAAGAGAGGTAGCCAGGGGGGCTGGTTGCCCTTGCCTCAGGCTGAGGTATGAACGCCAGGCTTGCAAAAGAGGGTGAGGAGATTTAGCTCTCTGACCTGGGGCACCCTCCTGAAAGTGCAGCGCAGCCGTGCCCTGAAGAAATGGCTTTATAAACACCGTCTCAGATCAGGGGCTTTGAGATTTTGGCAATCACAAGGAAAAAAATTGGAACAGAAAGAGCCGCTGTGGTCCAGCATCCCAAGAAACATCCCATGTCTCTTCACRGATGGCTTATCCAGTTCAAGGGTACCCCAGAGTCCTGCACTGGGCCTGCACACAAAGGGGAATTGAGAGATTTAATCCAAAAGAGACAAAGTTTTGATCTTAAGGGAGGTCAGTTGGGTTTCATTTCAATCCTTCTGTATATGTTCTGATCCAGAATGGAAGCTGCCATACCTCATTCTACTCTGCTTCATCTCACAAGTTACAGCCATTGAAATTCAGAATAAAAGTATGGCAAATTATAATTGATAGCATCAAACCATAGAGCAGGGGCAGATACATTCTACAGATTTCTTCTATAATTTCAAGGGTTTCCTCTTTTTTTTCTCTTTTTAAATTTTATTTTAAATACCACTTCAACATTTCATTTCCATCCTTCCCAATACATCTTTCCTTATTACTCTGCTAATAGGCTTTGCCACTCTGGTATTCACTCTCCCCCCTCCAGCATGATCAATGCTCCAAAAGGATTTCTACCTGTCTCACACTGTAGTACAGTTGGTACCAGCAACAGCCTCATCATTTACCCTGCACTGAAAAATAGGGAAAGTTCAGCCCCTGGGTAAGCTTTCTGGCTCCTCACTTTAATAACTAGTGCCACGAACACAATAAAATTTTATATCATTTTTATTGCATCCCTCCTAGAGAATTATAGGCAGAGCAGTGGCTTGCAGAGCAGATGTGTGAAGCTGCAGACAGAACTGCATCTGTTTCCTTTCGCCACAAATTGTTTTGTATAGATCCCTGTTGACTAGGAAATTTAACATACTGTCGCTGTACATCACATTTGTAATAAAATCATTGTTAAACAAACACATTATCCCTTTCTACTCTCCTCCTTTTCTTTTTCTAATAACAAACTGACTTTATTTTCTCTCCATCTCCTTCCTTCTCACTCCCCAAAAYAGATTTTGCTTTTGGCCCCAGTTTTCCTTGGAGATAGGCCAGCTCTAGAAGTTTGATGCCGGCTTTTCCAGCAGTCCTGAGAGTACAGGGAAGGTGGGGAAAGGTCAGTAAGAATCTGCTGCTTCCCACTAMATCAAAACATATTTGTCACTTTATTTCTTGATGGGGCTTTTTTTTTTTTTTACCCCAAACCTGCTTCCTATGAGCAGAAAAGAATTTAGTCACCATCCAGATCTAGATATGGAATTGAAAAGAAAAGCTGTCTCTGAGCTGCAGAAAGTTGCCTGCAGCATTTAATCTCCAGGCTGGGGTGATGCCCTGCTTTTGCTGCAGCTGCGAGTGCTTTGCAACCTCATCCTTCCCCGGGTCACTGCAGCCTCTCCAGTTTTCAGGCTGTGGAATAAACCAGCTCCCAGCTGCTGATTAACACAGAAAGCAAAGACCTCTGAGAGTGCATTGCCATTTGCAAGCAAAAACAACCTAGTTTTGCTCATATTCCTAGCAGAGGGAGCGTGTATGTTAACGTAACACAAATCCTCCAAGGTAACACGTATCTTTGGGAAATACATGTTTTCTGCAGGATGGGGCCACACCAGCTGCAGCTACTCTGCTTCTTGGGGTACAGCAGGGTTGCAGTGTCTTGGAAAGCAGGAAAGCCAGACCCTGCCTGCACCATCTCGCATAGGCATGGCGCAAAACCCTACAGGACTGCTTGGGGCCATGGCTGTACATAATTCCCAAAACCAGCCGTTCTCACAGAGAGATACTGCCATACAAAATATTTGGGTACAGTGCCAAGTTGGAATGCAGCTGACACAGACAATAACGAGGGGAGGCTGATGGGATTATGACTGAAAATCACAACAGTAATAAAAATGACAGAAGGAGTCACAAGCCCTTTAAGGGGCTCTGCTTTATTTGCATTTTCTTATGTTGCTTGGAAAACTTAATGAAGTTTATCTTCTGTCATTAAGATAAACCAGCTCTGTGCCAGTGCTGTCAGAGATTCACTAATTAAAAGTCAGCCTCCAAGTGCTTAAAGCTTGTCTACACTTGAAAATTAATTCAGTTTGAGGTAGCATATACATTTATATTGCAGCAGCTATATTACCTAAATTAAGATATCTATTTTGTAAGAGGAGTTCCTTTGAACTTGGCTCAAATTGAAAGTGAGAGCAGTTGCTTCTTTGCCTTATCCTGAACCAAGAGATGTGCGCATAAGGAAGGATTCAGGGATACCTCTTTCTAGGTATCCCCGTGCACAGATAAGACTCGGGATGGCTGATCCACAGCACTTTCTTCTCTCAATGCTTCTCCCCGCCTTGTGCCACATCAGCTGAGGTAAAGCTGCAAGCAACAGATGATAGATACATGGCTACATGGATACAAACAGTTGTGCTGAGCTAAACTGATACAGATCATAGTTATCAAATTTGTATGGACCTGTAGTGCTTATGCAAGGCTGCTATTACAGCACAAAGCCTAAATGAGAGAACGTGAACCTGGACTAAAACTTTTCAAAAAAACCAAAAATATTTTCCCAATATTTTTATAAACAAGCAAGTTTGGAATAGAGAAAAAAGACTGTGAACATTTGGGATCACTTTTCTTTATGTGCATTGTAGGAATACAAKTATCAACCAACTACAGAAATTAATAGAAAATGAACACTATGTAATAGAAAAAAAATTCTATTACCATCAATGGTGTTTTTCCAATTAAATTCCAAAAGCCCGTAATATCCAAGCCGTTTTGAAATTTCAGAATACCTGAAGAGCACAAAACAAAGTTCTCAGTCTTCCTTCCCTTCATATCCTGCTCTCCCACATGCGTGTTTAAGACTGAATGTTTTTCTAATGCTTGTTAGTGGAATAGATCCAAACCAAGGACTAGAAAGGACATGGAGCAACGTAACATGCATGGCTTGACCCTCGTTSTCTAATCTGTATGATGTGCACAGGGTAGAAAGATGCTGCTTGAAAGGAAAGGCTGTCCCCACTCAAAGCAACATAAGTTGGGGAAAATAAATGGTATTTCAGATGCTCTTCTCCAGATTGCTTTGTGGAGCTCACAGAGCACAATGTAGCTCCAGGCTGGCCTTTAGGCTTTCGGCAACTCYGGACAGGAAAGCCAGTCAAACTGGGGGTTTTATTCAGGATCCTAAAYGAAGAATCGTTCATCACCTCTGTGAGGGAAATGATCACAGTTCTGCCCTCATCCATTCTAAGCAGAGGTATTGGAGAATGTTGAAGGAAAATGGCAAATGGAGAGCCATGTCTAGCAAAAAGTGTTCTTCATATGACAAGAAACAATTTGGCAGTCCTTGCAAGGGTGTCTGACCCTCCTGCTTCACCTGTGTGACTAGGTGAAAATAACATCATTTTCCCTCTTCTACACGGAAGGGAAAATTATATGCCCAGCATGAATGGAAAAGGACTTTCMTTGCTGTTAAATACACTTTTATCGTCATCTACTCTCTATATTTTAGCTGATTTCCTATTTGGCTGTCATCTGTATTTGGTGGGAGTCCTCCAGCATKTTTTGTTAGATGTCTGCAGTGGATTCCCCCTGAAGAACTGGCTGATGGTTYCAACAATGTCACGTTCCTACAACACAAATGGGAACCTCTGCTCTGGAGGGGACACTGGTAAAGCAAGAGCTGCCCTCCACTCAGTTATTAGGTTCTCCCAAATAAGAAATGGCCTCAAGTTGTTTCACAGGACATTTAGAATGATATTAGGAAAAATTTGTTCATTGAAAGGGTTGCGAAGCACTGGAACCAGGCCACCCAGGGCTGTCACCATCCTGGAGGTATTTAATAGCCATGTAGATGGAGCACTTAGGAATTGGTTTTGTGCTGAGCTTGGCAGTGCTGGGTTTATGGCTGGACACAATGATCTTAGAGGTATTTTCCAACCTAACTGATTCTGTAATTATGGTGCAATATTCCCAAAGACAGATTTTGAATGCTAATAAATAAAGCCCTAGAAATACCACAATAAGACAACTTTCAGGTATCCCATTGTTTTCTTTTGTTCTCCATTCATTTTCTTCTGTTTTTCTCATATAAGATGTTTATTATCCTGGATGGTCTTTAATGGACAGTGCCTGAGGTCACTGTGGCACTGGCACTGCTGGACTGCTGGACCCCCAGGAAAAGATACCATCCTTCTATGAAGCTAAGAAATCTCAGGTGATGGTTGTCCTTACTCAAAATACAGCCACAAATGTTTCCCATGTCGTGAAATTAATTGGTGGGGGAGGAACACCCAATACTGCTGCCCAGAGGAAAATATTCAGGACTCCTCCTACATATGCCAGTACACATACATGCACAGATGTTTGTGGATACATGTGTGAACACTCAAACGAAACAGGACCACACAGTTGCTTTCCAACATAACCTGAAGGATAATAGAGGATGCAATTGGCAGTGGTCATCCAGCTGGGATGAGGTATTCCTCCTGTTGGTATCCAACCGCTTGCTTGAAAATGAAATGCTTGGCAGTAGAAATGCGCCACAGCTGGAAAACACGAACGAGTCAAAGCAAATAAACAATCCCCAAATTAGGTTTAAATCAGAGAATAAAAATCAAACGTCATTTGAAAGCGTACTAAAATTGGCTGGTGTCTGAGAGCATTTAGTGGCTCAGCACTTCTCTGCTGCACTCCAGAAATTAAAGAGAGAAACAGAGAAACAGTCTTAGATGCAGCAATAAATAATGGACACTTTCAACACATCATTTGCATTTGAATTAACTAGGCTGGCTAAATTAATTCACCCATTATGAAASGAGAATTTTACTGTCTATATTTTCAGGCTCCCTACTGTGCTACGTTAAATGGGCATTGAGGCAGGGACTACTGGCTTCCTACAAATTGCTACTAAATTAGTTGCCTCCCAATTATTATCTAGTTCACACGATTTGGAATCCTAATGCTGATAAAAACAATTATCTCAGGGCCTTGTCTTTTCTCCCCTGTTTGTATTGTGAGGGTGAACAGCTATGGCAGCACCTTGATTTATATAGGCCTCACTCAGGCTTTTGTCTGAAATATTTTTCCAGGCCTCCCCCCCCCCAAAAGGGTTAAATCACATAACCGAGGTTATTTTCAATTCAATATAAATTTAAAAGTTTGTGAGGCTGTGATGATTTCTTTGCAACATTATTTGAATTGCTTCCCTGAGAAAATTTCAGATAACCTTAAAATAGTTGATGCAATATATGACAATAGGTTATATATAGGTTATTATATAGCTTAAAGCATCAAGAACTGGAGGAAGACACAAGCTTGGAGAATTATGGAATAATCAATATATTACATTGTTCTTAATAATGCATTAACATTGTGCTTGAAACTACAAACACAAGTTACATTTTCATGAACTACACCATCAGTATTTTCAAAACCATGCTCAAAAATGCTAAAAGCATTTGAAGAATGGGAAAAGAGAAATTGTCATCTCCCCTTTGCAAACAAACAGTGTCAGAGGAGGAAACCAGCTCATAATTCAAACCATGTCCAGGGAAGGGTCACATCCCTCTGCCCATGCCATGTCAGGAAAGATACACCACAGCAACCTCCAGGTCCACCTCAGGCTTCCCAAGGGACACGCTGTGGGTGAAGGGAGAGGATCTGAGCAGCAAGGCTTTGACAGGAGCACGGTTCACCAGCAAAACATATTTAAATTACTGACACTTCTGCTGGTGTCTGGAGAAAACTTGTTCTGGTTGGGGGACAGGAAAAAGCAAGTGATGGATGGGCACCTGGCAGCACTGCCCTTTGCTAGTGAAGCTTTTAACACCTTCTCTGGAGTCAGGGAGGAGAGAGCAGCCGGACCAAGTAGCTCAAGTCACGCAGCAGGTCAGGACAGGATGGATTTCGGCAGCATATCAATACTGTCCCAGGCCAACKGTGTTGCAAAGCAAAAGGTGTGCTCGTAGCTCACACTTTTCCAAGCTTTGTGTCCCACATCCTGGTCTGGTCTACCTCCTTCCCTTCCCCAGGGAAACAACGCATTCCAGCATCGCTATTTTTTTTTTCTCAATTTTTTCGTAATGGAGGAAAAATGATAGCAGTTCTTGCTGTGCCAGAGTATTACTCCATCATTCCATAGGGTTTCCTCACTCCACATTGGACCACAACAGCGGTGTAAGGAGAAGGAAGAAAACAGAAAGACAATAAATCAGTGCTACACTCCTTGCAATGGCACTATGATCCACTATCTGGAGAGCTCTGGCACCCRGAGCAAAGAGCTAGAAATACTTACACTCTTTCTTTAGATTGCCAYGATGAAACAAACGGAATGAATCAATGCCTACTAAAGGCACCCAAATATTTTCCACTCTCCTTCCTCACTGTCTATTGATTTTTTCCATGCAGAAAGCAGACCACATTGCAGTAGAAAACCACATTGTTACAGAGTCCAAAGGGACTGCCTCCTTCCCTGTCTGCTCACAACACTGAGAAGACGGGACCAGGCTTTGTGACAGTCTGTCCTTGCTGCCTGTGTCACCTCAATACCAAAGAGGATATTGTGTATACATTTTTTCCGCGTTAAATATAAGAGGCAAGATGTGTTGTCCTGTAAGTCACATCCTTCAAGATATAAATCCATTTACAGAATTGCTAAGGTTTCTTCCCTTGCTCTTAGTTCCAGAGAAGATTAAAGAATTTACATCTAAACAGAGTGGATTTGAAGACCGTAACAGGACGGGACTTTAAATATTGATTTTCTTATGAGYGGAATGTTACGGCACAAAGCATCCACTGCCTGCAGAGCAAGGTTAGGCGGACACCCTCTAGAGCAGCTAACGCCCTGGAACCTTACAGGATAACTTTTAACAGCATCCCCTAAACCAGGAGCGTAGGAATTATCTGCGTGAATACRCTTAAGCTACCTGAAATGATTGGCAAATGATTGACTCTTGCAAGGGCCATCTTTAAACCAAGAGCAAACTCTGCCTGCACTTGGGCGGAAAACGAACGGAGCAGATTGCCACTAAAGGGAGCATTGCCTTCCCAGCCGGAGGCTGAGGGTGATAAAAGGGGTGTTTAGACACATCATAGCTACAAGTCTGCATTTTTAAATTTTTGTGAGCTGGTACAAATCAAGGAGCCTTTAGGGAAATGTTCAATCACTGGGCAATTCAATATCAAAGATAAGAACAAATAAAAGYATCTCACAAATCACAATTATGAGGACAGGCTTCCTCCAAGATTCATTCTAATTTTCAAAGATTCAATATAGAGTATATATTAAATATTATTTATACATTCCTTGAGCCTTCTAATCGAGAAAAGAAATCCTGCATTTCCTAAGATAATGTGAATTAGGTGGTTTCCTTCCATATCAGAAGCATTTCAGAAAATTAATTCTGTATCTCTGAAAAGGTCATTTATTCAAGGATGAGTGACAGGTGCCATAAACTTACCTGTATGTCTGTTCAGCTCAAGTGAGCACAAAGCAGATCAATTCAGCGTGGTCAGGTATAATTACCTGCCAGAGCAGGATCCATCGCTTTGCGTTTGTTATGAACAATGCCACAGACACATGAAATTCAACAGCGATTTTCATTAGTGTGAGGTCATACACTGCTCTTCCTTCCCAAGTGCTTCCTTCTTCTGGAGTTTATAACATGATTATGACTATAATAATTTTATTAGTATTTATACTGTGATAGCAATTAACTTCCAGTTATGAATGACCAAATTATGAGGTCCAGCACTAGATTAGCAGGATTAAGTTTTGGCTGGAGGGGAAAAAGGYTGCGTGTTTCTAGGAGCTGGAAGTACTCACAGGTCTTTGGGGCCTTAGCTTCTCTTTCTTTCCATTGCCTCGAAATAATTTTTTAATTTTTATTGTAGGTRAACTGTTTCACCAGCGGTTATAAAAACCCTCAGCACTTACTGCTRCACTCTAGGTGTCATTTCAAGGACCTAAAAGTCACACCACAACAATTTATAGATGAATAAATTGATGGATGAATAAATCTTTACTTTTAAAGTAAGGTTTTGCTTGTCATTCTTTCATGAAACAAGTTAATAGAAAATGACATATATGTCCCAATAAACTCCGTGCTATGCTAGGAGCTCATCAACATTATTCTAGATTTGGGGTTTCTCCCCACTTTCTGGTATGATATAGTTTGGGAAATCCTGGATATTTTATCCCAGATGTTAATTAATCTCTTTGATAAAATGAAAACAACAAATGCTTGTAAATGGAATATGCATTCAATATAAAAGTCAGTTCGATATATATTTATGTTCCTATATGGTATTTATAAAACTCTGGGATAAAAGAGAAAAGTTATAGATTATAAAATGATTGATGGCAACCAGCCAAACACTTCAGCCAAATTAGGCTAATATTGTCACTATACACACAATAGTCAATCACAAAGTTAGGAAGGAACTGATCATTGCAGGAGAATTCAGAGCATCCCTGTACAGATGAATTGCCTTCTAGCCTTCAGCACAACTGTGTGGTTATACAGTGATGCTTATGTCAGTTTTATTTTCGTATGTGATGGCAAAAGTGTTCTGTTATAATAAAATGAAAATTAAATTATGATTTAATAAGAAGAAAACCAATTAGAAATAAAGGTAACTCACAAAGACAGAAATATTACACAACACAGTTAACAAATTAGGAAGGCTGACCTCGTTGGAATCATTGCTAAACCTCCCCAGCAGGCAAATTTGACTGCGTGCATCAGACTACAATTTCCCTGAAGCCCTTCCAGAGCATCAGAACTACTATGATTCCCAAGCAGTTCTCTAATCATGTAACTTGCCTGGGTGCTATTCAGCATAAGACCTGTTTAAAGAACAAAGGATATAATTGTACACAATGCAGAACGCCATTTGTCTTATTTTGTAAGGTTCCTGCCGAAGTCCTGGCTCTSGAGGTAGTGCAGTCAAAATCAATTCGCACCTCCATTCATCGTGCCTCGGGGATGAATGGATGCAGTCTGTGTGTCACATCCATAAGAGCTGCTTCCATTATTCTCCAATCCCCCCAAAACACGTATAATTCAATTGATTTTCTCCATGCTTCCGAGAAGGTTACAAAGGACAAAGCCTCGCAAAACGAAAGAGAGCGGCGCCCTCCTGGTAGAGCTCCAAAAGCAGGAGGAGTGGGGAGAAGCTTGAGTTAACAGAGGATGCTCATACACAGGGGTCTCTGGAGCCYGGGGGCTGGGAAGATCTGTCTTCCTAAAATCCTGGCAACTGCAATGCCAAAGGAACATGCTTTTAGTTTTGCAGTCTTTGCCCAGTTATGACAATGCTGACTTCCTTTACTTATGTGCTTTTATAATTTGACACAATGCATAGTGGACTTCCCCAGGAATCACTTTCTTATTTTGCTCACCATAAGGTGCTCCTAAAGTACAAGGAGCTCTTGAATGATCCCACGATGCTCCTATTTTTACCATCTTACTGGAAATAATGAACATYTTCTGTAGTCTAATTCTACCATCAGAACTAATGGGTTCACCAGAAAATATCAAGCTATGGGGAAAACACCACTTTTGATTATTTTTATTCTTCTATCAAGAGTACCCAAATGAAATGCTTCATTTTGAAGCCTGGACTTGGAAATGTTTTGTTTTGTTCTTTATTTAAAATTTAATACTACTGCTCTTTGGGAGATAAACCCCCAAACCAAAGGCAACTTGCTCTTCTAAATCATGTTTCACTTTAGATCTCAGCATTTACCACATATGGGACAAAACACCATCTTTGTTCTGATCTACATGACAGGCTGTCATCAGAATATGAATATATCCACATGGACCTAATCGACTCTATGTACAAGGACTACATGTTCCCAAAAATTCTGCTTATTCAGTCACAATATAAAAATAGAAAAGAAAGAGTCATCGCCTGCCTTTCACAGAATTTTATGTAAGCTCTTCTAAAATTTCTAACRCTTTTCAGATAAATAAAGCATTTCATACACAGAATGAGCAACAGGAGGCAGAAATATATTGACCTGGAAACGGACAGACTGAAAGAATTTCATCAGAACAACAGTATGGACTTCACGAACCATTTCTGTGATGGATTCTTTTAGCTCTTCAGTGCCAGGATCTATAAGGCTTAAGGAATTTCACCTGCAACATCTATAGGTAGATGAAAAGCTCAAAAAACTTTAGCTCACATAATTTTAGGTCTTATCACACCAGCTGAAGACAACAGTGGCCTCCAACCTTAGCTTCTTCCTTTAAAAGCAGCTTTATGCTGTGGCCAAAGTTTTTGTCTGGTAATCACCTATGGATTTAGTATTTCAAGCTTTGTGATCTAAGTTAGAAGCCATTATCTTCCTCAGTATGCAGTGCCGGGTTTCCTTCTGCCCTTCTGAAAGCATAATTCATGCAGGAACGAAATGCCTTAGCTCATCAGGCACATAGGCTGATATTCCTCTGACATTTAATTCTTGTCTCCCTGTTCTCCCTTTGTGAAATCAGCACCTTCACACTCTCACATTAAATTAGACCTGATAATCTCCTAGTCTGATAAGCGAAGAGAGCACAAATGCTSCAGGCTCAGGATGTCCCTCTCCTGCTGAGGAAAAGACCCAAAGAAGCATACGGAGGGTGCACTGGTGTTGGAAGCCAAAACTCAGCCTCTTCATTTTCCATATTTGTTTCAAAGCTTTTCCTAATCTATATTTCTGCAAATACTTTTTTCCAACAGGAACTCCAGCTTGGGGGCGTGTGTGAAAAGATGATATAACGTTTCACAGGTGTTAGCAAAATTATTTTACAGATGACATTGGTAAGAAACCAAATGTTTCTTTGATGTTTTGATGAGTTCCTATCTCCATATTTTTCCAGCAGTGATGGGACTCTCATTATTTCTGTATCATCCATCTGGATTTTAAAAACACTGAGTTAAACWCTTTATAACCTTTTAAAGAAAAAAAAGAAAAGGATAGCCTGAGCTCTCCTATGAAAGAGCTCTACTAACAAGTCAGAGGCACAGTCATCCAAACCATGGAGAGGGGAGGAGAGAGGTGTTACCACAGGGACCCTTCCTACAGACCTCCCAGAACAACCTGAGCTCTTCAGACAAACAACACGCAGTGAGACAAGGGCTAAGTTCACAACTACTTACATATTTGATATTGAGTCATAATTAGCTGCAATATATATACTTCACTTTAAACCAGCTATGAATAGATGAGTAAGTGCCAGGGACTGCCATCTGCTCCCTAAGCCATAATTAACTGCCTGATTACGAAATACATATATATTTATCTAATTAGTTTTAATAGCCCTGCTTTAGCTGGCACTGCTCCAAAAGTAAGGTGAAAAAGCGTGTCCTACTGCTTGATGGAGARAGGCTGGAGACGTGAACAGTTCTCKCAGGTGGCTCCTCCAGAGGCCAGCGTGGCTCCAGTGGGAGGTCGAGAAGGGTGAGAAGAGGCACCCCAAAACAGGGRGCTGCTGCCCACCAGAAGGTTTTACAGGACAACACCCGGGGCATTGCTAAGCCAGCTCCTCTCTGCCTGTGCCAGCGTGGGCCACGATGCAAAGCTTGTCTTGGGTCTCGTGGTGCTGCGGGTGGTGATCAGATGGTGAGAAACCAGGATGATGAGTGCACAGACAGGCATAGCTGTACCCCAGTATGAGGGGACACTAACCAAATACTGCTTCTTTGAACAATTAAAGATCACTGATTATTTGAGTCCATTTAATTCTACTGGCTACAAGGTCCAGAAAGACTTTCTATGCAGACTGGGATACTTTGCTAATTTATTCAGGAAAAAAAACCCTCTTAATATGTATTTTTTCCTAGTTCTCTCTGCAGTATAAMCAGTGTTCCATCCACTGTTAATTTCTGGGTGAGCAGCATTAAGGCTTTGCCACAGGACAGATTTTGTCATAAATTCCGCGTTTCGATTGCAACTGTGACACTTCCTGCAGCATAAATACATTTAGGGCCAGATTTTAAAAGTATTTCAGATGCCAAAGGGTACATTTGACATCGATTTCCAGGGAAGCCAGGAATCCAAATGCATCAAACCCCAGTTATTCAGCCCAGCCCCACTGAATCACTCTCTGTTTCCAAGGGCTGCAGACTAACTCAATTTTGACTTCAGATTAGGAAGCCCTATCATTATAGTAAGCATGGGACTTCCCACCACAATCCACCCATGGAAAGTCTCCACAGAAGCAATAGAAAAGAYGGTCTACAGCTTCTCCATCTCTTTTTACACATTTTGTGATTTTGCAGAACCTGTCAGGTTCTCTCCCGCACACCAACAGCTCACATTATTTACATCTCCTCTGGATGTCTGGTATCTCTCTACTTTAAAGYCTGTGCTTCCTTCCTGGAAGCAGTGAGATCCATCCATGAGTTAGGATATTAATGAGAAGCCCCCACAAGATGCACTGCCAGGGCTCAGGGCTCCRCTGCGCATACATTGAACCAGACCTTCAGTAACGGGGGTTTATTCCCACAGGGGAATACCCGTACACTGGGCCAAGCTGCTGCAGCAGCCTGCAGACTTTCCATAGCCTTCCCTTTCCACAGCTGGGATTCCTGCTCAGCTCTGCTTCCCCCCCATACATTACAGCTGCCTTTGCACCGCCACACTGACGCCATCGGACCCATCAACTGCTCCCGTGTCATTTATACGAGAGAAAAGTCCATCATCCCAGGCAATGATTTCACCAAATCCATCATCAAAGCCTGGTAAATGAAGTGTGACAGACTCATTCTCACTTAATGCCCGTGGTGGTGCCAGGTGACAGCAGTGATGCTGATGTGGCTGTCCCACAGCAGAGCAGGTACATTAGTTTAGTGACACATGCTCCTGTCTCTATTCCTCAGCTTTCTCCACCGCCCCCAAGGGATAACTAGCAGTGGATGGCATTTCTTCCAGACTGCAGGGCAAAAAAAAATATCCTCAGAAGTCCCTTTATTTCAGCAGGTGGGCTGATATCCCCCGGGCCCCAGAGAGCCGTGTCTTTGCACGTTGGTGAAGGCGGAAAAACGCTGTCTGCAGTTCCCTCGTGTTTCTGGGGAGCTGCAGGCCCCTTGCACGTCTGGATGAAGTATTATTGCTCTGGCACTGTGATTACAAGCTGCACAAAGCTGCTATATTGCAAGTGATGAGTGAGAGGAGGAGGAGATCACAGCTCTTTTTTGGAGGAGATGAAGGAATGTAATTTTTCAAATGGGACCAATAAACTGAGACATCTCCCCTTAGAGCCTGTTTCTTGAACACTGCTCACAGCCTCTCTCAGCCTCATAACAAGACAACAACTGATTGAATAAGAGAATACAAATTTCTGTTGTTCCAGTAAATAACCTGAAACAAGCTTAATTCTCACCTCTCCCACAGAACTCACCAGCAGTTGGCTAAGCAGGATAGTTTTATCCCACAAGATTAAGACATTAAGCAAGTTTAAAAAAAAAATCATTACAGAAAAYCCGCAGCATCACCCTGGGCCTGTGTCTCTGCTGAGAAACATGCAGAGCCCCTTTCCTTCAGCTGCAAGCATCCTGTTCCCCATTCTTATCGTTATTCATGAAATTAGAATCCCTTCCTGTAAGAACATTTCCTAAAGCAACTTTACTGCTCTATTGGAGCTTTGCTTCTGCCACTCCCTACACCTGACTCCTGATGGCCTCTCTCCAGAAAAGCCTTTCTGTATATCCCTCTGCAGGCAAGGGAACATCCTCTTTGTGGCTTTCTGGGAATGTCTTACACACTGGAACTCACAAGTGCWCTGTCAAATCAGGGCCTACCACTTATCTGTCCATATAACATCATTGGGCTCCTCAATTATAAGCAAACCCAGGCAGATATTTTATGCCATTTGTTGGAGAAATTTTTTATGTTCTGTGACAACAATCATTAACGTTTTACTAAAAATACATATATCTGTACACACACAAGTACATCAGTTATTAAAATCACCTTCTGTTTTCAGAAATGACTTTCTGGCCCTGTGATACCAGAGGTTACAATTTACAGGATCAAGGATACTGGGGTTTCACCCTGCACTTGGTATTAGAGAGGAACATTCAAGTGACAGGTCCACTCTTCACAGTCATCTTGAATAAAATGGAAGCAAATATCTCATGAGGGAACAGGAAGGACCCCCTGTTAATTTCCATTTTATCAGAGATTTCAATTATGCTGGCCACTGAAGCATGCAGGATTCACAGGCCTCTTGCTGCTGCCTCTACAAATGGGCAGAGCCAAAGCTGTGTTCCCGTGATCCCAACAGCCAAATGTATGTGTTCCTGTGATCCCAACAGCCAAATGTATGTGTTCCTGTGATCCCAAACGCCACAGCTGTGTGTTCCTGTGATCCCAACAGCCAAAGCTGTGTGTTCCCGTGATCCCAACAGCCAAAGCTGTGTGTTCCCGTGATCCCAACAGACAAAGTTGTGTGTTCCCGTGATCCCAACAGCCAAAGCTGTGTTTTCCCGTGATCCCAACAGCCAAAGCTGTGTGTTCCCGTGATCCCAACAGCCACAGTTGCGTGTTCCCGTGATCCCAGCAGCCAAAGCTGTGTGTTCCCATGATCCCAACAGCTGGGCTTTCGCAGGTGTGCAAAATGCTCGGGCTCCCTCTGCATGCCCTGGCATTGAGTTGCTTTGCTTTCTCCGCCAGAGTGCATGGAGGCGTCTCCTTTCCACTACTCATTTGTGACCTGCGAACAACCATCTGCCCTACAAAGCCACATTACCGCAAGAAAGGCCAGAAATTCCTCRGATCAACATTAAGCATTTCTATTTGCCTCTTTTGAAACAGATSTGAGCATACATTTCCTTAGGGAGAAAACCCAACCCTCCTCTACACACACCTCAAATACCCAAATAAATGACTTCCTCCCCCAATGAGGTTTTTTACTGAAAATAATCTCTAAGTTTCATTTCCACATTCTAAGTTTCATTTTCACTTCTCTAAATGGAAAAGACCAGAGAGGGTAGAAGCACTGACACTTGCATAACCAGAGTAACACCAAGCTAACAATACATTAATTAGAACAATCTCTGAGATTTGCCATGCTCAGAAGGAGCTCACTGTGATGGCAAGAACAGACACCATTTCCTCCCTTGCTTGCTGAAARACCTCTGCATCAAGCAAATGCCATCCAACACCCCCACTCCTGGGGTGATTTTCAATCTGCTTTTTGTCACCTCCTTAACCCAGAACCTGGCTTCTTGACAGTGGGCAASGAGAGCCTAAGTGCTCTCAGAGAGCTCTTCTAGCAAGGGTCTTTCCTTAGTCAAAAATCTGATGACAGCGTGATGCCTTTACCTGTCGACATCCCTGACACCAACCACTTTTCTCACTGATCGAGCACTTCTCTGGCAAGACTTAACCARGGGCCAAGCAGCTCTGATCTGTGTACTGCACTGCAATAAGGCTTAGTAAAAAGCAGGAGACGTTGGATAAGTTTGGTGCAATATTTTATCCCTCAAACCTATTAATGAGCCACAGTTAAAGCTGAGACACTYCCTGGAGCAAAACTGATGAACCAAGGCAGGTTCAGTTGCTTGAAGCTGTGTGGACAYGAGAGCATCACACAATGTGCTACAGACAGCAGATTCTTGCTGGGAAGCTGTGGTTATTCCTAAAACTCGGGGGTAAAGACTGAAACTGGGAATGACAGATGAAAATTAATTGTCCTTCCTCCACAGTCACAAACAGCTCTCGCTTGCACAAGGGAAAGACAGGGTGAGTACAGCAGCCCCAGTGCTGCTAAAGCTCAGCACCACAGGAATTCCTTTTAGACYCTTTGAAAGTGGCTCAAGGCTCAGCAGGAGGAAGGGGAAAGTGTATTTGATGGCTGGGGCAGAGAGGCTGGTGGGAAGCCACATGTCCTACTGCTGAGCAATTCCATCAGTGCTGCCACGGCAATAAAATTGGTAGCACAGCAGCAAGAATTAGCCGAGATTTGTGTCCGTAGCAAGTGAAAAGCTTTGCCTGAAGAAGAAGATTGGGTCCAATGTAAAGGGAGACCCTGTTTTGTACAATTGCARCTCTTAGCTTTTCTCCCCTCTTCARTTGGCCTCCCTCTGTGCTGCTCTGAGCACATGCCTCCRTGCTTGGCTATTATTAATCCTGTAAGGCTGTTAGGAACCCATTCACACAAGAAATGGTGAAAGCACATCATCATCCTCATCTAAATTTAGGAACCTGAGGCAAAACCAAACCAAAACCCAAATACACATATCCAAGTCAGAGTGCTGGGGAAAAAAAAAATCCAGCCACACCTACAGGGCAAAGTTCTCACTGTAACCAGATCCACACATATCAAATTAAGAGCTATTTTACTGGAAAGTTTAGATTTTATATTTTCATCATCCCACAAAAGAAGAGGAAAAAAGCAGACTGTGGAGCCTCAGCACTGAGTGAGTGACAGCCTGGGAGAAGTCACCTTCTCTCACAAGGCCAGTTACCCTCTTTCTCCAAAGAGAGGGAAATGTTTGACATCTTTGGAAGGACAGATCATGCTGCAGATATGACCTTCCTATTCACAGCAGAAAGCAGGCCAAGACAGACATATATACCTTTGGTCCCCTGAGGTTTTCCTGCATAATAATGGAAATGAAGGGTTTTAACTCAAACAGTATTCTTTCAAGGTTTCATCTGCGGACAGCCAAAGGACTTTACTCATTCAGTCAAAAAGCACCATTCACCCAGGCTAGTTTGTACATTGAGCTTCTATAAAATTACACACACTCCTTTCAGAAATAAAGTTATTTCAGCTATCCACCCAAAAAATACGATATCAGCTCTCAAACAASCTCTATTTGATATTTACGCTTGAACCACTGCAACTTGGCTGATTCTAAATCCTGGTTTAATGAAAACTGCTAGGAACTCCCAAGATACAGCTGACAAAGTGATGAGCTAYACTTCCCTCCACAACAGCAACAAAGAATTTTGCCAAGCTGGGAACATCAAGGGAGGGCTTTTAATATGAGTATTTGAACAGCATTAAAGGCCAAGGTCTTTCTCAAACCCCTTCAAGTCAGGAGGTACAGGATTCATACCCTTCCTGCTCAAAGAGGGGGTGTGTGTGTCACATGGGCAGGTTGTATATTTTAAAAACCAGGGTCCCTTTTGTTCTTAGATAATGAAATTTGTTTCTTTAGACTAGTTATTATTAAAACAAGTTCTCCATAGAATTTGAACGGGGCTGGAGACAATTTCAGGAAAAGCACAGCGTTCATGTTGGGTGCAGAAAGGGCACAGGGTGTAAAGCAGCCTTCTGCACTACATTATCTCCTCATCACATCTATAAACCAAGGGACTGTATTTTAGAAAAGAATTGTTTGAGAAAGGGTTACACCTCAGGAAACTCAGCTGTGTTACTCACAAAGTTCCGGGTAGTTGTTTTGTTTTTTTTTTCCCAGAGTGGATTTTTTTGCAGGGATCCTGCTGTTTTGCACAAAAAAAGGTCACATTAGGAAAAACATACAAAAATCTCCTAACAATACCAAGCATTTAGTCTTTTACTGTTTCAAAGGAGAGAGATTTCTTGTTCCTGCTGATCAGTTGGCCTCCCTATGCCAAAACTCAGCTGACCCCAGTTCATGGCTATGTAGGAATGCTGGCGAGCACTGCTGTAAGGGCAGCCACAGGTATTGACACACTACAGGGCAGCKTTGGGGCTTCATTGTCCTTCCCAGCACAGATAACCTGCTGCTCTCCAGATCTAGTGGGAAGTGTCCCAGTCACATGGGTTTCCCCCCTGAAAAATTGCACTCGGCAGAACTAACCTCTGGGAAATAATTGTGGAATTTATTTTACTGTAGAGTCACTTTAATCTTAACATCAAAACAACCTGATAGAGTAAAAGAGCTACAATAAATTGAAAACACTGCGAGTTTTGCCTTTGCAAAACCTCTTCATTTTCATCTTTCCTTGCCTTCCTTCAGGGCAAAAGAGAAGGTCAACATCTATGAATTTCTTCAAGGAGAGAAAGTCTTTTTGTCAGCCCTCTCTTAATGCAATCACACTGCCAAAGCTACAGGTTAAATGAGCTCAGTGACCTCTCTAATCACGAGGTATAACTTACAGAAGACATGACTATTCCTCACTGCATCCATAAATGCAGAACCTCATTCCTCTCTGCCACCAAGACGAGTGCTGTTTTGTGTCTCTTCTTGGCCATGAAGCAGCTACATTCTCTGAAGAGGCAGCAGCCAGTATTCCTCCCAAACCCTGTGTGAAGGTGGAGGCACTGTCCCTTTGGGTCTGGAGAGGTATAACCCCAAAATGCCTCTCACCAGCCTGCACCAGCTCTGCCACTGCAGCCCAAAATTCCCAGCTTGGTCCTAAGAACTTGTCCAAAGTGACCACACAAGCCACGTTCTCACAGTACAAAAATGCTTCCTATGATAAATGTAAAAAGTTGCAGGGTCAGAAGCACAAACCAGGTAAGACTCGAACATGATGCAGCCTCCAGTCCAGAAAGCCCTGGCTTGCCAGGAGCATGGAGAGCGCACACCAGTACACCTTGCTTCTCCCACCACTTCTGAGCACAGCATTAAGTGTGGAAGAAAGGTGGAAAAAAGAAAAAAAGGGTGGGGAAAAACAGTTATTTTCGGAAGCACAGCTTTCATTTCGCCTATGGTCATCCAGCAGCACACGCTGTTCACTGGGAACAGCTTTGGCAGGAGACAGCTGAGCCAGCTCCTAAACACTGCCTTTAATTTCTAAAGTGGCTCTCATGAGCCAGGACAGCTGTACAGTTAATTCTTCTACATAAACCATTCCCATGTCCATGCACACGATGCTGCCCTGTGGCTGGAGGCGGGTAGCTGCCTGTGATTTACTGCCGTCCTCAGAGTGCAAAGGCTGGTGCAGGCAAACAGAGCACCCAGCACATCCAGTGGAGTCAAGGGACACTGGGCCCAGCCTGCAAACAGCTCCCAAACACCCCAAGGCAGGACTGCTTGAAACTGCAGTTGTGGAGGATGGTATCTTAAACTGCTTCCCAAAGGAATGCCCCCTCTCAGCGCTGAAATCCAGCATACAGCATCTTTGGGCTTCATCCAGATGAGTCCAGCCAGGCTATGTATTACTGTCCATGTGCTCACAGCTGGATTGAATCCTTATCCATGAAAGACATTTTTGGGTCCTCTCTGGCCTTTGAGAAAGGACCATCTCAGAGTCAGAGAGTGCTGGCAGAGGCAGGCACATCTTTCTGCTCTTTGGCTCACAGCAAGGCAGATCAAGGGACTCAAAACCTCAGACAGAGGTTTTGTAGTCTGTGGCTGGCAGAACTGGAGTCAAAAGCAGCCTTTCAACTTGTCCAATTAGATCTCCCTGTGATGCTATCAAGCATTATGGCTCCTGAAGAAAGAATGGAGGTATGGTGACATGCACAGAGCCGATATGTTCGTTTTCACATAGAAATGGCAAAGACAAGACAGATCTCTTAATTCCCATTCTTTTAAACCATTCTGAAGACCAGAATAAAGCCCTACCCTTCTTTTAAAGGACAAACACATCACCTCCACAATTTCTTGCTGCAAGCTGCAGCCCTCTGGTGATGCACACCTTGCCTGGGAATTGCCTCACCAGGGTGGATGTCCTGTTGTGGATTCTTTTATCAGCACATCAACACCACCCACAAACAATCCCCCTTTAAACAGTCCTAAGGTTACCAAAGCAAAGTCTACAAAAGAAATGCAACAGCAGAATCATGATTGGCCCAGATGGGTTTAACTTACTTAAATGCAATAGTCTAATTTTATCACTCCCAGGTGAATACACCCCAGTAAGGACATGCCACCCCCTCCATCCTCTGCCCCAGCTCTCCCGCTCTCCCCCACCAGGTGCGGCAGGATTAGGAAATACCACACAGCTCCCACCCTCCCCATGTCCCCAGCCACTGTGGTGCTGTCCCTCTGGACCATCCCATGTTTTCAGGTTCTGTGTTCACCCTCAGCCTGCTTCCCCTCCTCACCCAGCAACAGGAAAGCAAATCCCTCCTGCCATTAGTTTATTACGCAGACAGAGGGTGCTCTCTCGTCCTTATCTTGATCTTTGGAGATGCATTTGTCTGCCATCTCCAAAGAGCTCTCCAAAGAGCAGAGACATCTCCAAAGAGCTTAGCCCGAGGCAGATTTTGGGCATGGAAAATGCCAGGTCCGACATGGAGAGCCACAAAGAGCCGTGAAGTCCAGGGCAGAGACAGGTAACTCCCACATAAGTCAGGCAATATCAAGCTTAGCTACTTCCTACATGAAATAACAAATATTGGAAGGAAGTGTGCTTGTTTGACCAAATGTTGTCATTTTGCAGCAGATTTAAGAGCACCAAATTGAATTTGAAAATGCTATTATGAGAAAGGTTAAAAAAATAAATAAATTAGAGTAGCTATAGCCTTAGGGGCTATTTTAATTTTCCCTGGGCCAGCTTGCTCACTCCTCAGAGTCAATGTTGATCAAAAGAATAATTTATAAGCTTTAATGAGAATATTGATTTTTAAGGTTCCTTCTACTCATGTGAGCAGGGAGGTGGGGGATGGGAGAAGGAACCCTGCAGGCTGTGGCCAGAGCCTTGTTGGAGGCTGCAAACCTTCTTGGGACACAGACAGCCCGTGCTGGGACGGGGAAGGTGAACGATGCAGCACAGACCCTGCTCCCAGCAAGGACACACATCAGTGTTTCCAAACAACTCACCGTCTAATTTGTACTTACGCAAAAGAGCCGTCCCATAACACAAATCACGGAGCAATTAGCATGCAACACTTCAGCACGACTCTCCGTTGCTTGTTGCTGAACTATCTTCAATGCCAYTAATGAGAGCTAATTAAATCAATCAAGTCGCCGCCGCACTCCAACACGACGGCAGCTACCGAAGCGCTATCAGATCGGGCGCGCTTTCCCGGGCACTGAGAGTACCAAGAGGCACATTCATCACGCTGTCCTTCCAGCATACATCTGTTCTCGCTGCTGCCTGTTTCATTTATCATATGGTGGCACCGTCCCTACCCCCCCACTGCATCTAGGTGTCAATTAATTCTTCCCCGTGCGGCTCAARCGCATCGCACGGAATAATCTCCCTCTTAATATCCACCCACAAGCTGTCCTTCCCCGGGAGCGGCGACGCTCCGCCACGGCCCCCGAATCACGCGCCTGCGACCGGAACCCCTCTGCTCCTGTGCTGCGAGTTATTAAACGCCCAAACCACCTCCACACGCTCGGGGTGTTCTCAGGAGAAGCAGTGGAGGTTTGGGCTCCTTTCYGCCTCTCCTCCCCCAGGCTCGACAGGATATTTGCAAGGCAATTCACCGAAACAAACTTTTCTGAGAAGAGTTTCCAGGAAAACCCCTCGAGTGGATAATTGCTGCGGACCTTCAAAATGCTTTTTGTAATTGATGAACATTCGAGTAACAGATTTATCTCGACGTTTGCAGCACCAGGCAATGGCATTTCAGCTACACCAGCAGCCCATGTGCCTCCCGCTCTGCTACCATGAGCGTGCAGGGAAGGAGAGTCTTTCTCTAAACAGGAGCATCGTCTCTCATTATAATATAACATTTGGTCTCTATTTATGTTTCTGCTGTGTCTGGCTAACTCTCCTTTTTATTTACAAATCTGCTATATTAATGTGCTTTAATTTCAACACTGGTTGTTTATTTTAGAGATGAATCAGTTGGCAAAGGGAATAAAACCCACCCTAACAGAAAGCGGCACTGGCTCCAACATCATATATACATTTGTCCTTAATCAATAGCGGACTGAGAGGGTTTTTTTACTTCACAGACATATCTCGTGGCATTTTTAATGTTTTAATTATAAAAACACTGACTTGYAGGTCAGACAGGGAGCAGGTAACTAACGCAGTGTTAATTTCTTGCCAGCCCTTGGCCATGGAAGTGCATTCCCTGCCCTGTCACCATGGAGAGGAGAGATGGGGTGAAGTCCCTGCACACGTCCCAGACAGAATGACCTGGGGAAAATGCATGCACAGAAGCAGAGCCCCTGGGAAGAGCCACACGGAGAATCCAGGTGGAATCCCACTCCGAAACAAAAACAGTTACAAAAAGAACACCTCATTAGAGGTAGCAGCAGTGAGTCACAAGCCAGAAATTTCAGCAAGGGGTGTAAATGCCCAGATGAATTTGCAGGTGGCTTTATTCTGGCTCCGCATCCACACAAGGAGTAATGGGCATATAAATAACCCTTGTGGCTTGATTCCTCCAAACCTGGTGCTCTGGGAAGAAAAGCAGAGTAATGCCCCAAATAAACTGCCTTACACTGGCATGAGACAGACTCAGGCTAAACAGGGGATCAGTTCTTATCCTTTTGTCCAAAAGGCTGTCAGAACCTCAACTGAWCACAGCCAAAGACACACCAGGAATAACAATTTGGGTCATTATTATTAATTATTATAGCTGTGTGTAAGCTCCCAGCAGAGATGAATGCCTGGGGATCCCTTTTCACCCATCATCCAGCTGTAGAAGGACCCATGAGATGAAATCAAGGCTTTCTGTGGCAGAAGAGATGACAGCATATCATTAGGCATCACCAGAGAGGAAAGCAAGCAGCGTTTTCAGTCTCTGTGACCTCTCTGGGTACAAAGAATGCGAGGATTTTTTTTTCTTTCCTTCCTCCACACCCGATTTCTTCTACCACTGAGCACAGAAAGCTAAAGGTGCTGCAGAAGAGACAAGCAGAGCACATCCCTGCTTTAGCATTGCTACTCACAGAGCAGCAGGCAAGCCTGCCCCAGGCAAACATTCAGGAGAGCTGACCATGAAGTAGAAAAGTCTCCAAGAAATGGAAGAAGCTCCAATACATTTGCAATATTTGGTTATTCTGGTTTTTGCATGTTGTTGACAGTCTGCTCCCAGTGTCTGAAAAAATTACTCCTTTTTCTATCRTGAGAGTCGTATGGGGAACAAAGTCTCACTCCTTGTGGTGAAGATCACAGAGATGTGACATCCAAAAACCAAGTTCCACATAGTGCTACATGTCACAAAGAAACTTCACTCCTGATCCCACTGCATTATTTTGCTCGTCACACCCTAATACATCCCTGCACCTCTGTGTTCTGCTGCAGCAATTTTAAGGCCATGGCAGACTTGTTCATCAAACGAATACATTTGACTACACAGGTCTCTCCAGCTTCAGAGAGGATCAATGAAACTCTTTCCTTAGAGGAAGGAGTTTGATGAAATTCTTAGTTTAATCCCACTAATGTCATTTAGTTGAGTAAATTTATGTGACTAAAAGGATTCTGTCAGTTGAAGGCATTTCATCAGACGCATACACAGAATTCTAGTGACAAAGTGATTTTTTGTCAACAAAATAGTGCCTGGCACACATACAGAAGTTTGTTTAGCAGCGAGCGAGTACACAGTAAAGGCAGGAATCAGATCATGAAGATTATGCTGTTATAAAGAGACAAGGAGGAGAGAGAAATTATCTGTTTGGTGCCAGACTGTGGGAAGTAGTTTACATGAAAGGAGAAGGAGTTTACAGGGCAGCATCGGCTTCCGATGGGCCTTTACCGTTGGCATGACTCAAATCAGGGACACAAAGCCGCGGTCACATTGCACGGGGGTTTCGCTTCCTACTCTGCTTTTGATCCTGCCGTCGCTAGATCTGTTTCATGTGCTAATTGCAAACTCCTCTGGTCTTCATCCAACATTTCTTCTGTTTATTGGTGTGTCTGGCATCAGAAACACGCGAATAAGGCGATGGAATTCTTTTGCCTTTTGCGTAGCCTCATGCCTTCGTCTAGTCTGCTTTGGAAAAGCACCAGCAGTTGAACCTTAGCCCCAAGTCTGAAAACCTGAGGATATTCCAAGCAGTCATAGAATCATAGAATGGTTGGATTGGAAGGGACCTTTAAAGGCCAGCTAGTCCAACCCCCTTCCAATAAGCAAGGACACCTTCCACTACACTAGTTCAGGTTGCTCAGAGCCTCGTTCAGCCCGGCCTTGAATGTTTCCAGGGATGTGGCATCTAACAGAAAAGAGGCTGAAGGTCTSTTGCCAGGGGCAGGTTGGATAGGGCAGGGAGCTGCGTGTTGTATCAAGGAATTCAGAAGTACAGAGAAAAGAAGAAAAAGCAGAGGACACAGGTGCTCAGTTCTAATGAAGCGGAGCTGCAAGAGGCAACACACRGGAGCAAGCAAAGGAGTTTCCTACAGCGAAAATGAAGTGCACACCAATAAAAACACACAAAAGGAGCAGTGAAGCTAACAGCAGAGAACAGAGCCATTAAACAACACCTGTCCTCAGAGATGCTGGCAGGCAGGGGAAGGAGGAAATCTCAGAGCAGCTTTATTTATTTGGTGGAAGTGCTTTTGATTTCCCAGCCATGCACGAGCCCCAGCAGGAACCCCCAGCTGGGGAGAGGCCGTGCAGTGCATGCCAGTGTTTGCACACCCGCATTAGGGGGAAGCAGCTTCTCCTGAGCCTTCGGGGTGCTACAGAAACATTTTCCTTTCCTGCTCCTGGAGGTCAACAGAACAGCAAGGCAAAGGGCTCCAGAGTGCTGTGGTCAAGAAAACACCTCTCAGTAGATCTGAAAACCTTATTTGTGAAATGAAAGGACTTAGGAGCTGAGTTTTGCTTGCCCTCCTGCTGGGGCTCGCTGTGCCCCCCAGCACTTGCCATTTCCTTCTATGCCCCACAGCAGTTGTCAGTCACGGACCCACCTCTTCCAGCACTCCCTCTCTTCAAGTTACYGTGTGAAGTTCTTCACTGCTACAGGAATTTTGAACCCTTTGAGCTGTGCTTGGGAGTTAACAAGGGGAGCTGAACTCTTCCAGTAGGAGGAGCTTAACCAAAAAGCCCCGGTTTTCACATCTGGCAAGCAGGGTTTATACCTGGGTAATTATGGTCCAGGAGAGAAATTAAATTAATCGCATCCTTCTCCCTCCATGGCAGCACTTCAGCTGAAGATGTAATGAAGAAAAATCCCACAAACTAGCCACTGGCAACCAGAATCATTTGTCTGCTATCGATCTAGAGTGTGATTTAATGAGGTGGAAAAGCAGGTACAGGTCCCTCTCTAGGTTAGTGAAGCCATTGCTGATATCTCAGCTCACCCTTATGGGCTCTGCTGGCCCTATCCTGCTTCCATGCCACCCTTGTGCATCTCCAGCTCAAGCCCTGCACGTGCATTTCACCTCCAGGTGCCCTGGGAGGGTGGTTACTCCCTGAGAGCCAGCACTACCCACGAGAGAGGAATGTCTCCCTATGAGAAGGGGAGATTGTTCAGTTCTGTGCTCAGCTGYTGAACCTGAGAGCCTGCAGGCTGAATCTCAGTCTGCCACAAAATGGGAAGAGATTCATCAGGCAGTTTTTGCAGACTCTCACACCCAAATATTTGTTTTGGAAACGGGTTTGCTCTCGCTCGCTTGCTGACATTTGCATCTCTACACCAATAATTGAAAGCTGCAGCCTCACCACAAAATACCTTGAAATTTATGACTATTGTCATCAACAGGAACTGCAAAATTAAAACCCAAGACCTTCCCTCCCATCAGTTTTTCCGTCCACAAGCCCAGCTCTGCCTAAATCATGCAAAAGCCATAAAAAGGAGCCGCACGCACCAACCCATAAATCCCAGCTGTCCTGTCTCCCCAGCTTAACGCCAAGTGATAAAGATGCCCCAGAGTTTATGTGGCTGCCACTGCTCCCCCCTTCCCCTTTGTTGATTGTATACATAAATAAAACTACAATGATCTCATTTGAGTCCCTTAACCAGGAAGAGCAGGAGCTGGGAGCCCCAGCCAGCCTAGCTGGAGTGGCTCGCAGTGATGTTTGATTGAAGCCGACTATTAGCGGATACAATTAAGATGCCGTTTCAGTTTAAAGATGAATTGGCCATGCAGCGACAAATTGTGAATGCTTATTGCTGCCACGCTGAGGCAGGTAATCAGGGAATGAAGTTGTAATTGTGGCACCTCTTGTTTTGCTCCTGCTGGAGCACAGAACGCGAGATTCAATTTAACAAACAATTTGCCACGCGGCTCATCCCTGCTGGGTGGGAAAGCAAGGCTTGCTGGCGAGGCTTCCTGTGAGTTCTGCTCCTTTTTAAACCTGTTATAAGCAGAACTGGCACTTGCTTTAACCTTTGCACCGAAGCAGAAAGGAAGAGCAGAAGCCCAGGAGCACTGCTGATGGTGTGTTTGAGAGTGTATCTTGGGCTTCATCCAGAGATGATAAAAAAAGAAACCCCATATCGGGGAAAGTACCATTCTTTTGATGCTTTTTGGGTCTTTCTGAGCTTCTCTGGAGAAACCAGCATGCAGCTGGGCCAGCATGTTGGAGCAGCAAAAGCCAACGTGGGCAAGTGGGGAGAGATTTATATACCCCGAGAGTTGCTCTGCTGCTGCAGGAAATTCAAGTTACAGCCCCTGGATGATCTTTAAGCCAATTATCCCCTTTTTTCCCCCCAGGGGAGGGAAGGACTAATTGAAGCAGCAGCTCCTCAGCAGCTGGCTTTCATCCTGCTGCAAGCGAGGGATTGTGGAGATGCTCTGCAGGGCTCAAGAGTTTGGCATTTAAAGGACTCCCAAAAAGAGCTTAGACCAGAAATCTCCTGGACCAGACTCACAGAGCAGAGTTTTCCTGGCTTCATTTACCTCTCTCTGGGATCCATCCTTGCATACAACCACTGTCTCCAAGTTTCTAGTTCAAACTTGGCTTCTCCAACAAGGCCAATTCCATGGAGGAGTTACAGCCAGCCCTTACTAACCCTTCCTGCTTCACTGTCATTAGTGATTCATAATCAAGCAAGTAACTTATTCAAACCCCCAAATCTCAGGGATTTTATTATGTTTCTTTAAGGCTAAACATGCATTTACATGTTTTGGAATCTCAGAGCCAACCAGGACCAGCTGCTCTTGTTACTTTAGGATGCAGATATTGGCACCACGTTTTTTGTCAAAGGGATGACAAAGAAAATTGTTCTCTAATTGCCAGTCTGACCTAGAAAATGAGACATCAGCTGTCACAGGGAGATCCCTCTGTTTATCAGTTTGTAAGTGGCTCAGTTTCTCGTCCTCACAAACATACAGGAATCATAGAAATCAGAGGGCACAGGGGACTGTTCAGTGGTTGGTAACTGCAGAGGCTCTGACAGAAACCTTACAGAAAAGAGGAAAAAAAAAAAAAAGACAGAGCATCTTCTGTTTTTTTCCTAAGCACTGCTGGTCATGGTCTGCAGAGAAGACATTTTCTCGCCTACAAGCACTATATAGGAGCCAGCATCAGCTGGATCCTGCTCTTCACTCCTTATCAGCCTTCCAGAATCCCTGAGGCAGTCAACAGCACAATTTGATGGTACTTCAGGCAGGTGCAAATCAAAGGAATGAAAAACTCACATAATTAAGGTTTAGTATTTGGACAGAGGCAAGAGCTGTGTGCTCTGACAAAGCAGGGAGCAGAGAAGCACAAATGTTCTGCAATTTGTATGTCAGCAGTGCTGGGTACTTGGGGGAGGATGATGGTGATTTTCTTTTAAGGGAATGATCTGTACTTTGGGAATGCTCCTCTCCAGCCTGGCCTTATTGCAGAGCTCTCCTTTGCCCAAACGTCTTGCAAGAGACCAATCACTGCCCAAGATGTGGTATCCATTACAGGGCAACCATTCTGAGGCAAGATGATGCCTTCTTATCAACTCTTATTAAATAGCCACCATTGCACTACAAGGTTTGCCCTGTTGTTACAAAAAACCAAGACTAAACTTACTCTTAAGGATCTGTCTCGCCTCTCCCAGCTGATAATTAACACATTTGACTCTTTCAGAAAAAATATCCAGAGGTTTCCATTTAAAGGAGCAGAGAATGAACAGGCAGGGTTTGGAGCCATCCCAGTGCATATATTGAGTGTAAAGGTTTTGGGCTGGCCAAAGGAGTGTTTCAGGTGTGAAGGCTGCACCTCGAGGTGGCCCCACAGCTCAAGCACCAAGCACAAAGGGTACTGCAGGAAAGGTTTCTGGACCTGTTTAGCAGCTGGACAAGGAAAGGAATAGTAGGTGCTTGGTTTGTAACCCCTGCCTGCCCCTTGGCAGCAGGACCTGCTCCCCGGGCAAAGCTTGGGAGCTGTGAGGAAAAGAAAGGGGACAGACATGCCAATTCATGATGTCTGCTTCAGGCTGCCCCAGGCACCTAATGCAGGTGCAGATTACAAGAAAAAGAGAGGCTCCTGTGTCCCCAAAGGCACCCCTCTTTGATACCCCGAGCTGGCTAGAGAAAGACACTGCTAATATCCTTCCTTCCTGACACAGGCGGGTCATGTTGAGCGCTCTGCTGTACAGCCGGGCAGGGAAATCAGGCACAGCAAGGTCGAACGCCTCACCTTGCAAATGCTTGCATGAATACTTAATCTCTCTCCTGTGGGCAGTCTCACCAGCTTCAATACAGCTGCAGATATTTAATCAAGAAGAGAAAAACCTCTCTAACCCACTGTCTGCCTCCAAGGGGCCGCAGGGGTGAGAGAGAGAGAGAGAGCACAATCCCCCACCTGAGCCATCCCCTGTCTGCAGCACAGCTTCAGCGCCAACCCGACATCACCACCACAACGTTTTTAGTTATACAAAGCCCTGGCAGAGCTGAGTCTTTCTGCTTTTAACACACAGAAGGTTACAATCACATCTCCTGGCAAACCACTCCTATTATCCCAAGCCCCAGACACAGCAGTTAATGTTCTCCAATCCAATAAACCATCAACTCTACCACCAAAAAGGGAAAAAAAAAAAACCTCAAAACAACCTCACACAATAAAAAGCACAAAGCCCCTTACCGCTTTAGGCTTGCTCCCTGCAATAAAGGTGACTTTCCAGGCTCTGCAGAGATGCCATACTTCTCCCACCCAGGGAAAAACTCACAGACACCCCAACCCACCACCTGAGGCCACTGCAGATTGGGCAGCCCTGAGTCCATCCCCACCTCCAGCTCCCCCAACCCTTGGAAAGCTGCTGAGTGATTTGGGAACCCCTCCTCTTCTTCCTCCTCCTCTTCTTCTTCCTCCTCCTCATCATCAGTGAGTGGGAGCAGACACTCACTGAAGCCCTGAGAGGCACCACCCCAAGCCAGCCATTGTTTCTGAGAACAGCAGGTGACCTCTGCAAGGACATCCACCTGTGCTGCCCCTTCAAGACACGGAGGGGCCCCCAGGGCTGAGCTCCCAAAGGGCCGTTGRGGATCACTAAAAACGGAATTTGTGCCCCAGTGAGAGCTGAGGAAAAGCTCTTCCCAAGACAAGGTGCTGGAGTTCCTCATGTCGTGGAAACAGAAGCCCTGCTGAATCATAATCCACGGGTTTTATCTTCTTGGGGCAGGAGACAAAGTTATAGAGAAGATGTTGTCTACAGACRTCTCTATTTGGAAACAAATGCATATGCTACTGCACTAAATTGTCTGAGCTAAAGGAGATGGAAATTAGATCATTTAGAAGCAGAGAGCTCTCCCGTATTGTTTCAGCAGAATCATCTCTTTTACATAGCCAGGCAAGGGGCTCATTTTGAGGGAACACAAACACATCTTTTACGATTATGGCCATTCAAAGCTGTTTCTTGCACTCTTAATTGTCGCACATGAAGGATCAATGGCGTTCTCAGATGATGATTTAATTAAAAACTCCTCCTTTCTTCAAGTTGAGATCTGCAAAACCTCTCCGAATGGCTGATGGATGATTTGCTATTACCTTGCCTGCTTTCTTTTTAATAAATTTTTTTCAGAATTTTAATTGCTGCCATTTGAGGGTTATTGATTATCTGTAATTGCTCCTTTTCTCAAGCATCTCCCTAGTTATCTCCAGCTAAGTGATCTCTGCAAAAGACAAAAGCAGAGTGCTTCAGAACCTAATGGTTTTTCCTTGGCTGTTAATGAACACTGATAGCTTGATACCTTGGACACTGCATTGGCCTAAACTTTGAAAGTGGAGCAGCCTGGAAATTCCTTTTCCTTAAGAAAAGACTCTAAAAGCACCAAGAAACCTTTCGATAGACCAGTCACATTAAATAGAAACTAGACCAACAAAGTCTTTACAGCACAGGACACTCCTGAGTGCAAAGAAAATTCCCCCTCTACCTTCCAGAGCAGGCAAAGGGAGGAAAGTTATTCCTCCTTCGGCCTTTTTCTTTGCATTTCAGGTACATTTAAGAGCTCRCATTTCAAAATATGGGTCAAATACGCTGTTCACAGGGAGCATCAAGTGCAACAAGCATGAAGCTCTGTTTCCTGCTGCATGAAGCTGCAGGTTTAAGGTAATGCTTTCAGTTTAGTCTGAGGATTATGATCTCACACTACAGCAACAGTTGGAGTTGAGCTGATAATTCTGGTGTACCTTAGTACAAAGATGGTGTGATTAAACAAAAACCCCACCATGTATCACTAATTTCAGAGCAATTATTTTTAGAAACTGATCATCAGCTAAGTGGGAGTTAATTACCAGATTTTGTCGAGAAATAAGTTTAAGATAGTGAGTGCCTGCCCACAAGACTTAAATAACAAAAACTGTGAAACGTGGTAGTAGAAATTTGAGAAATGATTTCCTTTAATTTTTTTTYCCCTGCAGCCCAGTGGGGAAGACACCACCACACTCAGCTCTGCCCTGGCCCCACCACTGCAACCAGTGGGCCATGGGAAATCCCTCTCATCCATCAACTGCATGAGCATCCCTTGGCCCTAGGACAACCGGAGACAAAAAGSTGGAGCAGTCAGAGTTTGCAGAGTCTTTGGCCCCTGCACCCTGTCATGGGCTCACAGATCAGCAAACCTTTCCCTGGTACAACCACRAGGCAGACCACTTGTAAAGGATACTGCTGGAAATGTAAATTAGAGTGCAGCAGGCAGCAGGGAGACATACGAAGAGAATCTTGGATATCTAATCCGGTTGGAAAAGACAGCTTGGGTAGGCAGCTAATTGGGAGCCGAGGGAAAAGCCTCCCCGGCTGCACAGAACAAGCAGCTCAGGGAGAAAGGAGCTACAGGTTTTCTGCATGAAGAAGCTGACTGTTAAACTGAGCATAGCACTGATGGTAAATGCATTTCATCACCAAATTATACATCTATAAAAAAAGGACAACAGAGGAAAAGAAAGTATGTGCCAAGCTTTCTGTGCCTTTTTTCACTTTTCTAGGGAAAATGTTTTGCCAGTACACTGGCAGAGACAGCACAGGTGGGAATGTTTTCACCTAAATAATTGTCAGTAGGCTGAAGCAATTAATTTTCTTATATTTTGTTCAATGAAAAAGAAATTAAATACTGAGACTTATTTCATTAAAATGATGGTCAGGACAATGGTTTTGTTTTCTAACAATGTGATATTTTTTAATACATATGAAAACAATTCTTATAGTTCTACATTCTGAAGAAGAGCCATTTATTCTGTAGAAAAAGATAAAGATTAATCATTAATCTGGGGTGACCTTCATTATTAAATCTCTGCTCTGCAGTGAACAGCAGACACTCTTTAGGCACGTGCTGGGAACTTCAGCTGCCTTTACTTTTGAGCACTTTAGTCCCACAAAGCAAGACTGGCATCAAAACCAGGGAAAAAGGATCATGAAAGGAATGAAGAGGTTCTTCTGGGTACAGAAGTCAACTTAAAAAGCTGGACCATCCAGTCAGTGTGAGTCATGCATTTAAGGACTGCAGGGACTTAAAGAATTAAGTGGGGACAGATCCTACTTCTTTTGATAATAAAGCAACTTTTGGAAAATTATAACAGACCAAAAGGTAGCATAGAAATAGAGGGGCGAAGAGCAGGGTTGGAAGGAAGCAACACGGGATTTGACAGCTGACTCCATCTTGAAGGTTTACCATAAATATTATCCCTGTCCAGTTGCAGGAAGTTTCTTGCAGTGCTTTGGCAAATCATCTTTTTTTCTTGTTGTCATCAACGTGTCATCCATGTTTCAATGGATTTTTTTTCTTTTACTTGTGATTCCAAGTCAAAAGTTTGGCTTGAACCCTGCTTCTTTGGAAGGCAATCAGATTTTTTCTTTTGGTTTCTTTCCTTTTCTTTCAGTCATGCCAGGGGTTGGGCTGATGGTGAAGATGATAGAGAGTGAGTATGCAGACATTGTGCACATCTGCATATTGACAGCAGAGAAGATAAAAGTCACTCCTGTGACTGTCATTAGGGACTTAGGGGAACTTGAGATGTCCCACATGCAGGGACAGGGAGGGGCTTCTTCACATTATCTCATGTGCCTGAATTAAGAGGCGGACACAAACAGGGTGGTTGTCAGTGTCTTCTCCCAGGTWACAAGTGATAGGACAAGAGGAAATGGCTTCAACCAGGRGAGCTTTAGATTGAATATTAGGAAAAAATTTCTTCACTGAAATGGTTGTCAAGCATTGGAACAGGCTGCCCAGGCAAGGGGTGGAGCCACCAGCCCTGGAGGTATTTAAAAACCATGTAGATGTGGTGCTTGGGGACATGAGTTAGTGACAGGCTTGGCCGTGCTGGGTTAATGGTTGAACTTGATGATTTAAAAGGTCTTTTCCAACCTAAATGATYCTGTAAGTAAGAAAAGTGATGCAGAGCACTCACACTGGAAAGCTGCTGTATTAGACAGGCATCTCTATTGGATGTATAAATTCAGATGATGTGAAACAAGAAACCCGTCCCTGGTGTAAYGCAATTAAGGCAAGGGCATGCATTTGACTATCTGACAAAGCAATGTGGAAGCACATTCACTGCCAGCTGAAGTAATACACCAAACCTTGACCTGCTTCACYAATATCCTGGGAAAAAAATCGCCCTGTGGGATGGGAGAGCAGCCACTAGGTGGGACAACAGCCTAGCGGGCAACGTGCCTGGGAGATGCCTGCACCCAGCCGTGGGCCAACATCGCTCACAGGGGTGCCACAAGTAAAGCCCTGCACTCCATGTCAAACCTGCCCTGCTCAGGGAGCAGGTTTAGAGACCACAACACGTCTTGWAATAGTCATACATGTCCTCTGTAATTGCTCTGTCCACATTCAAGTGTTTTTATAGCTGTGCTGTTGCACAGTTCCATAACTGAACTCGCCACGTTTTCAAACAGCCTAACCGGGCTCTTTCAGAGCTCATGCACAAACTAACACCTCAGTAAAGGAAATGGACAAAACACTTGAAYTCAAATGGTCTGGCTCAATTTGCATCAGAAGGAATTTGACCTGTAGATTTTTCTGCTATGCCTTATGGAGTAAGGGGGGAAAAAAAAAAAAGAAGTGATAGTTCCGCTTTAATATTTACAACAYGTCTTTCATGCATCTTTAATGGCATTGTTTATAAAAAATGCATTAACTGTTCTGTTTTGCTTCAGGCAGGGGGGATCCTTTACAGGATAGGCAGCTTAATTTGGATCTTAACAATGACAATGTTCCACGAATTAATGTATCTGGGAGACGAACTCCAGAGCAAAGATGTAAGAGCGGGAGCTTGGCCTTTGCACGTGAATGTTCTTAAGGAGAAAGGAAGAGGTTTTCTCTCCTTACAGTTTCAAGAAGCTCAGAAAGCTCCCCAAAAGAGCGGAAGGKAAGCCAACCTCTAAGTAGGGTGTGAAGTGACAGGACAAGAGGGAATGGCTTCAACTGACAGAGGGCAGGGTCAGATTAAGTATTAGGAAGAAATTCTTCCCTCTGAGGGTGGTGAGGCCCTGGCACAGGCTGCCCAGAGAACCTGTGGCTGCCCCATCCCTGGAAGTGTTCAAGGCCAGGGTGGATGGGGCTCTGAGCAACCTGGTCTGGTGGWMGATGTCCCTGCCCATGGCAGGGGGTGGGACTGGATGGTCCTTAAGGTCCATTGCATTCCAAACCAAACCAAACCAAACCAAACCAAACCAAACCAAACCAAACCAAACCAAACCAAACCAAAGCATTCTATGATTCTATGACATAGATAAAATAAGGCTTAATAAATAACACCATCTTAAACACACACACACAGTTTTTGCATGTGTTGGGTTTTCCTTTCTCCTATTTTTATATATGGAACTGTTGCATTCACCTTATTTCTATTTGCACAAATAGGCTTCTTACAAGAGGGCAGGGATTGGGTCGTCCCAAACCCCCCTGCAGACCAAATGATCGATTACCAACACATCTGCCTCTCCCAGGAGCCTCTACGACACTGCAAACCTTGCTCCCATTGATAGGCTGCCATAAAAAAAATCCATACAGGCAATTAGAGTCCATATAAGAAAAGGCTGTACACAGAGGCTTTTACCTGACTTTGCCAGGTAACAGAAAGTGATTTCTGCAGGTTAACAATTTAGTGCTAAGTTGGGAATGCATGTATGTAATATATGGTTATGTATCCATAGTACTTTGATAACAGCAAAGATGCTCGTTTGGCAGGAGGAGGCTGAAAACCCCTCTTACATGAGTTAAGGATCGAAAATCTGTAATCCTAAAGAAAATGTAGGAGTGAAATATTAATAAATCCCAGGCAAATCCCAAGCAAGAGGTACAATACCAAGACAGGCACATTTCTTTCAACCATAATCCTGTCCCGCAAAAGCAGTCTGGGGATATAGGGTTGTTTAAAGAAGTCAGGARGGTGTGAGTAGATCACTCTGACAACTAAATTAAGGATGAAAAATATTTTTGGGCATCATAGCATTGATTTYCCTTCCAATGAGAGCCTCACCTGCCTCTGAACCCGTAATAGTAAAGATTATGGACCAACATGGAAACAATATTCTGGATGATCCAATGTACCTTTCAGTGTACAGAAGAGTGAATTTGATTTYGTAGCATTTTCAAAAGGATTTAGAATTACAAAACTAAATCAGAATTATTTTTGTGTATGAAGYGATAACGATGAGAGATACCCTACTGAGCCTGGATTGCCAAAGTCCTCGCTAGAAAACAACCATATATTAACAATTTTCAAATACAGAGCCACAACAAGCTAAAGTGTAACAGGAAGGAATCATCATAACATTTCAGAAACTGCTGCTGGCACTGGCTGCTGTAATTTCTCACTTGTAACAATCAGGCATTATAAGGGAGCTTGTACTTTGGAAAGAACCAGCCCTGTCTCTTACACTGCGACAAGGCAGGCTCAGCTAAAAATAACACCCAGCAAGGAAAAGAAAATAAATGCATTCCGTGCCACCCTTTAAAAAGTCCCTTGCCCCCCACCAGTTTCAGCTGAAAATCCCCACAGAGCTGTGCACCGCCAGACACCACAAAGGGGCTCCGTGTCTCCAGACTCACAGGGGCTTGTAATGAAAAGAAATGCTGCAGCTGTTGAGCAATGGACACAACTSAGCCTCTCTGTGCCCCCTCCTCAGCACCACTGCTGCTCCTCCTTCCACACCACACCTCATTGTCTTATGAGATGCATTCGGGGTGCTCGCCAAGAGCTCAGGATTTCCTTGGGGTTAGGAGATCTAAGAGCAAAGAGTGGCAGCCAGACCCTTTGACAGGCTGAGGAGTGACTTGTAGGTCTCAGAGGAAATCAGCCTCTGACGTGAGACCTGAGCCCTGATGTTTTGGCACCGTGCTCACACCATGTGCATTGTTATTGTTGCACAGGCACCGAGAGAGATGTCAGTCACACGGCTAAAGGACTCAGCAGAGCCATGGGAACGAGAACCCTCTAGAGTGGCACGGTTTCATGCTGTTTCTTTAATTTTTTGTCTGGCAAGTAAAATGTATTTCACCAGAAGGTGGGAAAGGACTTGGAACAAAATTGATCTTGGCTGAGCAAACATTTGACAACGTTCTGTGGGAAACAACCATCTGTCTTGGGAGATATCAACTCCAGGAGATATTGATGGCACTAAAAATATCTGCCTTAGTCCACAGTCCCACAGCATTCAGTTTTCAAGCGTGGAGAGCTTCAATCCTTCAGCAGGAAACCTTTTTATTTATTTTCATTTTTGGAGTGTTGACTTACCAGGTGGGGAGTGAAAGGCTCCTGTTTGTTCAAGATGCAGCCACACAAGTTTTTTGGTGCTTGGACTGAGTGGAAACGAGAGAGGAGCTGCAGAGAGATAATTAATATGGATTAAATGGAAAAAGGGCTTTGTGCTCTGCTTCACAAGTACAGACCGTACACAGAGATGGATGTCTCTATCTCAGAAGAGCTTCCTCGAGCAGTTTGGCAGGCTGGTTTCTTTCGAGACACATGAGAGGAGAGGAAAAAAAAAATGTACTCTTTGAAAGAAACTTTAACAACATACCATGAATTCAAAACAGCTCTTCACTCCTTGCTGACAGGCTAATGGATTTATTGAAACTGAGAAACAGTCCCCATCCCACGAATCTTCAAGATTTAGACCATTTCACCTTCTATGTGTGACTAAAAATCAAGAGAATCCAAAGTTTTACCAGGGAAAAGTGAAGATGGGGCAGCCTAAATTCCCAATCGATGTTCTGCACAGAAGCTGGCACATCCATTTTTGTATCCGTGATTTGCCAGTCTCCTGCTGCCCAGGCAGGTGCTGTTCCGTGGGCCTGTGAAATAAGGAATAGYTATTTTTACCACAAACTGGAGATCTTACTCCAGAACATATTCCCTTTTGGAAAAGGCAGTCTCTTGGCCATCAGGGCTCTCTGTGAGGGATATCAGAGATGAGAWGATCACAGGCAAGAGCCTTGAGCTGCTGTCCCATACCGGCTCCAGGGTCTCTYACTCACTCCATCTGTGATTGGTGCRAACTCCCAGCCAGAGCCAYGCCAACATCCACAYCTCCTCACAAAGGGCTCCAGCTGCAGCAAGAACAAGATACTCATTCCAAAGGAACAACCTGCATTTTGCTCTTTTAAGCCCTACCCCATCATATATCCTGGGAYATTCATTAGGGTTGTTTGGTTTTTCCCCTCATTTTCTGGTGGTTTTCCCCTTTTGGGGAGGTTTTATTAGCTATATCCGGGATGAGTTTATGCTTGTTGCTCAGGAGAGGCAGTAACAAGTGCCACACACTTGTGCCAAGAGCAAGAACAGATGATCCTTCCTGCTGACACCCCCCTGCCTCCAGTGACTGCCCACCATGAACCCCGGAGCCAGATCCGCTTTCTCCATCTTTAGTGTCTGCCAAAGAGGACTTCTGTTCTGTGGCCAACAGGAAAATCCCATGGGAATCCATGCAGAATGCCTTGCAGAAGAATGACTGTTCAGCATAGTCAACTGATCAAAAGAAATAATATTAAATTCGATCAGGTACTGCAGTGATGGAGGTGGAAAATGCAATGACTGCTTCATCCAGATGTATGCAGGTGGATAAAGAAAAAGGGATAGCCCAGCAGTACAGGGACRGATTGTACAGAAAAGGAGAATTCCCACTTCTGGAGTAGTTTAGGAAAAAAAAAAAAAAAAAACCACCACGTTAAAATACTTTAGGAAACAGGAGCTTCATGGAATAGTGAATACTACAGATGTGGGGGAAAGGGAGCCAGGGTTTGTTTCCTGGGTGACTGGGGCACACCAGAACACCCTGGAGAACCATAAAGATACTGGATCACAGTTAGGAAATAAGTGGAAGCACCTGACAGAGGAGGGCAAGCAGGAGAAGGGATTTTTCCCCTGCACATACAGCAAGAGAAGGAGACAGAAGGCTGATAGGATGCACAATTTCTAATGATTTTTTTTTTTTTGTTAAAGTTGGGTTTATTTGCATGACAGCTCTGAAATAGGACAAAGTACAGAGAAGGGCAATGCTGCATAATGTGAACGAGGAAAGGGAACTGTTCAGCCTTTTCATTTAAATGCATGAAAATCTCTGTGAGGTCTGTGTGTGTTGAGAGGAGGGGCATGAATTTAAAGAAATCATGCTGAAGTAAACGACGGCTCCGGCGAGAGAACAAACTCCATCTGAAGGCTMACACGCACAGCTGAAATTAGGAGCTGTGCTGATAGTCCCAAGCCGTGTTTCAGGAGGATGCTGAGTGGGGCAATGACTCAACAAACACGTCAGCAAGACAGAATTTAACACAGGAAAACCCTCTGTAGCTCTTTGGAAATGAAAKGTAAGGCTGTGGTCACAGGGACCTGGCTGCAGGGATGGGATGGCTGCTACTGCTGTGGAATGGATCTGCCCTTCCACAGGGATCTCCTGACCCCACCGAGGTGGGTGTGCGTGGGTGGTGACATTCCAAACTGCCTCTGTAAGWGTCACATCCTGCTGATCCTCCCTGCCTCCCCCATCCCACTCTTTTTCCCTKGTACCAGCACTTCCAAGGGAAGGATGCAAACCGGCAAAGTGACCTATTGGGGAAAGAGGAGAGCAATKGAAAAACCAATGGATTGAGGCCTGGGCATACCCACGGCAGGGACAGGCACCCCACAGTGAAGAACTCAGAGKTTTGGTGGTGGGAGAGAAGAGCACGTGCTTGGGTTCCTGCTTAGTGGTGACACAAACCCCTCAACCTGTCCCCCATCACTGGGGCTGGCTGCCACCCGTATCCTGGCTGCCTTTTTCCACACTTCCTTGAGCTGGGGCCATCAGTGTTCTAAGGCAACCATCGAGGGTGACAAAGGGGAAGAAAACACTTGAGATACTGGACTGCTGCTCAAGACCAAAAGATATTGGTGGTGTCTTACCAACAAGAGATCTTGCTAGCTTTGTATCATCTTTGCCACATGTCCAAACACAAAACAGGTTTCCTTTCAGCATCTGAGGGAAGATCATCAAAACTCACGAAGCACAGGCTTTGAAAACTAAGGAAACAGGGTCTGAAAATTAAGGAAATGAAAATCACAGAATTACAGCATGGCCTGGATTGGAAGGGACCTTAAAGATCATCTCAGTCCAACCCCCTGTCATGGGCAGGGACACCTTCCACTAAATGAGGTTGCTCAGAGCCCCATCCAGCCTGGCCTTGAACGCTTTTATGGATGGGGCAGCCACAACTTCTCTGGGTAACCTGTGCCAGAGCCTCACCAYCTCACAGGGAATTTCTTCCTAATATCTAATCCTGAGATAACTCCTTATTCCCAAATGTCCAAAAACCAAATCCAGATGAAGCCAATTAATGTAAAGAACCACATATGGTCACTAATAATACTTGGGATTTCAGTCATCCTGGTCAAACCAAAGCATTTTTGCCACATCATCGAATACATCTATCTGTGCATTCTTTATTCAGTAAGAATTTGTTTATACATGGCTGTGGTGCACCCTGAAACATGTAACTTTCTAATTAACCCTTAGCCACCTGGGATGGCAATGAGCACAACAAAACCTGGAGCAAATCCATGAGACTGATCACGAGATGAACATGCATCACTGGAAACAGGCAGCCTCGATGGTTGTAACCCGCATTAAGGAGAAAATATGCATTCCAAGTTGAGTGCCAGGAGGCTRACACGTGTGAGAAATCAGGCTCTGGTTGTTCAAGGAGCTGCAGGCTCAAGGTCCCTGCCCTTCAAGTCGGCTCAGTGGCAGCACGAGGATCTGCCTCTCAGTATCGCATCAAAGAGCTGGAACTCTTTCATCCCATGGAAGAGTGGCTGCCCAGTGCTGTCCCTCAAAGNTCAAAGAGCTGGAACTCTTTCATCCCATGGAAGAGTGGCTGCCCAGTGCTGTCCCTCAAAGTTATTCTGCCAACAGACCATGGACTGCAGGTTTTGTGATGAAGAACTACAGACCTGCTTGGGACCACTGAACCACAGCAAAGACAAGCTAAATTTGGGTAACAGACTTCACACTCTGTGCACATGCAGAAAGGCTAAGTTCATACAAAGCCTTCTAATGTTGCACCTACTGGGTTTGAGGCTCTCAGGGATTCAGTGCCTTCCCTCTCTTGCTTCCATGAAGAATTACAATGACTGGGCACTGCTCATGCTGCTCCACACTGTGCATTTGCTGCTGATCAGTGAATTTAATCCCGCTGGAAAYGCAGAGCTGGGCAGCAAAGGATGAACTGTTTCCTGTCAGCATTTAAGCTCCTTCGTGCCTGCTCAGGGGCTTTGCCTAAAATCAGYGACAATCTGCCCACTTCCATACCTAATTGTCATAAACATGTGAAAACAGAACACAGCATAGTTAGCAACTCTCCCTTCATTATGCCAGTGTGCTTCTCATAGCATAATCACGATCAGCAGACACGTCATTCTCCTCTCACCATTCTCTCTTTGCAGATTTGGCTTCTTTTTCCACAAACAACATAAACCACCACCTTYTGAAAGCTGTCTGTCCACACAGCAGTTGGCAACAAATGTCCCATGACCTGCAGAATCAGACTCTGCAGTAGCCAACACCAGCAGAAATAAAAAGCACATGGTCTGAAAGAAAATTTGCTGCCCATCACAGGCAGCTCAGTGTTTGCACTTCATCAAGGGCCAATTTTCAGTAGGATTAGTTCACCAGTTAACCAGCCATTTCCTTCCTCGCTGGCTTTTAACCATTTATTGTTTATGGTGCAGCCTRGGAAGCTCTGCAATAGACACTAAAGCATTTAGGAGAGGCAGCAGGAGTCCCTCCACAGGAGTAAGTTAAAGCTCAGYGTCTGCCCTTCAGCTGGAAAACATAAAGCATTCCTGGAAACATTTAGCTGAGCCCTGAGCTGGAAGACAGAAAACAAGAGGGCACCTTTCCTGCTCCCTACGGAGAGGGCTGCCAACTGTCAGCTGTGACCTGTTCATTCCAGGCGATGCAAATGCAGACATTTTTGCTAATCTTATGCTAAGGTTGATTCCAAATTTTGCTTTTGCCTGCATAGCCTTTATATTYACTCCTGTCTMTCCTCTTCTCCCTGTCTCTGAGGATTGCCTGTCCTTGGGAGTCTCTCTCTCACTATCCAAAACCCTTTACATTCTTCCTCAGAACGGTGCTGATAGTCTTTTGTCCCATCATCCCCAGCTAGCCAGTCACTGCATGCTTTTTGAGAAACAAAAATAAATAAAATTCGAGAAGTTAATAAAACATACAATCCTGAGAAAATATTTGCTTTGGATATTGTACAGAGAATTTAAGAAGCTAGGATCTCCCCGTTTTTGGAACTAGGGAACTGTTTTACCTAGTACACTGCCTTTTTTGAGGAACTGATCTGAAAATGMTGGTCTGAAGTCTGGATTATTTATTCCAGGATTAGTGGGTACTGGCACCTGTGCCTGAGATTTTGAAAAGGACAAAGGATGTTTGTAATTTGTGTCCAGTTTATTTAGTAAAGTAGCTTAGGATGTAGGAATGAGTCCAGGTAAATTTGTGCAATATACCATTTTACAGGACAGCAAAGCCAGGGGCCGACTGACACCTCTGGGGGACTCAGCAGTGACTCCTGTGCCAGAAAGCAACGATGTTCCTGGTGGAGGTGAGAACAGCAGGGCTTCCAGGACTTTCCATTGCCAGTGGTTGGAGGCCTGGCCACTTCTTGTGGAGAGCAAAGGCAAATTCCCACAGTGGTTTAACACTGGCTATCAAAACTCCTCATTCCCCTGGCAATTGGAGTCGATTTTCAGGACAATTTAACTATTTGTGCCTCCATCTGGTCTGTTTGATGCTGTTAAATTCCAACACAAAATGAGTGTGTTTTGGAACAGCAGCACTGGTAATCGATAGCACAGCTCCCGTAGAGAGACCCTCTCATCTCATTGATGAGTTAACAGTGAGCACCACCGCAGTCAGCAATGCAGATAAAGTCTAACTACTGGAATCTGACCCAGCAGAAGGGTTGCACATCACAGTTGAAGTTYCAGGCTCCCTCAAAGCTGAAGTCCTTCCTGCACAAGGACCAGCAGTCCCAAAATAGTATCGTGTTTGCCACTTATCAGCCAGAAAAATCTCACTTTGGACAAGCTGTGAATAAGTGTGAATCCAAGCCCAAAGCTCTGACACAGCAGTTTCCAGAAGCAGCTCTTCTGCTCATCCCCTGCCATAGCCAGGGGTGCTCCAGGGTTCCGAGGGGCACTCCCTGATTCGTGGCTGGACTCCAGCCGCTCCACTTGCTGCGATCTAGCAACGAGCACACCTGCCCTTGGCTTTCAGGGAAGTCCAGCTCCGCTTCTCTCCCACACGAAAACATCCCGGTATGATCAGCAATTCCTCCAGCTTGGTCTGAGGAAGGTGAGCACCACCCACCCACGCTTCACAAACAGTTCTGCCGTTTGTGCTCCATGCGTTTTTCCACCCTGCCTTTCTTCCACCCTGCCTTTTCTCACTGGAGTTCAGAAGAATGCACCTTGCTTAAAAAACTAAAGTCAGTCTCACACAGAGAACCCTGACCAAAACTGGCCATGCCAAAATGTGCCTCTCCCCCGGAAGGGGAGGATGCAAAAKCAAACAAAACACGGCAGGTGTTTGTCGTGGTGTTTAACGTGCTGCTGCAAGGGGCTCAGATCCTGTTGTGGTGAGGTCTCAGAAATCTACAGAGCAGAAGCCAAACACTTCAARATGAGCTTTTTGTGCTGCTCTGTTTTGAAACACTTCCAGATGATGTGTCACAGAACTAATTTAGGCAAGAATAGATTTTCCTAAGCAAGACAATGATAGAACATTACACTCTGCGATATACAGCTGAAATTGCACTACCTGAAAAGGCAATTCCTCATTGGAAACACAGAGTATCAAAGTAATTTGATTTTTTTCATCAAAATGCAGAGAAGATGAGGAACATTACAGCAAAATGCCTTCAGATGGAGATACAGGCTGTCCTGCATATACAGATCTTTGGAAATTACAAGTTGTCTTCATCTTTTCCAATAATTTTGAGTTAACTACCTACCTACCTACCTCAGCTTGTTTCTAAATTGCAGTGACAGACATGGTTAAATTCTCAGATGTATTAAAAATACCCTGAGTGAATGAAAAGAAAAAAACCCAGCTCACAGTTTGTACATGTTGCATTATATCATCATTTGACTTTAGGATGTCRGAATTTGTTTCATCAGAATTCGACACTATCTACTCGACTCAAACACACAAAAAATGTAATAAAACCAGCAAAAATGTCATGCCTGTGAGCTTCAAAGCAGCACAAAGCTTGACTATTTTAACACCTTTTTTGATCTTAAAGGAACTGCTTACCCATTGATTCAGCTTGCACATTGATTCACCCAGGATCATTGTGTCACTGTTGCTCAGAGCTTTCATGCATTTCACTCTATGCAGTGAATGAAAAAAAAAAAATATAGATATAACAAAATTTCATGGCCTCTGCTTAAAGCTTCAGAGCTTCCTTGTGGTCTCTGTAGAGCAGCTCATTAAAAATGCATCAATGCTAATGAGAAAGCAGCAGCCTGCTGGCCAGAACAGGTCTGCAAAGGTGTGGGGCCATATCCAACCTGTGGTGGGAATATCCTCAAACTGTGCCTGGGATAGCAGGGACATGACTGGAGCAGGCAGCCCCAGGGCTCGCTTCCCTGCAAAAATAACATGAGCTGTGGGAAAATTTTCCCTAAGGAGAGGGTCTATGTCACTCTGAAACCCCATCCCTGTCGTAGCAACATTACCCAAACCAAAGTGCAATTCCAGAATAGAAACCATTCCATTCCAAAACAACAAAACTCAACAAATAACAACTCACCAAAGCCCAGGATGTTACTGACATACAGTAAGATTTTTAAAAATTCTCTCGTTATGCATCTTCTCTTACTGAAGCCTTTAGATTTTGAATGTTCCAGCTTTTCTCTGGGAGCAGGGAGGCAAGAAAACTTGTCCTTTTTTCCCTTTTTCTTTTGCAGAAGGAAGTGTGCCTTCTCTCCAAGTCATATACTGCATAAGGTTATTTTGGAAAGTGTATAAGATATTTTGGAAATCAGCAAGCACATCTGCAGTAGCATTGAGGTTTCTTCTTCATGTTGAATTTAGGATTACAGGGATCCAGGTATAATTTCACAAAAAAAAAAATTAAAGGGAGCAAAGATAAGCAGTCCAAATTAGCATGCAAAGTAGAAGCTGTATTTTTTTCCTGGGCAAATATTAATTTTACAGAAAAGAAGTAGAAGCGGTACTCTTAATAAAACAGTTTTTCTTTTTAACCAAAGACTATTAAAACAAAAAGCTCTTTGAAAAAAAATCCTCAACAAATACATGTGACAAAATAYCCAAATCTTTCTTCTTTCTTTGCTTTCCCCCTCCTTCCCCCCACTTTTCTCCCCTTTAAAGGAATTGTTTTATTTTCTACTCTTTTGTTGTCACATCTGGGAGGCCATTTGTGTAGTTTCCTTCAATATATTTCAGGTAACCTGGCAGCACATGTATTGTAAATCAARTTAAGATCCAGGCAGGCAACATGAAGGGCTAAAACAAGTTACTGCAAATCCGGGAAGATCTGGGAGAGAAGCTGGAGGCAGAGCTGGTGCTTGGGGGCAGCTCTGTGGGCGCAGGGTTCGTCACCCCCTGTGTCACGAGCAGCTCTGCCCACCCACCCCGTCACCCACCCAGCGCCTCCAGGCTCTGTTGGGAGGAGAGAGCAGCACGTACCCCTATGCCCACTCAGCAGGACCAGCTCCTTAACGTGGGACTTATTAAAATAAGCACTTCTGTATCTGTTCTCTCATTTTGACACCAAATATAGTTTAGGAATACATAGGGAGGACAGGCATATCTGCAGTGGGTGGAAGTGTCTGCGTCAGCTTCTTGGTCAGCAATGCTCAAAGGTAGCCAACAGCCTGAGCTGCTCAGCAGGCTGGAGAGGATTAACACATCAGGAGCAAAAGTGTAGCAAAAAAGTTTTTTTTTACCTCCTGTCCATGCTGCCTTTCCAAGTACCAGGAGAGTGGGAACACGTTAAAGAGACTGTATTGTACCAAGTGTCATATGGCATCATTAAATTTCAGATGTGCCAGCAGATAATTCAGATAAAGACCAAGAGGCACAAGGACACATAAGAGTTATCAGCCATGACTCCAAGGATGACAGGTTGTTACCACAATTTCCTAAGAGGCTGCATCTGTGAATTCCAAACACCCTTTTTATTTTTTGCCCTCCCACTTGGCAACCTTCAGAAACAGGAGTTTAAGTCTCTTTTTAAGTTCATGTGCTACAAAGGAACCAAAAGAAAGCCTCAAGGGGAAGATACTGGCTTTAGCTGTTTGATCCAGGTTTTTACATTGCTATTCTACGCCCAATTTTTGAGAAAACTAAATCCCTTTATCCTCCGATTCCCTACCTAATCAAAACTAGGCTATTTTACCCAAATAGGCAAACCATGTTGCTTAATAYACTGATTTCAGCCCCCCAGGAGTCAGATCTGAGAGATTTTCCTTGAAGGACCAGYCAGAAAGGAGAGTAATTTGGCTGCTGCTATGAAGCTCTGCCTTAGTCACAAAATGTTACTCTTCCCATAAGGAAAACGAGTGGCACAGCAGCGTGAGGAGGGACACAGGCAGGGAGGGGTGCAGGCAGCAGCTCCACTCTGCCCTGAGCTGTGGCACAGCACAGGACCACAAAAGTGTGCTGGAGCTCAAGCTCTGCTTCCAGCRGGGCTTCCCTGGGGGTCTGGATTCCTGCCCTGGGGAATGCAGCCAGCCCTGGGGAGCCAGGGGACCTACCTGGCTCTGGCCCCAACCCCTCACCTTAACCCAGCCTGACCCCATGCACGGAGGTACTGGGCAGTGAACAAGCAGAGTCTTCCTCGGCTCCCACAATAAGAAAACCTGAAAAAGGGTTCTAGCACCTCTGCAGGGTAGATACTGAAAAAGGTGCGGAAAAGGGAGGGAGGGTTATCAGCAGAAAATACATCATTAAAGATGCTGCTTTTTAGGAAACAAGGCTTTACAAAATGCTGCAGGAGACTCCAGAACRTCTATTTAGTATCTCAGTTTTCCTAAAGATTTGCAGCAGGAGCATGAACATGTGGGAACCTCTCACTTCTTACAATTCTCCTTTAAAATATAACTTATAGGACAGGCAGGAAGGTCCAAACACTGCATCCCTTCCAGAGATCACCATTACACAGAGAAAACGATCAATGGATAAATCAAAAGCTCCAACTTGGTTTTGTTTTACAGGTGTCAATTYCAGAGCAGATCCCAGCTGGGGAAGCTGATTCTGGAACACAAATGAAGAGCACTTTCTGTAGACTTCCTACCAGTAACAAGCCACGGACGAAACAATCCCTTTGAGTCTCAAAATCATGCAGATGAAACCCAGCCATCATTACCCMAGCTAGGTCCCTTGCAGCAGCAGAGAGGAAAAGGGTGGGTTTCAAAACAGTTTCAGCTGCAAGATGAAGTTGTTCACACAGAAACGGATTGGGGAATTCACTGTGCAAATGAAAGACTGCGTCTGGGTTTTGTTTCTTTGCTTTCTAATACCTTTTTAAAAATATATTTCTAACATTTCCTCACATGCTGCTCTGTCTTGCCCTTTCCTAAAAGGAAAAGGTGTTGCAGAAGTTCAACCCAACACAAATTCCAAAATTATTCTTAACCTCATTCCCACAAACTCAAATACTTTTAACATCAAGTGTAGCTCGATCTACTCTCCCAGCACAGGTCCTGCTACAGCCAATACACACTTCCAAGAAGAGTCCTTAACCCAGACCACTGGTCTCCATGAATTCCAGATTAAGGTCAGGCTGATTCCTTATCCTGAGCCCTTCCCTCCTGCCCAATACCTGGAAAATGAAATGTATCACTGCCAATCCCCCACACAGGGAAGAAGGCTCTCCACTAAGCAGGGCTCACCTGCTTCTGCTTTCCCCTCAGTCTCCACTTAAATCTTCCCCTGATCTTTGCTTCAGTACATCAGTTAACTGCAATGTGTTCCCACTGGGAAACCAACTCCTGCGAAACACCTCTTTTGTTCTTTTGGGTGTRTTTAGTCTGGAGTTTTATCATTTGTTTATTAAAAGGCCATAGAGTCCTGACTCCTATTTTCTTCTCTGAAATTTCATTTAAAGGAATTATTTCCTTTTTGCCCCTAGTTAACCCCAAAGGAATGAGGTGAYTTTAACAATATAATGAAAAACTGTCCAGTCAAAACACTATTGGTCAAATTTTAAGCAAAAATGCATCAGGCCAGTTTTGATAGTCATTTTTGTAAGCTGGGTTTTCTTAGTTTCATCTGCCTACCCATACTTCTAGGTCTCTGAGTATCYTCGTAGTTGTTGCCAAGCCCAGGAGCTTTTGGATCTGGCAAGCTTAGTTCCAAAAGACTGCTGCAAATCCATTCCCACAGCTGCTAACCTGCCCCAGGTGCTGCACCTGCACACAGCCTTGGAACAGCTCAAAAGCCTACCAGGAAAAGAGATAAGCACGTTTTGGGGTACCTGAATAAAATGCATCTGATGGATGTGCCTGTTTGCAGTCTGCATCCAACCATAATATATGATATGATACCCATAAATCATGGGGTAACCTCAGCTGATCGCACGGGGAGCACCATCAGACCCGAGGATGGTTGCAGGAAGTGATAAACAATTTCCTGCTTTCCTTCATCTTCTTTATTTCTACAACAGCCCCTCTCTACTTTATCATTTCCAAGCTGGCTATTCAATTGTAAGGCTGGAAAACTATTCCGTGTTCTCCACTTCCCTTACTCGCAGAGAGGGCTCAGCTCCCACTGCACGGCAGCTCCAGCCAGAAGAGCTGGACACCTGCAGGAGGCAGGTCTGTTTTCCAAGGGTGAGTAAATCACTCCCATACATGGATCAGTAGCCAGGCAAACCCCGAGACAGGACAGTGCACTTGGGATCTGGTGGTGAAGCAGAGGTTGCTCCCAGCCCATCCCTGTGCCCTGACACATCACGAAGCAGCAACCTACTGTGACTTCTGCAACAGCAGTGACGTTTCTGTGAAAGACCAGACAGAGGTCAGCCAAAAGATGAGGGATTCCTGCCTGCCTCCAAACACACTCAGCTTCAGAAGGAAACTAAAGTCACTGGTTGCAAATTCTGCAGCTGGCCCAGACAAGCATCCAGGAGCCCTGCAGCCTGGAGCAGCCTCCCTTAAAGGAAACACGAATCCGCTCTCACCTTTGGTTGTTTTTGGCAGTGCTAACAATGTCTCTGTCAAACATTAGGCTAAAAATACCTTTCAGCACCTGCAGCTGTATTCTTTTATTTCTCAATATTATTTTTTTCTAAGTGCGTGCACAGACTTAGGAAAGCAAAACCAACAGATGAAACAAAAACATTACCGAAGATTATTACAAAGGAATCTTGGTTAATGAGCTTGTAACATACCTTATTTTCTCTGCTTGGCATCTCATTAATACATAAGATCCTTTTTGCTTTAAAACACCAACAATTTCCAAAGTTCATGGTTATGTGAACATCTCCTGTGCCCCAGCAGCAAAGTTGYCACTGGGGTGGCTGTGGCAAACAAGCTGTTGTGTCAGTCAGGAAAGTGCTGTATAAATACTGAGTAATTCCTCAGAGCACCRAGGATGCCAGAGCAAGGTGAAAACCTGAAGTAGCTTTACCCAGGTAAGGCAGCCTTCCCTTTCTACACTTACTGGAGACCTCTGACTGCAGAATATTCAAATTTATTGCTTTTTCCAGGAGCTACTCTTATAGGTTAAAATGCAAATTGTACTTTCACTCACACTGCAGTGCAGGTCAATATTCTGGCCCTCTGCTCTGGTGAGACCCCACCTGCAGTRCTGCATCCAGCTCTGGGATCCCAGCACAAGAAAGACATGGAGCTGTTGGAGCAAGTCCAGAGGAGGCCTCCAAGTTGATTAGAGGGATGGAGCAGCTCTCCTTTGAGAAAAGGTTGCAAGAATTGGGATTGTTCAGCCTTGAAAAGAGAWGGCTTAGGTGTGACCTAATTGTGGCCTCCCAGTGCCTGGAGGGACCCTACAAGAAAGATGGAGGGGGACTATTTACAAGGACCTGGAGTGACAGGACAAGGGGGAATAGCTTAAAACTGGCAGAGAGTAGGTTTAGATATTAGGAATATTCTTCCCTATGAGGGTGGTGAGGCACTGGAACAGGTTGCCCAGGATGCCCCTGGATCCCTGRAAGTGTTCAAGGCCAGGCTRGATGGGGCTTTGAGAAACCTGCTCTAGGGGAAGGTGTCCCTCCCCACCTTTAGGGGGGTTGGAACTAGAGGAGCTTTAGTGTCCCTTCCAGCCCAGGCCATTCTGTGATTCTACGAAATACAAACCGCTTGGAGTGACTTCAGTGATGTTATCCTGACTGCCTGAACCTGCACTGCAATCATTCCCTTCACTTCATGCCACCCCACCCCAGCTGCCTCTCACACAGCTCGCTGGAAGTCACCACACCCAGACATGTACCTTACACTTTTTAAAAGGTTTTTGACCAAACAATCTTTTTACCCCATTGCAATAAAGCCACTCCAGAGTTCTCAAGACACTCAACTTTCCAGCTAACCTCTTAGACGCCCTTTCTGAAATTTTTATTGGAACAGGTGACTCCTGACAGCATGGCATGTACGAGAATACCGGGCAGAATCAGTTTTCTGCTCGTTATCTGGGAGGGTTCTCCTTCCTCACACCTTTCCTGACCCGAGTAACTGTGTGCCATGCCAACACTCTGCCTGTGGGTTCACAGGACAGAACCCAATCAGTGTGCTGCACTTCACAACCAAAATAACTAAATGGTGACCAGTGAAAACCTCATCCATGGGAGTGTTTCTGACAGGCCCCTGAGGGCTGTACACYGGGGCCATGCTGCTCAGTGTCACCGCCCACGATTTAAGGAGGAAAAAGAACAGATTAAAGCAACTACTGTGATTGTCACACGTGATGTATGACACACATGCACGCAGTGACACAGGMATTAGTAGGACAATAAATAACAACGATGCCCAGCCAAGTAAATACAGACAAAGGCAGCTGCTGGACACTGTCAAGTTGCTMCATTGAATTCATGGTTAAAGGGAGCTACTCAGGATTTCCAGCCAGGTGACTGAGACCCTCCTGCTTCTCCTTATTAAAGAGGGGCTCAGCTGTCCACTGCTGTGCTGTGCTGAACTCCTCTCCCACGGCCTGGAGGCACCAAAACCAAGAGAGAACTTCAGAGCAGCCAGCAAGGCAAAGGAGACCGAGTGAGGAGACTGGTGGGTGGTAGATAAAAGAAGAGAAATCCCAGGAAGAGAGGAGAGATTTTTCATAGCTCTATCAGGTCAGAGGAGTGTCTAAGAACACTGAAGCAAATGGTGTAACCAGATTAGGGCTCTTTAAAATTAGTATTCCTAAACAAAACAAAGCAGAATTTTTCCCATCATTAAATTAAGAGTATTATTACTTTTAAATGTTTCTATTGCTGAGAAAATATTTGCAATTAATCCCATCAGCCCATTCCCAGCTGTCAGAAGTTCCTTTTGATGGATGTGCCTGTTTAAAGGCTGCATCCAAACATTACAGTACACAGTTTATTCCATGAAATCTTCTGTATAAACCTCCCAGTCTGCTATGGACTATCTGACGTGCAAAAACAAACTCTCAACCTTCATTAACTGGCAAGCACAGCCTCACTAAAGTTACATGAAAAGTTAATTTTTATCTTCCTAGTGTTGTTTCTCACTGTAGAATAAATGATGCCTCAGCTTCTTAAAAACCTAGATGTGTTTCTGATACTGTTCCCATAAACTTTAACCATTAACGTAGGAAAGAATTTAATAAACCAGAGTTTCACAGTCTTGTCACCTCATTACAGTTGTGCCTCAGCTCCATACAGCCACCAAGGCATTTCTCATCACTACATAATTTTCAGGCTACTTCTCCCAATTTCATAGATGACAAAGCAGAAAGCTGCACAGCTCATGTAAATCGCTGTACACCCAATGTCCCACCAAAAGTCTGCTGCTGAATCACAAATCAAGTCCCATCCCTGCCAAGCCCCACTTTCTCTCAGCCTAACGTGTGGTGGGAAAACACAACCGCAGAACCGTTAGGGTTGGAAGGGACCTCTGCAGATCATCCAGTCCAAACCCTTGCTAAGGCAGGGTCACCTGGGGCAGGTGACACAGGAGCACGTCCAGGTGGGTTTGGAASGYCTCCAGACCGGAATCCTCCCTGACTTTCCTGGGCAGCTGTTCCAGTGCTCTGCCACCCTCAACATGAAGTTCTTCCTCAGGGTGAGGTGGAACTTCTTGTATTTTAGTTTATGGCCATTAACTAACCACAACACAAAGGTTATGTCCATCTGTCTGCTCACACACATTTGTCCTCTTTTCCTTTTCTGAGCACACCAAACACCTATAAATCAATGGTCCACTTATGACCCATTTCTGGGGTCAGAAATGCAAAGTTCAGACCTTTTATAATTCAGAGAGAGAACGCACACACATGTACAAGCCAGCATGTACACACATCCAGAGAGGATGTTAAATAATGCACAGACTCCCAGAACCAGACTGCAACCTGCAACCATACTTACCAGATATGCCTTCCAATTCTGGTCATCCTACTGCTTCTAATGTTTGTTCAGGGAAACAGGGGCTGTTTTATGGAAGAAGGAACACAGCTGAAAACCTCCAGGATGTCCTGCATGGTCTTTCCACAGCTGGCAAGTGGTGGGCAGAGCATCASAGTTGTGGAAACTCTTACAATGTGGCTTAGAGATGTCACTTGTGTGACACAAGAGAGGGCTGAGCCTGCACTCCCAAAGTGGCCTTGGGTTCAGGTTCTTGCCCTATTACAGGGAGCACCATTCCCTTSAGTTCTCTTCCTTGTGCAGCACAAGACCCTTTCTTACCAGCAAAATTCAGTCTGGCCAAATTAAAATTTCTTTGTTTTCTCATTCTCCYGGCACACTTTGAGCTTTCCAGCCCATTTTCCAGGTACCTCTTTAAGCTCTGCAGCTGCAGGAACAAAACTTCCAAAACACTTCCTTGCATGTCTTTCCACTGGTCTTAAATGCTAATGCATTGTATAACTCTGCCGTGTGCCGAGGGACCCTTTACATTATTTAAAGGCTGTCAGTCAGGTGTGAACCCTTCCATTGATTTACCATTCACTTCTCATCCTCTCCTGGATGCATTAGGCAGCTGCAGCCTGCGCCTGGTATTGAAGAATAACAATTCCATCCCTTTGAACCCGACTTAGAGCCGCTCGCTCTTGCAGCCCATATAATTCTCCTCACTGTGGTTTGTGTGACATTAATGACAAAATAAATAATTCAGCACCGTTTTCACCAAAATGTAGCCTTGTCAGAGACTAATATACAATCTTTGCTAGCTTATTTAACAAAACAAGCCACTGACTGGTACTTTTAAAGGCTGAAACTCTCATTTTAATGGAATTTGGTGGCAAAACTCCCCCGAGACCCGAAGGTAACTAACAGGCACAATCTTCCCACTCTTGTTGCTGCCAATCTGCCTTCTCATTTAGCCCTGGTATTTATGCTCTGCACCCACCCAGCAGGTCTGTGCCTTCTTACCCTGCACATCTTAGGCTGGCTTTTTATGGAGCTGCACTTAGCTTGAAGGGACCATAAACTGAGCCTGAACAGCACCAGGGACGTCTGCACAGGGTAATTAGGAGGAAAGAGAACACTTAGTTCACTAACGAGAGCTGGCAGTGAGACTTCAGCAATGAAACCACTCCTGTTCTGGCTCTCAGGGTGGTGGGTTTAGTGACACGCTGAGCCACTCCAAGCATTTCAGGAGGGCTGCTTGGCTACACAAACACTTTAACAGGACCACTATTAAAAAAAAAAAAAAAGAAGAAAATAAAATAAAAAAAATCACTAACATTTTGAACATTCGTAACAAAATTCCCAGTAACTTCACTGAGGCCAGGATATGGCTCTCAATACCCACTCCCCCAGTCCCTCTACAGCATGCKTTTCCCCCATTCCTCATACACTCATTCCCACTTGTCCTGTGTTCATTAATGCTGTTCCTGACCTGCTGTGCTAAAACTGGTGTCAAGAGCTGTAAAATTTATGCATAAAGGAACACTCCTAGCAAGAAAAACYTTGCATCTTTCCCTTAAAGCAGTGCTGCTCTTCCTTGGAAGTGTGTTGGCTCCAAAATGATGTCAGGGTTGCACTTGGGATTAAGTCCCTTGTTTCCTCATGACTTTATGTTCACCTCCCGTTCTTTTTCCAGGCAAACCACTTGGTTTGTCTGTAAGCAACGCAGTCAGAGGCAGCACATACATCATGCCAAATTATTCTCCCCTGGAGCAAGGTCAATTTGATATTCAGATTGGCTTTTCATTCATCTTGGTCTGCAAAGTGATTTTGTTTTCTTTCAGCTTCAATTTACCTAAACTATCAGCATCTGATTTTTGATTTTGCAGACCAGACTGCTATCCAGGGTGGTTTTTGCCTCAYGTCCATGGAGTCTGTTTTCCCTGTTATGCAAGTGCAGCTGCTGTTTGCAAAGACCACAGTGTGCATCAGGTGGTCGATGAAATAAAGCCTAATGGATTCACATGGAGAGAAGAATCATTAAAGTTTGCGACTTCAAAATCATGAATGGCCCATTTCCTTCAAAATAAGATAATAACGCATAGATGGTACATTTCAAAGTATATTCTAAGGAAAATAGCTAATGGTTTCCTTGGAGCTGGAAACGATGCTCCAGGAAAGGGATGCATCTGGCCCCAAAAGCAACTGTGATTGAGAGGGAGTGAAAGACAAAYAATGTATCCTTTTGGGTTTTCTTCCCCAGCTGTAACACACTGACCAGAAAGTTTCTGACCACTCAGGTCTCTTGGCAGCCCACACTTCCCCGGGAATTCCTTCACAGCTCCACTCCATCATGCTTTACCCCCTTCCTTGTTTTCCCAGCAGGAATCCTAATCTTAAAAATAACCATAACTCAACCACAACCATACAGCAACTGCTGTATCATCTCRCAAAAAAGAGATGTCCAAAAWACACTGGCTCCTTAACAGAAACAGCCTGGTTTAAAGTCCTGATTGGCTAAACAATGGGGGTAGTTCAGRGGATATTGATTTATTAAGCCAAAACCTAGAGTTTAACAGTAAGAGTCTTAGTTCTGAATCACATTAAGGYTACCTGCTTAATATTGACTTTATTCACATCAGTGACATCAGAAATGAGCAGACAGAGGGTCCCAGAATATTTGCTTAAAATTAAGGAGACTGACACCATGGGGACATCAGCACTGGTCTCATAACATGTCATATATGGACCCAAAAATCAAAGYGGCCTTTTTGTATAAATGATCCAAGACAAACACTGCATCCAGCAGAGAACACCTGATGGCACAGTGGAGCTCTTGCAAAGGGTTCTATTCCTGCCTATGCACACGGTTTGCAGCCTGATTTGCTCAGTACCAGCTTTAGTTCAGCTGTTCATTTAGTCTGAATTGCTTGCAGTACTTACGGAAGCATACGTGGGATTGACACAAATACAAATGAATTACTCAGATCTGGAGTTATGACAATGACATCAGGAAATGAACTCTTGGGAGCTTTAAAAAAGGAGAAAGAGAAATTTTAAAAAAACCAAACCCCTGTTGGCTTTTGAGTTCCTGATATTTTCAGCTTCTAAAAACATTACCTCAGTTAACTCCCTGCACTAAACTTTTTTATGATAGGAATAAAGTTCTTTTCATTACAAATAAAAAAAGCATACTCCCCGGCAGAGCAGCCCTGCTATCATATTAAAGGCACCTCCCAGGGTAGAGCTATTCCAGATTAGAGAGAATTTTCACTGGAACCAGAGGCTGGATCGCACTTTTCATTTCCGTGYGCCACGGCAGGCAGGAGCAGCTGGCTGCGATCCTTCAGAAGCAATGCTGTGCTGGTAAGTGGATTGACTGCACTCAGCAATGCAGCAATTCCCTGTGACCCCACAAACTGCAGCCCCGCAAASACTGACCAGAGCCTGATCTCGCTTAGCACACACTGCAAGGAGCTGCGACTTCCCCTCGCAGCCCGGTCCCCCCGATGGAAGGGCCATTCCAAASGGAGGGAGAGGCGGAGCACACTGCAGGCGGCGGCTCCTCGCAGCAGTGACTGTTTTGCTCCTCTAAAACAATTGCCGTGGGGTCTTGAAAGCTGAAATCCGCTGTGCCTTAAGCCTGACAATGAGAAACGTTTTGTTGCATTGCTCCCAGCTCTTCCACCCAGCCGGGACATCAGCACCTCAGGTTTTCCTCTTTGTGCCTCACTTTCTCTTGCCCATCAGCTCTGGGGCTGAGGAGGATGGTGATGACTTTTCAAGCCCTTGTGCCAGCCTGCCCACAAAGACCAGGGTGACTCAGCGACCTCGTGGAAAGGCTGGGCTGCCTTGAGAAGATGCTCTTTAAAACCAGCATCCCTGGCCCCGGCTGAGCGATGAAACGCTCCCAGTCCAACGCACCGCTCGYGTCCCGCAGCGCTGCCGTGGCGAACGGGGCACAGCCTCCGCGCTCTCCRGCAGAGCCACAAGTCAGCCCTGCTGCCAAGCCCACGCACAGCCTTCCTCCCACACCTCTGAGATACCCTGGTGGTTTTGTCAGCACAGCACAACAGTGGCATGAATACACACAGATACTGTCAAGGACAGCGAAGAGCAACCAGCGCAGCCAGCCCTGCTCTGAATGCTGCCAGAATATTTATAACCTGAGTGTTCTGCCCAGGGAGCTGCAGCCTAATTTAGGCTCCTGTTTCCTGCTTGCTTTCCTCTCCTCAAACACATCATAGTTTTCTGTCATTAATCGCCAGAGTCTCGTACTTCCAGTGTCCTGAACTTGTATTTCTCCTTATAGGCACAAACTCTTCTCCTACTGCATGGAGCAGCTGACCTGGTCACCTTTCCTGGCAACACTCACAGCTCCACAGGATCAGGCCCATGACAAGGAATAAATCATGCCCAGGTGTCTGTGCACACACTTGGACAAGGTTAGTAAAAGTGGTTTCACAYAAAAGGCTGCCCAGCCCCAGCTGTATCCTCCCATCTTGGTTTCTGACTGACTCCTTCCAGATTTATTCCTACTCTTTCAGTCATTTTCACCTGACCAGAAGCCAGTCCTACTCAGCACAAGTGATTGTGCTGTTCCTTTTATCCTCCCCAGGCTCAACCAGTGCAGTTCTGTGCCCTGGCACAGATATTAAACGCAAGGGGATTTTAGGAAATTAGCTGGCAGCCGTGAGGCTRTGGGTAAGGATTCTTCAGCAAAATCGGTACCAGGTTTGAAGCAACATGAAAGTCCTGACAGGAGCAGGCACAGGGACGCAGAAATCCACAGCTCCTAGGGGGTCATTTCACCAGCTGCAGCCTCTGCCCGAGGTACCACCAGGTGAGGGAGGGAAGGATGCACAGCCTGACCACCYGCTCCTGCCTGTGGCACTCTGCTCAGCCCGGGTGAAGGATGTCCCAAAAATGGCCCACATCCCTCTGGTACAGCCTCTGACCTTCTGCCTATGTGGCCTCTGTGCATTTTGAGACTCAGGTCCCCTTCAGGGGGTGTTTTCATGCTCAGCRTTTGCCACAGCCTCAAGAAACTGTGTGTCTGCCTGACCCTAAAAGCTGAGGTTGCTGGGCTTCTCTCAGCTTGCCCTTTGAGAGGAGCACAGCTCCATTTTCTAGGTACATCTAGGAGGGAAYATCTTCCTTGCCTTCAACTTCTGATGCACATCATACAGAGGAACAGCAGATTTAGGGCTTCACCAGTAACTGTTATTAGTGCTGTTATAGTCCCACATAACAGATCCCTATCATAAAGCAAATATTTCAAATATGCTCTTTTAGACAAACTGTGTGCACTAAACAGATGCAAGTGAAATGCTGCAGGATGGCATTTTGTTCATGAGACAAAAAAAAAGCAGAGCTTACCRACTGAAACCACTGACCCTCAGCAGCACTGGAATGGGAAAAAATTATCAAAATGTTTTCATTTTGTATTTCAAATTATACCTCAAACCTAAGTAAAAGGTATTGAAAAGCCCTCAATSCTACCACCAAAAATCAAGGACTTTAGCTAGCTAACAAATAATTCAATTACTCACCCAGCACTAACGTGAGGGCAGAGAACCAGAGCGTTCCCTGCCATCGGCACGGGGGAGATTTAGGTGGGTAATTCCATTAGCACTGTGGAAGTCCCTCCACATAAATCTTTGTGGCATTAATGAGGAAACGAGGCATCAATAATATAGGAAGTTTGGTTCCTCAGCTCCACTTCAGGATCTCAAGCAAGGACATCTCGGGTTTCCCACCTCTGCCAGAGCACAGCTTGTGCATCCCTAAATCTTCACGTAGGCTCAGGGCCTGGGCTCCAGGCTCCACTGCAGTGGTTTACAGGTCTCACAGTGGCCCTGGAAAAAAGGAAATGTAAACCCTTGCCAGTAACAAGAAGCACAAATGCCATTTCCTCAACATTCACAAATTTGGATGCTCTCAAAAGCTGTGCGCGAAACTACAGAGTAAAAAGGAAGAGAAGGGAGTTTAAGCGCTCAGGAGCGAGCAGCTTTGCTCCGTGCAGCAAAGGCACAAAGCACTCGGCTCGGTGACATCCTCGCCGAGTAATTGTGCGGAGGCTCGGGGTGTCRCGGCCATTGTTTCACGTCCTTATCGGCGGCACACGCTGCCGCCGGCTGCGCGCCGCTGCCCAGGGGCGGCTCCCCCCGGGACGCTCGGGATGTTCGCRCACRCACACACACGSGCGCGGCCCCGTTGGGATGAAAGTGCTCCCAGSCTCTGCCCATCTTCCGGCACACTCTCTCCGGCACGCCGAGGAGCAAAGGAACAGGTTTTGCTTTTAAGTTAGAAAAGTAGCACTGCTGCTGGGGGTGGGGGGGGGGGAGGAAAAAATCTGTCTGCTGTTCCAGTGGTGGTTCTTCCCAGGAAAGCTCGGTCTCCTGGCCTGCTAGACCTAGAGAGAGACAAGACCTGTCAGATAAACTACTTCATGTTTCCCAGCATTTGCTGCTACATAATCACACCAAATTGAAATCACAAATTATTCCAAACATTGGTCCTTTCTAAAAGAGACCACCTCTCTCCAGTACCTAACAGGGTGAAAATAGCAACTACCTGGATGACAGACACCCACTTTCCTGARATTTCTGTGTGCAAGGCCACAAGGACCACCTCCCATGGGAAGACAGGAGCTCAGCAGACTGCAGCTGAAGGAAAAGACAGCCAGGATTAATGGGAAAGGACCACAGAACYCTGCACAGATTTCTCTTCTTCAACACCTGGAAGGATTTTTTTTTTCCTAATTGAGAAGGGGAAGAATTTATTTKAAGTTTTGTGGTGGGTAGACGAGGTTTTGGTTCTACAATGCACTTTTTTTTTTTTTTAAGGTACTGGTGGAGAAAAAAGCCCAAAATAGCAAGTTTGGTTCTTGATGGCTCTTCCTTCTCACCTACCAATACTCCTCACTTAAGACTTTGACAATTTCAAATGGACTTCTGATTGGTGCTCCAAGCCTTCAGGAGCACATTTAAGGGAAGATTCACCTGGACACATGGATCACAGATCCAGCACTGTTCTGCTGGGCTGCTCTTCTTAAACTTCGATCCTCTTCTCAGTGCGAGATGCAAAAGCAGTTAACAAAGGAAAATCTCTCTCCCCTCCCAACCAAATCCTCAGCGCTTTCCTACTGGTTGGATATGAGTCCACATCCCAACCTGGCAGGCACAACTTCTCCCAAGCTATGCTACCATCACTGCACTGAGCCAAGCAACCGGAAGAAAAGTTGGCATGACRCACTCCTTTCCTACTCAGCTGAGTTGGGAGGGTGGAGACATACTATGAATGTTTATTTTTGCCTTCCCAGTGCTGCTACTGCTTGTGAAGAAAGGCTTTGCAATAAACTCAACCTTTGCAAGAGTCCCAGAAGACGCCACTGAAGCTTTCATGGTCCATCTTTCCATCTCCCAGCCAGGCCTTTACACACACGGATTAACGAAAGTGCAGCAGCAATGCCGGGGCCTTGCCTTCACACAGGAAACGTGCAAGTGCTGTGGCTGCAGCTGTCCTGGCCCCAGCTTGGCTAAAGGCTTGGCTAGATCTGCTTTGAGCAGGGCTGTGCCTYTCACCAAACATCCAGAGCTGCACTGGAGCAGGAGTTGGAGCAGCTCAGGCCACCCCAGAGCCTGCTCTCCCAGTGTATTTATCCCTCGCAGCTCTACAAACCATTTTGGAACTAAGTTGGCAGCTTGAGAATTTAATTGCATGTCTCATGATATTGGGTGGTGGTTTTAATGAAAACTCCAGCTCCTGGGGAATGAAGGAATCCCAGGGTTCATATAAAACCAATTAAGTCTTCTAATTGCAGCTGCAACCTGAGAACACCCAGCAAGAAAGTCCTCAAGGATGGAAATCTGAAGGTAAATAAAAAGACCCTCTTCTTTCTCTGTGCAATTTTTATGTAAGAAAACGCTCTCAGGGTTTTCAAACTAATGACATGGGAGGCCTGAGTCACACGTACACAGCTTCAGTTTAGAAATACTAATATTAATATAGAATAGGCTGGCAGGGAGAGAAGATAACAATTGCTTTAAGCATTAATAATGGCTTATTTTTATAGTAATAAAAAGATTAAAGCACTTGGAAGCAGGTAAAACACATACCTTGAGAGCAGCCATTGGAAATAGGGTGACACGAGGCAGTTTAACAGCCAGGCAGAATTACCAGTTGCATCCCTTTGACATTGATAGATCACCAGGGTGTGAATTCAGTAGGATTCAGGGACTACAGGGCAGCTCTGGAGTATCTGCAATAGAAGAAAAACACACCTGAAGTTTAAATGAAAACTAGAGCACTGTGACTTATGTCAAGTTTAGCTCTGGAAATTAATATCCCACCCTTTCCTAAATCTTGCAGCCTAGGAGCCARTAAGGAATAAAACCTGCAGTATTTATGATTTAATGGGAGAGGGTTTGTCTGTTTTCACAAATCCAGCTGGCTTGCAGAGGAAGGGAATAGGAATGGCCAGAGTCTCATATTCTAACTATAAATGATGATTCCTTCCTCCCATTATTTTCTGGTTATTAAATTCAAGTTGGAAAAGCAGTTTTCCTTATGTTTACACACCCGCACAKTTAATTGGAAGTAAAAATACGTCTGTTTATGGCCAGGAGTGCCAACACAACCCCTGTTTGGGAGAAACAGGTTATTGTGCAAAATTCATGTAATTGGTTTCCATAGCCCAAAGCAAATCAGGAATAATTTCTTAGAGCAGAGGAGCAGATTTATGCTGAAGTGTCCCTTGAAATTTCTCATTCAAAGGCTGATGGCGCCAATGGCTGCCTTCAAGCTGCCATCGGTAGAAGTCTATGCAGAGATGAAGTTCAGCGTGTGATCTGGCTGTAYGCTCCCAGCCTTCAGACTCATCTCATCTGGGCTCCAACTTCTCTCTGCAGGTTTGTAGTGCACACAGGCTCGATCTTAATCAGGCCATTAGCACGAGGAGGTTCACCCAGGCCCACCAGCGCCTGCAGGAGGAGATCCTGGGTGCGGTCGGCTGGCACCGGGCCAGCCCCATCCCTCATCAGTGTCATCCAGGCATAAAGGGATACCTGGAGTTTCTCCCTTGCCAGCAGGTCTCTGGCTGGTCCCAGCACAGCCCCGTGCACAGACACAAAGCTCAGTCCCAGCTCAGCCTGCCCCATGCCTGGATGGATGCACTGAGCCGAAATGGGGAGCTGCTCCCTTTGGAGAGCCTCCCTTTCCCCAAGCAGGCAGCATTCCCTGCCGACCCAGAGCCGACAGGACGGCGGAGCAGGACTAAGTGAATTCCCTGCTCTTCCATTCCCCCTTCCCTTGCGGGCGAGCCTCCCGCATTCCGAGCGAGGCGCCGCCTCTGATTCAATTGAATCAAATGTCTGTGTTTACGAGACGTTTTGACCGACAAATCATTTTCCCTGTCAGGCTGAGATACGACAACGGTGATAACTCAAATTTCCCGAGTCAAATGGCTTTGGAAAGCTTTCCTGCCATTACAGTCCGTGAACGTCAAGGGGTTTAGCTGAGTGCAGGCGAAGACTGATGGCAGCACKTCCTGCATCTCCTTTTCCCACCAGAGCTCTCTGTAACCATGGCTGGCAGCTCTGCCCCAAGAAAAGGRGAAGGAAGACACTGGACATCATTCTTATGATTTGCACTATATTGAATTTATGTATGTTTGCTTTGCCCATTAAAAGCAGGTTGCAGAAGATACTGCTCTGAGTTAAACACTGAATTCATTTCCTTCTGAAAAGAGAGATCTCCCTGGAATACYGAGGTGTCTAAACAACTGAAATATACTTCCAGAGTAATTAATGACACTACTATTAAAAGAAAACTCAGAAMAACATCATTAAAAATCATCAAACCCTATTACAGAACTACAACTCATTGAAGTAAACGAACAAATGCAAATCCTGACTCTGAGTCTTGTTTACCAGCCAGCTGCTTCTGGGACAGGAGCCCCAAAATTCCTCTGGTACCCTTGTGGGAAAGCCCAGGAGCTTGCCACTGCTGCCACATTTAGCMTCCACCATCCAGACACAGATTTGAGTTACATTTTGAAACCTTGCTTTGCAGACATAAAAGACAGAACTGGCTTGTTTTGCTGTTTGAACCCTTTCCTCCATCTTTAAAATCGAGAGTTTGGCAGTTCTGCTTAGCATAAAGCAACAAAACAGGTAAGGAGGGCTCAGACACTGTGTGTTGAGCTGCCATCCATCACCCTGTACCTTTGCCTTCCTGTTTCTATAAGTGTGTCTGTTCTGCCTCCTTCCTTGGCTCCCTCTCTGCTTTTTTCAGGGAGATAGGATGCTTTTTTTCTGCATTTTCTTTCCAGGGAGATAGGATGAGAAAATGAAGAAAGCAGAAAGGGAGAAGGAAAGAAAGGCACAGCACAGAACACTCCTCTGCATGGAAGGAGGAGGAAGGGGGAGAAAGAGGAAGAAAAGCTGGGAAATAGCACGAGGCTGAATAATGCACTGGGAAAAAAAATCCAGCAGCTGGATTTGCTGRGTGAGAAAGGAATATTAGAGCAGACCGAAAACTAGCCCCAAAAGAGCAGGTCCTGGAGGAATTTAATGGAAATGTGAACAAACTAAATATTGGTAAGAAAACAGTGTAAGTAAAGCAACAGGGTAAACAGGCAGAGCTACAGTGGAAGAACCCAGATAATTTTCCATATTAAAAAAGATAACATTTTTGCTGAAGGAGAGTAGCAAAGACTGTTGACAAAAGCAATTTCAGCTAGGAGTGACTGAAATCATGGAAGCTTTGGCATTGCCTTAGACACTGTACCAGACCCTCAGCCCCACAGCAAATAATTGTGGGATGAAGCAGGTGTGCAAACAGTCATGGGCTGCAAAAATAATCCACGAAGTGGAATTTAAAATGCCTCATTCATGCCTAGCAATCACCATGTTTATTCACATGAAGAAAACTGGCCCAAACCTACACTGTAGTCAGGAAACYGAGTTGGCATCAGTGCCTATCCAAGCAATAAGACTTGTTGCAAAGATGGTAAACCTTAGAGAAGTCCATGCATCTGGATGCCTCCAGCATTGCAGTGGCAGGGGAGGCACTTTGCTTTTGTTCTGTCTCCAGCACAGGTCTGCACAGAACAGGCACACGATGGAGGAGCTGCTTCTTGGCAACTGCTGACAAGAGGGACAGGAACCACTGATCAAACTCTGGAGTTTGGGCAGCTGAAGGACTGGTACTGAGCTGTGCTGGTGAAGGCTGGAAACCTGCAGGAAGTGCTGTTACTCTTTGGTAGCCACCAGGAAGCAAAACATTCCTACTTTGGCCTAACTGTGGGCAAGCAAAATGTTTTAGATGAGTCACCTTCCTCAGGCACCTTCTGTCTGTCGTCAGCAGGAGTTTTATCTCACCCCATCACAGCCCCTGTGCTTAGCTGCAGCAAGAAAGGCCTGACACAGGGGGACTTGCTAAACAAAACTCGGTGCCAAGGGAGAAGCTCAATCATTTGCATTGCAGACTAAAGAAGGTGAAAGGATTTTCTACATCTGGAGAATTCACCACTGTACCCTGCTGTTGCAGTTTCCCCCTTCTAATAATAATCTGTTATCCCAGAGGCACCACCACCACTTTACATTTTAAAAAGAGTTTTAAAAAAATCTTGTCCGCTATAATATTTCACGAGCAACACATGCATTTTTGATGATACGGTAAGAAAACCCCTCAAGTGCTTCCAGAGCCAGAGAGATTGATAGACTTTGCCACGGTCTGTGGGACCTTGGCCCTCATTAAGGTCAAGCTAAATTACCTTACAAATAATTTAGCCTCTACCCGCAGCTCCTCGGTTCTGAACTGGTAGATTATGCAGCCATTAATCAGCTCCGGGTCTGGCCTTTGCTTTTGACATTCAGAAGGTAAACTTACTCCATGCTGCTCCTCTTATCGAGTTTCTCAGCTACATTCATACTCATAAAAAAAAAAAAAAAACACCAAAAAAAARGAAAAATCTCATTCCTTACTAAGCACCCATGATTCCTCATGCTTCATGAAAGATTGAACACACCTTTTAATAAATTTGTTTGTAATGCACCGATTTCATTTTGCCTCCTCCCAAGGAAGCAGATTTCAATTTGATGGGCTGGAAGACACGGGAGGTTATTTATCGCCGTGGGTCTGGGTCTGTAGTTAGCTGCAGAGCCATAAATTTGGACGACAGCACAGTAACTGATCTTCAGTTAATTTCCTGGAAAGTCTGAAAACTTTGTTCTGGGTGATGGCTGACAAAGATATAATAACAATAAAATGACCCAAGATGGCCAAACCCAATTTAATAGTTTCCATAAAGATCATTTTTATCAGCGCTCTGTAGGACTTCATTCACTGCTACAATACCACTCCCTACATAAAACCAGTGAAAATTCACTTTCGTACCCTGATCAGATTTGTTTGGCCTGAACTCCTGTAGCTATGTTTAGCTCTCAGATGCATGTCTTTAATAAGAAATACCTGCATATCCAAGGGCTGAATTTCACCAGCGAGGTTTCATTTTGAGAGATGATCAAAGGCCAAGGCCTTATCACTCAGTTCTGCCCCAGCTCCCAACAGATGGTGGGTATACACATGAAATAAAGTTCTAATTTTCCATTACTGTCATAAAATGAGTTGTAGAACCACCTTTTCTTCATTTGTTTTMATTAAAAATATATCTTCTGGCTTGGGGGGGGGGGGGGGGGGAGAGAAAACTCCTATTCATAGGTGATTAATGAACCTGCAGATATAGTCAATAGCCTTCCAGGGTTGTTTTTACCCAAAGTCCTGCTTCATTTACTGCCCTTTGTATTAACAAATTTTGTGATTTCTACATAAAGCCTAAAGTATCTGGCACAGATATAGAAAGAGGATTTAGGTATTGTCTAAAGGACCAGCTTTCTGCAGGACATACAGAAACACATTTTATAGATATTTCATGTAAAGAATKAAAGAGTTTTGCATAAAAACCTGAAAAAATGGTATTTCCATTTCTCACTTCTTAACAAGCATTTCGTGTTCTGTTTGACACTGAAAAATAAAACTGCAAGTGAGACAATATTAATTCCAGCTGTTTCCTCTTCCTATTCACAGGAAATTTTCATAATAATAAATGAAACATTATCATTTGTTTCTTGCCCTACCCCAATTAGTCTTTTCTTTATTAGACCCAGCTCTAGCCTCATGAGAGCCTTATWATCTTCTAAAAATACATCTCACCCAATTCACTGTGGGGAAAACTTCAAGCTTTTAAACCTAAAACCAAAAGACAAAGGACAACAAGAAAAACAGGAGGGAGGAGGAAAAGGTTTGCTATTCTGTTTTTTTCTGTTTCTTTGGGTTTGTTGTGGGGATTTTTGTTTGTTTTTAAATGCCACCCCRCCATTCCTAGGGAGAACTAGAGAACAGTGCTTGTTTTATGGCTGGCAACTGGTGTACAGCACTGACTACTTTCATCCAATTTTACATCACCTGAGTGCTCAGCAGCTCCAACAGCTCCAGCTCAAGCAGTTCTGCAGCTGTAGGTATATGTTACAGATTTGTATCTCTCTATGTGTGTCTGCACATATCTCCAAGCTTCTCCTACCTGTGTGCAAGGCAGAAGGAGATTTTCAGGACGTGTTTCCCGAGGAGGTCCACTCCAGTTGGAGAAACTCCATAACCAACAGATTTTTATAGCTCTTTTTTAGCACTCAGCAACACTTTCTGGGATGTCTCTGGCCAGACTGTCAAAGCTGTTTAGCACCCAAACCAGTCAGCCRGCCTAGAAGCTCCACTGCTAATTTTAGTGGCTAAATGAGAGCCGACCTCAGTCATGCGAGYGAGCTCTTTGGGAAAGTCCGGCCACAAAGCTTTCATCTCAACTGACTGCTCCTCAGGCAAGCAGTAAATGTCTTCTGACATTGTCCTCCTACTTCTGTGCCCTTGCATATGCACTCTGCTTATTTATAGAACGTGTGAGCCTCACACGCATCAGGCTGAGTCCCTGGGGACCAAAGCGGCGCTTGGTTTTGCGCGGTGCRGCCAAYGGCGCTCCCGGAGCAAAGGCTGGCTCTGCTCTCCTGCCACACAGGAGAGGGCAACAGCTCCCACTTAACCCGGGTTCAGGAATAGTTCTGGAAGCATTAACAACTACCGGGGATAAGCTGATGAGCTCCAGGCTCACCACGCAGGAAGGGGAGCAGAGGGAAGATTCCACCACATCAGCAGCAGAAGTCATTCTCCAGCCACCTGCAAGAGTTGTGGAATTTGGAAAGGTCTGCAATGCATTCCTCCCTTCCTCGAGGGCTGGGAGATGCCAGGGCAGAACAGCAGAGCCTATATCCAAAATACAGGATACTTAGTGTTGGATACACAGCCTTCAGTCCTAAGTCAAATAAAGTTCCACCTGTGCTCAAATAGTGAAAACACAACGACCACCAAACAAAAAACACACCCCCATCACACAAAAAATTTGCCCAGTTGGTTTAGTGGAACTAACCAATAAATCAGCAGAAATCTAAATTTACGATTTGCACATAAAGCTGTTTTTAATACACCTACTGTAAACCTAAGTTTCCTATTACATTTAGAGATTAGTAAAAGAAAAAAAAGTTTCTACTTTTGGAGCTACTCATAATTTCTTTTTGCATTCTATGAGCAGTAACATAAATTAGTATAGGCAGAATCCACGTCACAATGCACCAGCCTCCATGTAAGGATGGACACACTACTTTTTGCAGGTGCAAACAATTTAGCTGAGGTGTTCAGCTACAGAGGACAGAAGCCATCATCATGGAACTATCCCTCTTCATCAGATGTAGGGAGGCAAGAAAATTCCCTTTGTCTAAGGCCACAGTGCATTCTGGTGGGCACCGAGCTCTCAGGCAGCTCAATCATCACATAAATAAGCCCTAATTGGCATTCCCAAATGTTTCGAAATCATATTGCCTGCTGCTGGCACTCCAAAAGGTATACCTCTGGAGATACCAGGAAAAAAAAMATCATCAAAGATGATTTGCAATTACATGCAACAAACCCATACCCAACTGGTGTGTGTCAGGGGTAAAAATAGCATCAGCCCAAATGGCAAATGCCTTTTGGTTCGTCAGGAATTGAATGTGTAGCACTAAGTGAGGGTTATTACAGACTCTGATCAGCAAAGCAGACAATCATTTGCCTTGTTATCCTGCTGCCTGCCCATGTGAACAGCATCAAACAACTATTAAAAGACACCCCGCTCGCCCCCGAAGGGAACAGGGGTGGTGAGTGTCTGAAAACCTCCTCGTTAACAAGCTAACCTTTGAGACTGGTGAGAAGGCAAGGAAGCATTTACCAGCCACTCCATCAATAACTATGGAAAGGAAAATCGTAGCTCATTGTCTATCCCAGTGTGGGGAGATAAACAAGGCAGGCCTGTGGCGAGCAGCCCTTCCACRGCAGCTCCCAGCCATAGGCAACGGCTGCCAAAAAGGCAATTATCCATGGAGCTGCTCCCCTGGGGCTGTTCAATACAGGGATGACGTACATTTGGAAACTACTCCAAAGCCCTTCTGCTGGTAATAGGAGTCTCTGTGGCACACAACCCTGAGGGACCCTGAAACACCCTGGTAAAAAGCAACCTGAAGGGCCACGTGCCTGGGTGGGCAGTGGTATTGTAGGTCAGGGCTGAAGACTCAAACACCATGACTTTTGTTCCCTGCAGCTGTGATGTTTCCCCAAGGCCCTTTGAATGCATAGGGATTGGGACCCAGTTTTAAGCCAAATATATGATAGTAACTCAATTCCCTGTTTTTCATATTTCTCCCTCCTGTGTCACCCAAAAGGCCTTAAAAAACTAATTATGCTCCAGCATACAGCCATCCAACTTTGTTAYGGGTGCAAATCCTGTTCCTATTTATAGCCTAACTTCATTTTGCCTGCAGCCTCATTGCAAGAAAGGAGGGAGGGCACACCTGAGCCCGCACCAAGCTCCCTGGGGATTGCTATCCTGCTCCGGCTCAGCCTTTGCCTCAAAACCACCAGTTATCTTTTCAATTAATTGCAGGTATCATAGTGGTTGACAGGACAACCTTACTACACCAAGGGATAATTTAATATGACTAGGCCGTAATCAAAGTGTTAATAGCCTCAAAATTTAATCTGTGCAGAAGTAGGATTTATAAAAGGGAAAGGATAACCAGGGCTCAGATGAATAATGTTAGTTGTAACATTACAGCTAGTTGTAATAGAATAATTAGTTGTGATACCCAGAAATAAAAATTACACTGCTTTGAGTTCCAGGACGAGTGCCAGAAAGGGGCTGTTAGTCACAGAGAGGAGGAACAGTTACACAGTCCATTATCTCATGAACCGCAGGGCCCAGAAATGAATCCTGCCTGTCACAGGAAAATTGAGACTCTGCATTTTCRGCAATACACAGCTTTTCATTTTAGCCCCTAAAGCACATCCTTTCTAACTATTGGAATGACAYGTCTTCCCACTTCTACCCTGAAACGCATTTGGAGGGGAGGGATCCTCAGAAGACCTCCTGGCTGAGCTTCACCTTTCCTTTGGGCATGGTCCCAGCTTCTCCCTCCTGTGGCAGATGAGGCTCACCCCTGGCATCCTCACCTGCTTCCTTCCTCCATCCTCACTAGTCTTGTGGGGGCAAAAAAAAAAAAGCCCAAACCACATTAAATTCCAGCCTTTTTCTGTTTTTTCCATATAGGGCAAAGATGCTGGGTGATGGTTTGGCCATTTCCATCAACAGGTGCTGCTTTCTCGTGGGGTTAGGCAGGCCCTGCTGCTCCCTGGCTCAGTGTCCAGGGCCAAATGCTTTAATCATAGAAGGACAGAATGGTTTGGGTTGGAAGAGAGYTTAAAGCTCATCTCGTTCCAACCCCCCTGCCATAGGCAGGGACACCTTCCACCAGACCAGGTTGCTCAGAGATCCATCCAATCTAATCCAGCAAYACACTTCAAAACCCAAAGTGCAGAAGGCAGCAATAAAGCTGGTGTCCAGCATCATCATGAGCAAGCAAGAAGCTGTATAAAAGCAAAAAGAAAGTGATGTGACCAAAATTCTCTTTCTTTTTTTTTAAATTATGACAGCAGCCAGTTTTTACCATCTCATTGTTACTCATTCATTTGCATGACAGACACAAGGGACTGCTCGAGCTGGTAGGCATTTTTTAAAAAATTACTTTGAATATCTTCTATATTATAAAAGTTACTTTAAAACCGTTTTCTGCTTTTTAGATAGTGATAAAGGAATKAAATGTTTTTCCAGGTGGTGCTTATCCATTTCTCCTTCATTTCCTCCCGCATACTTTCTTTTCTTCCTCTTCTCTCAGTGCCAGAAAGAAAAAAAAAGTGGGCCTGTAAAGGAGGAAAACTGGGAAAGAAAAGATAACTCTCTCTAGAGAAAACAGGCAGGAAGAAGAGAACAGAAGTTGTGATTTTTTTTTTTCTTGTGTTTTAAAGGGAAGTCACCTGGGATTGAAACAACTGAAACTTTTGTGTTCTTCTCACACACACGCACATCCCCTCACCCCCTTTTCTTCCTGGTCCTGGCTGACTTGCACCTTCTGGCAGGCACGTAGGTGCTTGTTTTGCTGTCGCTCCACAGGATGGAGGCACCAGAAACGATGGTCCCAGGAGATGTTCTGCGTAGGGATAAAAAGAGAACCAGAGTGGGGCTGTGCTGCCCCTTCCCTCTCACACACACACACACACTCACGCTGCAGTCTCGCTCCTGCTACATCCTCCCTGTGTTATGTATTGGGAAAGACACCACTTGATACATCTGGGGAAGTGCTTGCCCACACTGGCATGGGAGCCCAGGCTCAGAGGCAATTAAACACTCCAGGCTGCACATGCTCACACCCCCACCTTTTGTGACTGGCACTAAACAAACGCTGCACAGAGCCAACAAATCTCACAATGGCCTCATTTTTCCAGCAATGATGCCTCAGGCGAGGCCTGCGTGGCCCAGAAARGGAAAAGGTTAACTTTTTCTGGAATTCCCTAAACCTGCTTATCTGCTTCTTCTCCCTAAACATCTGCCAGTTTCAGACACCTGTTATAAATATCAGTTTGTCTTGTGGTGGTTCCTGGAGCCTATCAGCAACCTGAGCAATTAGTATTGTCAGCAAATCATTCATTAACTGAACTATTCAGTTTCAGCTAACTTAAGACTAACTGTGTATTTAATTCCTATCTAGCAAGATCAAATCAATCAAAAAAATCAAAAAGAAAAAGACCATGGGTAAATATCAAAGATCAATAGGTAATAAATGAAAACCTTAATTAAAGTCTTATCTGAATGCTAACAAAAAAAAAAAGTAAAGCAGAGGAGATTATTTCATATGAGGTCATTCTGATTATCCTCATATTTCTCCCCAGTTCAACCCTGACATTACTCAAATACACGGTGAAAAGGCTGGAGTAAATTTTTGGCATCATGAGAGAACCTCTCTCCCTCCCCACGTGGCAGAGACCCCACACAGGCAGTTCAATGCCACTTCGAGGGTGAAGAGTGACCTCACAAAATTGGTACTTTCCTGCACACTTTCCCCTGTGAATTTGGAGCTGCAGCTACTGACCTTACTAGCAAGGAGACGATTTTACTGCTGGGTGCTGTTGTTTGTGCAGAAGCATCGAGCTATTAAAGAGGGAGCAGGAGATTGTTCCCTCCTGYGTGTCATCAGCAGAGGTAAATAACATCTCTGCATCGCTGCTGTGYGAGCCAGAGAGTAATTAAGGGGATCTGCACAGGCCTTTAGGTTGATGAGCTGATTATCTGTTCCTGCCCTTGAAGGTTCAGGCCCCGCGTTGCACCCGATCCCGGCCATGGCTTTGGCACTGTCAGGCCAACGAGAACGTGAGGCGAGGGAAGCAAAAGCACTGCAGCTGATTTTAAACCGTGCTCAGGTACACAACCTTCGACAAAATCAAGGCCAAACGGACACATCAATAAGTTAAGCTCTGTTGAGGTCAAGAATGAAAAAGAAAAAACGCAAACCGATAAATCAGTCTTATCAGATCGATACACCCGTGATATACCTGATACAAGGAGGAGACCTTGGTGGGGAGTGTAGACAGGAAAAGGATGGACTTTAAAAATCTCTGGTAACTTTCCTACCTTCCTGCTCCCTTGTCCTACACCCTACTTATGCCATCACCTGCCAGGCACTTCCCTGCCATTCCCTTCACCTGAGGGCTCCCTTCCCCACCTGAATTCTGTTTGCTGCATTAGCTCCTTCCTACCTTAGTCACCACTAAAATGCCTTGGTGCAGTGCTGAGTCTGCACAGAGGTGATGGTAACCCTAAATGTAAATATCTCCAAATTGAAAAAGCATCTTTACATTCAAATACAGAGCTGGGCCCCTCACCACACACATGCATTGACAGGATCTGCTGCCCTGTACTCTTCCATCAGTGCAAATAAATATCAGCTTGGTTACAGCAACTTGGCTTCTCAAAAAAAAAAAAAACCCCAAACCCACCCAAGACAATTTACTGTAATAGCTTCTGGTTGAGTACAAAGCTCTAAGTCAGCAGCTTATTTTTGGAAAAAAATAAAAATAAGTGACCTACCTACAAGTATGGTACAACGAGAGCTTTCACCACGCTGAAGTGTGCACTGGCCCCAGCTTTCCTAYTGATGCCATTTCTCTCCCAGAGGAGGAGGAGGGAGGACGCACAGGAGTCTCTCTGATCAGAGCTGGTTGTGAGGCCAGAGGTGGGTRGCACCTGCACAGGAGGTTACAGAGCCTGTGAGCCTTCACCCCCCAGCACAGTGCCCGGGTACGAGCACCGTGCTGTGACTCGCACCGAGGCTGTCCGACAGCAGCTTTGGCTCCAGGCACCCACCTGCTTCTCTCTTTCTGCTGCATTTGCAGTGGGAATTGTTACAAAACTGCCTTTTACACTGAGCTGTGCAGGACGTGGGAGCTGCTGGAGGAACTGCAGACTGCTGCAGCCTCTAGATTGGGAAGTGTCGTAGGGGTTACTGATGTGCCACCTGTCTCCTGACCCCGTCCTTTGCTCTTGGGACTAATGACGAGACAAGCAATTTTATTTCATGCAGGTGCGTGAGATATCCCACCTCTCTGAGCATCCCCTGCTTTTTCCCCTCCAGATCCTGGATCTGATGCTCCTCACTGAGCCAGCCTACAGCCAGACAGGAGGCAGCCCTGTGCAGGTCGTCTCCCTTTTTTTATGCTGACTCCCACTGCACTGGGCTGGAAACTGCCAGCTGAGCAAAGGAAGGAGGGCAGAGGCATCAGCATCCTGTACACATCTGTCCCACTGCCCAGCTCGCAGTTGCAGGTGAGGCTGAAGCCAAAAGACCTAATGAAGCAGAGAAGAACAGCCACACTCCTGACAAAAAAAGCATGGCAAGCTTTCATCTTCTGAGAGGTTAAAAATAAACAGTTTAGCTTTCAGCAAAGTGGTCTGATTAGAGGCAAAGAAAACTACACTGATTTCCATGGAAATGGAATATTTTGTTGCTGCTACTTGATCTTGTTGAAATGTATTAAGAACACAAAAGAGTGCAATTTCAATATGTGGAGAGTGCTAGTATACTTTAAAATTTTAAATTAAATTGATTTCTTTTAAAAGAAAGCTGGCTGATTTTAGTTTCTTAATTAGTTCATTACCACTGCAAATGAAGCATGTTCTTATAAGCTTATAGCAGGATATTATAGACATACAGAAACAGCTGCARCCCATAACAGAAGAGATGCAGACACAGGCAATCATAAAAATCAGAGACTTAAAGATTCTCTAGGTCCTCTATCTCCTCTCTAAAAACAGCAAATAATTGTTCTTTAACTCATAAGTCTTGCTAAATTTAAACCCATTACAGAACAGAGAGTAGTTTCTATGGAAGAAGGATCAATCCCTGAATTTTGTTTGCTTTTTTTAAAGTGTACAAATACTTCATAACAGTGAGACTTGCCTACACATGCTCTGGAAGCAAAACACCACAATTAGTTTGAGTTCTCATCTCATTACTGCGGTAGGTATCTCCATRGGGAGGTTTCCTCCGAACCAGCTGCGTCCTATTTCAGTTTAACCCAGATAGTAACAAAATGATCACTCAAAATGGGGCACGGCTGCCATGACCTTCACTGTGACAAATACTAAACACAGGTGTGAAGGAAAGGCTGCTCCGCTGGCACAGTTGTTCTCTTTGTAGATGTGCCCCAGGGTAGGATCACCTCCCACATTTCAGCTCACACCAATGGGACGTTGCCACAGCACGGCCCAGCTGAAATTTTCTATCGAAAAAATGTTAAAAACACCCCAAATCTTTGTTCTTAGCTAGAGTAACACATTCTGATGGCAACAAGAAAAAAAGAATTCCATTTCTTCTTCCATTTACTCAGGGTGAAATTTCAACAGAAACAATAAACCCTTTAGGTTTTCATTTTGACAGTGTGACATTTTCTTGACATAAATTTTATATTATTGTAATTTTAGGTGACAGAGCAACTTGAGCTTCTAACCAAAAGGCTGCTGTATTTTTATCTGTATATTGTTTTCCCACATGCTTGCAACTGGCATGTGCTCTCTTTCCAGCAGTGATGACCCCGGAAAGAAACTAAAGCCRTGAAAGATTTGCCCACAAACCACCACAGCCTGATGGAGGACAGATTTCCATTGCTGACAAGTCACATTAGATAYTGGTCAGTATAAATATCAGTGATACTGTTGCTCAAGGGGCTCTTCTCTCTTCTTTTCTTTTCCTCATGAAATCTACAGTTTTCTTTGTGTTAGCTGAAGACCCTGTTTGGCTAAGGCTTACTGTACATTTAATATGGAAGATTGTCCATGAATACGTTTAGGAGTGGATCCACAAGAGAGGCGGTTGCTGAAATGCCTGATTTCCAGTGCCTGCTAATTTTCATAGCCCTGACGAAGGTGGTGGAGCTCTTTATTGAACGTACAGGGGAAACCACAGAAGGCAGCAGCAGTGGCAGCTACTAAGTGAGAAACACTGACGAGAAGAGTGGGACATTAAGTCCCATTCCTGGATGTAATTAGGTGGCTGYGGCTCATGAGAAATCAGAGCCTATTAACAGAGGAGCCTGGTGAGCACAGGTGATGGGGGAATTGTTGGCAAACAACGACCTGGGTAAGGGTGTACATGCCCCATTATGGCCATTACACAATTCTTCCTTTTTTGCTATTTCTCTTCTGCTTACAGACACCTTTTTTTTTTGCAATTTCCTGATGATTCTCTCTTCTCAAGTAGTTGAATTCTACACTTTGATAGGCTGGGTCAGCTAAAAGCCCCTCAGTGTTCGGTACTTGCAGCCATACGGATTTGCTGTGCAAACTTAATTGTAGTAAGGACTGGATTTAAGAGCAGCAGATCAATGCCCTGCAGAGTTGTTAGGGTGAAATACAGAGACCTCATCCACAGATAAAAGGAACAACACCACCAATAATGACAGAAAAGGCACTCATCAGCTATATTTTCACTCATTGTGCTGCACCCAGCAAAAAAAGAGAATATGGTGTATTCAGTTCACCACTTTAGTAATTTTGCTTTTAACAATATCTGACTTTGTATTCAATCAGCAGACCCTATTACATGAAGCAATTTTTCGGACACCCGGTGGTTTTGCCTGCATACACAGCCTTCTGTTGCTGGCCAAATAMATTTCTGCTTCACTGCCTGCAGGCAGATCACCCGAGGAGAGCAGAGCAGAGCCTGCCAGCCCCACACTTCCCCAAACAAAGCATTAGCTATGCATCAGCAACTTTTATATACAGCCCTTCTTCACGTATCACTCTCCCCTTTATAYCACCTGCACTGACATGCTGCGTTTTACCTGCCCGCTCTGGCACTGCCCACTTCGTGCAGCTGAGYGTGTTGGTGGTTCCTCTGCAGTTTTTACATTTCACACTTCCTACCCAGCTGAAGGGCACTGCCATKTGGAGGGTGCTAAACAGGATCCTCCGTGCAAATTTAAACACATAGTGGGGAAAATCGTGATGAGGCACTTGGGCATGACCCCCAGCACACATGGACAGATTAACCAGCAGACCGCTTCTTTGCTATGTTGGTTTTTTTCAAAAAGCTAAAACCCTTTTGAAATAAGCCTGTGCTTATTTCTTCCCAAGTAATGGTAATTGATCCAGACCTTCCCGAAATGAATTCAAGCTCAATAAAAGTCGTGGCCTGAGGAAGAGCTGCACCTTCGCTGTGCAGAGGAATCCAGCTTGCTGAGGAGCCTGTGAAAGCCGTGGCTCTGCAGGTGGGAGGTTAATTTCCAACAGCCTGATTCAGCAATAAAGCAATAAATACAAAATCCTCCTCAGACCTTTCAGACACGAGCACTTGAGAAGCGCTGAGAACAGATTAGTGCCCTTCATTATGGGCTCTTCTTTTAAGAGAAATCTCAAATCCCACTGGTTTGCCCAAATCAGTCTCAGGTTTTGACTACAGTTAGGTGTAACCAAAGCTATTTATGTATTATTTAGTGTAGCTGGGGGGCCAGCAGGCTGTGGTTAAAAGTGCGGCACAGGTTTTGGGGGTGCTCATTCATGGTCAGTCACTGTCAGGGTCCCACAGTGGGGCCAGTTTGCAGCTGCCCTATGCCCTCCTTCCTACCCCTGAGGCAGGAAGGGGCTGAGCAATGGATAACCCCACTGGCTTTCCCTGCCTTTTCTCCAAGCATTAGGGAGGCAGGAGGAAAAGGGCTTCTCGTAACTAGAGAACAATGTCTGTCCCTTTTAGCTGACTCTTTCAAAAGCAGGAGTGAACTTGGCTTCCTATTTCTAACCATTCTCGTAGAAGGCAAGCTACAAATAAGTAGTATTTAGGTCAGCAGAATCATATTTATAAGCCATAAATCAAATCCAGCAGACCCCGAACACTTATTTGTAGCTTATAGACCACAACTTTGAACTTCCTGTGAATCCTGATGGCGAACTGCTGGAATTGTTTCCGCGGCGTTTAGGAGGCAGATCAGCAAACTCCAGCGGCCCCAGAGGGGTCTGTCATCTGCCAGGGTGACGTGCAGTGTGCTGACAYGCTCAACAGCAAGGAGCACATGCGGCATTTTGTTCACAAAATCCCAGCTTTTTGTCAAATCAAACTGTGTTAAGCAGATGATAGTGCCGAGTTGCTGCTGTATTCCCTGCGTGCGGCAGGACTGGACTCCTGGTCTCCTGCATGTAAGACTGGCTTTGTGTCCTACATCCCTAAGTTTTGTCCTCATTACACACAGGCATTTTACTGTCTGTATTCCCTTCCCTTTAAATCCCTTGGTACTCTTATGCGGTGCTTTGTGTCAGTCATGAAGACGGAGTCTGGTGAGTAGCTTTTCATTTAGGGCAAGGAATTCCCCTTCCTGCACCTCATCAAGTTTTCAAAATAGAAATAAAATGAGTTTCTATATGACTACAAAGCAGTCTCCATGTGTGGGAAATAGCAATTCCCATGAAAAAAAAAGAATGAGAAACTAGTTGTGGTTCCTTGAAAAGGGGGTGAAATGTTTGTCCTTTGGTTAACAGAGGAGGAGATATGTTTGAAACACATTACTGGTGTATCCACTAAAATAAACTTTCCAAAGAAGCCCACCAATACACAAACACATTCAGGAGTAAATATTACTCAAAAGTGGCACTGTGCTCACATGCATCACATTTGGCATAGTCAACATGCGCTAGAGCTGCTCCCATTTGAAGGCAAACATGACCTGTAGATCTTTCCCTTTCATGTTCTGTTTCCCTCCTGCACAGCACTATTTATGTCTGGGTTCCTCGCAGTTCAGGCAGCTTAGCAGTTTAAAGAGAACAGCAATTGCCTCTTCAGTGACAGAGGGGGAAAAAGGGGCACCCTGCCTCTTGTTTGCACAATTCTCTCCCTTTAAATGGAATGATGAGACTGGATGAATTTCTGCCTTTGAAGGAGAGGAGCTGTGAGCCTCTTCTGATGCGGTGAAGCTGTGCTRCCGAGCCTGTGTGAGCCACCTCCAGCCCTCCTTCACCGCTGGTTTTACATGGATCATGTCCCTGCTGGCTGTTCCGTGTGGGAAAGCAACGCAGCTCTGGGTGGAGGCAGGTAGGGCTGCGATTCCCTCCGTCACTGCAGCAACAGTTCCTTGCTTTTCCACCTGTTCATTTACTGTTACATGGAAGGACAGGGCTGARTCTCACAACGTCTCACAGGAGAGCTTTCCTGTGTCTGCCTGACGATCAAAAGAGGGATTTGTAGCTGCCTGGGGTTCATGAGGATCCTGGGCTGTGGTGACRAGCAGCCTGGCCGAGATACAGATAAGAGAAATGTGTTTATTTAGCCATCTGTGACATGAAAGCTCAGCCTGTGGAGAAAGGGCAAGTGCACATCCAGCACTCCGCCAGGCAGGGGCAAGATCCACTTCAGAAGCACACGGGAAAGACAAAAGTTTTGTTCTTTGGAGGTACCTGGAAATGTGAGAAAGCCTCCCTGCTCTATACTGCCTAAAATATTCATGAGAAACTTGGAGATCAAGTAACAGAGACAGCATGTGATGGAGAGACACAGAGGTGACAGGTGATACCCTGATGTCAGACAGGGCAGGCAGAGGAAAAACCACTGAGAAATCCACATCCCCTCCCAAATGAACACGTGTGGAGAAAATGGGCAGTTCAGTCCCTGCAGCCATTTCTATGGTGAAATGCACCAGTGAGGTCAGAAAGTATAATAAACCTGTCCAGGGACCCTTTTCCCTACACCCATCTCACCAGCATATTTAAAAGAATGGAAAAAGAGAAAAAAAGAAAAAAAAAAAAAAGGCCCTGCTATGCTCTGTGGGATAACTTCCAGGATAATAGTAAAATGGCCCAACTGCAGATGGTAATAACAAGAAAGGACAATATCTCCCTCATTTTCCTGTAAGCCTGCTCGTGGCTTACCAGTTGAGGAGCTGCAGAGGTTTGGGAGGGCAGAAAGTGGATCCCCCATGAAGTCACTGCACTTGCCTTCTTGGAAGAGAGGAGTGGATTTTTATCACACAGAGATACAGGCAATTTTCTTTTCCCTTCATGTGGAATGTAGGCTCTTGCCTTAATAAATTACTGCCCTTCCTGATAACACATCCAATAGAAGTTGCACTGGATCTTCCACTGACAGTTTCAGGTCAAAGTTGTCTCACTGTGTTTCGGCTCTGGAAAATCTGTTATCAGCAAAGTAGACACCGACCTCTCAAAGGAAGGTTCCAAGGAGTTCTACATCCCTCACAGGGCAGCTGGAGAATTTGGCTTGGAAAAGCTGTGTTTTTAGGCATTGCAGATAATCCTGCTGAGCTGTGGTTGAGGCTGCAGTTAAGGGGGGCTGGTGGAATGTGAGAGCAGGTTGTGGGGCACACGCCGAAATGCAGACTCTGCTGTCTGTAATTGCATAAGCAGCTTCTCAAAAGGATGGGGAGAGATATCCCAGGAAATTGGCTGTCTGAGGTTACAGAGATAGTAGGTATTTTCAGAAAGCAGCACCACTGCCAGAAAATAGAGTGGAAAAACTCCCCTGTGGAAACTAGAGGAGGCAAAGTCAGGAATGCTGGAACAGCGAGAAAAGAGTGATGGGAAGGCCGGATAAATGGTAGGGGAAGACTCCTTTCATACAACAATCTGTTGTGGGGAATGTGAAAATTAAGTTGGCTCTTAGAAATGAGGAATYCCACCCAAAGCTGCTTTCCTGAGGAAGGCGATTATATTGGCATTGGTTCCCTACCKTTTTTAAACACAGAGGAATTTAATTAAGGATTGCTACTTTCGTAATTGTTGAGGCTATTCTCAGAGCCTCCCAAGACTTTCCAGGCTCTGCAGTGTTGGTCTGGAGTAGGGATTGCTCAATTAGCAGGAAGATGTGGCAAGCAGTGAGATCTGGGACKCAGTGCCCTGGTCAAATAGGAATTCTGTCAGTTTATGAAACATTGACGTAATTCTGCTGAGATGGAGCCAGACAAGGAATTTATTTTGCCTGTTCTGTTCCTGCAGATTCACATGGATTTTTCCAGAGGATGTGAGCAGTGTCTTTGCTTGCTCTGTGCCACAAACCCTCCTGCAGTGCTGCTGTCTGCTCTGCTCTGCAGGGACCACATTTCACAGGCTATGTGTCCCTTACATYTCAGCCTAAAAGTGGGAGGGTACACTCAGCCAGCTCATAGGTTAACAATTTTTATCTCCTCTGATGGAAAAAAACCTGTATTAATAATCAAAACTAGCCTGGCCCCAACTGTAGGTTTACAATCTGTTCACAATCCCCAAAAACCTACGTTTGGGGCACCACTAGTCTCTTCCTGGGATTTGCAATTGTACATCTCCGTCCATAAAAGGCATCCAATTTTTCACAGGTATGACTTCAAATTCAAAAAAAAATGTTGAGAGTAAGTGCTCAGAGCTTCCAGGGCTTGTTAAAACAGTCCAGCCTTGAAATTACATAAAGAAGGGGAAACGAAAAACAATTAAACCCCCTTTAGCTTCGTTGCAGGCTTTTGCGTTTTTCCTACTCAGAAGTTCGGCCAAGCGAGCAGCGCAAAGCAACCACAGATCTGAGATGAGCAAATAATACAATATTCCTATGGCAGASCTATGCAAACCTGTCCCTCTTTCCCCTCCTCCCCTGCTTTGACTGCCCTTCTGACTCCCAGAGATTTCATTTGTCAATGAGCAGGGGTGAGCAGGCTTTTCATGCCCAGGCACCCGATGCCACCTGGCCTGGAGGGGGCTGGTGCCCAGACCATGGYTGGTGCACGGTGCCTGCACTCAAGAGCAGGCTCAGAGCGGAGGAGAGGTGCCCGGGATTCGTCTGGCAGCTGGTGCTCATGGATGACCTCTGTCTCAGAGGTGCGTGCCTCAGCCGAGTGGGGCTGGTGGGGTGACACGGGACACGCTCCGGATGCCTCGCCCTGCACCCCTGGCACTGCAGAAGCAAACGCTGGCACTGCCCACCAGCACCAGAGCCAGGTCTCCGACGCTGATACATTCTCACTAGGGGGGGTCTTTATTTTTGTAAGCCACCAGGGTGTCCTTTCTGAGCCCTACTCCGGCTCCTCACTCCTCCAAAATAACCCAACAACCCGAAGCAGCCATTTGGAATTGAAGTTTCTGCGGGAACAGTGGACTTGTTACAAGGTAAATAATAAGGGATGGAGAGTGTTAGACAGCTATAGGCATCGCTGCAAGCCCTTCTGATAACAACAGCTTCAGACCAGTGTATCGTGTCTTGCACACGTATCTATATTAATAGCTTGGATCTCTTCTGGGATTTGGCAGAGATCTAAAGTTGTATTAATGTCTTTTTCTTGCCTCCTCGATTAAAAAAAAAAAAMCCAACTACCTTTAAAGTGAGGTCCTAAGCTGTCATGAATTCTTACTAGACACGCTGTAATTGCTATTCCGAAAGGAGCAAAGTACAGAGACAACAACTGCAGAAATAGAAAAGAGAAGCTGTTCTGGAGATTTAAAGCAACCAATACCTGTGTTATGTTCTCCCCCTTCCAGATGGCTCATGTCTGAATGGCTTTCTGCTACTGTTTTTTTTTAATTTTTTTTTTTTTATTGGAGTAAGTTAATGATTTTTTTATGGCATGACGTGATGAAATCTGAACTGACGTTACCTTTCACTAATGTACAGCTCCCTTGAGCCAATATCAATTTTGTCTAGGATGGCTTTGCAAGGGCAGAGGTCAGCTGAGRGGCTCTCCCCTTAGCTCTGTTACAACCTCTTGAGTTTCCAGGACACTTATAAATAAATCAGACATTCACATTTCGAGCAGGGAGTCGGATTCTGAAGAGTACCTCCTGACCCATGAAAAGCAATTTTTACTTGAATGATACTTCAATCAAAACTGATCAAGGATGACCTGACCTGGTCCTTGAATATGAATAGATATAAAATCCGTGGAGTGTGCAGTGGCTGTTTCTCAGAGTTGGGAATGCACTGCAGTCTATAGACGTGCCACTCTTACCCCGTGGCTCGCTCAGCCATTGCTCCTGCCTGGGGCTTCCTTTGGGACTGTGTCCCCGTGAAAGCAGCCTTCCCACAGGCCAGAGGGACACCTCTTGCAGCACAATGACCTGCCATAAAGGCACCATTTAGGGTGCCCACAGGGATTTGCATCTCAGCTGCTGACCCTCTCTCTGCTCCCTGGGGTGACACTGCCTGCCCTGCACAATTACGGTCACGAGCTTTCTTCCCTGCTGAAGAACTTCTGCCTTCTTGGGACTACAACTTGGGACTACAACTTGGGACCTCCTGACAGACAGCTTGCTGCTGTGAAAAAACCCTTCCAGGCCCCAAGAGTGAGGCTGCTCTTCCCAGAGCCCCTCCCAGGGGCACTTTTAGGACATTACCACAGGACCCAGCTACACCGTCAGCTCCTTGGCAACTAAAAGCAACTTCCCTGGAAGGATGTCAGCCCAGGACCAAAACCCACAAATAAATTTCCCTAAGTTGTATGGATGAATACAATTTATCAGTGTCTACAGCAATGTGAATTTGAAATTGTTTGATTGCGGACTAGGTAGAAAAACCTCTTGTTTTACAAATACAGGACAGGCTAATTTGTGAAAATTTCTAATTACTATTATTATTATTATTATTATTGTTATTATTACTATAGTTTTAGTACATTTTTTATTAGAGTTTTAGTGAGTCTGTTTGGGCATCCACTAGCCTTAGTTGAACCCACCCAAATTCTATTACCTGAGGTGGTTTTCCCTCCCCAGCATCTGCCAGTTCCTCCCTAATAATGCACAAGGGTACCAGCTTGACAGGCATTCCCTTTCTCATTTTTTCAGGCAGAAGCCTCCTTGCTTCTTCCTGTGATGAAGCAGAAATCATCCTCTGGAGGCAGGGCTCAGRAGTGGTTGTAAGTCAGGGCAGGGGGAAGTGCAGATTTGCTCTTTAGCTTGGCTGTCAGCAGTGCCCCCGACCCCCCAAATCTCCCCGTTCCTTTGCAGCTGACAGCTCCTTGCCCTTTCGCTCTGTATTGGTGTTGGGTTCAGTCAGAGTGTACACGAAGCACGTCGAGGACTTGCAAGCAGTCACAGATGCAAAATGCTGCCTTTCACACCCAGAATGACCCAGGGTGGCCCCAGYAGGGCCACTGGGGCAGGCTGGGGAATCATCCCATCCTGCTTCCTGCCCCAAAACAACGAGGCTGGGACATCCTGCTAATCAACACAATGTCCACCAGAACCACGAGGTCCAGAAGGGGCTGTTGGCCCAGTAAGATACTACAGGACAGTGTAAGGGCACATCAGGTCCAGCAGTCACCCCTCCTGTACCGGGCCAGTACTCTCTGTCTCCTTGCATCACTGTCTCCCAAGAGAGTCATAGAAGGTGGAGCTTAGCACACACCACCTCCAAGTCCTGTGGCCTTCCCAGAGAAATGCCCAGAAGAGACACTCAGGAATACTCCTGTGAGGACAGCTGGGGTGAAAACACTTCTCCTTCCCTCCACCTCCAAATCTGAGAAATTTAAAATAACAAAATTAAGTCCTTGAGACCAGGGAGAAAAATCCACCAGTAAAGTCTGCATTTGCCTGGTTTCTTCCCTCCTCCTCTCTAATTACTCAGCTCTAATATGTCATGGAAACAAGTTTTTTCTTTTCTTTTTTTTTCTTTTTCCACAGCCATACTTACTAGGTAATACTTCAGCTTCAAATGTCTTATCTTACAAAGAAGAATGAAGCAGTGGGACTGACCTTGACCTTAAGCTTAAACGATCCTAAATTTAAATGCCAGATCTCTAAGAGGCCCAAAACACATCACTCAGGCTCTGGGAAGTTAAAAGGAAAACCCAGTAACTTTCTACTTCTCTTGCAAACYGTGAGGATTAAGACACTATGGATTATGAGTTTCTCAGTTCTTCAGTAATGTCTTTCTCCATCAGCAAGATCTGGCAAGATTAGGTGATTAATTTAGTTGCTGATGTGAGAAATGTTCAAGTTCAGAGGATTTTTCTTGTCCTTACCTGAACTATCCCTGAAGAGGAATTTTTCATCTGAGTAACGATTGACTCAATACCAAGTTATAGGTCTCAAGGGAAGGATATTTAGGATTTTAATTCTCAACAGTCACATCTAATTCCTCAGTGAAAGATGCTATGACACTAAAAGAAGGAAATTGGTTACTTAGATGGAAAACAAGCTTAAAATCTRTCCTAAAGAACAGCTAAAAAAAGGTGGTTAAAAGGCCAACATAAAAGAAAAATAAAGTAGATACATAAAGTAGAAACAAACCCAGCAGCTGAGAAAAGAGGAGGAAAAAAAAACCCCATAAAGTCGCAGATCTGTGGGATTCATTTCTCTGATAGATTTTCCCTTTTAATTTTGGGTCAGATGGTTTGCATCAGGCTTGATCCCTGAGAGTTTTGAGTTCTAAGGCTGGGTAATGATCTCCAGCCCTCGAGAGGCTCCAGCACAGCCATGAGAGCCCTCCTTGGGAAAGCACCGTGCTTCCCATCACCAGTTTGGCTGGTTTGAAKCTGCAGAGATCACTTAAAATCAGAGACGTGGAACCTCTCAGGGGGTTCTCGACAGCCTCTTCCAAACTCCAGCCTTGTTCAGCTTGAGAACACTTTCTTTATGGGATTTTTTTAATGGAATTTCACATGGAAAGCCTAATTGCAGGTAACATCCTGAAAGCCGCGGAGGAAGTTTGAAACCACAAAATATCTTCCTCCCATGCCATGTCTGAGCATCTGCACTGAGCAGGAARCTAATGGTCCTTCTTGAGTAATAGCTTCTCTGGAGGGGAAGTAATTAGTCATACTCTCTAACACTGCAAATGTAATAACTTTGATAAGAAATTGAATATAGAAATACTGCTCCAGAGCAGTTCCTTGTAATGTCCCAAGGTACTGAACTGRCTCTGGGTGTTTCTTAGCCTTTTAGCTCGTGTGTAATGGATGAACCACCTGCAAATACCAAGCAGGCAGCACCTACTTTCCTGTGTGGCCAACAGAGCTCTGTGGGACGCAGAGGGACCTGGCAGAGGTGGCCACTTTCCATGTGCACCCACATCCCTGCTGCTGCTCCCTTCTCCATCATCATTCACAGCATCTTTTCAAGCACATTCCCGAAAAGTACCTGGAAATTAATTTTACCCAACGCAGGTAAAACTTTGGGAAGTACCCCARTGATGTCAGGAGGCCGGTGCTAATTTTCAAAACAGGTTTGGTCTGGCACCCCAGGGGATATTTGGGTGCCAAACAAATTTGGTGGAAGGATCTCGGTGCCTGAAGCTGTGAGCACAGCGATGGCCCCATGCACTCCCAAGGCTCCAGAGGATCCCAGACGTGGGCCTGCTGTCACTGTGGAGTTCTCAGTGACACAGCTGGGTGGGTGAACTGCTCTCATAAAAAACCCTGGGCCCTTTTGCATTATTCCTCCCTGAATAAGACTTGCACCCGATCCCAAATGCTCACTCTGCAAAGTGAGCGATTCCCACTCCCATTCCTTCTCTATTGTTGCCAGAGCTCATTTCCCCTATTGTTCTTCTGTAGATTAGGGTAATTCATTCAGAAATTAAATTCAGCCCTATACAATGGCCCTGGCAAACCTAAATGCTGCTGAAGAGAGCATGGGGGATGACAACCCTTTTAAAAAGAGGGAATTTCACTGTAACTACTTTTGGCCAAGTTTCATAATTCATTTTGAAGGGAGATCTTTAGAAACACAGTTGCTGTGCTTTACTCCACCTTAATGATGAAAAAAATATGCAAATCTTCTTATTTATTGCCTCCTTTTCCTTGCTTATTTTTCTCCAATTGTTAATAATTTTAATTAACACCAGAATTTCTCAACAGCACGTCATCTCCTTTTTCATTACAAGTGTTAATTGCAGACTCAAATAAAAGGTGAAGAAGAAATTGAGGTAAACATCAAAAGAAGCTCAACACTGTTGGATGTGCGGAAGAACAATTACTTGCACAGTTGTTTCWTTAGGGCTTTGGTTGATTTATAAGAAAGCTTTAAAACCACTTTTGTATATCCTCCTACCTCTACATATTTTTTTWAAAAATATATACATGTCAAGCTATTTTCTTCTTTTCCGAAGAAATACTTTTTACTCAGATGTGTCTTGTTCAGAACAGCTCACAGATCTGAAGCACACTCAGAACCTAAAATCTGATCTACATTTTTATTTCCAGCACTTGATTTTGGAAKATTTTATGAGTAAGTGGCACTATTCATACCAAATATTGAGGGCTTCTAAAATCTTGACCTAATGAAGGTAATTTATCTCCACGTACAGGTACCTATACATTGTACGTACGTATGGGCACAGCAACACTTCCCACCAAAACAAAGGGAACCTTGGATGAGAAAAGGGGTGAGGTGGTGTCTCTAATGGCCAGCTGTAGCATCCAATCCTATTTCCCAACAATTAAAATCATAGGATGGTTTGTGTTGGGAGAGACCTCAAAGATAACTGGTTCAAGCCCCCTGCCATGGGCAGGGACACCTCCCACTAGACCAGGTTGCTCCAAGCCCCATCCAGCGTGGCCTTTCTTGTCACTTAGTCAGAGGTCAACAGAAGCAGGCAAACAACTTGGCCAAACAAAAATCTCTGAGGCTTCCCAGGAYAGGGAGAGGTTGGTAGGTAGGTGTTTCCCAACAGAGTAGGCATTTGAGCACTTGAGGCAGGGGCGAGATGGTCCCYGGGGCTGAGGAGGAAGGGCAAGGGCAGCACTAGTGGTTATGTTCTGCCCAGGGATTAAACAGCTGCAGTCCCTGAAAGCTTCACCAGCAAGGAGAAGGAGGTTGCCCATCTGTGCCAGTAGGAGCTACAACTTCTGCAGCTGCATCCTGGGGTGTGAGGGCCACAGCTCACAGTCCTGCACAGGGACACAGAGCAGACAGCTTGAGATGGACATCTCTCTAATTTTCCCAGCTTCACCTGCCAGAGCTTGTGAGTTGGAGCATCCCATCCTTGTTCTCAACTGGTGTCAAAAACACCACCACAGAAAAACTTGGCTGCTGGTCTGATCTGCCTTCAAGGTGCACTCGCCCTGATGTCACCCTTCCCGACTTTCCCCAGAGGCCAAGAGCTCTGTAGCTACATCCCAGGCAATGGGAGGCACTGGTTGCCCTGGACAAGCCCCTCTCTATCTCACCAGTGCTGCTCAGGATCTATTTAACATKTGCCACCCAAGCCCTTGGTGCCCTGTTGGATTCAGATGGGATTTGTCAGTCATGGGGGGATACGAACCCTTTAGCACCTGGAATTTTCCTGCATTGCAGATTCAGACTTAGGCTACAGAGCAGGGACGTCACTCCCCTTTTATCACTGAATTTCCTGTAAAAAATTCATCCCTTCCCATTTTCCAGGTCAAGCTTATCAATAATTTGTATATATTCTCTGTTCCTTCTGTGTTTTTTTAGTACATCTTGATTTGTGTTCTTCAACATCAATATCAACTTGGTTTTTATTAAGTTTTTCCCTCATTAATGAAGGTTGATTGATTAAACCACAATATTTCCCAAGCCTTTCCAATCTAAGCCCTCAGGAGGAGCCTCAGGAGGGACACTGCAGCCTCAGTGCTTCATTTTTCTGAGGTCCTGCCTGCCCTTTAGAGCTCCCTTCATATTGGCTTGGTCCCCTACTATCCCTTCATGGTCACACCCGCTCCTTTCMCTGCACAGTCCATGTACAACAGCAGATGGATTACACCCCTCAGTCCCTTTCCYATCTCCTTCAGCCAGTAAAGAGACAGAAAAAAAAATCAGATTTTTGGTTGGTTTTGTTGTTTTTTTTTTGAATGGGCGCAGAGGGTCTGTACCAGATGAGGTGTTTGAGGCACAGCCTGGCAGCTCTGATGGCCACTCATGATGATAAAATCTCCTGTTTTGCTCACCCTCGTTTCACTCTGCATTTTGACTTCTTAAATTTCTATTTTGTTGCTTCCCCTGTTTCCCTGCCAACCTCTCTCAATTCCCAGCACTTGCTCTCTCTTTCAACTCTTGTGTACTCCCCTCTGAGACACYACTCTCCTCTCTTGTGGATTTTCTTCTTCTTCAGGGTTTATTTTCTTTTTCTTTTTTTTTTCCCCTTTCTAATTTCCATTTTTCCGAAAGGAACTAAGACCTATTCTGCTTTAATTACTGCTCCAGTTAGCATCCTCTGGCCTTCTACCAACCCCTTTCATTTTCACTGCTTCCTCCCAGTGGACCTGGCCCACTCAGTTCCATAATTCCCTAAAATTTACTTTCTTAAATGTAGTGCTATGTGCATAATTCATCCAGAAACTGAATTTGTTTCCTACTGGGATAATCAAACAATCTTCCGTAGCATTTTCTTTTCACACCTGTTGTTATCCTTTCCTTCCAGGTAGCTATACACAAAAAGTTATGTATTTGGGGCAGGAAAGCAGGAGACCATGCTTCAAATCCACGTTTCCCTCTCCTTACTGAGACCTCCCCCTCTTCCCATCACCAAATACATTCATTGAACTCAACAGGGCTGACATTCCTAAGCAAAATGGAGCGGACGTTGCGGGAGAGCCAGGTCGTGAGCTGATGTAAATCAGAACAGACCTGTTGTCTTCAGAGAAAGTGCATCATTTCCTAGGAAAAAATCAAATTTTAAAGGGACAACTGGAGCTGTGGAGACACAGCAGAGCTGAGAATCAGGACTACCTTTAAATCTGTCGGGTTTTTTCCCTTGCTTTTCTTTCTCTTAGAATTGTGAGCTGACTGACTTAGCACATTATTTTTTGAGCCATTAATAGCGTGGAGTCTAATTCGGAAGCAAAGCTAACGCCCAGGAAAACCAAGCAGCACAGATGACAAAATTATCACACCTTCCCCGGTACTGGCAAGAAGAATGAGGGCTGAAGGCTTGCACATGTGGCTTACTCGCATTAGTGTGAAAACTGGTGTGCTCTGGGGGAAAAAAAATGTGTTTTATTATTCAAATCGGATTCCTTTTTCATATCAATTTATGACATGACATCCATTTTTGTGAGTCTTTCCTGTCAGGAGGGAACCGTGCTCACATGTGTCTTCAATATGGGTTTATTTGTCAAATGATCCCAGGACAAACAGCAATGAATAACATCCAAATGTGTTGCCTTTATATGTGCTTACTTCACAGTAAGTGAGAAAAGAGAGAAAATCAACCCAAACAGACAGAAAATACACAGAGCATGACTGTTTGTAACATATATGCAAAGAGTTTCACGCAGCAGAGACATATCCCCGGGCTCCTTGCTGYTCCTATAATACAAATAAGAAATATATAAAATACCTCATAAACCAGCTTGTTGGATTTTATTGCAAGAAATCCATCAGCCATCATATTACCATGCAAATCCTCTTATTGCATTGTCTGACAACAGCAATTCAAATWAAAAAAAAAAGTAAAAAAAAAAAATAAAAAACCTTAACAACCTGGGAATAAATTCTCTCTTTCATGTGTGCCAGCAGCTCCCATTAACAGTAGTAGGAGTTTCTCTGCAGGGGCTTGGCAAGGTGAGAATGGACTGCCCACCTTTCTCTCCTGCTCAGAGACTGAGTGCTGAATTGCTGCATATTTTTTTTTTTTTTTTCTCCAGAGAGATCAAAGAAGAAAGCCAGGAATAAAAGATRTATTAAAAAAACCAACCCAACCCCAACAACCCAAGAATCAAGAMAGTTCCATAAAGTAAAGGTACAGTGTTATTTATCTGCTTGCTCTTTGACAGCCTCCTGGATTAGTGAGACAAAACCCCCCACTTTTCTACGCCCTGCAGCTCTCAGGAGGTGCCCCATCTGCCCACATGTGGGCAGCAGGGCAGAGTTGCAGCTTGTGAGGGGAATATGCTAGAAAATATTACAAAACTATATTCATTCTTTTTCGTAGAAAATGCAATTTCCTCAAAGATGTAATTTCTGGATGAAAAATTGCAAATCCTTTCCTCCAGTACAAAAACTTTCATAAAACAGATTTCTTCCAAACTCTGTATTAAAATCAGAATCAGTCAACTCCAAATAGCTTCGGAGGCAATAGCTGATTTGGTCTTTTCTCCCCCTTTTATCCAAAAGTCTTTATAAGAGCAAAGAATACCTATTAACTTCAAACACCATCACTTAGATAAAACACCCTAGAGGTTCTCTGACTTTTCAGAAAAAGGTTATATTATTTTTTCATGTTCTAGAGTTTTACTCTTCTGTGCTACTACTTGAGAGATCCAGAAGGACATGAACAARTTTCAGCCTAAGAAAGCAGCTTTTAATTTCACTTAATCTCATTTTCCAAGGTGGTAGAAAGAGTCAATCCTATACTTCCCCCTTTCCATACCATAAAAGCAGATAAAAAGTGGGGTTGGTTTCCAGAAATAAGGCTTGTGGTGCTAAGTGCCAACATAATTATAATTGGTATCGAAGAKTTTGTGAACCCACAAACGCCACAGGAATTACTCACTAGCTGCACTGACAGGCTGTTTTTAAAATGGTTTGTCCCCAAAAAGGTTTTGTGAAGATGTCCCTGCTACTAAAAGTATCTCAGTATTGCAGTACCTCTGCTCTGTGTATCTTCACCACAGTGCTCCATGTCAGGGGAGGAACCTTCTCCCCTTTTACAAAGATGAAAGGGAGCTGTGCCAGCAATTACCTGCTTCCCACTTTTGCCAAATCCTACAAGGAATTTAGCGACCAAAAGCAGAGATTCCTCTGTTTCTCAAAACTCTGACCCCCACCATCAAAGAGAAATCACATTTTGGAGACTGAGCTTGGCCAGGGGGTGCCACACAACCCCTCAGCTCCTCCTCCCACATCCAGCCTTGGCCACAGATCCAGGGAAGAGGTGTGTGTCACATTCCGTGGGGGCTCAGCCATCGGCATCRGTCTTTGTCCAGGGACCATCTCCACCTGAGCATGGCTAGGAGGAGAAYCAAGCCTAGCACAAGTTGGTGGCCTTCCTCTGATCTGAACCCAACCTGACCAAGCTGCCACCTCACCACCCACCACCTTGGCAGCTTCCCATCCTTTGTGGGGTCCAAACCAGCAGCACTCCCCTGCCCCACCCCACCTGATACCCTGGATGTAGAGACTTTGTTAATAGYTCATATTTGGCAATCCCTGCAATCCATATAAACAAGAAAGAGCTTTCCAATCAATGGTGCCGAATAAAGGAAAACAGTGGAGGAAAAACACCTTGCTGCCCTCCTTGAGTGCCTGTGGAGCTAGAGACCATGCAGAGAGGCTTGGCTGTCAAGTGCATTGCAGGGTCGAGCTGTATTTGGAATTTATTCAACGAGAAGATAAAAGGCAAAGTTAAAGTGTCGCATAGGAGATAAGAAAGTTAAATGGTGCATAAACAAATCTGATGCTACATCTGACCTGTGGGGGAAGGGAAGAGCTGGGTGTACTGCATGCTGTACATCTTCTGGGAGACAAATGAGTGGATGATTGGAAACTTATTCATATACTTCACAGGCTTCTGCCATTCACTAAATGGGAGGTAATAAACCTTATTGGATTTCTTTTTTTTGTGGGAAATGACTCTTTCATAGATTTGTCCCCTTAATGGGTACTCATTTAGGAAAGTACTATATAGGTTTTATTGCATCAAAAGGAATAAAGGATTTTAAATGAATCCTAATGCTCCCTCAAAGTGCTGGAGTCAGGGACTTCAAGCTAAATTCACAGTTAGAACCAGAATCTTTCATAAGCTTTTTAATGTGCAAAAGGAAGATTTTGGGGATCRAAGTATTTTATTTAACAAGCCCTAAGACTCACTTATTTTTTGATTTTCACAGGTAGCCTCTTTCATCTCTCCTCAGTTTTCCTCAAGTGTCTCTATAAACTCCTTATTCTCCTCCTCCTTTTCCCTCACTCCTCTTCCCTTCTGGACAATACACCTGTTCCCACAACAAACACAGTTTTCTTCTCCTCCTACTTCAGAGTTGCCTCCTGAAGCTTTCTTCTGTATTTTTATGCACTGTTTTCCCCCCACAGGCCTTTTATTGACACATCTGAGAATCATAAAATAAGACGGTCTCATTTTCTGGCATTATTGTTCCTGAACAGTGGAAATGCCATAAAGGCAAGGAAAACCTTCTTGCTCCCTTGCTTTCTGGGCCTCATGACTAACTACTGCCCCGGAGCAAGTCAATCTCACAAAGACTTCCCACAGATCTGAGGACATGAGCTGCTCTAATAGTGCTGACTGCAAAGGCACTCCTGGCACCCAGCATTTATTTGCTTGGTTGTTACAAACAACCTCACTTTTTATGTCTCTTTTACACAGAGAGCTCCTTTCTGCATGTCCATGCCCACCACGCCTGGGACCTAGGGAAAAACTGGGTATCAGCATGGATGCACCTGCTCCACACGGTGCCTGCTCCTCTTGACTATCTTCTTTCCTGTTTCTAACTGGATGCTATTTGCAATTCATTCCCCATTCCTTCTACAAGTTTTCCTGCAGAAAATGCATTCATGATGACAACAGCTCCAGCTTCCTCATATGCCCACCCYAAACCTCTGGGAGCAGACCCATGGGAGATGAATGAGCCAGTACTTCCAAGATGCACCACCTAGGATGATGCACAGTTGTGGGAAGAACAGTCTTTCCATTAATTTCAATTTCTCAGGCCTGGGGTGTAATAGTACGACATGAATTCATCAGATGTGAGCATGCCCAGCTCCTTGTAGGACTGGGACTGGCTGTAGAAAAATCTCTGAACATGCACAACACATCCTTGGGATCTAATCATACAAAATGGAATTTTTCTGTTCTGAGATGGAGGGAAACCACCAAGAGGGATTTAGCTGGTAAGGTGTAGCCAGTCACCATGTGTTAGACGAGCGCTGTCTGCCACCTGATCTGTTCTTTGAGTTCACTCCATGGTGGAATAAAACAGCCTGGCTTAAACCACTGTAAAACACAAGTTGGTAGCAGGAACCTCTTCCTGCATATATAAACTTCACAGCTTAGCTGGTTTAAGTGGCTCACATAGGCAGCRAGCAATCAGCCTCCAACTCGTGATGGAACTGCCGATTTCTGTTCTTATTCAGATCTTTTAATTCCAATTCAGTAATAAACTTCCCTTTCAATGACTCAAGGAATGATTTGCTTTGTCTCACATATCTCAGCATCTAAAGAAGCTTTGACAGGAGCATACCTAGAGTTTCTGAGATAAATATATAATAAATCTAATGTTGTCAAGCATGGTGGCATTTTTATTTTATTTTCAAAGAGAATTTAATCTAACTTCCCAGGGGATTCTTCTCTTGTGTCATAACAAAGTCTGGCTTGTAATGGATTTCCCATTTTTCTTTCTATCTTGTATAATGACAAAATTGCTGCACAGAGAAGCAGCGTTCTATAATATGCCACAAAACAGAAGCGGGAAGTGACAGTCGTCTTTGAAAGGTGGGGCTCAGCCCAAGCCCCAGTTTCTAGAATCACAATTATTTAATATGGACCCACAACCAATTTCCAGCCAGGCTTGAAGTACAGGGAAAGTCCATATGTAAAGTGAAAAAAATACCCCAAACAAAACAGATAGTGAGGGGGGAATAATAAAAAAATAATAAATCAATAAATAGCACTTAAGGGCCAAACTTTGAAATGATGCAATATTGATATAAAACAATAGAAATATAAATAATATTAATAGAATATAAATATAATATAAACCAGTCAAGAATCTGGTTCATACATATCCATCTCTACATGTCATTCTAAATAAAGAACTTTTAATATTAAATTTATGACAAGTAATGGGATATAATGGAATTCAATATCCTTTGGGGAAAAAGCCTTCTATTACATTGCATTACAAGCCCTTATGTATCAAAGGACTAAAAGCCACTACTCTCTTCAAGGCCATAATTTTCTTCAACAAATTCTAGAATCCTTTTATTGTTATTGAGCATCCTCATAAAAGACTAATATTTTCTACTGTGCTTTGGCCGATTCTGTTTTGCTTGCTTGAAAATTGCAGTGCTGGCAGAAAGAAGAGCTGGTGCTCAGTGTACACAGTTCTATTTGCCACTGAAAAAAAAAAGAATTGAAGGCATTTTTTCCAGGATGTTTTACATTGCAGACCTCGGGCAAGAAGTTCAGAGCACAGTAATTAGCGAGTGAGCAACCTYGAGCTTACAGGTACATTGTGTTCTGTAACATTTATTGTAGTGCAAAGTCGTCATGGGAACCCGGAGGGAGTTCTGCCGCTCACATTTCACTGTGCAATTACACAAATGCTGATTTGCTGTGTTGGCCGTACCCTTCAACAGCACAGATCTTTTATTTAGGGGAGGTCGTTCCCTATCAAGCCTGGCCGAGACCCGAGGTCCCTCGCATGTCACACCCAGAGGCTGCTGTCCTTTCTCCCTTCATGATAACCTGCTCCTCTTTCCACGGCTGATCCCAAAGCACTCTGCAGGAAGCTGGGGTCGTTATTTCCTTTCAACACACGAAGAGGCTGAGCCAGAAGCAGTTGATCTGCCCAAACTCTGCCACATGCTGATGACTAAGGGGGAAGCAGAACTCAAGTCCCTCAAAGCCTCAGACATCTGCCCCGACAGCGACAGGGACTTTCTCCAATGGCTTTGGCGAGCGTGCCTCCCATTAATCACATCTTGTTTCTTCCTTAGCTTGGCTGTGGCTTCCATGGCACAGCTTCCCTCCCCTCCACACGTTTCAGTCCTTCCAGCCTGGGGGGCACCGTGGGGTGCCCCTGCTCTGCGGGCTGGCAGGACAGAGGCTCTCACCAGACATCCACCATGAGGTGGTGGATGGTGCTGAGGCTCGTCAGCTTCACAGCTGAGCTGCTCTTGAGCTATCGCCGGGAGAGCAGGAGAGGGAGTTGTGTAATTGTTCTGAAAGCCTGCCAAGCAGCTCGTTTACAGAATTAAACAGTCTGTGGTATAATTAACACGGGGAAAACTGTATGGCCTTTTGTTACTCGCCGCACAAAGTACCTCATTTCCTCATCCTAACGTGACAGGAGGAATGGGATCATGTGTACGGGTCAATGACCAAATGCACCTAGACCTCTGCCCTGCTCCACGGCTCCTGCTATTCAGGAGTGTTTGTGTTGCTTGTAGAGAAGCCCAAAGTCTGGGCAGGTAACTCATGGTGCTCTGAAATGAAAAGGAGGATCTAGGATTGAAAAGCTGATTACTGCAAGACCCACCTTCAACCTCACTTGGTGCCATAATCCTGATTTAAGAGCTTAGCCTCCATTTACTGTACTTTCCAACATCTTCCCCCTTCAAGCACCACTTGAGCCATCAATAACAGCCCTGGGCCAGGTTCAGATGCTTTCAGTTTTCAGTGTCTCCTTCTGGGATGTTTGTGGCAGATTTTTGTTCTGTACCAAGGAGCACTGGGTCCTATTGAAAATCCRATCATCACAATGGTTTCTCGTTCCCAGCTGTTACAACATCAGATGTAAAAGGTAAGAGGGAAGTTTCCCCAGCCCTTGGTGAGTGCTGGGCCACTCTCTGTGCTCATCCACACCCACCACTCCAGCAGAAGAGCTAACGGAAGGAGGAGGAGGGGAAGCTGGTGTTATGGAAAAGGCCTCCCGCCAATGTGTTTGTGTCCACAACAGTGCTGTTAACAGAACTGTTTCTCCCCATATAACCTCACATTCACCATGACATGGTAAATTCTTTACTTTTTCCTGCCCCTGCTCTTGTATGTCCCTGGTAGCTGCTCGTCTCCCTTTTCCACCCCTTTTCTGGTAAGCCAGTCCCAGMCACGGTCCCATGCTGGGCCGGCTCAGCAGCAGGGAAGAAGCTCCTCTTGCCAGGGGCTGCTGGAAGACGCTGCATGAGGGGTTACAGGCTCCCTTGCTCCCATCCCTCCCCACCCCCACACACCACTTTCTCTTTTTATTTTTGAGAGGCTGGAATATCACAGGATAAAGAGACTGCAGCTGTGTTGGGGAAAAAACCACAGTCACGCCTCAGCAATTTATGGACAATTTCCCATTAATAAGAGATAATGGAGTGCAGTTCAATGGATTTGCGATTGTACRCTCGCTCTTTGAGAATATGGAGGGGAATCTGACAGCAGTTTGTTCCTCTCAGCAATGGCATTACCATGATTTTGTGTGTCCCATTGTACACAGGGAGATTTGGACAGTTTGAAACGGTTTAACAGCCTATTAAGAAAAGCATGGGTGTATCAAGTTATTGAAATGACCTCCAATACTGTCACTGCGAGGGAAACATCCGATACAAATTACCCACGGGCTCCCACCTGCMTGTGCTCAGTGGGCAGGAGCAGGTCTGTGGGGTGGTGGGAAGATGAGACCCAATTCAATGCCCCTTGCCCAGGAAAACCCACGCTGGGATGCTGCAGAACTCGTGTTTGTGTGCACRTCTCTAAAGCTTGTGTGGGATGTATGGGAGTCAAGCAGATCAGCTTGCTTGACTCCCGTACATCCCACACCAGCTTTGGAGATCACAGGCTCTCACTGCACTGTCCCCATGATGGCCTGAAGCTGTGCTGCTACTTCACACTGCAAACCAACGCAGGAACAATGAGACAGCTCCTGCAGGGACACAGAGTACTCAGGGGTGAGAAACATGGGTGTGCAGAGCCACAAACGAATCAGTTTATACAGGAGTTCTCCTGTGCCTTGTCACCGAGTGCCTGACTCACTGTACACAGTCCTATAGAACCAGGGACCAAAGCTGCCAGATAAATCTGCTCACCTAGGGATGAGGTTATTCCTCTTCGGAGTTTCTCTGCACTTGCATATGCAGTCCTGGAGAGTCACATTGCTTAATGGTGCAGACAGATCCTCTCAATTTCAATTTGGTGTCCTCCAGGATAATTGACTCCCTCTTAATACCTTATGAGCAAGGGCAGCCAGAGTGCACCTCCTCCCTTACTCAAATTCCTGCACACACCCTGACACAGCTCCAGCTTAAAAGTGACTTTTCCATCACCAAAGCTAAAGACAAGCAGAAAATTTCCATTTAAAATTCACGTCTCCAGATCCTCTCTCATTCTGTAATACTGTGCTATTTTGGAGATAATAGAGCTTGAGTTCCCAATGAAGACGTATCATCAGTTATTTTACAAGGGTGTGATTATACCTTGTGTTTTCTTCTAGTCTCTCACTGTACTAACATTTTGTTTGCTGCAGCTACATGATTGCTAAAGCATTTCAAGCATCACTCTGAAGTGAYAGCACTGAAGTGCAAGACCCGTTTTTCCTACATACTGATAAGGCACTTGCTTACAAAGTCAAGGTTGCATCACAGAGAATCTACTATCCAAAAGAAACGAGCTCCTGCTTTGCCCCCAGCCTGGGCTAATTGCATTGACAGATTCCAGCTSACCCATTACATTTTTAATGAACTGTAAGAAATGAGTGTCAAGTCACAAGCTTCCATAGTGAATCTACATTTTGCCAGTTTTTGCCAAATTCTTTAGAGTAAATTACTAATTTTTAGCTTAAAAGAAAAAAAAAAAATTATATATATCTGGGTGGAAAGAAACCATGGGTACACTAGTACTGAGGARATGCACCAAATCCTTACAAGATTTCCTTAAGAAAACCAAAGCAGCACCTTTACAGATCCAGGTATAAGCAGAGGTACATGAATTCAACGCACATTGATGCAAACCTTTAATTTGAAATCTTTTCTCAAAGCTCAGGACAGATTCCCTTCACAACTTCCCGACACAATCCAAGTTCACAGCACAGGCTAAATTCATCAYACTCGACGTGGTTTCCCGTTTTAGTGTAGGTCTCTCACAGTGACAGGCTTTTCCAAAGGATGCAGATTCTGGGCTATACCACAAGCGCCCACATGCACCTCATGTGACACCCTATCCTTAAAAATGAAAGCACAACACTTTCCTAGGCAGAAACATTGCTTTCCACTGGAAAACTTAATGACCRTTTTCTCCAAACTGGCAAGTTTCCCTCTTTCTTTCTCCTACCTCCAGAGACCATAGCAGCACTGCCCAGCCAGAGTGGGWGCCCATTCTTTCCTCATGGAGAAGGGACATTTAGGAGTAGACTGGGACACTAAGGCTCCCCAGTAATGCAGATGCAACTGCATTCTTTCCGATCTAAAATTACCTAGCATGCACCAGAGCACAAAATGAAACTCGAGACAGGTTGAAGTTTACTGGGGGAAAAGATGTGTTTAGCATTCCATACCATATCCAATAACATCTTATCTACCTTAAAAATCACCAGAATTTCAGGAGGCATCTTTTTACATTTTTAAATAGCTCAGCTGAAAACCAACTCTCCTGATGAAAAACAATAGCAAATTACCTGGTTATTATTAATCTCATGCACAGAAGCAATTATTTCCCAACTGAGACTTTTCTCTAGAAAAATAGTCATACAGATTATTTTGGAAAGATGACGAGTCTCCTTCTCAGCCGCTGTGTTTTAATTTGCATAAACATGACGTTCAAACCTGAAAGAATCGCTTTAAAAAACAATTACTCCATCAGCAAAACCTGACAGGGCAGCATTCAATGGCACCACAGAGATCATCTTGGTAAGAAAAGATAATCTTTCCCTTTTACTGACATTAAACCCCCTCTTGCTTTAAACAAGACTGCAGCTCAGATTTATGTTTTAGAACCCTTTAATAATTGAACATGTGTAAATATCATTATTTTTAGGTGCACTGCGGCAGAGAGCRAAGGAATAAAAATCCCACACTGAGCATCTTGACACAGCTGTTCAACCCAAGGGAGGAAGGGTTATACAAGATCTTGCCATGTTGAGAAGAAAAAAAAGGAGACACCTTCCTATTATCATGCCGTGCCTGTCTCTGGGAGCTTTTGTTCCATTAAAAACTTGTTAATTGCTGCCTTAGTAACAAAGGAACAACATGCTGTGGTGGGACTACTGGGAGTCTACAGGGCTGGTTCACCCTCAGGAAGGCAGAGGGCTTTAATTGGCTGTGTGTTCTTAGAGGATGCAATAAAGAGGGATAATCAATTGGTGTCAACATCTAATAATGGAGGTTCTTTACAAAACGGARGAGAAAATCCAAACCCTACTTAATTGAAAGCTATGGCATCTGGGGCTGCAAAAAATGAGCTGGATGTAAAATTTATGAAGTATTTGTGCACAACCAAGGAAAAAAAAATGCTGAGAATTTGAAAGAGGCCATCATCACTTCATSTCTCTGAGAAACTATGCCTTCAGTTCCCCAGAACGGAGGTCTGCAAACTCACATGCAAACCAGCAAATTATGTCAGAACACCCAGTGATCTATTACATCAGCTGCCTAATAAATAATTCCCTTCCTACAGCAGTGCAAGGACTGAAACGCTTCTTCAGTCCTTCTTGGCAAACCAGAAGTTTCCTGTAGAAMCCTTTTACCTCACGTAATACATTCATGCAAATTCTCCAGAACTGCTGCTTGGTTTTCCCTTTGATCTCCTTAAGGAAGAGCGTACAACACACTGCAGAAGCTTCAGACCCAAGAATTAGTTTTATGGCATGGTTTTATGAAAAGAAATAAATGGATGCATAGTATGGCCAGTTTGCATAAGGACTGAAGTCTCCAGAGGTTTCCTCATAAAAATTCAACTCTGATATCCCAATGGTATCAACTCCAAACAGTACATACCAGGACTGGTTTCCTGTTTTCTGTGAAAATAGAGTGGGACTATAATGGAAGGAATAAACTCATGTACATGAAAATATGAATAATAAGTTTTAGGGTTTTTCTAAAAAATATTTTGGTTTAATGCTTTGAAAGCACCCAATAAGCTTTTCTACGGGAGACAGCAGACAACAGGTCTCACGGCCTTTCCCCCACCCTCAMAGTAAGCATCCTCAAACAGAGAGCTGTCAGAACTCAGAATTAATCCTCATCTTAAATAAATACCCTTTGTTTACTGACAAGTGGACTCTTTTTTGTCTGTGTGTACTCTCCAGTGTTTGGCATGAGGCAGAGAAGCAGAAAGGGATAAAGATGACCACAAGGACCATTCTCTTCTTTTCCCACAACACAGACCCTTTGTGCAAAGCAAATGCCAACTGTAACAGCAGTTGTGATCACAGCTTGCTTGTGAACCCCCTTCTTCCTCCCCAGGCCCCTCGGGGTCCAAAGGCAAGCTGCAACAGAGGCAGCTTCAGCTGGTTTTATCCGGAGAGGCTCCGGCAGGACCAAAGGTACTTGCTGTGAAAGGGAGTCCATGTCTCTGCTTGGAAGACAAGGGCAGCTCGGCAGGCTACAGATTTACCCTATGGACCTCAGGCCTGGCACTTTCCATGCATTACTAAATGGAAGGAACATTTTCKGTTTGTGTCCTCATATTAATTCAAATCAGTAATGAAGTTGGGAGCATCAAAAGGTTTTAGCGGTATACGGGATTAGACCAGGCTTAGATAACTGAATAAATGAACTGACTTAATTAGCTCTCCTGAAACAAATTATTATACAGTGCTCATTTCCAACTCTCATATGAACCCCAAAGAGTTCTAGAAATGCATTAATTCCTTGAATAATAAATCTTATATTTTTGCATACCTACTGCAATTATGATGGATAATGAGATTTTAATTAATCAGACCCAGATTTTTTAATGCTTTTGAAGAATGTAGATACATTAGGGACCTATTTATTGAGTAAATCTTGGAGGGAAAATAAAAAGAGCAGAAGTCAACAGGAATAGCAACAAAAAAAATTTCTATGTTAAACAAACTCATATCTAACAGGCTTCTTAAGAACATCCATCCTGCAAACATCCCTGTCTTGAGTGTGAACTCTGCAAACTGTCAAATCCTGGACAAAGTATTGACTTTTAGCACCTCTCTAGGGGCAAAATACAGTTACTGGATATTATGCCACATGGAATACATTCTTGGTTTTACGCAAACAAGATTTTTTCTATCATAATTTAAATGCTCTATGTACAAAGATTATTTTCTTCCTCATATATTCTGTGCTTCCAGGTACTTCTGGGTGAGAGCCACTTACTATTAACATGGCAAAGCAGCTGTTAAAGCTTTCTCTCATATTTTTCTTTTTTTTTTTTCCTCCAAACCCCTTCTGAGGAGGTAGCTAAAGATYTCTCTCATGGAAAGGTAGTGGCATTGCAGTTGTCATTAATTATAAATCAGTTTCTAATATGACCGAGGGCACAAAGATTGTAGGGGGTCTTGTTAACATGAGATTAAAACTCTCTTGAAGCGTAATTATTTTGCAAGAGAGTCTTGGGCTGGATTTAYGACGTTGTCTTGCATCTCTGCACTTACTGCATTGACAGGAGAGATTTTGTTCATCACAGGGCGAGTATCAATGCACACCACTTCCCTTGGAGAAACCCTAGCACTTGGAAGGAAAAAACCTGAAGGAGAGGGGACTTTAAATCCTAATTACAGATTTCTAGCAGGTCCTCTTTCTTCTTAGCTCCTTTTTTTTGATAAAAGCAAAGCTGTCTCTGGAGAGCACCGAGAAAGTCAAGAGAACAACACCCCGGCACGGCAAGGTCAACTTTCACACGTGTTTGGAATGTGGAAAAAAGGTACTGCTTCCAGTTTAAACAAAACTGAATGTTAAGTCTTAATGTGAAAATTTCAATTTTTTTCCCCTCTTCTTCAGTGAATCTTGCTGGATTTGACACGATAAATAGGTTTGGCTTTCCCTTCCCTTCTTCCCCCTTGAAAGAACTCTGAACCATTTCCTCTGAAAAGCCACTTTTCCTTGAAAAAATACGGTGGAAGAATTGTTTTTTATTAAACCAAGCAATTGGCAGTAGCACGCTCAGGCTTCTTTTCCCTCTGTTTGAATTGCTAATCTTTGCACTAAAAAAAAAATGTAATCCTTACCGAGCCACAGAGCAGGGAGGGGGATAGCAGACCCCTCCACAGCTGCAGTAATCTGGTGTTAAAGTCAGAATTTACGGAAGCRGTTAGGTGCAGGAGTCCCTCTGGCTCCAGGAATTAGGAAACCAGGTACTTCAACCTCGAGAGGATTTCCCAGGCTGTATATTTGGGCTYGTGCATAACTTTGCAAATCTGGGCCCTGCGAGTGCCTCGTAGAAGACAGCCAGATGTGTCCTCCTTGGCATTTCTCTGGGGAGAGCTGAAAGAACAGATTTTCTTCAGTTCTTCATTTGCACAGAACTGCTCACGAAGAAGAGCCAGCTCCTGGCTGCACCAAGCGGGTCCCTGGTTTCGGAAGCAGCCCCCAAGCCCTGAGTTGCTGTTCAGCTTCCCCAGGCTGACCCTCTGCGCTGCTTCTTTTTGGCAGCTATTGCACCCCACGCCACAAAACCCTTTTTAACAGATGGCCAAACCAACAGGGATACAGAGGAGGCTAAATTCCATCTGACCCAGAGGAACCCAGACCACAGTGGTCATATATCGCTAGGAAATTTTCGTCTGTATTTGCAGAAATAGGAAACTTAATAAAAAAGGCYCCTGGCCCAAGACAAAGCGTGTGTTTGCTCAGGCCACTGTGGGAAGAAACTCAGCATTTATTATCAGCATCAGTGCTGCTGCAATCCACCTTGTTAATGCAAGGATTCATTTAGAAGTTGCTTTGATATGTTGCACTCAGGTCTTTGAGCGCTGAAACGCTTTTCTGTGCAGTCTTCCCCACCCCCCGAGTTTGGTTGCCCTCCCCACCACCAATYTAAATTCGCTTTTATGTGCTAGGAAAACAAAAAAAAAAGTGTGAATTTACCACTTCTGAACATCTTGTCCTCTTAATTTGTACAGAGCTGGTTTGTTCAGCACAGAAACAGTACTAGGAGCAGAATAAATTTAGCTGGAAGGCAGGGTGGGGGCAGGGAGGGGATGGCAGAGCCAGAGGRTGAGCAGAGAGGGGCTCTGTAATGGTGCTGCTCTTCTCCTGCTGCCCTGTGAGCAAGTCTCATCATGTCCCTGCCCTCCTGCAGCCTTGTTTCTGCCAATTGCAGTCAGGTTGGAAATGCCACAGCCATGCAAAGCCTCTCCCTCGTTTTCTCTTCCTCATTTCTTCCCACTTTCCTCATAAATTTGCCTTTCTTCAAATTAGCTGTTTGAGTTTCAGGGTTTCAGTCTTTTATATTTACTCTCCTCCTCCAAGCTCTCAATTCCCTGGATACCCTATGGCCTCTCAGGGTCTCTCRCTCTCCTTTGGCATCCTATGTCCTCTTCCCAGCCCATCCTTTCCCATCYCTTGCCCTGCTCCTCCTTGGGCACAACTCCTTTGCTCACCCTTTCTGTCACTTTCCCCCAGACTCTTTCCTTCCCTTCCCAGTTATCAGCTCTATCCCAGTCCTCCAGTTCCCCAGTCCTCCAGTTCTCCCTTGCTACAATCCATATACAAGGAGACAGCCAAGGATGYCCCTGAGCCTTAAGACCAGCATTATTGAGAATATGCAATGAAAAGACATGCCAGAGCCACTCAGGAGAAAAGCTGGGGATTGAGGTGAAATGGAAAATTAACTGAAAGCAGAGAGCAAATATCTTTGTGCATCTAGGCCTAAAAACTCCACAGGAGTGCCTTGGCAAGCTGCTCTATGCCACAGCCAGCCAGCTTGGAGAAAATCCCTAGCAGCAAATCTACAAGTTAAACCAGGCTGCTTCTTGAACCTCTTGCCCATTCAATTTGAACCAACATTTTGGTTGGAAGAAACAGCAGGTTTCCCGCTTTTGAAATGAAAAGGGCAACTGGAAATCGGATTTTGTTATCTCGGAAYATCAAGTCTTAACATTTTCTTCGGTAACGTAATGAGCTGATGACCTTTGCAAAGGAGAGAGGAACTGCCAACTTCATCTTTACAGCATTTATTTTATGTAACAGCTTCCTCAGCTGAGCTGAAGACAGAAATGGACAGARCATTATTAGCCCAAGAGAGTCAAGTCTCCTTAGATTTCTGGAATAGAAACAGGCATGTAAACCATGATAAGTGGTTATCTTCTGCCAGCAATTTAACACCAGCTACAAAGAGAAAGCAGGTCAGAATCTGCACTGATAAAAGGYATCTTGCACTATTTGATGTCCAGCACCATAATTTGGGGCATTTAATCTTTTCTCTTGGAGTGAGAACCTGCTTTTTCTTTGGGATCTGAGAAGAGGTAAGGATTGTCACATTGGTACAGCAATAAACATGTTAATTTGTCACCAAAGATTCCAGAGTGCAGCCCTTCACCCCAACACCATGAGGGAATGTGTGCCCACCAAGGCCGGATGATGATAAATCCCCCTCCAGTGCTCCCAAAGGGGCAATGAGCAGGTTTGGCAATTATTTAGAGCAGCCTGAGGATTCCAGTAATTTGTGCCTTCCCCAGGAARCCTGAAAATGGGGTGGGTCCTGCCAGGAAGCCCCAGAGCCAGCCCTGTAAGGGATGGGTGTGGGAGCTGTGGTGCCAGCAGAACTGGGTGGCTGGGGCTCTCTCCAGGAGGGTTTTCCCTAAGCTTTACAGGGCAGCTGAGGGCTGTCAAAGGAAGACTGCATGCAAACAAAGGAGAAACTGCTTTCAGTAGCATGGCTGACAGCTGTCCAGAACAACCCCAAAAAGGCCTGTCCAGAAACCCTGTATTTCACTAGCACAATTATGGCCTAATAAATCAGAGCAATTTCCAGGCACACACTATTAAAAACATTTTTGAATGTCCAAAAACATATACATTTTGTCCAAAAACATATACATTTTCTCAGTATGTGTCTACAGAAGCCAGAGCTGTGAGAGAACAAATGCATTTGTGTCATCAGGCTTCTCTCATGGCAGTGAATGGGCTTGAGACAACCGCATTTTCTTTTCCTGCTTCCATCATCTCCAGCACCTCTGGGRATAGCAGAGCCCCTGGCTGTGATGTCACCACAACCATCCCTTGCTGCAGCCATTTCTGCAAGAGCTGGAGGAGTCCCTCCTTGAAACAAGTCCAGCATGTGGGCAAAAGGGTGTGGCTGCCAAGTACCACAAATGTGTTCTGTTCAGATCCTGGCAAAATGTCTGTGCRGGGATCTCTGTTACAGCCTGGAGAGAACTTGTGCACGATGTTCACATGGGGACCACTCGGCTTGTAAGGCCACCTCTTGGTCACTCTCTTTCTCCTTGTAAGAGATGCATCAATGTTTCCTGGCCCTGTCTGTCACATGAAACCTGCTCCAGAAATTTCCATGCCCAGTCGTGGTCCCTGTCAAGCCATGTCCCCTCATAGCCCTTCTGAGGACRGCTCCTTCCCAACCCCAAGGAAACAGTGGTGGAACACAACTGATACTGAATAAGCCCAGGTATAGGACTCCTGGTCTACAGCAGATTGATGTCATGATAGCATTTATTTAATTTTATCAATATAGAGAAATAAACATATGTACAGACCATGTTTATTTTACTCTATCAAATATAATTTTAACAAACATGACACAATTTTTACTGTGAAACAGAATGTCTCTTAAATATTATAAGTTTCAGTGCTTTGTAATTGTATTTCAATAGGCACAAGAAGTACTTTACTGCACAYAGTGAATGCATTTCATTAAATAGTATAAATTTACACTCTGTTGTAAATGAATGTTCATTTTACATTGTAATTTTTTTTACTGCAGAATGTTGCCATTTTAGTATTCACTGTAATCACTCCACTGTGTTGCAAGCAAATGTCATTTATATGATATGTAAAAATTCAGAGAATTCAATTTAAGGGATCTCAGTCTAAAGTATAAATACATGCAAGCCACGTAACACAAATAAACTTACTCCAGATGGTTGCAGATAAAATCAAATCCTGCCATCATAAGAAATAAAATTCCCAGTACAAATATAGGCAATTCAGCACAGTTTCTGCTGACCAAAATGGCCAGAAAAATTAGCACCAATCCAAACATAATAAATTTAATGAAGTTTTTGCCACTAATAAGAGACCAAGCATTATGTTTCCTAGATGGCTTAACAGCTTTTCTGTCTGAATGTTTTCGAGAATCTACATAGATTCGTCCAGCTATCTGCCCCAGAAAGTACCTCACGTGTAAGTATCTGGAAACAGAAAACTATTGATACAATAAAACAGGCGATTCTAAAAGCAACAATGGTTTATTTGGCTCTCTACATTACAGCTGCCTGGAGTACTTACAGTACAGCCCAAGAGCATTAACAAACAGCCAAGCTATTTCTTCTCTGTTGATAGCGACCTTATTGCTTTCAGCAGCTAGCAAATTAAACCTTCAAAATAATTCTCATGTGCACTGACTGTAAAGTGAATTTAAATTAAACTAATATATTACAAGAAAAGCGAGTACCTAGCCAGAGTTCTCAGCAGCTTCTTTCTTCTTCCCAAAGCAGGCTCAAGGCACACAAATATAGTTACCCAGTTCACACCTGCCAACGTGCATCTGCACATGCCATATGGTGCAGGGCACACCTTATCCCAGCACTCGCACACATATGTATTTGCAAACACCTCCTGCCACTGGGAGACGGATGGGCCCAGCCAAGCGCTACTAAAACCACGCAACAAAAGCCTCGCTGCCCATTTCCCCCCTGTCAGGCCCCCTCACGTCCTCCCCGAGCTCTAAAGGGGCAATAGTCACCCCAGCCACGCTCAGCAGATGGCCTCGGACTGTCCCTTTRCAGGTGGACGTGAAGCCAAAGAAATGAAGTTATTGACTCAACATCACAGAGCAAACATATACAAGGACAAAGARCTCTTGCATAGCCCTGCTGGTATCCTTCTCCTTGTATTTATCTGTCTCTCCCAAGTTTCAAGTTCAGAYCTGGGAGCAGCCTGCAAGGCTGTCTCATACTTTTCACTTGCTGGCTCCGGTGCAGAGATGAACATTACATTGAGAAGGTTTTAATTGCTCTGTATTCCTGAGGTGGATTAAAAAGAATGGAAGTGAACAGATAGATCTGAAGTGCTTTAAAACAGGCTATGGTCTCAAACACGGCTTCTTTGCTCTTAGGCTGCTGGACAGATCCAAGCCTTAAAAGTCTGAAAATCCTGATGTGATTAAGATTAATTACATTTCTGAGAGGTAGTTATTCTTGCTAGTTGATGAAAGTCAGCTTAGATGAGAATTGGGGAACCCACTTCTTACCTATTTATTAAATAATAATTTATTAATAAACTATTTTAAATCATGTTCCTTTTGTTTCTGGGCACGTATAGCTCAGTTTCGTCTTCTGCACCTCTAGCTTGAAGATTTTAGGTTACACTCAAGTACAATCCTAAAAATTTCTGCTCTTACTCTAGGTCAAATTCAAGTTAGCCACCTACCAGTTATCCCCTGCAACCATCTCAACAGGATATCATAGAAAAAATGGCTCTTTAAGTCTGACACTTGACACAGTCAGGTTGGAAAATGGAGGTAAGCAGATTTAAAGGCAGAAAACCTGACTGCATCAGCACTGTGAAACCCTGCAAGTGTTCTGTACAAATAGCACAGAGTAGGGGGGGAAAGTCAGCAGCAAAATGAGAGCAGCCCTTCATRGTAAGGTGTTGCTTTTTCACAGGACAACAGGAATCATAGAACGGTTTGGGTTGGAAGGGACCTTGAAGATCATCTCATTCCAACCTCCTGCCATGGGCAGGGACACTTTCTACTAGACCAGGTTGCTCCAAGCCCCCTCCAACCTGGCCTTAAACACTTACAGGGATGGGGCAGCCACAGCTTCTCTGGGCAACCTGTGCCAGTGCCTCATCTCCCTCTGAGTAAAGAATTTCTTCTTAATATATAATCTAAACGTGCCCTCTGTCAGTTTAAAGCCATTGTTACTTGTCCTGACACTGTCTGTTCTTGTAAGAAGTCCCTCTCCTTSCTTTTTAGAAGCCCCCTTAAGGTTCTGGGAGGCCACAATGAGGTCTCCCCAGAGCCTTCTCTTCTCCAGGCTGAACMACCTCAACTCTCTCAGCCTGTCTTTATAGGAGAGGTGCTCCAGCCCTTGGATCATCTTCATGGCCTCCTCTGGACCTGGTCTAACAGATCCATGTTTTCTTGTACCACGAGAGTCATTTTCTGGTGTGCCCAGCCCCTTCCAGAGCAGGGCAAACACCACCAGGCTTTGCAGGGAGATACCACGGGGCACATCCCCTCAATATCAAATAAGGAATTCCTGCATCACAGCCAACACAAGCCCTGAAGACTCCTTTTCACACAAAGTTGTACATCACGACTCTCCTTACCCTTATGCACTCACACATATGAAGCAGCCACTCATTTCATTACTCTGTGCAGTGCAGCTTTGATTACCCAAATCTGTCCCACACATTCTTGAGACATGTCCAGTAACTGCTGGCATTAGCACATAGTTGCTCCTGGATTAATCATTCCTCAGCATTTTAAAGCTGCCCATGCTGTTGCTTGGTACAAGATTGGATTTACCAGCATTGCATTTCCTGATGCAGCCTTCCAGGTTGGAAGTTTCCAGCTCCAGTCCCTTGGAAGCCTGTCAGTTATCCATGGGTCTGGCATCAGAGCAGTKTAGGTGCCCTTTCAGGGCAAGAGACCAACATTGCCGGACAGGAACTGTGTTATCTGCTCTGCAGGTCACAGAGTACTCTGTGTTTCCTGCTAATTAAATTCACTGTTGGAAGCTCCTTACATCTCCACGTGATGCCTAACTGCAGAGCTGGATGTTGCCCCTAATTGCTTTTTATAACAAGGTTATAAAAGTCACGCTGTTATGTCCAGATATGTCAGGGCCCTGACAACTGTACATGACCAAAAGTGACATTAATACCACACTGCATTGTACCAAAATTGGATATTAATGAGGAAATTTCAGTCCTCTTTTGCTATGTTCTTATTGTGATCAGTTAAGAGCTGTATTTACACAGGAGAGTTAAGGAGCATTAAAATAAAACTCAAAGCAAAAATCGGGCTAAATGATGTGTTAAGTTTAAGACACAAGATAGTCTAAGTGAGCAACTAACTATTAACTATGAGCTATTAACTTCCATTAACATAATTTCTCTACTAGCATATTACCCTTTGTTTTCTTCAGCCCAACACTGAGGTAAACAGAGGGAGTGAGTGCATACCAGTGCAGATTTGTTGTGATGACTGATTATGTTCCTTGGCAAGGAGATAAGCGCCAAGAGATCACTGGACACAACCTGGYCAGATGCTTTTCACCTGCTAACAAAGAACTGGTGCACAGTTCAACATTTGAGCTAGATGGATAAGAGGGACAAAGGTGAAACTACTCAAACCCATCCCAGATATCACTGTTTCTAGACTGAGCAATGAATGAACTRGGGGAAAAGGCAAGTTAGCCCAATCTGAAACAAGCCTCTTGGCACCAGCATTGTTGCTATTTCCCCTTAAAACCCACACTCCTTGGGAACCCGACTCCTTTGGAAGTCTTCTCTGGGCACAATCTGCTACTGGGCAAAAGAGTAATGCAATTAAAATTAAGTCTCAGATTATTCACCCAGCCAWGCAGGAGAGAAGGGACCCTAATGTTCGTATTACCAACAGGTACATTCTGCCGCCACTGCTTGCACTCCTGCACCCTCACCAGACGTCACAGGAATAATTCATCCACGCAGGCTTTGAAGTCTGGAAGTCTGGGCTGGCATTATGGAGGGATAGGTGCCACTAGACCATGGAGTAACTTTCTACAGTAATTGCCTATTCGTCAGTCAGGGAAACCATTCCTTAGAAGTGCTCATTGCCCACTTGTGAAAACAGAGCACCAGTTTCTAGTTCAGACGGAGACACCTCCACTGCAGTGGGTAGAAGTGCTGTGCTAAACGACCCCTGCAAACCAAACCCACGTGGCACAGGCTTGCCTAAAGCCAACAGCGATCGATTATTAGCCAATTAATCAGTTAATCACAGTCTGATACGCATTTGGCCTAGAAAATGCTCACTAGKCCTACATATGCAACGTGTTTACGTTAACATTTCAGAAAGCTTAGCGGCTTCCAAGTTCCTTTATGTTTGCACACAGCAGAGATCTCTAGGAAAATCTGATAGGGAAGCACACTGTAACTGAATTATTATAAGAGACACCTGAATAAAAACAGTCTTAAGGCAAGGCAGCTCCAATTGCTTTACACACAACTTGCTGCTTTCTCATTATATTCTTTATCTATTGCCRAGTCAAGAATAAAATCCAATTTTGTCAAACATTTTAAGCAAAATATAAAGGCCAGGGAAGAGTTCTTTTTCAAATGACTTTCTATTTAGATATGCMCTTATCTGAGACCAGAGTAATAAAATATTTTAGCCCTTTCCAACAGCCAGATGTCAACAGAATCAAAACCATCAGCAGCAAATCACTAACTAAAAAGCACCACTGAACAAAGCTTGCCTTGCTTAGGAGCAGTAGCTCACACGGTGTTACATCAAGTTTTTCAGCTTACAGACAGAAGAAAAAGCTTAGGTTATCCTGTCCCTTTGCAACTCTCCCAGTCCTTTACATTTCCACCAAGGAATCCAGGTGGAACTTCAATGGCTTTGGTTTCTGTGGAACATATTTTCAAAGCAGGCAATCAGTCTCAATCTGATCACGAGAGCAAGGCAAAGGGGGGAAATTCACACAACTCACTGCAAGCTCCTGTTCCAAATGCGTGGCAGAAACTTGTTAAACATTTTCTCAGATGGCAAAGAGAAAACTCTGGGGGTTCAAGGCACTATTTGTTGTTCTGTGCCTGGAACACCCGAGAATTCCCTGTAATGGAAAAGGAGAGCACGGGGAGCTGCTGACGTTCCCCAGCAGCATCTCTGCGCAGCAGCACAGGCAGTCCCTTCTGGCAGCTGTCACAGAGGCCTCGATGGCACCAAAGCATTGAGATCCCAGAGGAGCTGCACTGGTGTTCGCAGTAGATGAGGGGAAATAYTCACATTCTTACAAGACAGTTGTAAAATCACGAGGCACTTGACTACACCAGCAGCTCAGCACCATTTTCTCAGGTCACTACTCATTTCTTCACGTAATACAAAAGATAATAACTGCTTGTACTCAGGTAAAATAGAGGTGCTCTCTTAGGGCTACTGTCAGGGGCCTGTCACCCTGGCTCCCACACGATGAGCTCTGTGCTGACAGGAATGTAGAGTGGCTCTGTTTCAAGAGGCTCTACAAGCCAAAGAGCCCCTTACTGGCAATATAAAAAGACCCCCCAAACCCTAAAACAGTGAAGGAGATTTCAGCGTGTACATTATGTAAAGAGTCATATGAGAATGACATGAGAGGGTTGCAGAAAGCTCAACAGACCAGCACAGAGGTTTGTGAGCTGGTTGCTGATTCTTATTTGCAATTCAAGAAGCCTGTGATTGATCAGACCATTGTTTCTTCTCCTCTAACTAAAGTCCCTTCCACCCTCAGGGAAATACCAAAGAACAAGGAGGGAATAATGCACTTAAGGTATAAACCTGTGGCATTTGCTGGATATTTTAACTAATGCTGGCATTTCATTTAATGATATCAAATAAAGAATTATACAGCCTCATTCAGCCTGATTTCCCTCACACTATTCCAATCAGCAGCAATTGCAGCCTGAGTCTCAGGTTGAAGATTATATTTGCAAATTAGATTTTGGGGGCTGGGGGAAATAAATCTGTTAGTCCGTGGTTTGATCAAAACTTTGAAAGCTAGTCTTATAATGAAAGGGTGAAATCTTGGCTGCAAAGTCAACAGGAGCCTCATCCAAAATTTCTCACAGCTCTTTTAATAGCATAAATGTTTCAAGCTAGTACATCTGGGTCTCTGAAACAGTGGCAGCAGTATCTCAAATATTCTCAAAGCCAGATACTTGGATGGGCTTGAATTGGTGACAATAATTGTGAAAATTAGCTTCTCAGGCCAAATAGAAACACGCCAGGGCCACGCAGGCAGGCTCAGTTCTCTCACAGGAAACACTTGAGCAAAGCAGGATGCCAGGGCTTCAAAGAGGAAAAGCTAGAGGGCACAGCAGCACACGTGCTGAGTGGCAGAAAATTAACAATTTTGATGCTGCAGCTACTCCAAAACACGTATCATCAAATACATCKAGGCAAAGAATAGAATAATAGGATCCAGTGAGGAATTAGAAAATACCTGGCGTGTTTGGAGCACCAAATAATCAGTATTTGTTCCCCAAATTGTAACTGCTGAACCAAAACTTCCTTTAGGCCACAGAAGGCACCACAAGGGATGTATCRAGCAGCATTCAGCAAAGCAGCACATGCCAGAGCCTTCCCATCAACAGGATTCTCCACACAGAGCATTTAAGGCAGGTCACAAACCAGCAAGACACCAGCTGCTTGCATGTACTTTTTTTTTTCAGTTACATTTCTAAAACAAACTTTTCTTAAGACAAATCTGACCGAGTTATATACAATACTGCCTCTCCCTCCAACCATTTAAATCAATTTGATAAGCAAGCCAGATTGCACGCCAGTGCTTCCAACAATTAACTTGCAAGAAATCCTGTGATGAACCTTAGTCTCTTTTCACACTGACTTTATTATACTCACAAAACTTTACACTTGCTCATATACAATGTGAAAATAAAACACTGCCAGGCTAGCAGACAAATCAGTGACCTAAATGTTCCAGAAACTGAAATGATATATGCCTTGGCTGTCCTGCAGGGCTTGCAGAAGCAGGAAGAAGTATCACCAAATAACTCGAATTCAATAATTCCCCAGAAGCACTGGTTCCCATAACCTTAGGAAATTCTGATGCAGTCAGTAGGAGAAAATACATCTCTCTGGCAGCTAACTACAAAAAGAGAAAGTGGGATGCTCAGGAGAAAGAAAACACTAAAAAGAGATTAATACAATGGAAGATATATAGGAAGAGAAGGAGCAGACAATTTCTTCTCTGTCAAGCAGAGGGTTACAGATCCATCCTGTGTTAACGCTTCCTTTTCACTTTGTTCCAAACCACCTTCATTTTTTCTATTTTAAACCCTGGCTTTGAAGTTGTGGGTTATGGCAGTGAAATGAAAGGATGCCTTACAAAACATCTCTTGATTAGCCATTTGGTCTGACCAGCTGAGCTTCTTTTAATGTTATGCAAGAGAAGCTGAGGAGGCCCTCAAGCAGAGGATGCTCCTGGCCCTCGCTGGAGCCTGATCAAATCATTGCCTTCCTATTAGAGGGTGCAGTCTTGCAACCCTGCTGCTGAAATGGTGCTTTGATCACATCTCGTGGAAAACTGGCAAGAGCAACCATTTAATGTCACATTTCTGCTTTTACTCCAGAGCTCTTATTACCTTATATGCATAAAAAATGCATGGCTACTTATAAATCTTTGATTATATTCCRGACTAGACCTGTTACATTTTTCACCTCCCCTCCAGGATAAAGTCTAGAGAGTGCACAGATGCCGTAGAGGACATGGGATACTCTGCAAATTTGAACACAGGCATTCATTCAGTGGAGAGCAGCAGCTGTTCCCAGGAATGGCACCAAACCCAGGAAAGCAGAATTTGTCCTTTTTAGCAAGTAACTATGTTCTAATTGTGAGAGGCAGCCTCAGTGTTAAGAGTGTTGGGTGGCTGAGATGCTTTCTCCTATCACTATCCCTTCTCTCATGTTCCTGCTGTGAGACAGAGCATGATATCCCAAAAACTCTTATCAGGTGAGCTGGTATGATTATTTTTTTACAGCTTCACACAGGAAAAATACCCTGGGAAAGGGACGTACCTGACAGGACAGCCTAGATAGCTGAAGAAGTGAAAAAGCAGCCTACAAACCTACCTAGCAGTTGGAAGGAATCTCTCATAAAAGATGCATAGTGGCTACTGAGTACTTTCATTGATCCAGCCTCCTACCAACAGCCACTCTTGGCAAAGGCACCAATGCACTGCCCTCTTTGCAAGCATTCTCCACCTCACTCACCCCTCAGCCCTACTCCTCCTATCTGCTGCTGCCTCAGTTCCCAGGGGGCCAGGCAGCCCATATTAAAATCGCTGCAGTGACAAGAACATCCCTGGAGAGCCCACCTGCCAYCTGGAAAATGGCCCATGGAGCTGTGTAGGCATCCTAAAATACTCCGATAATTTGAAARTGCAAGGCACTTACCAAGGGGAATGCTAAGAAAATGATGAAGAACAAAAATAAACATGAACGTGCAAAGCAAAGATTTTGGATGTACACATCACAYTGCCTGAAAGAGATCCCACTGTAATTCTCGTCATGCCACCCATGGCCTTGAGACTTACCATAATAAAGCAGTTGTGCAGCCTTTCAGCTTAAAGCTGATTTTTGAAGAACAGGTATTTGTCTGCTCATACTTCTTTTTTCTTTTTTTTTCCTTCTCTTCTCCCACAGAGGTATTTTGACTGGATTTAGGAGTCTGAAATGACAAGACAAAAAGACACCGTGATGKGAAGGAAGGGCTAGGGAAGGCTCCTTTAATCACTCAGGTGGTGGTGAAGGGAGATTTGCACCTGGGCCAATTTCCCATTAGTCCGCAGCAGCTCCTTGTAGAAATGCCCCACTTTGCTGTTAATCCTTTTGTAGTAGCAGCCCTCTCCCAGCCCAGCTTGGTGCCACCTCTGCTCTCCTTGCTGACCACTTCCCCACCCTAACAGGCACATGCTGCTGCATTTTACATTTTGAAACAATCTCCTAGGGCTCAGGTATTGTGCAGATTACAGCCAGCAGGCTCTCCTGTTTTCCAGCCTCCTTTTATTTCCCAGCCAGTAACCGCCTGTTCTATGTATCAGGAGATTAGGAAGAAAATGTGTTATTTCCACGAAGGCTGACACAGCCTTTTTCTCCATTTATACCTACTGATTTTTTTTCACCCCTGATGCATTATGCGAGCTCCTCTCTCAGTTTCAGTTCTTTGACAGCAATGTTAGAACATCCTTTAGAAAATGCATGTGCTGTTATGGAGTGAGGATAGGCCAGGTGTGGATCATTTCACATTGCAGGGAAATGAGTCCTCTTTTCCATATAATTATCAAATCAGCTTCTACGGAGAGCCTTTCTCTGCTGGTAGGCTACAGCCCTCAGTTACCTTATGCCACTTGATAAATATTCAAAGGTCACTGCACCAGGATATCCTCTGGAAGGCAGAGTACTTAGAAACATGGGGCTAGTTTAAGGGAAACAGTCCTGTGTGAAGCTTGGCTCCTCCAACAGAAGATGAGAATTTCTCAGTTGGAGAAATTGGAGCTGAATGTTGAGAAAAGGAAAAGCTTTGCTTCTAGTTCCAACATTACCTGAGGAATATCAGTTATCAAAGAGAGAGAATACACAATTTTACCAGGAGTGATAATGTGTTTAAAAGTGCCAAATACTTCTTTTTTGGACTTGATGAAACAGATGTAAAAACCATTTGAAAGGTAAGGGAGGCTATGCAATGTTAGCATGTAGGCAGAGTGCCTGTGTTAAATTCACCTTAGGTGACATTTCTTTTTCATGAGGGCATTGAAGCTTTAACCTTAAAATCCATTTTACATGTTTTCCTTTCATTTTCTCCCCAATTAGCTTTTTCAGTAGAGTTAAACTGGAGGTTAATCTCTTTAGGGTTGTCTGCATGAGGGTACTTGAGAAAAATCAGTTCTAACTAATGAAGGGTTTAAATTCAGGGCAGAGGAGTCAAACTGCATGAGTCCACCTTATGGATACCTGTTCAAAGCAGCCTGACCACAATTATGCAGAGTTTGTTTCCACAGTGGACAATGTACGAGACCACATAGTGACAGAACAAGGAGGGATGGCTTGAAACTGAGAGTAGGTTTAGATTAGATATTAGTAAAAAATTCTTTACTCTGAGGATGGTGAGGCACTGCCACAGGCTGCCCAGAGAACGTGCCCCATCCCTAGACTAGATTAGATGGAGCTCTGAACATGCTGGCCTAGTGGAGGGTGTCCCTGCCCATGGCAGGGGGGTTGTAATTAGATGATCTTTAAGGTCCCTTCCAACCCAAACCTTCTATGATTCTATGTAGGCTGTGAGTGCAGGACACATCCAGTCTGTATGGGTGCATTAGCTGTGAAACCTTCCCAAAACCTTCAATCCCATGTTTGCTCAGGACAACCTCCTCGTAATACCACAAAGAAACCCCAAGCACTGGTTTGGGGAGTTGGTGCAGGCACACACTTCAAATATTTCTATACCTAAATCAAAGTTTAGTTCCCAATGAACATGTACCTGGAGCACTCACATAGCTCACTGCAGGGTAAGACAAAGCCTCCCTGAGCAGTCAGACTCTGGGCTCAGGTGTCACCCCCTCATGTGACCAGGAGCAGCTGGGTTGCAAACTCCTGCTTTTCCTTCTCCTGAGCAGGGGCTCAGGCTGTCAGTGCAAAGAGCCCTGAAAGCCTACTGTCCTCTCGGATCAATAGGGACAACAAGGGAAATTTTTACCTCTGCTCACAGCACGGCTTCCCTGCCAGCGCTGAGCAATGCAGACAGAATGATCCATGCAGGCTGAGCATGGATCCTGTGCTTCCCAAGTGTTTTCACTGCCAGGTTACAAAATCACACCAGCTTGTCCCTATTTTAGGCCCGGTGTATCTGGCTTTTCTCTACAGGAGCTGGGCTGGCACGAGAGGAGGAGAGAGCCAGAGGTTGGGCATGGCTTGGGCACTTGAGTGACAGACATAAGGCAAAGGACTGAATTTCCTCAGGACATGAAGGGAGCTGAACCCAAGTCTTTACATCCTTTTAAAGAACACTGGCCATTAGGATATTTTTAGTTGGAAAGCACTACCTCCTCCTTCTCCTTCAGCAAGTAATAATACCGCTACATGTAATAATTTAGTGTTGTAATAGGAAATAATAAAAATGCCAACAACTGTTCGCGCACGACCTCCTAAAAAGAACCTTTGTGCTTTTAAAAATCAACAATCCAAACCTGAAACGGGAGGTTACTGTGTTCCCCTTTGTGCAGCTGAGTCTGCTGCATATGGAAGTGCTTTGTGTCAGGTTTTTGTGCCGGCACGAGCATATGGGATCAGACACAGAGGAGGAGTTCTGAACTTTTCTGCAGACAGATGAATGAATTCAAGCTGAAGTAGCAGCACAGATCTTGCACTAGCCAGTCCAAAAATAGTAAAGAAATCCCTTTTCTACATATAGCACTGTGGGGGTGGGTTTCCGTGTTCATTATGAGCTCCTAGGCCAGCTCAAGTTTAACAAGAGCTATAGCTCTTTATTTCTACAGTCAAAAGAGTGCAGGAGTTTTGAATATTAGCACGATATTATCTCCCTTTTCGCTTTCATTGCATTCAGCACGGCTGGCTCCGCTAAATAACACATAAATCTTAACTGTCTGTTGTAGAAAGATTATTTTGAAAAAGGGTTTCTTGGCAGACTATTATCCATTTTGTACCACTTTTTCTTGCCTTGTTCTGTCTCTTTCATTCTTCTATGAGAAAGAAAGATTTTTCCTCTCCTTTTTCTTCCTTTTTGTCCTGATCTAATTCTTGTGGCTGCTGTATAAGAGCACTGATATAATGTAGTTTTTCATTTTGGCAGCTTTTTTTAAACAGATTCCATAGCATGATCCGACCAGTGACAAATGACCCAGCACTTCCACTTGGAATACTAACGCTGAATTATCCGGCTTCCTGGGGTCTGATGGAGATGCAGTGAGAATTAAAAAAATTACTGCACAGGAGCAGTGGTGACTGATGTAGGGTCTGCACGCTGAGCTTTTGACCTCCTCCGTTTCTACAGTAACTGTGCAATGCATTGTGCTTTCTATTCTCAGGCTCGCCTTGGAAGCCAATTAAATTAAAAGGCTATTCATTTCTTTCTATTTGTCTCCAGGACGCTCACATAGAAATGCAAACGATTCCTGTTCAGAGTTCCCCGCATCAGAGAAACTGATATTGTACTGCTAATTTGTGATAACACTATAAACCAATATGCAATCTGCCCTGATTTAAAAGATGTGCATAGGATGTACACTGAACTTACAAAACACTGATTAGGGAGATCATGAAATTAAATCTTCTGAAGGGCACGTCTTTCAGAGCCTCAAGGCAGCTCTTTTTCTTGGTTTAATCAGATAGTTAATCACTGTAACTCAGGTTTTGCGAGAGCCCGATTCATCAATACTAGGAAGCATGGATTTGTAAYATTGAACATTTACAGTCTCAGGAAGGCTTGGTGAAAAGAAAAGCTGAAAGGCGGCTGGTAAGCACTTTGCTGCTCTAAAAAAAGCAATGGAAGAAATGAGAGAATATTTCCTACTAAAAATAAAGAATCATTTGAGGACTGATCCACCAATTTGAACAACAGAGGAAAATAGTCCCAAATACGCTCTTCTCTTAAGGACTACTTTTATCTCCAGCTCAGTGAGAAATTAACATTTTTGTCAAACCACAGAAAGCAAATTGACACGCAACATTATTATACTGTGGTGTTTTTATTCTAAGTTAAGCTTGTGGTACAGTTCCCCATGCCACTTTGAGCAAGTGTAATTTCAGATCCGGAGGAATGACCTTCACATCGAAGGGAAGCGAGAGGACTTCAACACCATCCTGCAGGATACAAAATTACATCCTGCAACCCGCCATTTGTAGATCATTTTTGCAGGCTAGCAGCCACAAATTGAGACGTGCCTATCRTCAATGGCAGATCAAACGTTAGGGCTTTTCTAATGGTCATGGTAGTGAAGGTTTGTTGATAGAGAAGATATGGGTTTGTAACAGAGGCAGCAGCTTTCCTTGCACTTTATCTGGACATGGCTGGCAGGGTGTAATAAGCTAAATGAGGCTGAAATGACAAAAATGTCTCCAGGCTTATGAAAACCTGGAACATGATTTCTAGGAAAACCTGGCAGTTTAGACCAAATTGTCAAACACTTAGCAACTCTTTTCAGAGTGATGAAATCATTCTGGGCCAGAATCATTCACCTGTGGTGCTAAAACCCACAGACCTTCCACCTCACCAGGGGTGAGCTTGAAGACWGTTCACTGGGTTGAGAAAATAAGCTTGCTTCCCCCGGCTATGATTACATTARTTTTGTTTTCTTCCCTCCCTGACTCTCAATAAAATTTCAATCAGTTATCGAAGCATTAGAAGACAGAAAAATTTAAAGTGAAATTTGAAGTAAAAACAGGCTTCTCAATATGGCTTGAAAAAAGAAGCAAATATGAAAATTTCAACAAGGTCACTTCAGCCTGTCTAGTCATCCTCTACTACATGGACTAGAAGGCACTCAATAAAATGAAAGGTGAATGATTTAGAGGTGACTGAAGCTCTTTTCAGCCTGAGGATTTTATGCCACAGAATATCAAACAGGTCAGGTGTTTAGCTGGCTTCCAAAAAGCATGTAATAAACTGTAGTGTATTGCAAACCAAAGCACCTGCAGGGGGTTGTACATATTTGTATTCAACAGCGCAGGTGGAACAGCAGAAAGCAGGGTCTGCACAATGAGGACCAGGAACTCTGGGCTGGCACATTTCTCTATAAATTGCCCTGCTGTAAAGTTTCTTGAACCATCTTCCAACGTGGCTGCAATATGCCCTGCTAAAAGAGAAGATGCTGCATTATAAAATCCATAAGTTTTTGGGATATGGAGCTTCAGGTCTTTCTGTGTCCTTTGTTGTCTAACTTCCTTGCTTTGAGATAGTTTGCCTTATTATTGTAATTCCTCTGCAGAACATAAACCTTGAATWTGATGCAACAGTGATGGGGCACAATTTTTTCTACCTGCCTTAGTTTTGCAGCTTAGATGAGGAGATCTCCAAGAAAGCTCTGTCTTTGATAATTTGTTTTTGTTTGCTTCRTTAAATATAACAACTAGTTTCTAACAAAAATTCCAATACCTTCTCAAAGCTTTTATTTTTTTCTATGACAACTTCCAAACTAAGGCTTTTCCTGAATAGGATTTTATTGGAAAAGACAGGACAGAAAGTGTCCAACATGGATTTTTCAATTCATTTTTCCTAAATGAAAAGAACTGTTTTAAAAGACTGATTTTTCTTTTTTTTAAAGAAATGTATTTTTGGTGATTAGAAAAACCTGGAGGGAGAAATTCTAAGTGGAACKCATTGCTGCAATGTAATTTTGACCAAAGACTCAGATAGTTTTGACTTGATTTTATACAAGCAACAACATTTAATTACAATAACTAATGATAAAAAGAAGTACGGTGGAAGGGAAAGAAAACTTGTTTCATGTAAAGACTTAACAATGCGTTCAGGACAAGACCTGATTAGGACAGATTRCCTTGGTTTTTTGTTTGTATGAAGTGTTCTTCACAATCACTTCAGGCATGGCGTCCTGTCCAGAGGCACGAGAAAACATGAAGGCTGGAAGTTTGTTCCTGTGCAAGTAACAGAGAAAATGCACTTTTAAATGTGGARAAGTATCTGAGCATCCTGACGACTATGAATAGTGGCAATGTCAGCAGATACTGCACCATGCACATACTCTTATGTTATTCTGCTTTTGCATTTTTGTTAGGACAGAAAATTGAGTACTTTTTTTGCATGAGAGTGCTGAAAAAAAAACCAGAAAAAACACCCTAAAAATAGCTTTGATTTTCCATGTAAACTTCAGCATTTTTTAAATGTAGCTCTTTCCAGAAATAAAAAGCATTATCAAGGAAGAAAAAGAAATTGGTGAAGAATAAATCAATGGGAGTTTTTAATGACACACTCCTCTTATTCATTGAAACATGGCACCTCATTTTGGGCACACATAAAACATACACGAGATGGGGTTTATAGGGAAAACCTGTTTCTCACTAAGAATAAATTCTGCAGGCTGTGCTGTCCAAAGCACCAACCTTGGTGACACAGAAGTAGGACATTTCTAAAAATAATCCTTCCTTAAGGAAGATGAAAAAAAAATTCTGAGTCACATCATCAATAAAGGATTACTAAAGATAAACACCCCCTGAGACTTAAAACAGAAGCTTACAACTAGGCCCCTCCCTTAGTTAAACTTCTGTTGTTTTCCAAGGAAAGCTATTGAGGTCAAAGGAGTATCACCATAGAAGAGATAATTTTTATCAGTTCATTTGTCTAATTAGAGGTTTAAGCCATAAGGACCAGCCATGTTCTGGCTTKAAAGGTCAAATATAAAGCTCTTGAGTAATTAGGTTTTAGAAATTAGGCCAAAAGAAGTTTCAAAATTAGAGAGTATTTTGATGAAAATTTTTAAGTCTCTCTCAAGTAAACTGAAGTTAATTAAATAAAATTTTTCATGACTGATTAGAGTGTACATTTGACCATCAGTTGCATCTCACATTCTGCTACCCACCAGCTGGAATGCTGAAGAGACTTTTTATAACTTCATTAGAGCTACCTTGTGGAACAATTTAATCATATAAAATCTTATAATGCAGATGTACAAGTACAACAATACCAGCTGCTGGCTTCTGGTCCTGTCATGCTTCTCTCTCCCTTTCCTTCTCCTCGTGCCATACACACTCCCTCACCACCTGGGGACTGCCTTTGGAGGAGGCTGAGCTGCAAGAACAAGCTGATTTTTCCTGCCTAACATCCAAAATTCAGGGTTCCTGAAGGAGCACTCTTCACAAGGGGCTTCATGGGCCCAGATCTTACAGAGGGGACCTCCTGAGGTAAGTGGTTATCTGATAAAGTGGAGAATATTTTCTTTTTGGGGTGTGAACAGRTAAGTTAATACGGAGAGGACAATACCCATCTACCTGATTGCTTGAAATGATTCTTTTGATTCTCCTTCTCAAAGAATTCTGCAAGGAACTCTGGCACAGGACTTCCCTCTCTAGCCAAAGAGAGGAAAAAGCCTTGGCTAAATGAAGCATTTGGATTTTCAGGATAACATGGTTTCGTGTCATCCTTGGCATTGGCTCCACGGCAGCACAATGGCAGAAGACTAAGAASTGTTGCAAACAAGTGAGGTGACAGCTCATCAGCATGCTTGCAAGTGCATCACATTGGAATGGCACCATTTATCTTTGTGACCTTTTCCTGCCAGACTGTATTTCATTTCTTTCTTTGCCTGACCTCCAACTCCTCTGTCAGAGGTGGTACACAGAGAATATGCGGCACGAGCAGAGGCAGAGAGAAGTATCAATTTATATCTCAGTCCTTGTGACTAATCACTGAGTAGCATCTCTTCAGAACTAACATCATCTCTGAAAGGTTCCCATATGTTCGAGGCTGACTCTGTGCACGTTTGCTAATCAGCTTCAAATTATAATCAGGATATTAGAACACAACTTTGCAAAGCAAAAGGCTGAGAAGATCAGCAAAAACTCACCAGTGAGAAGAAAACAGAGCTCTGGWGGGGAGAATCTGACTCCCATCAGCTTCTGGCTCATCAGTCACACAGCCTGGGGAGGAAGAGAGCCCTTGCAGAGSGACAACACGGATGAGATCTCTCCCTCATGTCTGAGAACAGGAGCAGCCAGGCTATGTCTTTCCTGTTTCCCTCCAAAAATAACCTTAAAATAATYACCTGCAATGCAGAATGGATGTTGTCCAGATAAAGTCCCCTTGCCATGACTGGTGAAAGGATTATTTGTTTTCTTCTGTGAGTAGCCTCACAGAGCAGCAAGGTGCTGAGTGATTCAGCTTTTCTGTACAGCAACAGCAGGACAATGTGCTTCAGTCCTACCAGGCTGCCAGCAAACTGCCTGTTCCCCCTCTAGGCCCAAGGACTTCTCTTCCACAGGACTCCTGCAGCAATCCCAGAAGTGCAGCCCATGGTGCCACGGGCAGGCAATGGCAGARAGAGTGCTCACACTCTGGGCTCTGTTTGCAGCAGCCTCTCTCACGTGTGCATCCCAGAGAGAGCTGATGCTGATACTTCAGGATCTGATTTCCTCTTGCTCTCCACTTGATTCCTTGTTTTTGGTACATCCTGGAGGCCTCTGCACAGGAAAAAGGTGTGGAAGTAGCTAACAAGATACTCATTAAGACCAGATTTTGATAGAGATGACAAGCCAAATCACTCCCAAAGTYCTGCTTCTCAGCATTCAGCTTTAAGGATCACTTGATTTACAGCCAGAAAAATTACCTGCAGCGGTATTGCTGGGGAACTAGAGCCTCCAGACACATTTAGTTTCCATTTCAGCTACTCTGCATTGCATATTCCCCTTGGGAATTCAGAGRGCAACTACACTGTCTGTTACATGTGTTATATAAAGACAATCAGAATGAGGTATTTGGGCACTGACCTGCTTGATTTTATTTTCGGCATTTTCTCCTTCCCGCGCCCCCCCCCCCAATATTTGAGAAGCATGAAATAAATTCACCCTTCCTGACTCAGTTCTATTCTTTTTCAATGACAGAACACTTGAGGTTGGTAAGTGAACTGTGCTAGGCTGGGTCATGTTTTCAAATGAAGAAAAAAACGCCCCACAACCCTGAAGCAGATTGATATAATTTTGGTTTCATAGCTGACAATCATTTTTCATCATTGTTTCAMGCATGAAGGATTTAGCAATGGCTGCATAAAACTTCAGTGGCACCAAGCTTTGATGTTCTGTCAAGCAGCTTTGCTTTTCTCCCTGTCATACAGACTGCAGTCACAAATTACTCCCTGGCAATCCTAGGTGAGGATTACGAAGATTATTAGAAAAAGATGAGGTTTAAAGAGTTATTAAAAGTACCTTTGGGTTTCAACAACACGCAAACACGCAATTGTGTCCTTCACAAAAACCTTGATTTTCTTATTTTAATGTGCTGCTGGTTTTTCTCTCTCTCAACTGATCTCTTTGGTTGGGCATTTTCACCTCAGATTCCAAGTAATCAAACTGTCAGGAGCATTGCCTCCTAAGAGAAAGCACTGAAACAAACAAAAAACCTCACATTAGCAATCTGCTTGTGAGCTGCAAACACATGCACAGAAGCTGAGCACAGCACATGTTTTTCTGAAAGACCAGTTGTGCTGCTGGAGTGTGACTCTGCAGGATAAAGATACATGGCAATATAGAATTAGAATATTGAGTTCTATTTTATTCTAAACTACTGCCTTCATGCATGCTGTACCATCTATTTCCCTACTTAGAAATTCAGGGCAATTTTTTGCCCTGGCTTGAGTTCCCATGGGCTGTCTGGAGTTTTCTTGTGGACACCAGTTTAAGTTTAACAGGTAAAAATGCAACTGTTCTGTCWCAAGAGTTGGTGCTTAAAAATCCACAACCAAATGGGCTTTAGCTGCTAGATGGGGATAACAAAACTTCTCCAAGTAATTTATCTGCCCAAGGTTATACAAGGAGTGGAGGTTAAAGAACGTCAGCATCTTCCTCAGAGCCTTGGAAATTATTACTATAGATCATTTTTAAGATATTTGAATTTTAGAATGATGCTTAGGCTCTATTGCAAATATTTTAAAGGAAACTGCCCTATTTCAATAATCTCTAATGCAATGTAGGAAGAGCACAGCAGTTTAATGAGAGGATGAGAAGGAAGTAATAGTAACTAGTAATAAGTCAAAGAAATAGGCTTAGTTGTCTGTATGAGATTTGCAGATGAGTATTTCATAAGTATAATCATGTACAGACAGATAGGTATTGAGATCCCCAAAACTGGGTAATTCACTCCAAATGCCTCAGATTTCATGGCTTACAAGATTTCAATTGACCTCTTCAAAGACTAGGCAGTGATAAAAGCTCAAATCAAAGCAAACTTTCCTTTACACCTTAAGAATTCAATGAGACTATACAAGCACCATTTATGTGATTAGTTTTTGGTGTGCTAGTACTCTCACTTATTTCTCACTATTTAATTATCAAATACCTCAAGGAACTCCTCAGGATACAGCTACAACTCAAAAATTATTCACTGAAAAGAGCTGTTGAATAACATTTGACACACACACAGGAATCCATTTGTAAATAATCCTCTATCAGCAAAATTCATTGACTAAATTATAYGTGGTTAATTATTCACCCATCTCTCAGCACACAAGTTTCCCCCCTCCCCTTTGACAAATTCCTAAAATGATCAAAATGCTRATCACAGCCCAACAGTTTATGCAGCCTCTTGCCTCTATGTCTCCCTTCCAGTTTCTTCCCTTCAGTCCTTTAGTAAGCAAACCCTTCTGGTTCAGCAATTTGGCAAACCAGAGAAATTTTGACTTGCAATTATATAACTGCTGCGAGGCACTCCAGTCAGCAGGAATGCCATCCAGGAGATTCACAGCTGGAAAAATGCAGGAAYGGCCGTCCTTCCCTGCCACAGGACTTTTATTGGGTGTGCAGTCCTCGGTTCTGAGCGCTTTGATTTATTGGAGGGAGAAGCAATGTGAAAACACTGTCAGGCTTCTGCAGCCACCGGGATATGAGACTRATCCATTCCTGTACATCGCGCTCAGGAAAAGCACAGGAATCYGGACGGCTATAAATTAGAAGATCCTGGAGGTGTGGGGTGGGAGGAGGAATCAGRAGGGTAAACTTAGCTTGTGATTAGCTTTAAATCCTGAGAAAYATTAAACAAACTCTGGCTGCCTCATGAATTACACCTTGCCTTTCCCAATTGTTCCTTTATTTGTAATTCTCCAGCAGAAGTGCAGACCCGCACTCCCCCTGCTCCTGGCTTGCAGCCACTTGGGCCAGCAGGATCTGCCTGCTCTGTTGTGCTCTATTTCCCACATACCTTCCTTGGAAACCACTTATTCAGATCTTAGACCTGATGTATTTTTAATTCTGCTGTGAAATCCTCACTTAGAGAAGATGCTGCTTTGGCTGACATGGCCTTCCACCCAGCCGTGGCCCCAGACCGTGCTCTTTTCTTCCCTTCCCACAATCCCACTTTTTCAGGGATCTCTTTTAGACTACAGAAATAAACTCTCTTTTCCCACCCCGTCTGCACAGTGCCTGGTTTATACTATTTATATAACAGCTCTCTAACTATTGAAGGGTAAACTGCAGCTACAAAATTCATGCTGCACAGACTTCTAAACCTGAATTAGCCCTCTCTTGCTTGTGAGAATTTGTATTAGATCCCATGGCCCAAGGCTTTGCAGACCATTTTCAGTCCTGAGCCAGACCCATAACTTAACTTCACATCTGATTTCTGGAGTATAAGGTTCTGTAGGATATTATGCATCCTATCCTAATCCTGTTTGCAGGTGATCCTCCTCTGCATTGACTGATCAAAATTAGCCTGGAAAGGCCTGACTTTTGCTCYCACCCTGCACACGAGCATGGAATCTCCAAAATTCCCTGCACATATATCACCATTCAYACCTTTGGCTCCCCAGACAAAAGGGACCTTTCCAGCAGAGTACATCGGACTAGACCTTCTTACTGCAGAGTTGTCCTTTTACAGAATTTCCTAGGGCTTTTTCCTAGGGCATTTCCTGGGTCGATGTGGGAAGAGAAGGCAGGAGAGCCTGCAGTCTTGGGAGGGGGGATTGGCTGCAGCCCTTAACTAGTCATTTTGCAGCTCACCCTCTGTAAGGCAGCTCTGTTCCACGTGGTAAACAGGCTTATTTATTCTTCTCACATCTCATTACTAATGCTTTCGATGTAGACAAGCAACCAGCTTCTGTCCTTGGATACCAGCCCAGTTCTCCTTGACTTCAGCAGCAYGCACAGACTATCTGAGGAAAGAATCCAGCTCAGTGTAGCATTTACACTACATGCTGGTTATTAAAACAGCCACCAGCTCCTGTTTCATAAGCAAAGATATAAATTCCAGGCCATTACATAAAATGACTTTACAGAGCATTTACTGAGCTACAGCTACAACTTGCAGACCTCTGCTCACCCTTCGGAGGAGGAACAGGGACAGCCCCGCTCTCCTCTCCTGCAGAGGTGCTGGTACAAACCAGGAGAAACTTTGCACATCTCACTCACTGCCTGGGCCCCAGTGGGGCTGAATTCTGTGGGCAGCAGGTTAGGGAGGGGATTCTGCAGTGCTGCATCCAGCTCTGGTGTCCCAGCACAGGAAGGACATGGAGCTGTTGGAGAGAGTCCAGCAGAGGCCACCAAGATGATTACTGGGATGGAGCAGCTCTCCTTGAGAAAAGGCTGAGAGAATTGGGATTGTTCARCTCGGAAAAGCGAAGGCTCAGAGGTGACCTAATTGTGGCATCTCAGTATCTGAAGGGAGCCTACAAGAAAGATGGAGAGGGACTTTTTACAAGGGCCTGGAATAACAGGACAAGGGGGAATGGCTTCAAACTGACAGAGAGTAGGTTTAGATTAGATATTAGGAAGAAATTCTTTGTGAGGGTGGTGAGGCCCTGGCACAGGTTGCCYAGAGAAGCTGTGGCTGCCCCATCCCTGTAAGTGTTCAAGGTCAGGTTGGATGGAGCTCTGAGCACCCTGGTCTAGTGGAAGGAGTCCCAGCCCACCTTTGGGGGATTGGAACTGGATGATCTTTAAGGTCTCTTCCAACCCAGGCCATTCTGTGATTCTGTGGCATATCAGGAAAACCGATTTGAGATCTTGCAGCTGATCCCACTAACACGAACAAGGGAGATGGTGCCTTCTTGTGAGTAAGACTGTGCTACAGAGCAGAGCAATTTCTAGGCCTCTCTCAGGTGTCCTGTGCCTCATTTCTTCATCTGTAAAATAGGGCTAATACTTCCCTCACACRCAGGTGATAGGGAGATGAAAGATGCTCAAAGATTAAGTATAGTCCATAAAAACCTGACAAGCTTGATTCAGTATAAGCTGGCAACAACTGCAAGTTTCAAAGGCAATTCCATTCACGGATTTTAGTGCTGTTTYGGAACGTTAATGTCTACTCTGCTCCTGCAGTTTGCTTTGCAAATCCACAGCTGTCAAATAGAAGCCATTAGGGGAAGGGGGGAGAAGCCAGGGTTTTTGTAAGAAGTGATCAGGAGCAAATTAATTCATGTCGGTTATGCATTTTGCATCAGTAGCTTTCAGTGCCAATCCAGTTGTAGTAAACAGTTTATATTTCCCCTCTGGTTATTATTTTGAGCTGTCTTCAGATGCATACTGACCTCCCTAAATTGCTTTAGAGGCTGTTAACATTGCAGAGATTTTGTTTGCAGCTGATAACCCAAGGCTGGTACCTTCAGGCTAAAAGCTGACACAAGAGCTCATGTGTACCAGSTCACTGGAGCTGTGCTAATGCATAGCTGAGGGTCTGATTTGTAATTAAACAGGAAAAAAACTTGACTTCTGAAAAACAATCTGGGATGAAGGTGCAGTCTGCTATGAACTCACTGGCTCTGGAGTTTCAGACAACAGCTTTTAAATTTTTTCTGTGCAGGGAAACAGCCTCTCAGAAGTCTGTGCTTCCATCACCTAACCAGTCACAACTCATTGCCCACACAGTTGTGTCAACAAACAGAGCACAMTATTCCAAGCTGAATTTAAAAGAAATTAATTCTAGCCAATTTACCTAATCCAGTCACAGCACAGCTCCAGAGACAATTTCATGAGCACAGTCAAAGGAGCAAGAGTGTGTGAACATCCCTAAAACTGAGGATTGTCTGGGGAAACAAAGCCTCTTCTGGTGGCTTTCCCAGCAACCAGCCCTCACAGAAGTCACCCTCAGCTGATACTACCAAAAAGCAAATGATGAGAGCCCTTAGCCTAGTAGCAGTCAATTTAAAAGAAAAGAAAAAAAGGCATAATAGAGGCCCTCCTCATGACACTCAGAGTTCAGGGCTCCGTGTCCATTGTTGATAGCCAAGAAAAAAATTTCTTCAGAAATTCTTTGTGCCATTTCCACTGCCCCTCACACTGCTGGTTGGTGGCATGCTGCAGACCCCTTCCTGCCAGAGCTTTAAACAATGCACACAACTGACTGCAACTTGGATTTGACACTTTTCCTCAAGATTAAATGGGCTACTAGCAGAGACAGACAACTCAGTAACTTCAAAGCTCCCTGCCTTAACTAACAAGAAACAAATTGCTTCCCCAGTGACTCTTCCCAAGGGAGTAATGCAGGATAAACCTGTGATATTTGCATTAATTCATCTTTAAACATAAAGCACAATAGACTCTGTTTCTTTAATAAATTTTCACATTATTTAAATGGACTYGTTTTAAAAGCCAGTAACGTGTTTGCTTTGGGAATATTTTGCATTTATATTTACCTTTTGGCTGGTGGTTCATTATATGGGAAGATCTGTTGCCACTAAAGCAGTTGAAGATTACAAAGATTTTAGAAAGGATTTCCACCTGAGGCCACTTTGATGGTGATTTTCAGTAATGTTACTTTTCCAGTTTAGTGACGTTTAAGGCTATTCAAAATCTTTCAGTGACAGAGCACACCAGTGATGAGGAGAGTGGGATTTTGCTGCTCCTGTCCTGATTCCTGCTGCCTATGGAGTAGGTTTGATCAGCAGGTATCAAAGCACTCTGCCGAGGGGCAGGATTTCATCCTTCCCTTTTTGCAGTGGGGGAAACAGAGACAGGRGAGTGAAGGGAACAGTACTGCCTGAAGGCCAGCAGAAGAAGGGTTAAGTATTTTCTTGTTTGCTCACAACAAGCACCACAGATTACAAGGTGCTCACTCACTTTGTCCTTGCCAGTTATGTCAAAGTGCTTGGAGACCATTATTAGGGTATTCCTTTGCTACCTAGCCTTCTTTTAGGATTCATTATCCAGCTACCTACGCTTCCCTCTGCTGCCAGGGGAGCTCTGCAGCAGAGCACGTGTAGAAGGGACCACGTATCACCCCAGTGCACTGTCAGCACCTTAGTTTAACCTGACAGTAAAAGTGGACTTCAGTAAAATGCTGTCAATGGCAGGATCTGAGGCACGATTCAGTTCTGGATGGGAGAGTGGATGTRTGCACCAACCTGTGAGACTCTGTAAGCTCAGATATCCATCAAAGTGAAGAAAAACCTGTCTGGGGCTCAGCTCCTCGAGCCCAAAGAGCTCCCAGGCTGCAGGCACTCCTGCTAGCATTGCAGCCCTGAGAAAACAGAGCTGCTGTGCCGTTTTCATTGCTGACCGAACCCGCAGCGGCAACGCATGGAGTCACACAGCGTCAGCAGTGACACCCCACTGCCTCAGCAGCTGCATCACTCCCAGCCTTTGTTTCAGCCTCTRATTAGCTGCAAGGAATTAGCTGTCACACTGAAATCACACCGACTCACACTCCACTCTTTGGGGAGAGGATTTGTGCAAAGATTCTCTTAAGGCGGATGCGAGGTTTTGTATTTTTTAATAAAATTCACAACTGAATATTATGAAGTGGTGAGGGAAATCAATACTTTGGTCACTGGGTAAATACTTTTGAGTTCTTTACTGGMTTTAAGATTTACTGCTCAGCCACTCCGATTCCTATCATGTGCAAATGTTTCCTATATTAACGGGAGAAGAGTGATTTGTGGGCAGTAAATGGGAAACAGGACATCAATTTAATGGGGCCATTTGGGGTTAGCACAAAATGACAGAACAGCAGGAAGCAGTTAAAAGCTTCCCTCCCAGCAATCAAAGCCCTGCAATTTTGAGTCTTTTCCTCCAATCAAGTAGTGTATTGATGAGAAACCAGTTCTGATAATGACCTTTGAAAGACCTCATTCTGGCCTTCTGGTGTAAGTCATTTCTCTAACTATGGTGTTCTAACAGGAGCTCAGCAAATGCATGTCATCTACACAATCACTTGAGATGCATGACAAATGGCAGAAACCAAGGGTAAGACATTTCCCTTAAGTTGGCTGAATTTTTTTTCCTTTTGAAGGCTCCCGATCTCAGCCTGACTTGCTGATATTGCTTTTTCTGTGTGCTTCTTGCTCTCTCCCACCTGTCTGTCCCAGCTCAATGAAATTAAGGATAGACCATCCTTACTAATTCATCAGTCCTACTGTAACTCAATGCATGAGTTCCTTCCTGTGCTGCATATTTTTAAATTGCATTCTGTAAGGCTGCTCCTAGATCAAGTCACATTCACATTTCATTCCAAGCTTTAGTTCAATTACTACCACTTTTTTGGCAGTGCTGAAAAGAAACTCCCCTTTTTCTTTCCAAGGCAGGCACGGAGTGCTGAATGCCAGGTTTCCTAGATGGGAAATGGTAGGTGTTTGCACTCAGTCCTGCTAATGTCAGGAGATGTGTTTCATTACACAAAAACACACCTTCAACCAGCGACAACAAACCTGCCAGCACAGAYTGTGCTACTGGAAAATCAGAACAACACAGTAGCTTCCAGCCGATTTTCCTGATCATTCCACAACCTGCCTTTAGAGCCCCGGTTTTCAGTTGTAAGCCTCTGCCTTTTCCCAGGGCCCCCGAGCTAGTGATACCCATGATCACGGTGAGTGCTCTGCTGGGGAGTTCTGCTTGTAAAATAGGGAAAGAAACGACTGCCCTGAGCTGGTAGGACCCCCAACTTCTAAATCTCTCATGTTGCACTTCAGTGATTTTTAAAGCTCCTCGTACCAGYTCAGAAACGCCATGAAATGCTGACCTGGTATGAACTGCCTCTGTCAGTTCACATTTGTCCAGAACCTCGGCGGGCGTTATGCCAGAGCTGGGATCATTCCTCCCGCCGCAGCTGGCAGAAGGGTGACACAGGAATCACAGCGCTCGCAGAGGCCATCCTGAGTGCCCCTGCCAAAGGAATCATGGTGAGCCCATTCCCCACTCACACCAAGTCAGTGCAAGTGTTTGACAAGGGAACACAGCACCCTGCTCCTGCCATCCTTGCAAACACAGAGGGGTGCAGGGAAAGCTTCCTCTCCCAGCTGTGTCTTGGGTCTCCTGCCCTTTGCCATCTTTTTATGGAGCCAGCAAAGACCCTGTGTAGAGGGATGAAGGAGAGTGCTCCATATGACAGTTACAGGCCCTACTTGAAAATTATTTTCCTAAGCAGGGTCAGCCAACCTKCTCATGCCCAGGCACTGAGGAGGAAAACCATCTTATGTAGCATATATTGTAAAGAAACTACCATAGGAAGCATGGAGGACAAAGGCAAAAACATGCATGGACTGTATTCTAAGGCAGCAAAACAAATTCTCCCTTTGTAGGGTCTAGGGAAATCTTGAGCATAATCAACTTTTGAAAATCATTTAAATAGTTGTCATGTCTCTACTCTTACCTTCAGTCTGTTGATTTGGCTCCCATGATGCCTGAATAGCTCTCCTGAAGCCAGTTTACTGTCTATTGTCTGTGCCTGATGAGAGCTGTTATTTCTGATTAGATACTTTTCCTCTGTATTCCAGATCTCTGCCCTCCATTTCTCTCCCTCAGCATATTTCTCCCTCAGCACTAGTGGTGTCTGATGTAAGTACCACTCCTAGCACACCCTGGTGGGTAAGAACAAAAGCAAGAACATGTCACACCTTAGCCTAAGGCAATAACCTCACATCTGGAAGTGCCTTTATTTTGTGCTATCCCCAAGCTCTGGAACCAAGATTTAGTATTTCTAAGCTAAATACAGTTCCATCATTCTTTTATTCATAAAAAGTTGCACTACAAAAACGAGCCAGATGTGCCAAGCTCCAGCTCTCTCTGAATTTATTTTATTGCATCACAACTTCCTATGAGCAAGGTGTTAAAGAAAGCAGATATTTCCACGCATGTTTTTAAGGTAGATGTGAGCCCTGTCTCCCAACGCCTCCCCTGAGCCCACTGGGACTATTGACTCTGTAAAGGCAGAAGCATGAATTAGCCTTTGCAGAATCACAACTCTTAAACCCTACCAAAAAAGTGAATTAATGCTCATTTTCCCTTTTAAGCACAGCCAGCAACTGGCTGGAGAAAGTGAGGCTGGCGACCACTGAAATACATCCATACCCACAAAAGAATTATCCTGCCTCTCCTGCGGTGCTAGGCCAGCGTTCAGCACATCCAGGACAGCTTCCAAGCAGCACACCAAAGCACTGGGATATCCCACCCTCCCTCAGCCAGTCTTTTTCCACCAAYTGTTCCCAGTGCCCCCAGTCTCAGCAAACAGGGAATCTCTGGGCTTCGACACAYGGAAGCCTCTGGCACAGAGCGGGAATAGGCAGCTCAGGGGAGAGGAGAGCTGGAGGCTCTCCCAGAGTAACAAGAAAAGAAAATGGGATTCACAGTTGTGAAAAATCACAATCCCATGCCATTCAGCAGCCCAGCCATAACCCTCCATCACCGAGAGTGTTGTGATACAGGATCCCAGTTCCCTGGCTCATTAAATCCCCGTGCTCACCACGGCCCTGGCCCCTTGGAGCCTCCACCCCAGGCTCCCCAGGGCACTTGATGCTTGCGATTCCTCACGGCTGCTGAACGGTTTGACACGATGCTCAGCACGTGGCTGCTGCCAGCATAAGGCAACACAAGGTGTTTTGCCCTCAGGGAAGTGGAAATCCTTGCTCTGTACACAGCCACAGCATCCCCACTCAGATTCCTCCCCATGCAAGCCCCTGGTTGCTGTCGGGCTAAAACCAGCCACGGCTATTTTTGAAACGCTGGTGCTCCCCGAGCAGCACTTATCATCACTGTGAAGCTTTAAAATGAGATCTAGAAAATTGCACTTGCTGCTATCTGTTCAAGTGTAAACCCCGCTGCACCAGGGTGGAGGATCCCTGAAGGCCAACTATGTTATGTTTGTCTRTAGAAAACAATTAGAAAGCTGATTTTAAAATGCTGCAATTAAAGGCTTAATATAAATGCATTTCTGATGTTATCAACAAGCTCACAGGCTTCAAGAAGCTCTTTCAAAGCACCAGTGCCTTCAAGCAAAATAGCTGTTTTTGTTTCTTCTTCGTGGTGAAGGGACTATGGGCAATTTACACACACTTTCTAATCTTAAAAATACTYTATCTGTGCTATGCATCCTATGTGCTATTAATTCATACACAGATTGTAAAAATATACATAAAGCCTCGTACAAATTTACTGTTCTGTCTATAGATTCATGGCTGAAGATAAAGCATTCTAGTAGAAAAGCTTGGGGGCAGGCACACAAAATCTGATGAGCAGGAGTTCTGTAAAATTTAATAGAAACATTTCTACCTATAATCAGATTACAGTGGGATTTAAAAATTAATTTCCCTTTCTTTGGCAGTTTTATGTTGTGTTTTGGGAATAATCACACAAAATGAACACTACAAATGAAAATCCTGGGTTTATTGAGGTCACTAGGGCAACTCCTACTGATTTCAATTGGGCCAGGGTCTCGCTTTATGAGGAAGTCTGGGGGAGAAAATAAATTCAGACTTCTAGAAATGGAGCAGCATGCCAAAAAGCCTTTTCTTAATTTTATTTTGAACATGGTGACACTGCCATCTGAGAAAGCAGCTCCTTTCATTGCCTTYAGGAAATCAGCAGGGACTCCTGCTGCCACTGATTCCCTGCAAACTTGGTAGAACAGGCTGGCTTTCAAAGCCACTGCTTTTTACAGTGGCCAAATCCTGCTGATGGGCTGAACTCCCCATCCCATCTCACTCTGTGCCAGGATCTCAGCTTCCACTGAGTCCTGGGCTTGGGAGGTTCAAAAAGGCCCTCTCAGCTTCCTTAAGCTTGTTCTGGGCTGTAGTAGAACTACTCTTGCTTATCAGAGGCTAGGAAATCCTGGGTTCCTACACTTGAGAGCTGAGCATTCACAGAGCCTGTTTTAGACAGGATTTTGCTCTCTTGAAAGGCAGCAGCTGTGAGCTCCCAAGGAGTTTCCAACYGAGTGGGAACAGGGAGCCCCTTCTCCACCAAGCAACATATTACCTGCAAGACAAACTACTGAATGCAGCTCTTGGGCTTTAATTCCTCCGAAGCCCAGAAACATCCTAGCACTTTTTCCTTCCACTTCAAACTTTTTTTTCTGGCACAAATACACACTTGATTCTCTGCCTTGCCAAACACAGTGGAAGAGACTGACACTGCTCTACCTAAAACCAATTTCCAAAGCAAGTGTCCTAGCACTTCTGTCAGATTTCAGGCAGAAATAGAGGAGAATGTCCCTTTGGATGAGATAGGCCATCCTTTATTCATTTTGTCCACTTAGTTCTGGCCTGTTCACCACAGCATCYGAAGCTGGTAGCAGCACCAATCTCCTCTGCTATACCAAGCTAGATTGCTGCTCCAGTGTGGTCCTTCCTGCACCAAATCACACTGATATCTACCACACATTTAAGAGCTGGTGTCTTTAGTACAGTACAAGGCATARGACAGTTCCTGCTTGAAGCCAGTTCCAAATGAGAAGTGCTGGGCATGTAAGAAAAYTTGGATCAAGAATGGAGCAGTGTGGCAACAAGTATTGCAGTAAGAATTCTAGAAAAACAACTTACCAAAAGTGGCGAGTTTGATGCCTGTAAACATGCTTCAATCAGGATCTTGGATGAACTCTGAAGGTATTGATTTTTTCTGGGGTAGACTTCCTCAAATTTCCATCTCTCTCTATTGGACTGTARAGTATTTTTTATCATTAGCTAGTAATACCTGACAGGTCTTGGAGATGGACAYCATGGAAGTGGGGCTTCAGCTTCATTGACCTTAAAAGTATTTAAAATGAAGTCTCAAATCTCCTGGAAGAAAACTGTTAATACTCAGAATTCTGAATAATATTATATAATTAACTTTTCAGCAGAGAACAGCCTCTTGGCACTAACCATGTCCTTTCTGATACATCAGAGACTGAAAAGCACGGCCTTTCCTGTGCCAACTGTCTCTTAGAAAAAACAAGAGACCCTCCCCCTTCATCTCCACATGCTTAATAATATTAAAAGAACATGAAAATATTAATGCTAGTAGACAAGGTCTTTCATAAAGCACATAAATGAATTCATTCACTCTAGCTCATTAGCTTAATCGTCAACCTTCTTACAATGTAACTGATTAACATTTTCATTGTTCTTCCTTGTTTTTTCCTTAGACTTTTGCTTCTTTGGGGATCAAAAGATCTCTGAATACATCAGCTCAACAAATATCCCCACACAACKGTACAACAATAGGAATTGTTAAAAGAGATAACTAAGTAAGGGCTTTCACAGCTCGTGCTTCAAAGATACTGCAGGAAACAACCATTTAAGAATCATTTTTATTTTTATGTTTAACGCGATTATACACATTCATGAGTCCAACAAGATCTGCACTGTGACATTAAAGATACAGTACAATAACATTCAACATGAGGTACTTCATATATTTATATATATCTGTCCTTTATAAATAATGCTGTAAGCCTGCTAAGGTCAAACACTGCTGCAGCACAAATGGGTGCTGGGACCTGAAGTGAGCYGAGTTTATCACAACAACAAAAAAACAACCAAAACCCAAACCAGTTCAGTGCAATAAGTATGTAGAAATGAAAATGTTTACTTAAATACTATTTTAGATATGCAGAAAGTATATTACATTATACTCTCTTGTCACAGATTCCTCTCACCAGGCAAATCAAAGATACAAGTAGCAAAGACAGCCAGGGACAGTTTAGACAGAATCTGCGAGGTGATCTCTATCGACATTACGTTTACATTCCAGGCTGATATGGCTGATGCTTGCAAAATGTCAATCAATGTATTCAAGCTTGGATGCTTCTGCTAAACCAACCAAATCCACATCCAGACACCTACTGAAGTGCCCTGATGTCCCAAGGTGACTGGTACTGGTCACCTTTTTACACACCAGTTCTTGTTAGCAGCAAGCAGTGCTCAGAAGTGAGCAGCACTGTGGGCACACTGGAAATCTTTACATGCACCAGCTCCTAAAACCTGGAATGCACTCAGAGGAATTAAGCTAGAGGTTGCTTTCATCCTACTTCGTCAAAAAGACTTGATAAAAGAATCAAATAAGAACAATAATTCAATAASAGCTCATTTTCTATGTATTACAGCTACAGAGTATTCTGATCTCTCAACTTCTCTTCCAGCCAGTGAATGTAGCAGATACCTCACCTTTATTTGCAGGTAAGTAAAAACCAAAAAAATAAATTAAAAGTCAGAACCCAAGTCTAGTTATACCAATGCAGTACTCTCTGACTCGTCCCACCAGCTGAGGCACCTGGTTTTTTTCCAAACAACTCAGAATGCAGCTTGCTACTGCAAGCAACTTGTCAATCTGATCATCACTCGGAGTAATTACATCTGTATCAGCCGCTTGCTGCAAGAAAGCTTCATCAGCTGATTAGCATCTTTCTCTGCTTTGAAACGTATCTAAATAAATGGAACTGCTGCTCAGATGTTGTCTAAAAGTAGATGACCATTACCTCACCAAAAYCTTAGATTCCTTTTTGCGATCTCTTCAGTGACTCTTCCTCCACTCCATACCATTTATACTCTTGTCTATTTTCAGCTGCAGATCTAAATATAAATAACTGGAGGTTTTTTTAAATCTCTCTCTGGGAGTTTTCCATGGAGCATTCTGTTTAGATTTCACCAACAGTCTGGATTATGTACATCTGTTACAAAAAACAAAACATTTTTCTATGTATTTTGCGGGTATTTACATTTCAGAAAGAGTGCTGCTTACACACACATGTATGTAAGTATATAAAACATTAAATGCTAAGATGGATGAAAGGCATAAATCCTGCATTTTACCTGGCTCTCCTTTTATTACCTAGAGAGAAGATCTGGGCTTTGGCCATAAAGTGTTTGATGACTACACCCCAGTTTTCCTTAMTTCAGATGGTATTTTGGACACTGCAAAGATGTATTGGCACTTTCCGATGGCCAGGGGCCAGGATTCCRACCGTCAAGCAACACTTAGAGTAATAGTATTAAACTGGTAAGAAATCATATGAGAAAAACATTTTTATTACAGAACTGACAAGTTAATTTAGGGTTATGCTACATTAATGTGCTGATATACTGTATCATTAATCTTCAGCCTGTCTAAAGAATCATTTGGTCCTCTCATGTTGTTAAAACGTACGCAACAAACAGAACCCACTGCGGAGGTGAAGTAAGAGTGAGATGCTTTACAATGGGCAGTGCAGCCTCTGAGGAACAACTGTCCCACTGCAGTGGTGAAGGATTTTCTTAGGTTTAAATAGTACCTGTAGTTCTTATTTATACTGGTTTCCTTCCTTGATACAAGGAGTATCCCTCACACTTTTCCAAAAATGATACAGACATAGAACAGGAAGTTGGGGGGAAAAAAAAATTCAGGCAAGGAAAAGGTTCTGTACCACATAATCCTCTGATGGATGTGTAGCCATAAGCAGTTGCAAGAGCTCCAACATTAACACATTAGAAAATACTTCCTCCTCCTCACTGCTATCTGATGATATACACTAAGTGCAATATGATGACAGTTGGGAATCTTCTTTGTCTAAATTTCAACTGGTAATAAAATGAAAAAAAAATCTCATATTACAGAAAATAGTCCAAGTCAAGATCGATACATTCTTTTGTTCCTCTAAAATCTGCCTCTACCATATACAGGAAGAAGAAAAAAAACGCACCCAAACCAAACAAAAAATTATCCTGCATCAGATGATTGATATTAATTCCCATTTACTTAGCAAGGGTTCAAAGAAAAGCCATTTAAAGAGCAGATCAACTCCAATGTAGCAAAAGCTGGGTCAYGGGAGTAGAGTTTCAAGAGCTGCATATACAATTTGAACACATGCAAGTACTTTCTTGCCTTTGAGRTGGGATTCCTAAAAAATGAACTTCAAGGGTAACTTGCCAACCCCTTCCTCACTGTGAACATAGCCATGCACTGGGGACATGGTCAGCATGCCATGGAGCTTCCTGAAAGATGCTTCCTTCTCTCCATCTTCCCCTGGAGCCAACCCAAACAGTTGGCTGCAGGAGAATCTCGTGGGATGAAGGTTTAAACTTGCACTTTTTCTGAAGGAATTCTTTCAGCTCCCATAGTCAAAAGCAGCTCAGTTTACTGTAATCTCTAAAGTCTGCAGAGCAGACAGCAGAGAGAGCTATARAACAGGGCTCTTCATTTTCTATCCCTACCTCCCCAATACAAGCAGAAAGCAGGAAATGGAGAAGGAGAAAACGGATCAATGAAGACAGTGTTTAGTGAGATACAAGAGGGGGACGTCCTCTGGTGATTCGCAGGTGCTTTAAAGAAAGGGTCAGCATCACCAGCAAACAGGCACCCCTCTTACAAAGCCTTTAAAACTTGTTTGTTTCTAAGAGCTTCCAGTTTAAGTATTACACTTAATCACCAACGACGCTACAAGTACAGCAAGCCAAGGACTTGCCCACAGCGTTTAGTTACRTATTCCCTGTACTGATCACGTATCTGCAGATAAAAAGCGAAGTGTCAGTAGGCCTGAACCAGACAGGTTCTTCATAGCAAAATGCTTTGTATCCACACACTCTCATTCAAGCATAAAATATGAGTTCGGGAATTTGCCCTCCCTGTACCCCCGTGCCATTTGTACTGTCCGAGGAGCACTGAAACTGAACAGTCACCTTCCCACACTGAACTTCTGTCATTCCTTCTTGTCCAAAATAGCTGAGTTCGTTACCATCCAGAATCACGCTGGCCGTGTAAAAGGTGTCAGGCTCGATCTGCACTGGATATTCAAACCACACGGGAAAAGTGTTACTAGAGCCATCCGAGAAGTATTTACTCAAGTTCTGGCCTAGGATAACTCCCTGTCGCTTGAGTTCAATCTTGGCACTGTACTCTGCCGAGCCACAGCTGGAGCCGTAGAGCCCAAAGCCAGCAATAAACACTCTCTTATCGACAGCAAACTGGATGCTGTCGCAGCGGCCCCGGTAGCGCCACTGGTTGCTGCGGTAAGCGCAGGACTGGAAGCGGTGGCAGCGCTGCGGGACGAGGCCTTTCCGGGGCTTGCTGACGAACTGCAGCTCCGGCTTTTTGGCAGCCGTGTACCACAGGAAGATGTCGTTGGTCTCGTTGAGAGTCAGGATCCCAGACTGAGCGGCGCCGTTGGCGAAGTCGTCGAGGGCCATGGTGGGGATGCGGATCAGGTAGAGGGCCTTCCCGAGCACCTTGCGCTTGTTCTCTATGGTGGCCGTCAGCTCCTGGCGCTGGCACTCCACCTCGGCCCAGTTCAGAGCCGCCTCGAAAACGACGATTTCTTTGGCATTCAGAGTCTCCCTTCGGAGAATGCTTTCAAGCGTCTGAAAATCAATGTCACAGAACCCCTCGGACTTCAAAGCCAGCTCAGCTTGGGCATCAATCACTTCCCAACAGCGCTGGGTCAGGTCAGGTTCCTCGAATAAGCAGCTCTGGGAGAGCAGCACGCAGGCATTCTTTGCACTCAGACTCGTCTCGAGGAAGTTGACGCAGGCGCGGGCCAGGTGAGGGACAATGTACTTCTTGGCAGCATAAAGGGTGGCCAGCACGGTGTCYGCGGCCAGATCGATCTCGTCACAGTAAATGTACCTGAAATAAAGCACACGGGTGTAACGCTGCTGCTCAACGCAAACCTCTGGGTTTGTCAACAACAAACTTATAAAAAATTATAAACAAATGATATTTAAATGGCTCCACATTACAAAGCAATGCTTTTGGGGAATATAGATTAAATCCAGAACGGAAGGAAGTATAAAACAAATTCAGCACTCGTAGTAAGACCCTGGAAGAGAACAGGATTAAATCTAAGGTGAACCCAACTTCCCATCSGGGGTGCACACTATGAGACAATTGTTTAAAAACTGTGTCCCCTCCAATTCTGTGTTCCTCCCACACAGGCCTTGGCTGATGAGAGGCTGTCGGCCCCAGGCAGGAGCTCCTGCAGGGCTGCCTCACTCAGCTACCACAAGAATCTGGACATGTGTTACCAAGAGCACTTGGACTGCACGTCCCATGATGGTGAACTGTGATTTACTGAGGTGTATATGCAGACACAGGAATGGTAACAAGTTTGTAGGGAATAACTASGTAATCTAAGAAGAGAAATGCTATTCAAGTATATCAGGTGCTATCCATTTCTGTAACTACTAGGTTGGGTTTTTTTAGAGGGGTGGCTTTTTTGTTTGAGCTCATGTTTTTGCTTGTTTTTTTTTCAAAGGGTGATGAAGCATATAGGAAATGGAAAATTTTCAGGTTTTTAATGCTTGCAACATCCTAACTCAACTAGCACAGCATTTTCACTCAGTCTCACTGCATAAATATGAAAAAAGCTTTACTGCTATGCTACCATGGTGGAAGAGATGAAGGTAAAATTCTATTTATGTGACTAAACTGCTSGGATTCGTTGCTCAGAGAAATGAAGCATTGTACAGTTTGTTCTTTTCAATATCTCATGCTTCAGGGCCCCATTTGCAGCTGGTGAATGCAATGTGCTAAAACCATGCCAAATGCAATTTCACTCTTCACAGGGATAAGCAAGTCTTGATGGTTATGGCTGATAAAAGTGTCTTCCTCCAGAAAAGCTAGTTGTATGCAACCCTGTACTAATTAAGATTTTCTAGTTAGCAGGTTTCCCTACACAATGAGGTTTTTGCAGAACAGATGTGCCTATAAAGAGGGATTAGTACCTACACTGATCTGATTATAGTTGTAAGTAACTATTTGTATTTTTGCAGCTGTAAGTTAGTATCCTCCACGCCACACTTAGAAAACACGCACAGAGGAGATACTGCTCCAGCAGTATTAAATCTGAGAGGTTACAGAGAAAAAGAATACTTACACAGAGCCAAGCCTTTTTTTAGTCTTTACTACTTGGTTTCAGCTGGTTTGTAAAACCAAAGAACACATCTCTATACAATGGTTATAGGCTTAGCTCCTTTAATGTCCAAAAAATTTCCATGTTTCAATTAATTTGTTTTTATGATTCTTCCCATTGCTCTCCAGCTCTTTCCTCCCTTCCATGACTTCTCTTTGCCTGCTAGTACAGCAGAGAATGATGACATCTGTTTTAAATCGAAATAGTACAAAAGTTGCTATTTTAATATGCCCGAAAATAAAGAACTAATATCACTGATTTACAGCAGATACAGCACAGATCGGCTGTCAGCAATACTCCACACTTCTCACTCTGCCAACGCACCTCGGCTCTGGCCCGCAATTACTGATATCCCAGTTTCATCCTGTTCTCAGGCAGGATTCTGCTAGACCACAGGGCCTGATGGTTTAGTAACACATTCATCCCGGGATGAGATGAGATCGTAGTTCTAGCTTGAACAGTCAAGACTGAGATAAGATACAATACAATAAAGCACCAATTCAGCGTGGCAGCTAGACTATGAGTTTAACCCTGTTTTTAAACTGAAAAGAACAGTCAAAGCAGTTTTACTGGAAGAATAATTAACAGCTACCAGTCGAGGTATTATTTCCTATGTTACACCTGGCAATACCTTGTTCGTTGTCAGGATGCCCACTGTGTAATAAAACACAAAAAATATTTATGCTATAAAAATTGACTGTCCAGGGGAAAAAAAAAAAAACAGCAAGATGTCAAAACCAAAAAACCCCACAAAACCAAATTCAGTGTACTTTCTGACAAAGTTTACAATGCGGAAAGAAGCGTATGAAGGAGCGGGCTGCTTTGGGATAGGTAAAAAGACTTTTCCTTCTGTAGCAACAGTATCGTGAGTCTTCTGCCATCCACTGCTCACAGCAGTTGCAAGCAGCACTCACAGGGATGACTTCCCAGAGGGAGAGGAGTGAAGGGGACAGGGGCTCCTGCTAGCTCCACATGCAGTGGATCCTGTGATGAGGGAATGCTGCGCTGCTGAGCACCATCCCTGTGCCTTCCCTGCACCATCMCGGCTGCACCATCCCGGCAGCCGCAGACACCGGAGCGCTCTGCAGGTCCAGGCACACTGCATCAGGGGAAGGCAGCACTGGGCAAGGCTACCTCAACATCCACACAGACCACTAACTTTCCCTGGTCTTCTGGATTTTTTAAATAAAAGCTGAGAAGGTGAAGAATCCCATGGTTCTGGTCATGCTCTCATGGAGAGTTTCCTAAATTGCCACAGGCTAAATAATATGCCAAGACCTAGATGTCAGTATTGATACTCTCTTTTCTAGGCTTGCTTTCTGAACACATTTCTTAATGATAAATTCAGAAAGCATTCAGTTTTTATATGGCAAATCATGTTTAGCCACAGTGAAATAGATTTGCTGTTCAAAAAGAAAGGGGGCCTGGAAGAATCCAAGTATCTTGTATTTGTGATTTGTAAAATTCAACATGAAAGTAAAGCGTAAGTCTGAGCTCTACCACGAAACCAAAATGGCCCAAAGCAAACATAACCTCCCTAYGTAATGCCATATCTTAACTTTATATTCCAAGTCTATGGAACATCTGTGGAGCTCTTCCTGGCAGTTACTGATATTTGCACARAACGTTTCTTATGTTGATGAGAACGTATAAAAACTCTATGTGCAACTTTGAATGTTCATCTATGGTGCCAATAAAATGTGAAAGAGAAAATGAAACCGTTCTGTAATCACAAGGTAGTCAAAACAATCTATGAAATACAATAAATTGCTAGCTAGTGATTATATCATTACATGCAAGGAAACCTGCAGCATATTAAAAGGATCAGTCTCAGATACTGATGTATTTTCCGTACAGAAAGCAATGGYATTTATTTAAGCTGAAGGGAAAAATCCTCAAAGCCATAGCATTTCTGTGATAGGGCATTTCACTCTGACAATCAGAGTTTATAGATACATTCAAGGACAATTCAGCAGCAGAGCTGCTTCATTATGCCCATTTAGGAAAAGACAGCATTTCTTAAGCAGTTTGCAAGCAGAAAAATAATGATCATGTAAACTGACTCGTTTTCCTTGTTAGATAAAAAACCCCATTCATGTAAACAGCCTTTTTATCACCTTCCAAATGCATTAATATGGGGACAAATTTATTTTTCAGAAGCTATATTCAACAACTTAGGGTTGTTTTTCTAAGACAAGACCTGCACACAGCAGGTTTATAAAAGAGCTGGAACGACSTCAATATACAAACCCAGCCATTTACTGGGTTTGGGGGGATTTTGTGCCACCGTTTTTAACTTTTCACTATGCTCRCAAAGTAGAACAGTTGGTTTGGGTTTTTTTGTTACAGCTGACAAATCTTTTTAGTAAGTCCATTCCTTTGTGTAACGTGTAGTGACAAATCAGATCGATAGGCATTACAGTACACAATGTGCCCAAAGATCCCCTGTCAAAGTCATTATTTACAACTGCCTACATTAGCCTAATATGTGTGTGTCTGGAAGTAGAGGGGCAGAGCAAAATGAGGTGAAAGTTTAAAACACAAAAAGAGGAGTATTTAAAGCAACTGCTTTCTTTCTGTTTATATGCAAGTCTAACAGTTCAGCTATGACATTAGCAGTGTATGTATACATCAGACAGGAAAACATATCCAGCAGATGAATGATGCTTACTTCAGCATTGCAAGAAAAGCAGCAGGCTCAACATCTGGTATACGGATTTCATCTTTGTCCTCAGCAAGCTCTCCGTAAAACATCGCATGGAATACAGAGCTCCCAACAGCCAGGACATACTGTTGAGAAAGGGAAATCTTATTTCATGCTTTGAACTGAAAACGCTGCCAACAAAAACAATGTGGGAGAGCCACTCTGAGCATACTGGGCTTCACTGACAGGCTCTATAGACACACTTCAGTAAGAAATCAAGTCCAAGTTGAGAACAAATTACACGTTTTCCTTGCATTTTACTCTCCTGGGCATAGATGCATTAGCTACTGGAAAATGCTCATCACCACCACAGAAGTTAACTAYTTCTAGAAAACCTCTAGAGCAATATTAATCAGCAGCACAAAGCCGTGTTCCTAACTTTACTGTCTTAGCACAACAAATGTACTGTTTAACTGCAAACACAAAGAAAAGCACAGGACACATTATCCCACTGCACGTAGCCTTTTCAAATACAGAATATGCCAGTCCCAGAAGAGCCGAGCCTCCCACGCCACGTCCCGGGGTAACCGCGGGAGCTCTCCCGGCTCTCCCTGCCCAAGCGGATCCCGCAGCTGTTGCTTACTTTGTGTCCTGGCAGCCGCTGGGTCCCACCTGGTGGCCCGACCACAAAATGAACATCTGCCATCAAGTCATTGTTGAACATCACTGCATTTCTACGAACAGAGGGAGCGTGTTAATTTGTGGCGCCCAGTAACTCTCTGCTTGCCCCAGACCCAAGAAACTGAATTTCTTAACAATTTCAAGTTGCTTGTTGGCAAAGAGAAGCAGGTCACACTTTGCTTCAAGCTACTTTACACATCATCACACAAATACACCGGAGAAAATATTAAGGGGGTAAAAGGGTGTGGGGTGCGTGCGTGCAATAAAACAAACCCCCAAACTTCTCAGAACTTTCCAAGAACTGGAAATCAAAGTCCAGAACATGTATCACTGAAAATCCCCACCCGAGGTCTAAAAGCAAATCTTTATAGGTATGCCACAGCTTTCAGCAACATTTTTATTTACTCAGACAGCTGCACTGTCTGCAAAGAGGTATTAAAATATCGTCCACTACCAAAACGCCCATTTCACATACACAGAGGGAGAAAAAAAAMCCCAAACAAATAAAACAGAACCGCGTTTCTTCAGCGAATAAATGCATTCTGGACATTTTCCTACTTTTCACCTCTCCATTCAAACAGAAAAAAAACTGCCCTGAACTTACCTCTCTCTGATGGTTGGATAAAGTCCTTGCCAATTAGGAGCCGGAATAGTGTTGTTGTTATTGAGATTTTGCTGATGGTACTGCTGGACAGCAGTTGTATTAGTGTTAGCTGGTTTCTTTCGGGGAAAAATATCAGCAGCCATCTTCTTCTTCTTTTTGGTCTTCAAGGTAATGATTTCATAGCAAACTGGAGGCAATTTGCTGCTGCTACTGCTGCTGCTATTTCCTTTCTTAGAGCTCTTCTTAGACCTGTTCTTGACCGTCTCTGGAAGCATCAAGAAGAAGGTGAGACATTTCATGTTCTTTCCTTTCTCATCTACCATGAGTATACTCGTCTGTAAAGCCCGACAGCCTAACTAGCTAGGAACATTTAGGAATGCACGTGGAAGCTGTTCCACCGAAAGCGGCAGAGCTGAGAGTTTGCTTCTTTTCCAGCAAGACAAGGTGACCTTTCCAGTGCGCCGAGCGAGAAACTGACTCTTAAGTTTGATCCAGTACTTGAATCGTTAAATACATCCCCATCATTCCTGGCCAGCTTGCTCTCTTCGCAGCTCTCCCGAGCAGGCACCGCCGGGCAGCGCGCAGGAGGAGGAGCGCACGGCGGCGGCGGCGGCGCGGGGCTGCTGGGCGAGCCCGAGTTGTGCGCGGCGGGGCTGGGAGCAGAGCTGGGAGCGGAGCGGGGCTGGGAGCGGAGCGGGGCGGCGGGAGCCAATGGCTGCAGCCCCCGGTGGCGATTGGGCTCCCGCACAGTGACACCTCCGTCCGCCCGCGCCGCTCCCGCAGCCACAGCCCCGCGGCGCCCACGATCCAGCGATAAATGGCACACGCGGTTGCGTAAGTGCGCGGCTGGCCAGGAGCGCGTGTGTGTGTGTGTGTGCGTGCGTGTGTGTGTGGGTGGGTGTGAGCTCTCCTCGGTGCCGCTTCGGTTTGCACAGGGGAGGCAATAAAAAGTTGAAATCAGGTAGAAAGATCTATTTGAGGCTATTGCTGAGGGAGCTGTTTCCGCGGGCGTTCGGTAATAGCACAGCTTCCTTCGCCTCTAGCATTCCCACGGACCCCTGCCGTAAGAGTTGGTCGGCAGAAGTGTGCTGCAGGTATCAGAACCAAATTAAAGCARTCGAGCAGCAGCAGCAAAGGCAGCGATGCAGTCACACAATCCCTTCCAGCGCAGCTTCTACCCCAGTGCAACATGAACAGAGATGAGGTCACAGCTTCAGCTTTAACTCCTTGTGTTTCCAGATAACACAGCAGCTTTTGACACGGGTCCCCAGTCCCTAAGCAGTGCTAATTAAGCCAGTTTACGCCAGACGTGGCTGCGCCACATCAGAAGAAAACTTCTGGATGTGCAACCAGATTAAAGCAAACCAGAGTGAATATATTTAATCAATATTTCAAAGCATTAAATGAAAAAGTCTGAATGATTTAGAGAGTCTTGGGCAGAAATCACTCCTTGAGATGCAAACACACTCTGATTTTATTCACGAATACTTCCTGAAATAAACAGGATATAAGCTATGCCAGCCAAACCATTTAAATAGGAAAGAAGACTAATTTTCAGTCATTAGTTTAGTCAGAACTTAAATTTAGATCAGATTTTCTTAATAGCAGGTCAAGTGTATAAAATGCCCCCGAGTAAGCACACTCACTTAAAAACCAAAAGCAGAGAAATAAAAAATACTAGGTATGAGGTGTCAACATATCAGACCTTAAAATATTATGGGGGAGGGGGAGATCATTATGAAATCGTATTTCAATTACTTTCAAATTTTAGAAAAAAAATCCTCTGCTTTCAAAGTGAATTTAGCCACATTTGGCCTTAATTAGTTTTGGGGGACAAGAGTACAGCAGGGAAATTAAAGTGATAAAAGGTTGGTGGAGAAATCTTGTTGAAATCCCTGACAAATCTGCCACTGACTTAAACAGAAATATTACTCAGGCTATTTATTCAATCTCCATCACAACTGCTTGAATCACAGCTGTGGCTTTGTAACACACACTCACAGTATCTCTAACCTGCAAGTGTGCAGGTATTTCCAAGATTACCAGGTCTCCTTGGGAGATGCTCCATATGAAGCAGTAGCCGAACACCCCAGCCATCTGGAGCCTCTGCTGCAGTGGTTGGAGGTGATACCATTCCCAGACACACATCTGCCCTCTCCGTCTGAAGCCACTGCTCATGGAAGGGGGAACAGAAGGAGGTAAGTCCATGCCTCAGCTGCTACCTTTCACATCCAACATCTTAGTGCAAAATCTCCTTGACTGCTGCTTTAAAGGAAGATGGTGGGTTATGCCTGGTGTAGCTGAAAGGCAGAGATACGTTCCTAAATATCATTGAGGGGAGGTTATGTAACTCCCGAAGAAATTATTTCTAGCAAGCTTTTCTTTCTCCTCCCCACTTTTTCCTTCTTTTCTATCTGCAACAGATTGATTTGAAAGGGAAACTAACAACCTAAACCATATTGAACTGTAGAGAGGGAAAAGAAGGGGTAAAGAAGAAACTCATCCCACAGATGGGATCTTATAACTAATCACAGCTGAGTTTATAACAGGAACACAGCAGGTATTCCCAGCACAGAATTTGAGTTTGTTGAGTTTGCGTAAGATTTTTTTTTTCCTCTCCTTATGTAAATTTCCAGCCCTTCTAGTTACAAGAATAACCCTTTTACCACTGCACAGGACAAACATTTCAAAAGGAAGAAGTCTTAAAAAAAACCCCTTAAAGATACAGAAAAACACAGACTCTCCAGAATATCTGGTTCTCAGCACTGTAGTTGGCAGAAGGTGAAAGATAGCAGGGGCTGGGAAATTTGATTGCCATTCCACAAATCCATTTTATAGACTCCCAAAGAATATAAAAATCAAGGTCTCTGCACATTTCTTCAAACCARTGACCAGTACAAATCCAAAGATTATACACACAGCCCCCAGATAAGGTCACTGGGAGGCTACAGAAGATAATGAGGGACAGAYTGACCAGTTAACTCCATCTGGGAAAGACAGATCGTAAATGTGAATCCAGAGAGTCCAGCAACCTTTGCGTTCTGTAACACACCACACATGTACAGCTGTTGTGCTTTCTGGGAAAGGAAGGGAGGGAGAAGCTGCAGCTGGAGCATCTTCTGCCTGAACCCAGAAGTCAGACAGACAAGAAGTACCTGCATGACAGGATAAAAATCCACCCCAGTAAATAAAAAGCCAAACTGCCATCTTTGCCTGCTCTTAAGCCACCCACCAAAACCTGGTCTGCTCTAACTGGAAAATAGCACTGATTCCACAACAGAATCTAAAAGCTCCCATGAAAAACTACAAACCTCTTACAGCCTCATACCACCTTCCACTGCACTGCATCACCTCAGAAACTCGTAAGCCTCATAAACCAATCATGAGATGCATGTGAAATGGGAAAAACAAATCCCAAAGAAGTAATGCTAYTTACATTCACTATTCTGTTTTGGCAGCAACTTTCATTTATTTTCCTACAACATAGTTTTTTTCTTTTACTATRCACATACTGTTAATGAATTTAGCAATCAATCCACCAGCAGTGAGTAAAAACAACCTATGAACTGCTGCCTGCTTAAAGACCAGTCAAAATCCCCRGTTTAGATCAGTCTGTCTCCAGCAAGAGGATCAAGGAAATTGACCTTCTCTGACMCAAAGATCTATCCATTTCTGAAAACTTATTACAATGTGCTCCTAATCTTCTTCAGCAAGTCTCATTTTTCTTCATTAATTATATATTAACAGAACTAAACCTGATATATACAACTGAGAAAAAGGGAAATACAGGTCTTCAAAGGCACATTAATTTTTATTACATCAGCAAAGTAGTCAAACCAGAAATATTTTAAGTTAAAGGATGTAGGAAATTCTGTGCTTAAATCTTAACAGTGGCTTAATGGGTATTCAAAATGCCAGAAGAGAAGAATTAAGCAAAGGACTCTATTCCCAGTCTGAGATACTACACATCAAGTTACGTGTTCCTTTCAAATTATTAGGAGCAGGTTACAAGCCCTTGGAAATCAGCTCCTGACTAAACATTGTGAACAACTGAAGCAGCAATTTTGCTGTGTAAATCCCAGTGTGCGTAACACRCCTGCAATCCCAGTTTCACTTATCCCTTAAGAACATAATATACCTTGACACCATTGTGTGGCACAGGAGTCACAGYAAAGCCCAGCTCTCAGTACAACTTTTAATAGTATGTTACTACTATAATTATGCCCTTCTAAAGGTAACTTCCGATAGAGAAATCAATTTAATTTCCAGGGCTGATGGGAGTATTCTTCCTCATATTTCATCAGTCTCACCTGCTGCAATAGAAAAGATACCACAGTGTTTCTATCTATCTTTTTTCTTCTTCTTCTAAAAAGTTGAGGTTTTCTACATCTCTCATTTACAGGCCTGTTCCTCATGCAGTAAGGTGAACTAGCCAATTCCGTAAAAACCAAGCTTTCATCAAAATTTCCAATTGTTTGTTACAACCACATCATGAATAAAGGAAAAAATTCTTGGTAAGCAATGAGGAAATGCATACACTTCTTTTTTTGTAAAGTTGCCAAGCRTCTTCTTTGGCAGTTGTTATGCCTATGCATTATTAACATTGTTTAAATTCTGAATTTCCCCTTACCAGGAAAAAAATTTCAGATGACATATCTTGATTAACCAACTAAATACACAATGTTACTGTTTAACAAATCTACCTGTCTGCCCACTGCTAGTTTTCATTGAATTTAAGTCTACTTTAAGCACCCATTTAAAAATGGAATTTAGATGTTCAAAAGCCAAATAAACAAACAGAAAGCCTCATTAAACCCAACCCACACAGCTGCGGCRCCTCGTTCTGTTTACCTATCTATGAATTATTTAGTCACTTGGTAGAATCCTTCCCAATCACCATCCCGACCATTCTGTTTGTAAAAACAAATTTGGAAAGGGGACTGATAGCTCTACCCTTCATTTCCTCAAGTCAAACAATGCATTACAGTTGACAAAATCTTCCRTTTTCCTCTCTCCCAAGTTTCTGATTGGCAGCACTGGAATAACTAAGATTGCATCTCCTTCTCTCTGTTGCATGGAGAGCTGGAAATGAAGTCTTACTCAGCAAGGCCTTCTATGGAAAAAAAATAAAATGATAACTAAAAGCAGGAAAAAGGATGGGCAAAATTATAAAGACTCTCAAAGAAGCCAGAATAGATGCTAAAAAACCAGCATTTACTTCCCAGAATAGCCAAGAGCTGKGAAAGAGTAGAATAGGTTCAAGATGCAATTCTACTCTGATAMAAGACTACAAGCTTTAAACCAAAGTCCAAAATAGCTAAATTGTATTTTTCTATAGAACTCATGCTACACTAGCAACATACTTGCTACCAAATATTCTTAACTGCTTAGTGTTTATGAGGATTTAAACACTTTGCATAACATTATACACTAAGATAGCTTTTACATTTTTTTTTCTAGATGCCCTTAATGCTTTAAAGAAAACAAAAGCAGAAAGTCCTGAGCAGCCCAGTCAAAAGGTAAACACAAACTTATGTAAAATAGAAAGCTAAAGAATGAGTATTCACAACTATTCTTCACTCTTGTATTTGCCAGCATACAGGCTACACAACGCATTTGTTTGGTTTCAGTCTCTCTACCAAAGCAGCCTTCATCTTAATATGKCCTTTTTGTACCTGCAAAATAATTTTCTTATTTTGTTTTTTTAAGCAATATCCATTTGGAGACAAAGCAATCAAAACAACACATATTTAAGAATAACATTTAGCCCTATGTTTACTTGCAAATAAACATGCACTTCCCTTGTATGGATTTCAAGTCACTTTCCATGAACCTGTTCCCACCTCAAGTGCAACATCTCCCACTCTCATTTGTTCCTGTTACTTTTCTTCCTTAGCTGCTTAAAGCCTGCAATTTCACCTCAGTGAGAGGTTGAATAACTTCATATTTATGCCCCAAACACAAAAGACTTTGCTATGCTGGGTTTTTTCTTTTAAAGGTTTTGTTCCCTGATGGATCAAAATAAATACAGCTAATGTATCAGAGTGAGAAAAAAACTGGTTTAATGTTCTTGTGTTTTCATTCTGACTTCAAGACCATGCCTGCTGCACAAATGACAGACCACATAAACCAYAACTGTGACAAGAAAGGTCTAGGTTTGAACAACCTGCAGTGAACAATATACTTGATCCCATTACAGTGAGTTATCCCACAGACATTTTCTCTTTTGGGCCTATGGAAAGAAATAATCTCAAATGTTTCATTACAACACGAAATACATGATTTTACAAGCCTGCTAGGACATATTCCCCAATATTACAGTTTGGGAGCTGCAGGTAGAAAATATCCCAGAGCAGAATTTGCAATGCATTCTATGAGCATTAATTTGTTTCTTGATAGTTCAAAGTAAAACCAAGAATTATAAATGAACTCTGAGATGAGAAAACCTGCAACCACAAAATGAGAATTCAATTCAAGGTTACAGCAGATAAACTATTTTTCTACCAATTTAAAAGAGACAAATTATGCATTTGTTCCCCATCACTGCTACTCAAGCTTGTCCATTTCATTTCATGTAGAACTTTGCTCTTGACAGTCTGTGGGGTCAAAAAATAAGTTCTCAGTGGCTGCTATTTATTTATTTATAAATGATATTGCAAACCTGAAAGCACTCAATCCTTTTTCTAAGGCAAAGGTCAATTTTAATTCTACCCTGCCCCTTACCAAAACTGGCTTACAATGGAAAGATCAGATAGCTCAGGAAATTGGTAATGAGATACAGTGGTTTTCGTCTCTAGGTCACTAATTCTAAATTGACCAAGGTCAACAGTAATCAAAAGTCATTAGCATTTAATGATCCTTCGGTGCCCTGTGAGAAAGAACCTAGTGATCTTAGTGCACTTCAGAAAAACCACCACTACAATCAGCACTCACATGCTGCCTGCTTCAAGGGAGAGGTCAGATCAGATGTCTACAGACAGAACTCCAAATCTTACACACAGACCTCGCTTATGTAGACAAACCTTTTTACTAATTTTAACTTGGCTCAGAAACCATTATTTTCAAACTGAACAGTTAAATTAACACAAGCTCTCTAAAGGGCAGGCTGTAAGCTGACTGATCCTGCTCCTGGCAGTTCCCAAATGTCTTTGTCCCCCTAAACACAGCAAGTCTGCAAAATGCAAATAGACCCTTCCTCTGAGAGTCCTCACTTGTGAGAACCAATGGCACTAGAAGTAACTACTCCGTGAGGATCCACAGGGGACCTGCAGTACAGTTGATTATGTTGGTGTATGATTCAAGGRCCACGTTTTTCATGTGCAGATAACCCACATTCACCACGTCAAACCGTAGTGTTGAAGCACCCAGTGGGACAGAAGAGGGGGGGAGGACACTGCTGCSATGCACAACCACACCTGCTCTGTGGCCCCGGCACTGTCATGGTAACAGCACCTTCAACAAGGGTAAGAAAAACAGAGGGGACTCTTAAAAGCTTGGTTAGCTGTTGTAATGTACATGTTTGCCATGGAAAACTACCTCATGCCAATCTGTAGTTCTACACCTAGTGAAGTTTAGGGAACATGCGGCTTAAAACCCCACAGCAGATCAGTAACTTGTGTGTTTACAGCAGAGCATCACACCTGGAAGTATTCAGTTTGTTAAATGGGAAAAGTCTGGTACAGCTTCTTGCTGCCACTGCATATTAAATTACAAAAGAGGAAGATCACTCCAGTTAGTGAAAGAGGAGCAGGTCAGTCCATTGGCAAACCAAGCACTTGATAAGAAATGCATTCTCAACTACAGTGGCTCTCACTTCCCAAAAGTGAGAATTAAAGCACTCTTGCAGTGGTTTCACAATTGTTTAATAACCCCATTTTTTAGATATGAGAGACYGATTGCTGCTAGCCTGAGCCCAATCCAAACAGTTCAAGGAATGGAACCAAATACAACATCTGTTAAACTGCACTGTACCGAATGCTTCTCCCTTTGCCATACATTGGAAGCTGTGGATCTTGTTACTTGTCCTTAACTTTATTTCCAGACTCTCCCAGCACACACAGCCTCTGTTTGAATCCACATGGAGATAAAGATGTTTGCAAATTTTTATCTTATCCACTGTTTYAGAAAATTAGATTTACTTTCATTTGCTGCAAATAATTCAGTCACACCTGCCTTCCTTACCAGTCAGTTATGCTTTAGGATTTCCATCAGTTCCTCCTCCTCTTTACAAGGGAATGGCAGCTACTTCACCATCATGAATTTTCACGACAAACACATACATACTCCTCAAATTCYGGTTTCAGAATACAGTTTTAGGCTTTAGGATGGATTTGTCTATCAATGTTAGAGTATCTTAAAYGCATGGTCTTCCTCACTGTCACTCTGTGACACGTCAGAACTGCAGTAGAGAAAGAGAAAAAAGACTAAGAAAGGAGCAAGTAATCAAACAGAACAGCACAATTAAGGGACTGTACAAGATGAACATACATACCCAGTAGTTTTCTGTATTATGAACTTTTATACAGTATAAGAACCTTTACTTTTTCCTGGTATTCATGGGGTAGTATCACTTTGGTCTGATAGAAGCATATTTACTGACGGCAACAGGCAAAGAGCTCTAAGGAATCCTCACCCCTCTCAGACAAGCAAACATGCCACCTGCCYGAAGAGCTGCTTTCTCTCTCAGATAACCCTTGCAACCAGGCAGGGAAGACAGCACAGCTCKAATTCCAGAGAACGTGTTTTTTTAAAGAACATGGCTCCTTTAAATTGCTTCAGATGTGAAGAGGAGAAAACATAGCTAGGGTGGAATCGGAGTGTAACCTGGTACATAAATATCCTGTCACAGAAGGATGTTATCAACAAGTCATTCAGCCTAGTATTCAAGTGGTAGATGAGCCTCTACTGAAATATTTATTCAGGGTATCAGGTAATCTTAGGGTACAGGCAATAAGGCTGGACAAGGTGATATCTCAAGACACCTTCCAAAGCTATTTTTTGCTRTTCTTCACCCTGCACAGCCAGAGCAGACAGCAGATATTCACAGATTGCCAACGAGGTCTCCAGTGTTTTAAGATGCAAACACTTTCCAGACATCAGACTCGCTTGGTTTTCATGGCAGCTTCCTGAGTTATCAAACTCGGAGAGGGYAGCAGGATCAGAAAACAGATGAGCCAGGCCCAAAAACTGGAAGTTTGCAAATTTGAATGAAGTGGTATCTTACTTAAGCCTCCCCCACTCAGTTTTCTGACACACATATGTGAAACGGTTTGGTAACCAAGGCACAGGATTGGAATTAAGCTTGATGGCAGAAAACACAACCGATGACAACTTCCACCACAAAAAGCTTTTCATCTTTTCCTTCCGAGATTCCCATCTCTTACTTCCCTCTTTTGCCTTCATCTTTGASATAGAAACTGCTGCTTTATCACTTATTTACACAGTGCCTCACCAAAGCAGAGCTTCCACACTGGCTCAGTATCTGAACATTTGTAAAACAGAACAACAGCCAGCGAAGTTTGAGGAGCTACCAGAGACAGTAGCACGGGAGAACCATCTTGAATTATCAGAGGAAGCCAATGCTAGGCATGAACAATACTCTGCTGCAAAACTAGGCTCATTTGTACAAGTTTCTACAACAGGTGATCTAAATTTCTTCTGACAACGTAACATATGGCCCATTGTCATCAGGCCTCTGTTTTAATTGAGCTTACCCTAGCACTGCTGCTGTCATCATCAGCATAACTGTTTGGTAAATTTAGGGGAAAAAAAATTGTTCACAAGCTCTAACAAGCAAGTGACCAAAACACAAAAATTACTACTGCAACTTGCTTTTTTTTTTTTYCCTCAGCTTTAAAGGGCAAGCTAAATGAATTCCACACTGCTTCTGAAAGGTGYTTCCTCAGGGGCAGAGCTGAGGATCACTGGCAGGGAAACACAAGGGAAGTTATTGTGCAGTTAGCTGCAGTGTACTTACTGTGGGAGATTTAAAGCGGGGAAAAAAAAAAAGAAAATACTGCAGTCTACACTCAACTTTGGCAATCCTGCAGAACTTATTTCAAATGCAGGCCCTAGGAGATTTGATTTGCAAAGCTAAATAACCCAGTAAAACCCTGATACTGTGCACTGTGACATCCTGCAGGAAACGGTGAGACCAGTTCTCACCCATCAAAATAAAAGCTATTTTGAGCCTGACTCCAGCATAAAAGTTAAAGTAGCACCGAATACAGCACTGTATACCTATAACCCAGCATCACCTCTCTACAAAAAAAACCAATCAAAAAACCCAGGACAAAGATTAAAATTTAACACACAGATCACATGCTGAAAACAAAGTACAGTGAGGACTAACAATCACTTCCCAGATGAGACAGTCTGTTGAATTAGGCGTGTTAGTAACCGCATTTTAGGAACACTTAAGTATCTTAACTTCAATTCAAACTTCTTCTCTAAGTGAGAACAACCCACTACTCCCTCCTGTTTTAAAACGCATTGGCTTTCGGGAAACACCATAATGAATTGAATYCATAAACCTCGAGGTTCACAGGTGGTTTCCCCAAAACAAACAGGAAAACGGTGAATTGTAAAGGTGCGGGCTCTTCCGTGAACCCACTGAACCTTCAGACACAGGCACATCAGCAAGTTCGGCCGGCAGCGTGGGGAAGGGAGGTGGCATTAGTATCGCATCGGGTGCAACTATTAATTGTGCCCCTGCGAAGTTTACTGAATTAATGCTTAAAATATTTCTACAAAAGAAGCTTTGTATTAAGAAGGAGAAAAGCCCCAAAGCCCAACTTTTGGGTTGACACAACGGAACGCGCCCCGGCGGAGGCTCCCGCCTGGGCACAGCCGGGTCCCGGGGCTCCTCCCGAACCCACCGGGTCCATTCGGGTCACCGCCGGCCCCGCTGCTGCACAAAAGGCGGCCGAGGGGACACCGACACCCGGCTGCGGACACGCGCCGCGACTCCGGCCAGGCAAAGGCCGTGTCCAGGGGGCTCCGCTCCGCTCCCCTCGCCCACCGCCCGCGCCCCGCGAGTTCCGCGGCGCTGCCGGCGCTCAGGTGCGGCCGCCCGGCCCCGCCCCTCACGGCGGCGCCTCAAGGGGCGCGGGGGTTCCATTCCGCGCCGGCACCGCCGCAGCCCGGGAGGGGACGGGGATGGGCCGGCGGCCGCATCCCAGGAGGGGCGCGGGTGTCCCCCGGCGGGTGTCCCCCGGCGGGTGTCCCCTCCCCCCCGCGCGCCCCCCGCCCCGCACTGACCTGAGGGCGCTCCCGGGGCGGCGCGCGCGGCCCCTCCTCGCACCGGCGCGCGCGCGCGGCCCCGCCCCGCAGGCGCGCACGCGCGCGGCCCCGCCCCCTGGCCGGCCCGCCCTCGCGTTCCGGCTCGCCGCGCGCGGACCCTTTGAAGAGTTCTCTTCCCCCAAAATGCSGCCCCGGACTGGAGTTGCTTCCAACCCCGCTGGAGGATCCCGGCGGCAGCAAAGACTTAGGATTTCACCTGCGAATTGACTTGGGAAACAAACCAACACCACCTTTTTTTTCCYATATTAGAAATCCCATCTATGCCCGAAGTTTCAGCATATTCATACTGCACAGACTTACGATTTCACCTGCGAAATAAGTTGGGAGACAACATAACTACACCTTAAAAAAAAAAATTAAATCCACTTTTTTTTTTTTTTWAAATTRGAAATTTGGTTAATTCCTGAAGTTGAAGCGTATTCACGTTGCACATACGAGATGAAATATGTTGGGAGACAACAACATCTTGTAAAACATTTTGTAAGAAAAAATTAGAATTCACCTTTTTTTTTACATTAGAAATCCCCCTTTTTAAAATTAGGAATCCCATTAGTGCCTGAAGTTGAAGTGTATTCATGGGTTATTGCAACCAGCTTGTTTGAGATTTGCTCTCTAAGAAAAAAAAAAAAGTGATTTGTTTTTTTGTGCACACACCAWTATCTCTGAAGACAAGAGTTCACACTTCCCTTTAGATAACAGTTTWGTTAGATTAAAAGTTACAGGGGAAAATATTTGGTAGTTGAAATCTTTGCGTTTCTTCTTCCACTCTTATGCGCAACCTTCAAGAAAAAAAAACCCAACCAAAACACCAAAAGCCCCAAAACAAACAAACAAAACCAAGCAACCAACCAAACCCCAAACCCAGCAACGTACAGGAGAAACTCCTCRGGCTGCAGCAGCCACGTTTCATCCCAGGACCAGCAACAGGCAGCCAGAGGGAAGAACCACCCTTCCCCCTCAAATCTATTTGGGTKTTTTCCCGAATAAACTCAATTGCACAAGAAGAGATTTTTGCCGTACRTCCTTCCTTGCAGGAGCTGTGCCTATCCTGCTGCTCATAGAKTGGCCAGGTTAAAAAAACCCACAAAAAACCAAACAAAAAACTCAACCCAAAACTTTTTGGTTTTGAGCGGCTGGAGAAATAATAAGAGGGATCGAGCATTTCCAGGACCAGCGCCCAGGATTATCCAGGAGCTTCATAAATAAGGGATTTCTCATAATGCCAGTGTATGTGGCCACGTGGGAAATTAAAATGCATTGCTAGCATTTATTTTTAAAAGCATAGCWAAAGGCTTTGCTTGAAGCTCTAGGGCAAGTTTGGGGTTTTTTTATTATTTTCCCTCTGAAGAAACAATTATTTCTGGAATCACTGCTGTGTTCCAGCTTTAGTCTCCCGTGAACACTCATTACCTATATTATATACATATTATTCTAGCAGAGACCTTCACAATGTGAAATTAGGCATATCTGTGGATAATCAGCACTTTGCTTTTCCMATTTTAATATTTTAGCTATTAAAACAGATAAGAAACCAAACAGCAACAATAATGACTGTACACACGCACGCACACTTTATAGCTCTTATGGATTTTACCAGCAAAGCACATGCTTTAAATTACAGTGTGTAAATGATCATTTAATTGGGAYTTGGGAAGCCAACAATATAATCATTGTCTGAAGTGAACTTAAACATGCAGTAGAAAAACRCTGCAATTTTCCATCATTTTTTTGCAGGTAAAAGGCCTTTTTRCAACAGGGGTAATTTAGGTGGGCAAGTGGTGGGGTGAAGCCTTTTCCTCCAGTTTAGAGGAAGTTATTTTGCAGCCTGAATTTGAAATCCCRTAGGAGGAAAACATATTCTGGCTTTAGTTCCAGCACATACAGGAGTTAAAAGGTGAAGTTCTGGAACCAGATAATCTTTAAGGTCCCTTCCAACCCAAGCCTTCCTGTGATTTGATGATTTTTCTGCACACATCCTTCTGATTGAGAGGCAGCCAGGGGCTGCCCAAAYTGGGGGCTCTGCTCAATAACATTTGTTTTGCTTTTTTTGGGATCTTCCTGCATTTCCAGCCCCGTTTTTTCAGCTGTGCAGAGGGGTTTGGACCATCACTGCCTAGCTTCCCCCAGAGAGCTCCAGGCCCTGGTTTGATACCAGTGCCAACATGGAACTGAACTGAAGCAGCCACCACCACCCTGCCGCAGACTTGGCACACCCAGCCGAAGGTGCAGGACACTGTACAGGGCACTGGGSCACCAGTCCCACCCCATCCTCAGCCCTCTTCCCTGGCAGGGACTCACGGACACGGTCAGGTTGCTCCTGGTCTGCGTGCTCCAGCTCCAACACACCCTCACAGCTGCTTGGCACCAAAGYGCTGGTGTTTGGGGCTGCAGTCTCTCCTCTTCCTCCTGCACTTGCACACCCAGTAGTAGTTCTCTGCTTCAAAGCACTCAGACGTGTGGTTACCTGTCTGAGTTAAACACACCTCGCTGCATTTCTCAGGGGTGTCTTTAGTACCAAGCACTGCAGTTTGCTGACAAGTTTCAGCTCAACTCCAGAGCAAACAAGCCTCCAGATAAGCCAGATCTGGCCAGAGCTGCAGCACTGAGCCTCCAAAACCATCTTCCAACAGAGGAGTAAAAGTGCCAAGCTCGTGGTGCTGCTGAGTGTTGATGTCCTCTCTCCTTGTGCTGTCACCCTCCAGTGCAGCTATATATACATATATAATAGCTGATGAGGAAGAGGAGCCATAGCCCAAGAGCAGCTGCAGAGGTCTTTGGGACACTCCTTCGTGGCTATGGGGTCTTGCCTGTTCCCAGCCCAGCTTTCTGGGCAAGCTCCAGCCTCGCCTATGCAAACCAAGGGCTGCACTACYGGGGAAGGTAAAACTAAACCAGCTGGGTGTTGGGGAGAGCTGATCAAAGGATTTTAGCTGGCATTTCCAGAGCCATTTAACTGGCATAGGTTCTGCCCCATGGTGGTGGTGAAAAATAGCCAAGTATTTGTATTGGGTCACATTCAGACTCATCCRTTCTTGTGTCGTGGCTCTATTTTCCAGGTATAGAGCAGCGCTTTCCAAAGACTTACTAACTTGAAGAGCCATTTAAATATTCATTTTCCAGTTGAACTTGCATGCCGGGTAGGTTCTTCTGAGTGCTCCAGGGTATAATTAGTTCCTCCAAAAGCATCTTCCTACCAGACACTTTGCTAGCCCTGACCACGTTTCCCCTCCTCCCCAACCTCTTAAAGCTTCGCTGAATTTCTGTGCACAGCCTCCCACAAAGGTTATCATCTTATGTTTAATAGTGGGGAAAAAGACAGCACAAGAGATTTACTGCAAATGGAAGCCATTACTGGAGCAGTTATCAAATGAAAGAACAATATAATAATGTCTMGTCATAAAGACATGAAGAGTTGCCTGTCAAAGGCAAACACCTGACTTGTAAAATTAGCCTGTGCAGCTGCTGGAAGTTTTTGGCAGGCAGGATGAGATCTTAGCAGCACATGGCTGAGCACCCAGGTGTTTTGCAGCTATATAGGCTGGAAACTGGGCAGCCAAACTGGGACTAGCTGGAGGGAGATGCATTGAGATCCCAAGGCCACAGGACATTTGCAAGAAGCAGAGCCAGGAGGATCAGCTCAGCACCATCACAAATATCCCAAGGGGGTTACAACATCCCCTGGATTGATTCAGGCATTAGATGCCTCTCAAAGCCAAACCTATTATCTCCAGCTACAGCTGTAGCTCATTGAGGCTGCTGACCCCAATTTTTGGGTTAAGTATTAACTAACTAATAGCAGCTGGTGTTGAGTTTTGTCTGCCCCCTGACCCACGAGGTCAGGTCACACAGGCTATGCAACTGCAGCGAGAAGATGCTGGTTTCCAGACTAGTGTATTGACACACATGATGTTTCTCATCTCTCCCACTCMTGCCCTCCTGCCAAGAGCAGAGGCAGAAACCCCTTCAGGCTTAACCAAACAGTCATTAACCTTTCCAGAATAAAAATACACGGACAAGTGGCCACCAGTGTCCATCACAAGGGAGGAAAGTGTTATATTAGCAGAGGAATTCTGACTCCTGAGAGCCAACATCTCCTATCAAGGACTGTCCAGCATCTCCTAGCATATGCACCAGCACCTCAGCTCTTTCCCCACCCCCAAACAAACCACTTACTTTCAGCAGCACAGTCAGTTCTCACAAGTCCTTTCCCCCCAGACAYGTGCAGTTTCTATATCAAGTTCCCAGTCTCCACTACGAGAGCTTGTGATTCTCCTGCAGCCTTTGTAGCTGGAATTTGTCATCATTGGGCCCCAGGTGGAACAGTTCCAGGTACTTTTTAACCTTCTCTCGCCTGTCTCAGGAGGGCCAGTGGCAGCCAGAGGGGCTGCCTCTCTGTTTGGTGAGTGCACTGCCATTCCTTTTGGTGTCTGGATGTGAAAGCGTTGGCCACTGTGACTTGTAAAACAGTTGAAGAACTGTTACGGAAAAAAGCCTGGTGGGAGCTGTCCCGATACTGGCTGCTAATGGAGATGGTCAGCTTCTCTGACCACAGAGAAAACCCCATCACAGCCTTGCTAGCAATACTTTCTTTTAGATAGCACAATGTTGATTCCTGCTGTCTTCAGCCATAGCTAGAGAGCTTGAGAAAGAGCTGAAGTCCCTGTAGTATCTTCAGGAGCATCTGCACTTCTCAGATGTGCCAGACTAAGGCATTTAATGCAAGTCAAAGGGTCCCAAACCCAAAAAAGCTGCTTTTCAGCATTGCCTTTTGGAGACAGAGATCAAAGGTTGTCTCAGAGGGAGCCTTTATGTCTCCAGACACTGAAGAGTATGCAGGAACTTGAAACTTTGTCTCAACCATTSAAGCTAGGGAGAGACAGCATTGCCTGAATGGCCAGGTGAACAAACTTCTGTTTCCGTCGGTAAAAAATATGAATAAAAAGATGAGATGCTTTTTTTTGTTGCCACAATCAAGGAACCACGATCTGTGATCATGGGTTTTTTCTTCCTAACAGGGCTGTCCATCAAAAAGGAAAAGATGGAAACCTGAGGCTTTGCAGATACAGGTGGGCTGCAGCCGGTGGTGGCCATGGCTGTGGCAGACCTGTGGGTTTCCCCCTGACTTTGGGGATACAAAGATTTAAAAAGTCTGCTCCAGTTCTTGATAAGTTATGCCTCCCAAAATCTGTGGGTGTTCAAGCCTGCYTCAAAGTCCTCAGAAATACTCTTAATAACTGGGAGGGTCTCTGCAAGCAGCTGCTTGTGGGATGTGATGAAAGAGCTGCACAAGTTCCCCCAGTTTCTGGCTGGGCCAGCCCACGGAGGCTTTACTCGCTTCTGAGCACTCTGATGGTGAAATAAGCTGCTGCTTTAATAGAAAAACTAGAAAGGAAAAYGATTATTGAATTTCACTGCAAACCCCCAAGGCAGGATGAGGAGTAGGATGTAAAAATGTTCGAGGAAATTAAACCGGCAATAGGGAAGGGCAGAGTGTTAAYAGCAGCAGCCTTAATTACCCCAACTTACAATGGGCGCACCCTGTAATAATTTTCAAGTATCATTCAAGTGATCACAACAAGTTTGACCCACCTCTTCTTAAATAAAGTGCTGCAATTATGAATGCTCGTSTATTATGGGGAGCTGCCGGAAACAACAGCTCGGGTCTGTTCTTGCAGAGCAAGAGACTCGCGCAGAAATCCGCCCTCGATAACSCCGTGCACGTGGGCTATGGACCAAGCAGGAGGCAGAGGGTGTGCGAGAGGGTGCACGCAGCACCCACACAGCCTGTGGGAGGGGACATGGGTGAATCTTAACTTCCTCCAAAGTGACTTGAGGAGATCATAYGTGCCTTGTTTCTCCACCAGAGACATCCACTCACTCTTCCCCATGCTTCCCTTTGCTGTTTTTTGGCGACAGCTTATGAACGGGGTGGATAATCCAACCTCAGATCCATGGGCAGAGCTGGTAGCAGTGATATTCACAAGCTTTGCCTCCTGCTGACTAAGAATGTATCTTGTAATCCCATCCTTTCTGTGCCTGAAGGAAGAGGACGGGCTCCCTCTGCTCCTTGCTTCTGCGCAGGAGGGGTGGATTAGCCCTGGGTGAGGCATCTTGAGAGCTGTGACCATCTGGCTGTCATTAGTTTGACTTGATTTGATGGAAATGGACAAATGTAACAATTAGTATAGCAAAAACTCCTAATTAAAAAAAAAGAAAAGAAAAAATATGAGGGTGATTGAGGATGGATGGTTTTTTAATTTTGTGCATGGCTGAGAAAACACGTTAATTAAAATTGAGGCGGTTTTTATTCATAGAATCATGAATCGTTTGGGCTGGAAAAGACCATTATGATCATAGAGTCCAACCACTAACCTAATATGGCCAGGGCCACCACTAAACCATGTCCCCAAGTGCCATATCTACATGTCTTTTAAATCCCTCCAGGGATGCTGACTCCACCACTTCCCTGGGGAGTCTGTTCCAGTGCTTAGCAACCCTTTTGGTGATGAATTTTTTCCTAATATCCAATCTCATCCTCCCCTGGTGCAACCTGAGGCCATTTCATCTTGTTCTATCTCTTGTTACCTGGGAAAAGAGAATGACCCATTTTCAGGTAGTTGTAGAGAGTGATAAGGTCTCTCCTGGGCCTCCTTTTCTCCAGGGTGTTTTTTTGGAACACCCTCACCTTCCTCACCTACTCCTCATGAGATTTGTGCTCCAGATGCATCCCCAGCTTCGTTGCCCTTCTCTGGAGGTGCTCCAGCCCCTCCATGTCTTTCTTGTTTGTATTATTATTATTCTTTTGGTTATATTGTTCTTGCACTATAGTGTTTTTGTGTCAATATTAATTTTTACGGTGTTCTTGTATCTGTTATTCTCATTTTGCAGCAAGCTGCCCCAAGGTCCCTGAACCTGCTGACAGCTCGTGTGTTTGTACCACAGCCCCTGAAATCCTCCACTCTCTATTCCCTTCTTCTCCATTCCTCCACTCATCTGCCCCCACATCTCCTCGCTGACAGCCCCTCGCTGGAGGTTGTTGCCTGCAGCAGGAACAGCGTGGGGACAGTAAGGTACAGGGAAGATCCTGTGGGGTATTTCAGGACTGTCATACTGAAGTGCCAGCATTCCAGCTACGGACTTTGTAGAAGCAGGAGGCATTCAGCCCTTGACATTAACTGGAACTGGAGATGCCTGGCTTRGTGACTCACCTTTCAGGCTCAATGGGTAGTCTGAAAGAAGCTTCAAGTGGGAACTAAATACACTAGGATTGCCCAAATGCAGAAATAATGCCWGCAACAGATCCATCCATGATTTACTCCATGATAGAAGAAGGTGCTTTAACCTGACTTGGTTAAATGCTTTGAAGGTGCTGGTTCTGTCATAGCTCCATTGGTATGTGGTGGATGATGGTGCCACCAGCCCCCTCTCGGGGGGGAAGCAGGGCGACCACCTTTGTTGTCCATTTCATAATAAAAACTACAAAATTAGTTTTAAAAGGCCACCTAGCAAAGAGGATTAGTGAACCTGAAAATGAAGCTGAGTGGTTTACGGGGCTTTTTCTCTTCCAGTCTCCTTCGGTTCAGCCAGTGAACCAAAACTCCCCATTATTTATGGAGCTGAACCGAGTTGTGTCAACACTCAAGAATTAAATGCAATTAAATATGCGGATGCAGCCCAACGGCAAGGTGATTTCTCTGCGAGTTGTCTTGCTGTGTATTAGGAGTTGCTGCYGGTGGGCTTGTCGCCGAGTTACATTATTTCCCCTGAGATCAAAACAAATCAACATTTCCCCACTCGGTGTTTTTGAAGACGATGTTTCAGTAACAGCTGAACAGCAGGGTCTGGAAGAAAATGGGATTATAGACAGAATATTAAAGGAGGATAAATTCAAAGACTATTAGAACTCAAGGAGAGGAGATGGAACAAATTATTATTGTTATTGTTTTAAATCATTTGGCTTAAAATGATACCGTGTGTGATTTCTCATGGTCAAAATTTTAATACAACTGCACCATTCCCTTGCAAATTATCAACCCAAAGTAATCAACCCAAACACCAGACCAGAATATGGTCAAGGAGATGGGAAAAAAGAAGAGCAGGAGATTTAGAAATAAGGGGGCCAACCTCTAAACATGGCAGATTTCTTGTTCTGAAGGAAAAATCACAAGAAAAATATAACTGCAGGCCCTCAGATAGGATACCTTGCAGCGTATACAGTTCTTCCATGTAGGGAATAACCAGGATGTTATATTGCTGTTTTTTTCTTTGATTATACACACTTCTGTGCGAGGTCAACATCTTAAGAGTATCTTTTTGTATGATGTTCTGGGAGCACTTTTGCTGTGTCTTTCCTCTGTCAATCTGCAGCTTTCCTCTCCTGACAGCTGCTGGCTTCACTAAATGAAGGACAGGCTTTTCTGCAGTGAAAGATGCTTTTTCCTCTAGGAAAAAAAAAAAAAGACAAAACAGAAAACCAGCAGGGGGGTTATAATTGTACTCATCACCTGCGGACAGATATATTGCAATTTTTATTTGGTGTTTCAAGGATATGATGAAAAGTCCAGTTTGCTTATCTGGGTTTAGTGGAAAAAATTGAGCTGATTTTCTGCAGGTGCATGAGAAACTCTGGGAATAAGGATCCCCACAGTCTTTGGCTGGACTGATACCCACAGGGGACGTCCCTCCTTGGTCAGGACAGTCCCCCGTCACTTACGCTGCCTGGTCCCCATAATCAGTGTGCCCCCAGGGTTTTACAGGACTGGTAACCACTAGAGGAGATGCAGGCTCTTTGCTGGTGCAAACAGTGGGGCCCCTCTCAGTTTTTCGGGTGATCATTGCTCACACCACGCAAATATCAGCTCTATTTTACCTCACTGGGAGCAGGACAGGTCTTGGGTTCAGCTTCAGCCTGGAGATGCTGTGCTGGCAACGTAAGCCTGATTTATTGTTTAATAATAAGCGGTTGTATACATGACTTTTATCAGCCTTAGTGCTCCTGTTTGCAAACCTCTTTGTCAGATTTGGTGTGAGATGCAAATATCCTTTAATTTGATCAAATAAGCAGTAAACCCATCTGGCTCAGCTGGCTCGAGCACCCTCCAGCCAGAGCAGCTGTACTGCTTTACACCTGCGGAGATTTTGGCCCGAGTTTTGCCATAGCTGARCCCCAGACAGTAAAAGAGAACATTGATTTTCAATTCTCCAAGTAACAAAAAATGGATATTTTTTTTTTTTTTTTTTGTGCAGGCAGGTGGAAGAACCTTACCACCAGAACAGCTTTTCTTAGCATGGAGCTGGGCTAATCACCCTCTAGTAGCCTGCATGGTAAAGAGCATGATTCCACAGAAATGTGGAAAAAAACCCCAAACTCACATTCAATACAAATGTTTCCTCATATGTAGAAATGCCATTGATTTGTATCTCAGACCTACCTGAGAAGAAATTAACTCTACCCTAGCTGAAACCAGGACAGACATCATTCATCACAGATGTTTTCCTGGCATGACAGGGGCKGCATTTCAAGCTAGTTTCTCACTATATATGCATGATATAGGTGTGGGAACACATGAAAAATGGGTTACCTGTCATTCCATGTTTCTGTCAGAAGTATCTTAAAAATTTTTAAACTAAAAGTTGACTGAGATCCAGAAAAATGGCAGAAAATACCAGATGAGGGCATCAGCATGTCCGAACTTATGATTTTATAAACAATTCTATTTAATTAAAGCCCCTTTCCTTAAGTTCCCAATGTCAGGCTATTTATAGGTGGTGAGGGAAGGAGAAGCTCCTCTAAAAATCTCACGCATTTCTTTCACTTTCCTCAAGATTTCTCCATATATTCATCCTAGTGCATGTTGAAGCAGCCTATTTTTGATCTCTTCTGATAGCAGGGTCTTATTAATTTGTTGCAAGGAGTGTAATAAATAATAGTAATGAACACCAGCAGCTAAMGTCTGCTGTACAGGACCCAGTCACCAGGTCCAGACTGATACATCCCAGCTTATGCAATATCAGGAGAAAAATCTTGTCCCATTGCAAGCAGAACTGAAGGGAAGCAGCACATGCCTCTCTAAAGTACCACTTAAAATGAAGCATCAGTGCAGGGAAGCCTCATCTTGCAGAAAACCCACCCAGATCTCCAGTGCCTGAGCSAGGAAGCATCATGGTGCACCTTAGAGTGACCCTGGGGCTCCCCCTCCTCAGCTCCTTTCCGTGGGCTTTCCTTCTGGGCTGGGCTGGGGCTGCTCCAGGTGATGTTTTGCAGGTGGGAAACTGAGGTGGAAGATGATAAAGAYGATGGAAGATGATAAAGATGGAAGATGGTTGGAGCAGGGCAGAAAACAGAGCTGAGGGAAGTGCTGGGGCCTTGCCAACATAAGCTCCCTGTGCCYAGGGATACCAACTCCATCCAGCTGAGGAGTGACTTCCTTCCTGGAGACAAGTCTGCAGTTTTGATATGAATTCAGCTAGAAAAATCCATGACACAAGAAGTGACTCCCTCATGCCAAATTTGGCTTAGAGGTCTCCCGCCAGATCACTGATAAGGTTCTTCTCCTAAATTAGCCAGATCTGAAGGGGAAAAAGCCCTACTGTGTACAGCTGCCAGYGTGGCAGGAGACAACACATCCATCTCCAGGGAAGAGTATTTTCATCATTAGGATAAACTTGAAACCGAGTCTTATTCATGTAATCAAAGCATCTTTGATGATTCACTTCCCATGATTCCTGCAGAGTATTCAGGCTATAAATAGCTGTGKTTTAGGTATAAAAGACTTGCAAACTATCCTTCCTGTAGTCTTCAGTGTGACAGAACAACTCCAGCAGGGTTAATGGCTGCTGGGTATAAGGGGAATATCAGTCATAGTTCATTTGTCATCAGGTATCCGGGGTGGATGGGCTTGTCAGGATACATGGGGATCAGTACCAGGASGGACCCTTTCATGCAGCAGTGAGGCATTTAGGGTGGTCAGAGATAACTGGTGAAGTATTTCTTGGCTGGTCACCCAAGGACAAGTAGCGTTAGAAATGGAGCTGGAGCTTTCCTTGGCCAAATACTCATTAGAAGGAATGAAGAAAAATAAACCTGCAGTGAAAACCCTTTCTAAAATAGTGATGTAGCCTGCATAATCTTTRTAAATGCACTGGCTAAGAAAACTGATTTCCTCTTAGTGTGTGATAATGGAAAAGTACCAGGGGTTTCACAGATAAAGGTCGGATGAGTTCTGGTTCCTGTGAAGATTAACTCCATTACACCTGGGAGCCTCTAATGAACCATCTCCCATTAAAGACAGCAGGCACAGGGCTCAGCAGAAGCCTTGCTATCCTGGTTGCTTTGGATATGAGCCTGATCATGGAATGCAAATCCTGGTATCCCTGACACAACCGCTTATATACCCACAGCAGTGGCACGGTCCTGTTGGTCAAGTCCTTTGTTAATGAACTTGCTGCTGTGGGAGTCACCATAGGATCAAGGAATATCCTGAGTTGGAAGGGACCCACAAGGCTCATCAAACCAACTCCTCTGGGAASGGTGAGAGGTGGCAGTGAGGTTCTGCTGCTTCCCAGGCGATTGCTGCGTATCTGTGACCACCAGAAAATACAAAGTSTCACGGAGGGTCAAGGCATGTTCCAATGGGTGCTGACTGGAAGTGGTTATGACACCCCGATATCCACGGTGCTGCCAAGCCCCAAGTATGCAAAAAACAGCTACAACAGTAAGTCATGCTCTTGAGTAGAGGACATGACACTGCAAAACATTGTGATCACTGTATTAGATCTCACCATTATTTTCATGTATTGCTCACCCTTCATGAGTTTCCCAGCTTGAGCCTTTGGAAGGAAAAATAATCCAGGACTTGATTCCTAGGTGTAAAGTGGATGTGCTCTGCAGGGCTTAAGCAGAACCCAGCTGGAGCAAGCCAGTTTAGCCCAGTCCCCAGGAGCTGGGTGGTCTGTAAATGGTGGGGTTATACACAKCATTCACAGCACCTGCAGGAGTGTGTGCTGGCCAGATTCCCAAATGCTTYCACTGTGCTTTTGGCTCTTAATTACTGGTGTTTTGAAGAAAACCACTGGATAACMTAGATTCACCTGTTCTGGAAAAAGAAAAAAAATCACAATACAATTCAGATAATGGCAGTGTTCAGGAAGACTTGAAAGACGTGGCCTCATGAGCTCCGAGATGGAGCAGCCTCATACGGAGGGCAGCAGCAACACAGGCTGCCCTGACCAYGTGGGCTACGTGCAGTTTATCCCCTTTAACGTGGACATCCCGTTCCCACCCACCATTTGGGTCTCTCCCAGGGCTCTGGGAATGGCCGTGGACACGGAGCAAACGCTTGCCCTGTGCCTAATGAGCKTCCATCAGCAGAAGATTGACAGGAAGGAGAGATCTGCAGGGAGATGAGCAAACCAGTTCGGACACGGGACCGGGCCCCCGYGGCCGCTGTGTGAGGAGCACATTTGTACTCGAGCTAACAACTCTGCTGCGCTTTCATACGTCATTAGSCTAATGGGCTGCTTAAATAGAGTCATCAATCATTTTGTTATTAAACCCCTTTGTGSCTGGCAACAAATTGATGGGAAACGAAAGCATTAGTAGGTTGTTTGAGGATTATAAAACAGTACTTGTAAAGCTCCCACTGCTTCAGYGGAAGGTGAAAAAGCACGGAGGAGCTAATTGATCGTGCCAAAACAAGGCTCTGAAAGTGCTGCAACTTAAATGGAAATAACCAGTTGAGTTGCCTTTTATTTGTTCTGACAAGCTCCAGACTTCCAAGCATACATTTGAGTCKCATTTTCAGCTTTTTTCTCCCAAATCCTGAAATTTCCAAACCCTATTAAAAAAAAGAAAAAAACTAAAGAAAAAGTAAAGCTGAGAGTCTCATGAAACATATAGTTCCAGCAGCTTGTACCTTAAGGAGAATGAACTGACAMTAGACTCCTTATTTCAGAATTAAAACACTATACTGTTGCTCAGAACATATTGAATACCTAAAAAATTATATATTTCTGCTTTTGCTCTTGGGTATCTTTATTTCAGTTACCGATTGCAGGGAAATACTGTAATAGTGCCCTGCTTAATTCTGTACCRAAGCTTTGCCCTTAAACCACAAGTAAAACTCTTCTGTCTCACAATCACATTGTTAAGTTTAACTTCCATGTTATGGTCATGGGTTTTTCAAGGAAACCGCATTTTGTGCCTCACATCCTGTATGAAACACATTTTGGCTTTTCCCAGGAAGCAGTTAAAAATCACATTTATTAGCCCTGTCAACAGCAGCTGTTGAAATGCTATAGCCCAACTTGTTCATTCCCACAGCTGCAGCTCCTTGAGGAGGACAATGAAAGGTCRAAGGCAAAGGCAGCCCTTTTTCCTGCACCCAGGTCTAAGTCTTTCCTCAAACCTCATCACCTACAATGCGAGAGCTCAGCCCTGAGTGGCACAGAGCAGGTGAAGACATCAGTTGTTCACTCTCTCTTCCAGCACAAAGGAAGTGTCTTTGAATGGCACTAGCTTGAGTCACATTYAGAAAGAGGCAAGAAGAGATCGCAGAATCAGAATCACAGAACATTSCRAGTTGGAAGGGACCCACAAGGATCAGTGTGTCCAACACTCAAGTGAATGGCCTGTACCCACAACCTTGGCGTTATTAGCACCACGCTCCAACCAAATGAGCTGGRGAGAGGAACCAGGGCCTCCCTGCCCAAGGATGCCAACATGTAGGTGCTCACTTAGATTCAGGAGCAGCTTGGACTTGSACTACACAAACACTTGGAAATCTCATGAGGGTTAACAGACAGGCAGAACACTTTAGGCTATGARCCTCTTAGGGACTGGGGGAAGAGACCTCCATTCCTGCCCACAGGGTTCAGTGCYGGGAGCATGGAATCACAGGATGGTTTGTGGTGGAAGGGACCTGAAAKAGTGTCTGATTCCAACCCGCTTGCCATGGGCAGGGACAGCTTCTGCTAGACCAGCTTGCTCAAAGCCCTATCCAGCCTGGCCTTGAACACTTCCAGGGATGGGGATGAACTGCAAGGTGGAAGGAGACTCCTGCTTTCTTGTGCCAAGCAAATTTTGAATACCCACCTTGTGTTTTGACGCTGGCTGGTCCATAAGCCAGTCGGATCTGCTCCCTCACTATCCAGAGGCTTTTCTACTTACACAGCAGCTKGAGTTATATAAATGAATATGGGAAGCAAGAGGCTTGATTGTCTYGCTCCAGCAGATGAGAAACAGCAGATTGTCTGCTTCCTAAGACCCATCAAATGAGTATCTTCTGCCTTCAGCTCYGATTCCGCTGCCGAGAGCGCGGCCTGGCCCCCTGGCAGAGCGCCTGGGGAGGGTCACGGCCGGTCACCTTGGCGTGACACGCTCCAGACAGTGGCCTTGCAGAGCAAACAGACCTTCATTTCACACCAAGAGGACAGCAGAGCAAATTGAGAGGCTCTGGGAAGCAACGCAGGCAGCATAAGTCTTCTGGCTGTCTGCTGTGTGCGCTAAAGACAAAACAGCTCCCCGAACCTCGACACGCTATAAAAATGCCAGAAGCGGGAAAAAGAAGAGACAACTATTGCACTATTATCCGTACCAATTTTATGTCTCAGAATCCTCTGTGTATGAATTTTTCATTTTTTTCTTTAATAAGTACTGGCATGCSAGAAAGTATCATAAAAGCGAAAGAGAGCATCAAGGTTGTAATATAATGTTGGGGAGAGGAATGAATAAGAGCGAGCAGGCCCCATGATCGGGAAAGAGAGCTTGTTCTCAGATTTTTGAGGGTGGAGACAACTTTTAATTTCCTGATTGAAGCTAACAGCCTTAATTCTTCCTTCATCACTAATTAGACAAGTAACCATGACTAAGTCAATGTAGTTGGAGACTAAATAATGAAAGAGSAAAATCCCAAATTAACATTTCCACTTATAACATTAACTCAGGGAAGAATTAAGGTGACTTGAATGCTTACTTTTGCTTACCTCTTAACACCTTTGGGCTTCTCTTTAAAATGTAACTTAAATTTAGGTTTGAATTCAACTTCCAGAGTGTGTGTTTTCTTGGGGCTGGAGCATCCCTGTGGTGTGCTTTACCCAYAAGCTCAACCCTAACTCTCTCCATATTGCTTTCTAGAGCTGTAGCCAAATAGATGGTGTTAATAATAGACACTCAGGCTGCATGCTGTGCCCTACCATTGCATCTAACAGAGAATCCCTTACTTTTAAGGCAAATAAGTACGATAGAAAAGTGATACATTTTCCCATTTATTTTGGTTTTGAGAGGAACAGTGGATTAGCAAAGGAAGCAGATGCACAAACATTTACAGGACACATGGGACATTGGCTGGTATAATCTGCCACAAAGTCACTGCTCGYTCGTGTCCTCTGAAATATTAATCAGCTGCTGTGCTGGCAGTCCCATTGCTGCCTCCATGCYGAGCTCATTCCTGCTCCATTCCCCTCCTCAAGGAGGTGGCAGTTCCCTGCTGGAGCCACTCCATGATGTGGCACCAGAAGTGAGCTGCCTCTGACGCTGAAGCAGATGCGAATTTATGAAGTTCTTTTTCTTGTGAAGTCTTAAAGCTCAAATATAATTGGCTAAAAGCCTTTCTAACACCATCATCCTCCCGAYGGGGTGCCTTTCTGGAAGTTCAAGGTAAAACCTTGGCTGATAAGGGACTGATGGTACAGCCAGAGTGAAGCATAGGGCAGGTGGATGCTACAGCCRACAAGTAAACCCCTCTCCCCTTCCCAGCTGTGCCCAGGCACTGCAGCCCCTGCCACTCCTGCACTCCCACACCTAGCTTCTTCCACGCTTTCCCAAACACGGAGCAACTTCACAATGAGGATAAGTAGTTACAGACCTGATTTTGAACCCACTCTGTGCGTGACACAAACAGGCATTAAATCCACAATTCTGGAAACACCAGCTCCGTGACAGCCTTGCTCTGCCGCCTCTGCAAGCTGTACTTTGATGATTCAATGCTGCTGAAAGTCTCMTAGAAAACAGGCAGGAATGCAGCACAGCTCTGCTGGCTGCTTTTAGCCAGACAGCTGAGCTCCTGACACGCTGGCACTATTATTTTTGTTAACAATGGTGATTTGTTAACAATATGATCACCTGCAGGTGACTTATCTGTGTAATGCAGAGAGTAAAACTTCTGGTGCATGTGCTTTCTGTTAAAGGTAGATGAGAAAAAGTCCCTTTGGAGTAGGMCTGCCAGCAACCAGCTCTCTGGATGGGCAGTCATGCTTCTTGCCATGGAAAAGTATTTCTTCTCCCTACAGACCTCCTTTGTGCTCATTCCCTGCTCCCACACCTGCGCCTCAACAATATGGACATCCCCAGGCAAACAAGCAGGACACCTTTAGAAGCTTGTTTGAGGGACAGAAAGCTTCAGCAACCCAGCCCAGCCATCAGGGCATCAACCAGAGCAGGAAAGATCCCAGCAGAAACCTCCCGGGGAACTTCCATCCAACACCCCAAGCTGCAGAACATTTGGGGTAGGAGAAGACTCTGCCGTTTGAGCTTTTGATTCCTTATAGCATAATGAAGGGTTGTTACACCAGAAAGAGAGGAAAAATATGCAGATGATGTTGCAGCTTTATGGCACCAAAGACAGCTCCAAGATATAATGATATTGTGTAAAATGAAGGTGCTTTCCATGAAGCAAACCTGAGACTCAGAGCTTCTGAGTTTCTGGGGAGTGCTCACACCAATGGATATCTCACATTAAAAAAGGATGTAGCAGCAGCACCACCACCTCTGGTCGGAATTGTGAAGATATTTTTGGGGCTCAGGTATAGGACAGACCCTATTTAATGCCTCAAGGTCAGCAGCCCTTTGGTGCATTTGCACAGAGGTTCCTGATCCTCTGAAACTCCAGCGCTGCTTGCAAGCTTAATAAAACAGAATTAAGACAAATACCTGAATTTCACAAAGATGCTGCAGCAGCTCCAAACAGAGCTGGAGAAGTTCAGTGTAACAGGAACCCTCCACCACTCCTGTTTCATGCACTAAAACCTCTGAACCAGTACAACTGCTTTAGCAGTGCCAAGGACAAATTGAAGAGCATATAAGATAATATCTTCTAGTTTGTATCACAAAAGCTCTCAGAAACAATAAGTCATGCTACCAAAATGCATATTAAGRTATTTTTAAAAATACTGTGCCCTCAAAAGAATTACAGAAAATAAAAGACAAGGGAATTTCMTGCCTAATGAAGTAATTGCTGGAGATATCTTACAGCTCACAAACCCAATCCTTGTGTTCATTTGGACAAATTTGGAAGGGAAAGCCTTCTGGTTTCAACTGTGAATAGCCTAAAATTAGCTCCATCGTCAGCCTTGGGCACTGCCCACATTAGACTTTTTTTAACAGCAAGGTGAAACMTGAACACTCCCTGAAGTGTTCAAGGCCRGGTTGGATGGGGCTCTGGGTCTAGTGGATGGTGTCCCTGCCCATGAAAGGAGAAATGGAACTAGATGATCCTTAAGGTCCCTTCCAGTCCAAACCATCTATAATTCTCTGATTTAAAAAGCCTGTGAATCAGTCACAGTCAAACACAACTTCACAAAAGTGTACAAGCAGCAATTCAGCAATCAGAAAAATCAAAAGTTAAGAGGCAGAACAAAGAGCACGAGGGACATCTGTAGTGTTATGGTAAGAACTGACCACTTTGAGGACTTGGGGCTCATCTCTCCCTGCAAACAGCATTTTACCTGCTGAATACCAGAGCCTGCAGTGYTCGAGGTAACACTTGCCAATGCCATCAGGGCTGTGGCATTTCCTGTGGCAGACAACTGGGTTGAAGCATCTGTGTGCTCTGCGAAATACAAACAGATATGATAATTCAATGAAATTCCACCTTGCATCCACCCAGCACTATTAGGAATTTTGGGCAAGCTGCTTGCCCAAAGAAGCTGGGACTGGGCCAGCTTACCCAATATTTATCAAAGCAGCATCAAATTCTGGCGAGCCCCGTGTAAATAAGGGGTCATTCCTAGCTGATAATCCAATAAAGGGATGTGTGCCATATGCCAGAGAGCACCAGGCATGGTGCTGTGAGCTCTCCTCACCATGGATCAGGTCCAGGGGTAATATATGAGGGTCCCCGGACTGTTTCCAGGGGTTCTCAGCAATTCAGTGCTGAGKAAGGCTGGGCTTGAGAAGCAAAAAAGCCCCAATTTTCTTACTGTGGAAACCTGCAGCTTGTGAACATTATTGCTGAAGTTAAAGTAGAAATGTGTTGAAAACCCTTCTAGGAAACTTACAGWGACCTCCCAAGCAACACTGAAGTGAGAGGGAAAACTGAGATCCATATTTTTATGGTACCTGTGAATCTGAAAAATCAGGAATCATCCCACCATGATCAGAGTTTTCAATAGATCCAATGCTCCAGCTCCAGCTGTTAATGGAAGATGCCAGGAGAAGCTAAGAATTACTCAATCCAACTAAATGTTTTAATAAGGGAGATGGTTTGGTTATGAAAAATATTTCTGCCCTGGGCTGGGAAGAGTTAAACACCCCAAGTCTGCACAAAAGCACAGGATTTTTTAATTCTTTGCCTTTCTTTTTTTTTTCCCCTTCCTTTGAATGGGTTTGTTTGTTTCCCTTGGACGCTGCAGTCACACACAATAGGCAGATTTTTCAATTAAGCCATTTTTTTTCCACTTTTAGTCTTCAATGGAGCCCAGGTGCCAATTGTTTGTTGCTTGGTTTCTGCCTTCCCTTTCCTGCCTACGGCTTAACCCTTTTCTCTCCTTCCTGCTTTTGGGGGTATCATTGGTCAAATCCCTTCCTAATAAATAATATTAGGCTGATAAATAATTATCAAACGGCTTGGGAATGGTCTGTATCAGGTATAAGTGAGATTAAACAATGCAGTATAGGGACCCTCCATTGAGGAATTTAGCAACAATTGGATATTAACTAGTCATCTTTCCTTTGAAGCCCTCTTAGCATATTTATTTATAAAGTGGAAGCATTTGGCTTTTATTAAAAAAAAAAAAAAGCCACAAATCACCAACAGCCAGCTTAGGCGAGCCTCTCCTGATTTATTTCAGGAAGGCTGACAAAGGCATTGTAATGGTTTTTCTTTTAAATCCCTCACCACCCCATCGCTTACTGGGGAGGCAGCTGAGCAAGTTTTAGCACACAGCTGCCATCCTGTGCTCGTGGAGAGCAAACTCTCCGGCTGTCCCAGCCTCTGGAAAGCACAGAGGAAGGCTTGACACAGATCAGGGATTAAGTTAGGCCCAGGCTGGGCTCAGCTCAGTCTCAGTGTCACTGCTGGAGGTATTAAACCCTTGCCTCTCTGGGATTGATTCTGGTTGTCATGTYGCCGCCGTGTTGCTGTCAGCGTGCTCCGCTGCGGCTTAGCCTGACATCCTGATCGAGTGCTTGGGCTTCTGCCTCRTGTATTAAACATCAAACCAGGCGAGCAGATAAAGCCCTCGCCCTGCCACRTGCCTCGCTCTGCATCTCTGTTATCAGAGGAGGGCGCAAGGCCCGGCCGGTTTTAAGGCCGCGAYGAAGTCGCATGGCGGTGACGAGCGCCCGAATCGCGTCCCCTGCGGCCGTCAGGGGAGCGAGGGCAGGGAGAAGGGAGGACAAAGGGGGTGTAATAAGAAAACAGCAGAACCACCAAGACTGGGGAATGACAGGACAAACCTAAAACTATGCTCCCGAAGAGCTGAAAGGGCATAWTTTTAAGAACGGGGCATCCAACCTGGGATAAGGGACTTGTGCTCTTTCCAGATCCTTCCAGCACCAAAATTCATTTAAAAAAAAAAAAAAAAAGCCATCGGTGGAGATGGGATGCTCCTTTCAGCCTTGCAGAGGACCTTCTCCAGCACCACAGACCAGCCATTGCTCTTCCTGTACCACTCAGGGCTGAGCCACGTGTGGCCACTCGCCACACTTTTTGTGTGTGTGTGTGTTTTGGTTTTTTTTAGACCAAGGAAAAAACCAAGATCAAAATTTTAAAAAGAACCCTCAGAGATATGGGGAAAGTGAGCATAAATATCCAAACAAAACACTGAGCTAGTAAGAGAGAGATCATACTTGGAGCAGCAGTGGTGGGGTGGGAGGGAAGAAATACAGCAGACAAAGTTAACACCATTTAGGAGGGTTTATGCACAATATTTACATTTACAGCATTTAGAAGTGTAGATTTAGTGATTTATCATATCCCAATTCACTCCTCCCCCCTTAAAGCAATAGGCAGAACCAGCAGACTGTGTTGCTGAACGTGCTGTTCACTACAAGGCATCATCCACAAACCCAGAACAGCTTCACCTTTGGCAAACACTGTCCCCTTGGACTTTCTGGGGAGCTGGGATTTAGGAGAAGGCCTTGCCAGGAAACAGAGTTTCAAATGTCAGAGGATTTTGAAAGTATATACTGCAGTGAAACCTGATGGGACTTAAAAGAATTGAAGGAGAAGGTGTTTTAGCAGAGCATCTTTGACCAGTGAAGCCAGATAACCCTCAAAATCCATTAATGGAGGATCTGGGAGTGAAGCCCAGCAGGAGATGCTGGCGTCATTATCTCCTGCCCCACATGAGAGGGTCCCCAGAGAGCCCAAAAGCCCAGAGTCCCCATTAAGCCCAAGCAGGCAGGATCTGACTGGTACCACAACACCTGCCTTGGGCCAAACCTCCCCTCTATTTTTCATGAGCCACACGGAAACATGGTGTATTTATGATTGCTGCTCTCTACCAGACTTGGCTGAAATCAGCACTGGATCCCAAAACTGAAGGAGGAGCCTTGTATAGACAATTCCTTCTTCAAGGCTCAGCTTCAGTACAAGGCTCAAAACCTGGCATACATATGCATTTGGCAGGGAATAGTAAATCAAATGAAGGAACATTTCAGGGTTTTTTTTCAGTTGATTGTTTAAGAATTTATTTGGAATAAGCTTCCTCCCCAAGAGGGATTTCAATTCTACCCATGCACACAGAGGAGAAAACATTAATACAGTGTGAAGACAGCTCAGCACTGAGAGCAGCATGCACAGGCTGAGCAGAAAGCCACTGGAGCTGTGACACCCAAAACTGGGTATTAGCAGTTCTTCAAGGACAAAGTTGAGAAGTTTCCAATGACAACAGCAGCCTTCCCCTTGCAAATTGGCCCAGCAGACAYAAATCCCTCTGTGACTCAAACGTGTCTTAGGGCAGGGCTCCTCAGCCCTTGGCAGAGTGATTGGAATGCTGCTGGTGCCATCAAGGGACATGCTCACCCCTGGTCCTCCCTGGGAGCTCCAAGTGACAGGAATTGTTTCTCTTTAAAGGACCACTTTAAAGATTGCACTTTGCATAATAAAACTAAAAAACCCCAACGCTGTGGCATCCTAAGAACAAGGTATATGCAGGTGAGGCTTGCCCTCTGGCTCTGCTTTCCGTGCAGTTTTCAGGCTGGCTTTGCCTTCAGGTTCCTGCCTGGTTCCAGGCATTACACAGCTGTAGTGATTAATTACAGCATGTTACAACTGAGATTAAAGCTTCTGTTGAATTTGTGGTTTTTATTTACCCACCCCRACCAGCTTGTGCAATCCATGGACTTGGGAGCCATCAGTAAAATGGTTCATAAAATATTAAGGGCCCTGCTTCCCAATGACRCTGATGGGAGAGCTGTGGGAATTGAACTGGTACCAGGGTATAATTAACCCAGGGTAAGGTTAGATCATTATGTTTCCAAGCACTGGGTCTTCAGTGGCCAATGTATTTTGGAAATAGGCTAACATATGTAGTCTTTTTGAAGACTCTGATTCCAGATCCATGTGTGGATGTAATTTAATGCGCAGTGCTTTATGCAATTATACCTACAGATGCCTAAGTGAGAATTTAAATTAGCATTAACTTGATAGCTTTTGCTAAAGGCAGACAAATGCAAACGGGTGCTGGGCAGATTTTCCTGTAAAGCTCTGCCGATCCCCATCAGTTCCCGAGGCACTGTTCCAAATGCAAACCCTGGGGATCTTTTTAGCAATTAGGCCCACTCCAGCAAGAGCCTCTCTGCCCAAGTGGATTCAGAAATGAGCCCCCATCTCTGTACAAACCACGTCTCCACGGTGCAAAGTGTCACCATTTGGGCAAGAGAGAAAATGATGCTCAAACATAAGGACCCCACAGCTTCAYGTAAGGATAATCTTTACCCAGAAATTCTTGCAAATCCATATATATCAGTCTGAGGACCTGGACATGATATCCAAGAAGACCATTTCGGAACATATTTTAGACAGAAATCTGGGAAGATTCACCCATCAYCACCAATAAATTTTTGCTTCTGAGAACTGCCAGACTCACTGCAGAGGCATTTCACAGCTGGTCTGTGCGCAGGTCGAGTCTCAGGCATGTTGCAGTTACTGCACGTGGTTTGTTCCTGCAATACCTGCACCCAGAAAGCAGGCTGACCCCTCTTCTTCTGCCCAGAAGCCCTAAAGAAGACCAATTATCAAGTAACACTTGGACAAGAGCGAGTGTGCCACACTCATTGTGTCTTCTGTATTGAATTGCAAGTCATCTCTTCTCCTTGATGCCTCTTGGATGGTCAGCATCCAAACCCCAGGAGGACTAAAGGACTTCAMAGGATGTCTCTCTTAAACACTGAGATTTGCAGATGGAGCTTCAAAGCTGCCCATACCCCGAAAGCAACCTTTACTCTGATCTCAACAAACCACTGAACTTGTCAGCTACCCAAAGGGAACTTSATTTCTTCAATCAAGAAGATTGTCTGGCCGTGGTGACTACAGAAGACTGCAGTGGCAAAGAGGTTTTCTCCCTGTCACTAATGAGTATTGGGGAGGGCTGGCTTCCCGATGAGCCAGAAGTGTTGGCAGCAAACACACAGCATAAAAGTGATTGAGAAGCAGCCCGATACCCTAATTTCATGAAAAAACAAAGCAACAGGGCACATAATCAGCTGTGGCAGGGAAATTATCAGCTGGGGAGAGCACCGTTTGTTTGCTGCAAAAGCAGCAGCAGACTTGGATCCTTCCCTCCTGGAAGCAGGTGCAGGTCAAGCAAACTGAGATATGCCAGGGCTTTGCGCCTCTTGGGCATCTCCSCACAGGGCAGAAGGCAGATTGACATCAAAGGATTGCATGTCACCTGTTAAACAGCAGATTTCATTTTCCCCACTTTGCAGCAAGGAAACGTCTGATGAGCTGACCCAATCCACAGCTGCACGTGTCACCTTGGTAATCCACTGCTTGGAGCAGTTTCTCCCTTCAGCAGCTCTCAGAATCGGCACTGGAAGGTGGATAGGTTTTTAAAACAGCTGGGAAGCATGTCTGGACCTCTATTCTGTCTGAGGAATGGCATATCTCGGTGACCACACACCACYGCTCCCATTATCCAGAGGCGGAATGTCCCTCTTAGCACAGATCAGGTAAAGAGGCACAATTGCTTTGTATGAAAAACAGATTGTGAATGATTTTTAAAGGAGTGATATTAAGACAAGCCTTACTGCTGYATCCAGAGAGGGGACAGAGGGCATTCCCTCCTTTTCTGGGATCTCCTGTGGGMTCCTCTATATCTGCAGGATGCTCTGCAGTTTGGGTGGGCCGGGTTGTAGCCCCTGGATTCCTGTGGAGAAGTTCAAGCAGCAATAGTGCASCTATATGTCCTTCAGCAAGACTCTCATCTCAAGGCAGGAAAGCTCACATCCCAAACCTCACGACAGTAAATTCTCAAGCTCACTGAAATGTTTCAAGCCTCTTAATTTCCCCCTGTAAAGGAATAACATGACCTTGGAGTGCTGCTTTGTAGATTGGTTTTCTTTTTTTGCTGAACAACAAAGGAACAGCTGTTGAGATTTTTTTTTTTTGTTGCTGTTGTCTTTCATGGCAGGAATGTGTGTACTGAATATTTAGGACATATTATCTGAAAATAAAAGTACTGTCACTAAATCAGCTCATGATGCCTCACACAGCGAGTTCCCAATTCCCATTACGGTGTGACCGGGAAAGTGGGGTGATGCTGGCTGGGCAGCATCAGGGAGGCAGGTGCTTGTTGCAGGAAGGTGCTGCAGTGGATGGAAAAGCCTTGCTCAGGAGCACTGAAATGACTCAGTTTCCTTGACCCTGACATTGCAGGACAGCACAAGCAATAGCTTCACTGTTSCACCAGCCCATACTAGTTTTCCTGAATATTTCATGTCTTTCATCATTAAACTCCCAGACAGGGAGRCATTAACAGCAAAATGGACTTGTACCTGCTGCCCCTGATCCTGACTCAGTCTCATTCTTGGGCTTTGCTCTGTCCTTCAACCCAACTCACCCTCTCCGAGGTGACTTCCTGAAGGGCATATTCCTGTACCAGGACAAAGAGAGGGTCCTGAAGGCAGAGAAAGCCTCACACTACAGTACTTCAGCTAAGACAAATCCAAACTGTTCTCCAAGCCCAGGAGATGCATAGCCGAGGTTTCATGCCGTGTGGTTTATTGCTGGCTGGGAGGGGGCACCTGCCCACAAAGCAACTCTTGGAAACTCCTGCTGGTTTAAAAAGCAGAAAAGGACGTTCCCTCGTATTTACAATTAATTACAAGAAGATACTTTTCTAAGAGTTATAACAGGTCCCCCCAGTGACAAACCACCAGCCTCAGCCTAATCTTTGCTACCTAAATAGGAGGTCCCTGGCCTCACCGATATGTCCCAGACCTCTGCAGCTGCCAACACAACTCACCCTCAGGAGCTGGACAGGAAGCTTGGTCTGAAAGGCTCTTGATACCAGAACATTGCTGTTTGCTCGTGTTCCTGCTGTTCTCCATGTCCCTAGCCAAAAGGAACCATCATCTCACAGGCTGTAGTTGCAGCTACAAAATGTGTGGACTCTGTTGTAGAAAAGCAGCCAGCCAGAACTTGCACAGAAAGGACATCTATGCACTGAATTCTTACACAGCTTATGAATCAGGACTCCAGAAAAACCGTGGTCAAAAGACAATGAATTAGGTTTTTAAAATCTAAGTTGATACGTATAAAATAAAAATTTCAAATACTGACAGCACCCAAAATGCACTTTGGACAACCACAACTCTTAAGGTTCTTATCTGGAGTTGCACAAAGCAAAGAGCAGCTGAGGATGACTGGAAAATAAAAACCAATTCCATAGAGTCCAGGCTCCCAGTGGTTTTACTGCATTGAGCAGCTGCTTACCAYGAACTGGAAGAAACTAATTTTGAATCTCAGATTTCAAGGTATTCAAGACAAATTACTCTTCATTTCTCAAACTCTCATTTCTCAAAAGTTTTCATGGCCATWTAAATAAAAATATTAAAGCTGATCCTGTTTTGAGTAACAGCTTAAGTCACTTGGGAGAATTAATTTAAACAAAATCCACTTCCATTTTGTTTATMTCAAAAATATCTGCAGCAGTCAGAGAGGATTTACACTACAGTCAAGAAAGGTTTGAAGAAAACCTCCTGCTATTCAAAATGCACCAGACCAGGCCATAATGGAGCATAAATCGAGATGGGGCCCCAGTGAGGGCTACAAAAGGAAAGTCCTCTGCTTTAGCTGTGTTTTCCCATTTTGCTGCCTTCCCATGGTTAGCTCCGTCAGCTGTGCTGTGTGTACACAGAGCTTACRTACGTGGGCTTTAGGGAAGATGAAAGAAAAAAGCAATTTCCAAGAGGTGACATGGCTGGTGCTCTCCTTGAGGCAGCACTGAGGAGTGCTGCTGCCCCTCCAGRGGGACTGCTGACCTCTTCATCGGCACTGTAATGTCACAGGGCACAACTAAACCCCAAAGCACCTCCCCCTGCAGTTGCACAAATGAGACTGAGAACCCCRACAACTGATCTGGGTCTGCGGTCTTCGTTCCAAGCACAAATACAGGCCGGGCAAAGAATGGGTGGAGAGCAGCCCTGAGGAGAAGGACTTGGGAGCGTTGGTTGGTGAGAGGCCCAACATGACCTGGAAATGTGCTTTGGGAGCCCAGAAACCTCCTGTGTCCCGGGCTGCATCCTGGGCAGCAGGTGAGGGGAGGGCTTCTCCCCTCTGCCCCTGTCAGGTGAGACCCCACTGCAGAGCTGTGTTCAAATCTGGGGTTCCAGCATAGGAAGGACATGGACCTCTTGGAGTGAGTCCAGAGGAGGCCTCCAAGTTGATTAGGGGGATGGAGCAGGTCTCTTTGAGGAAAGGCTGAGAGAATTAGGCTTATTCAGCCTTGAGAAGAGAAGGCTCGGGGGGTGACCTAATTGTGGCCTCCCAGTACCTAAAAGTGGCCACAAGAGAGACTTTTTACAAGGGCCTGGGCTCATAGGACAAGGGGGAATGGCTCCAAACTGACAGAGGACAGGGTCAGATTAGCTATTAGGAAGAAGTTCTTCACTATGAGGGTGGTGAGGCCCTGGCACAGGTTGCTCACAGAACCTATGGATTCCCCATCCCTGGAAGTGTTCAAGGCCAGGCTGGAGGGAGCCCTGAGCAACTTGGTCTAGTGGAAGGTGACCCTGCCCATGGCGGGGGRGTTGGAACGAGATGATCTTTAAGGTCTCTTCCAACCCAAAGCAAACAATGATTACCTCAATTTCTGTTCGATATACACCACTAATAGCCAGGGAATGGCAGTCTGGAACTTTGACCCGGGGACGAATGCAGGGCTTTGCTCTTCACTTGCACAGGCCAAAGGCTGCACCGGAGCACAGGACAGATTTTAGAGGGTGGTGGCTSCTCTCCCAGCCTATTTTTCCTGACTATAATGCAGAGCACATTACAGCAGAACATTTTTGCCTTTTTTAACTCTAATCAAGGTGGAAACCTGAGGGTGTTTTGCGAGGTGAGGGAAGGAGCATTTCAGTGCTGGTTTCAGAAGCCCACAAGCCTCACGTGACCCTTGCCTCCYGGGAGCTGCCATGAGTTATCCAACCTGTCACCAGAGCTGGAGGCTGCAGCACAGCCCTGCCTCAGCCCCCGAGGAAAGGAGGCCTCACATCTGAGTATGTGGCACAGAAAAGCTCAAAAATCCTTTGGGGAGGGGGAAAAAAAAAAAAAAGAGGAAAAAAGGTGGAGGGAGAAATGTGCASAATAGACGCTACCTGCAAGCAGGCTCAGAGCTCCCACTCCTTCTCCTTCGGAAAAGGCTCTCCTCAAAAGGTGAAAAACATCTTTCTATATTTATCTCACTTGCTGAGCAGGAAAATATGCCCCTGACCCAGCCTTATTTACCCAGGACATGCTATTGAGGGAGGTTTTAATCCAAACACAGTGCTGAAAATAGGGTGGATGATTAAAATGCTGACATAGCACCCCATTTGTGTCTCTAAAGGTTGAGTTTAATTTTCTGCCTTTCATAATTGCTCTGTCTACCCCTTTCTGCCTTTTGCAGAGCGTTTACTCTTTCTGCTCTGGCCTCAGCTTTCTAAATAAAGCTTTTTATTGATTCTAGACTTTCTGTTCACTCCAGATGAGCATCACTAAGGCAGAGAAATTGGTCGGCAGTRCTTTTTCACTGCTATATATATATTTTTTTTTTTTTTTTTCCAGTTTTGACACATATACTCTAAGCACAGGACGGAAACCTAAGTCCYGCTGCCTCGCACGCAATGCCAGCACCTCTGGTCTGATCCAAACAAACACAGACACCAGGAAATGGGTCCTGACAGCCTCCTGCTCAGTGCAGAGCTACACATCCTTGGAATAAAAACCAAGCCACACTCTAAGGCTTGCTGGGTCTACACTGGAAGCTCAGCTTCTGAACAGCAGGTCTCAGTAAGACACTGCTGTGGATGTAAGATTTAAGGTACTTGTTGATCCAATGATATAAGATATGATTGTCCACATCCATATTCCAGGCTGCCCTCCCAGGACTGGCTACCCTGCATTTAGTGGCATTTCTGATCAAAGTCCCCACGGCTGTTGTAAAACACCATGGYGTGTGCTTTCACAAACACAGCTTCACTGACAAGGTCTTACTAGTTTTAGGTGCCTTTTGCTCTTTCCAGCCAGGGTGCACCTTGCCTCTGGGTCAAAGAATCATGGAATGGTTTGGGTTGCAAGGGMCCTTAAAGATCATCTAGACATCTCTTTGCTCTGTCCAGCTCTTCAACAGGTGAGAGGGTGGTTCATCTGCTTCAGAGCTWCTTGCTTTTCACACACCCTTCTCTCTACAACCAAAGCCTGAAGGACAGGGCCTCAGTAAGGAGCTTTTTACAGAGGGATTTGGGAATTTATGCACAGTTGTTTCATCACTAGTGAACAAACAAGGCACTAGGTCTGTCSCTATCAGCAGGGTTTAGTCTGAGAGACTGATCTGGAAGGGTGGAGAGCTCATAGCTGGAGCTCTGCAGAAAGACCTCTCAGATCCTTACCAAAACCAAATCCTTTCCAAAGGCTTTAGGAGCTGAAGCTGCTTGAGCATTCATATAGCCTTAATACCAATCTCCAACAAAGCCAAAAGCGGATCCCTTGGGAAAAAAACTACTAGAGCAAACAAAGCCATGCTGCTTCCAGGTACTCCTGCAGCCTCCAACTGTTGCTGTTTAGGGAGAGCATGAAAGGACATTTCTGCTCCTTGTGCTGGAAGAAGCCAGGAGTGCAACCTCTACCCACCCTCACCATGTTGCCACACAAAGAGAGGTTTTGTGTCTGCCCGGAGTATCTGAGGAGGGATAAGCAAGACCTGTCCAGAGTGGTGAAACCAGAGAACAGCTGAAAAGGTRGCTGTATATCCCTCAGGAATTGCAGACTCCAGGCATGCTGGCCTGAACTGATGTATTAGTCAAACAGTGATTACAACCCCCCAAAAAATGCATAACTGAGTGGTAGAGGCCAGCTTTGGTACAGCTTTCCCTCGCAGACTGATGCCCTGGAAAGACAACTGCCTGAATGAACTCCTTTTCTGTACTTGATGATAATTTTCTGCATCAGCCAGGACACTCCTCATGGTTCAAAGCACACAAAACATCTTTTGTGTGTTTTGCATCTTCATTCGTTCATCATCATCATCCCTTCCCATCCTTGGTAATCTGGGGGCTTCTAGATGGAGCCAGCAGATTCCCTTTCTTTTGGCATCCATGAGAGAGCACCTTCATCCAAGAAGGACTCTGAGTCCTACTTCTTCCCTTTCCTTTAAATGCCCCAGCAAAGRACAAGGTCTCTGTGCCAGTAGGACCAGCAACAAACCAGCCCCCTCACAGGACATTGACACAAGCCCCAGGATGGACCACAGCAACTGGGCTGGCAAATTGCTGCTACCTCTGCATTAAAAAAGCACTTTTAGCTTTCACATTAGAACATCATAAAAAATTTACTTTATCATCTGAGTAATTAAAATACATGAAGCACAGAAATTAACTGACAAACATCCAAATAAAACCTCTCAGGCAGGGACCAGGCTCAGGAGTAAGCAGTTTCTTGTGCAAAGCTGCAGAGCCCAGTGCTCAGGAGCATCCACCTGGCGCTGCTGTCAGGGGAGGTCACCTTCACAGCCCTACAATCACACATCAGCAAGAGCTGGACTTGTTGAAAGGTGAAAAGCAGTGTCACAGCTCAGTGCAACGGGGGGGATAAAGTTCTCATCTTCTTTCCTCAGGAAGGGCCCCACAATTGTCGCTGTGTGACAAAGAACACCCTCAAGATGTGCTGACAGTTTTGACCATCTATGTGAAGCCCTTCCAAGCATCAAATGAAGAGGGTTTGGAATTTGTTTTTCTTTAATTGCAAGTTTAAATGAGTATAATTTATCAGCTTTCTTYCTGTGTTGCACTGCTTTCAGCCATGGCACTGCCCAAGGAATTACAGCACTGCAAATGTTTGCTGAGTTTACCTTATTTTTATACAATTATTTAATTCCTCCACAGAAATAAAATGTTACTGGGGGTTCTAATAGTGTCTAAAATTAAGTCTTTATAGGAGCAGTTCAATGTATTCCCAAAAATCAAGGACTTCTAGACTCAGCTTTGTGTCAACAATGGAGACATTTCTGTCTGTTAGCAACATGTTCTYCTCCTCCTTTTTGCTTAAACCAGGAAAAGGATTTTCCACCTCTTCCCAGCAGCAGGTTTATCTCCAGGTGGGGTAAATAAGCATCCCTGAGCARTGGCCACGGGGATTCCTTGCCCCTACTGGCCTTTCATTGTGCATTTCAGCCCAGCATCCCTTTCCCTGGGCAGTCCTAACTGGAAAATAGTTGTGTTCTGCAAAAAGCACTGGGAGACCTTGAATTAGCACACCGTGAAAGTCAGGATTAGGAGGCAGTCATTAACAATAGCTGCATGCYCTGAAAGCCTCTCATTTAATGGAGTGGTGAGAGATTATTTACACTGTGACATTAAACATCCTGATAACCGAATGTCTCATCAGCTCAAGATGTGCCCTTTAATTCCTGTTACCTTGCTGAAACCTCATGTCAAACCTGCATGGACTCCGCTCACACCAAAAATGAATCACTTCCCACTGCTGGAAGGYGATTTTTCCTGGCCAGATTTATGTATCTGGGTAATGGGGTGTAATAGAAAGGTGTTTAGGATYCTCACGTCATCTTAGATGAAAGGATTAGCACTTAAAGAGAACAGATTAATCTTTGCAAGACCCAAAACCATCCCCTGGCTCCTGCCACAGAGACTTGCTTCTCCTAAATTACTTCCTCTAGCACGTATAAAACTAAAGTGACTTAATTTATGGAACTAAAACCTGCTAAAAAGAAATGCACACGTGGTACAACTCTGACACAGACCTGTAGATCATCTCCACACAACCTTGGACCTTATGCTTAATCAGGCATTGAGAACATGAAGCCTTGTACAGGACACACTTCGGTGCCTTTCAGAAATATTGGAGCAGTTTTCGTGGCAGGGCATTGCCTGGACAGGAGTGTCAGAGCATCCCCACCGCCTCCCTCCCTCCCTCCCCATCCACCAGGACATGCCACACTGGCTCACTTGACCCTATGTCGAGCAATTTTATTTCTGAAATGCATTAGTAATTTCATTAACTTTGATGCTTGAGAGATTTATTTTTTTTAGACCCAGCCTAAAGCCAAGAAGGGCTTACGGAGAAGATAATCACCACTTGTACAGGAAGACAAATAGGCCAAAGGGGACCATTCTGATCCTCTTGTCTGATCTCTTGCCATCTCCCAACAAGGTCTGGACAGTCTGCAGTAAATAAAGGCTAATCTTAAAGTCCTAAGAACATCTGACCCTAAAAGGGCAGGTCCTTGACAAGGAGTCACCTCCTTTCTGGTACAGATGTCCCAGGAATGGAAGTCAAGGCCAGACAARTAGGCTCTACATATTAATATTTTTTAAAATATTAGTGTGCTTGAAATATTCAATATGCATCAAGTTCAGRGATTCAATTTTAAAAAATTATTTAAAGATGTTAATCCCAGCTACCATTGAATGGCTACAAGAAGGCAACAACAATAGGGACCAAGGTCAGATTTCTCTGGGCAACCTGTTCCAAAGCCTTGTCATCCTCACAGTGAAGAATTTCTTCCTAATTTCTAATCTGAACCTTTCCTCTGTCAGTTTTAAGACATTCCTGCTTGTCCTTTACTGCATGTCCTTGTAAAGAGGCCCTCTCCAGCTCTCTCAGAGCCCCTGTCRGTACTAGAARGTGCTCTAAGTTCTCCCTGGATCCTTCTCTTCTCCAGGCTGAACCACTCCAGCTCTCTCATCCTGCCTTCATAGTAGAGGTGCTGRTAATCTTCATGACCCTCCTCTGGACTCATTCCAACATGTCCACWTCCTTCTTATGCTGAGGACCCCAGAGCTGGACACAGCACTTCAGGTRGGGTCTCACCAGAGCAGAGCAGAGAGGGAGAATCYCCTTCCTCGACCTGCTGCCCAAGGTGCTTTGGATGCAGCCAGGATAATGTATGCAGATTGCTTTTCACTTCAAACCAAACCRAATACTGAAACCCCACACTCCTCTTCGATAAGTTATTTGCTAAATCATATCGGGTGGCCAACCCCACGCTCAGACAGATTACTCCAGCCCTGACCCCGGAGCGTGCTTGTGGTAGAAATTGCAGATAATTCAATGATTCTTTGTGCTGGCTCAGCTCAAGGCTTCTCTTGTGCCCACAGTTCAGCGCTGTGAAATTCGCATCCCGATAAAACAGGCCTGTGATGGAACTAATACCCATTTGCTTTGGGCTGGAACCAACGTGTTCATTAATCCCAGTGCCTCGGGATGGACTCGTGCTGGCTCACCTYACAGGAAAGGTCACTGCTTTGTCAGCTCTGCTCCTCACATCCTCTCATTAAATTTCCATCGAGGTGCCGCATACTTGGCTTGTTAAGAAGCAAGGATTTTTTTTTTGTTTTAGGATTAGCTTAATGTTTGCCGAACCAAACAGCCGGACTGAGAGGCACGGGGCTCAGGGAGTGGGACAGATCTGCATTCCCAGAGCATGCCACTGCCAAACAGTGGAATTCAGCTAAGCATCTGGGAGCTGGTACAAGAGGATCTTTTTTTGGGTCTGGTGAGTCTTGACTGTTATTTTAGGGTTGGGTGAAGAGATGAAGATGTGGTACTTGGATGTTTGACCTGACTAAAGCAAACCTGCCTCATTAGGTACCAAATCTGCTTTCCTGAGCTAGAAATTAGCTACAAACAGCAAGAGGAAGGAAAAGAGTCTGGGAAGACAGCACAAAGAAACATTGGAAAATATTCACTCTTGTTATGAGCTAAGACATAGAAATGAGATATCCCAGCAAGTGATTTCTGGAAAGCAGCTGGCCAAGTTGGGATATCAACAAGCTGGAAATCTCATTTCTTCACCATTCCCTGCTTTTCAACCAGATGCTAGCTCATCTCCCTGACCCAGCAAAGAAAGGTCATTTATAGGCTCTGCTCATTTCTGAGAGCTGGAGATGGCACTGCCAGCTTTGTGCCATACCAAGTCTGCCCAAAAATGCCATTTTGGGAAGCACCAGGCTTTATAATTAGCAAAGCACTGCAAAGCCCACTGAGGATCCCAAGGCAATGAARATGTGCTGGTGATACTTTTTCTACCTCATGAGAAGTGAGAAGTTAAGAGGACATGCTCCAAAAACAGCTGTTTCAAACAAAAATAAAAACTATACTGTCTCAAATAAAACATTACATACATTTGTCATCCTCCTGAGAGGAAAAACATGGAAGAAGGTATCACATGGGAGAAGCACAAGGCACATTGCCAGCAGCAGAGGGGGATGGCTGATACCTCAGATCATTACTTTTCTCTCATCACCAGATAGGCTCAGATGAAAAGAGATGAAAAACTCATTTGATGATGACAATGCTTTGTCAAGTTCTCCCATGGAGAGCAAGTGCTATAACCAGGCTGCTTAGCACAGTGCCTGCTGTAAAGTGACCACAGGAGATAGCCCTGGGTGGGAGTTACAGTCTGGAGGCAGAGCAGCACACAAACCACATCGTTCCAATTAACTTTTCCTTGCCCCTGGTTAAGATTCATTTTTTTTTATTTTTCATAAGCTGGATAAAACTGAGCCTTCAGAAATGCAACCTTCCCGCCACGTACATCCCATTACACTGTCACCAGAGGCACAGGTGATCCCAGGAAAGCCAAGATTTAAGAAACAAACTGGAGAAGGACTCAGACTGGCTCCAAAAGTTATTACTGRTTTTTTCACCCCCAAGCTTTGTGGTCTTTTCTTTCTGCATCTGCTGCAGATTGTCCTGGTTTGGGGTAATTTGGCGTTCATAAAACATCAACTTCTCAAATTTACTGCTGTGGCTGGCAGGTAAAAAAAAMCATGCCTTGCTTTGCAGCTGTTCACTGTGCATTTACTAAAGCATTCCAAAGCCACAGGGGTAGGAAAAACAGGAAAAAGTACATTTCATCCTTTTCATCATTGCTGCAGTGGGCCAAATGCACAGCAGGTGCAAATAAGCATGAGATCCTCCACSTTGTTACCACCACCTGCTTTGCACTTCAGTCGCTCAATTCAGCCAAAACCCAAACAAACATGTTATTTTAGGTTGCTCAGCAAATTCTCTACATTTAAACAACCAAATTCAGGTTTTTTTGGGGTATTTTTAAGCCTAATGACCATTCAAGAAGGCATCCAGCTTTCCCATTGTTCTGCACCCAGCCTGAACTAGACTTCATCACACCTCAGGGGCAGCTCATCTGTATGAGCCCCTCCCATTTTTTGGGTAAATTGGCACAGACACAGCAATAGTTGAGTCCCCATCCACATCCTCCCCCTGCTCCCCACAGCCACCCTCCTGGCAGGCTTTCACTGCTGGCCCAATGAGTTCCTAGAGCTGGTTTGTCAACACTCCTGCTACACAGGAGAAYGTGCTCCAGGGTGGAACTGGCACTGTACATTTATTTCATGGAATTGAGGCCCTCTCCCCACATCCATCAGCAGCATCACCTGGGCAAGACCCCACCTGGAGGTGCTTCCCAGTAAACCCAGCTGATACCGTCTACAAACAAAATGTGCCCAGATCTTTGCAGAGAAAGAAGTTTAGCAGCAGGAACAATGACTGCAAAATATTTTCTGTCTAAACTAAGGCTGCCAGGAGGAAGGTGACTCAGATGCATCTACTCTTTCCTCCTTGGAGCTCAGTGCTTGCGTCATCCTGCGTCAGCCACCAAACCAGCTCTGCTTTACTACTGCAGAAACCTGTTTTTCACGTCTTTATTTCCTGCCTGATGGTTTCTTGTGTGGGTGGCAGCAGAAAGTCTATGGCACAACATTGGTAGGACCTGTCTGATGAGAGATGATTTCGTTTCTATTTGAACTGGTATTTATTACACTGGGGAAATGGGGAGTTTATCCCTCCGGTTCTGCCTGGATGGCTTTGTTTCAGCTCACATTCCAAAATGATTGAAGAAAACAGCTCTAAGGCATCTCTAAAATAAAAAGATGTGAGCCAATTAACAGCAGCTTTAAGGCCCTTGTATTTCTGGAAGGGTGAAACCTCTGTGTCAAACCCTCTGGCTACCTTGGGCTCATCACTCGGGCTTCCCGTGTTTCTCGTACTCTCAAAGTATAATTGACCCACCAAACTCACATTTGTCTCGATCCTAATCCCTGCATCATCCTTCAGGTGTGTTTTCTCACAATGAAATTCAAGTAGAAATTGCTTCAGGAAGTGCTCTGCAGCCCCTCCTCCCCCAAAGGCCCAATCTGCTTTAATTAGGAACACACTCCGAGCACAAGATTTGGATGCAGCCAGTGAGACTCACATTTCAGGAGGGCCATAACAGGTCTGAYAAAGACAGAGCACTTTCAAGCAGGCTACTGGGACTTACAAAGATATTTGAAATCTGTCGGCATGCGGTTCTAGTAGTGGAARATGAAGTGCTGTTAGACATGTCTGCTCCCCAAATCAGCTTTGCCTGGATCCACCTACCCTGCAGCGCGGGCTTCTCCCTTTCTCTGCCCTCTGCTCAGGATCGACCTGGATCTGGGGTATTTAAATTCCCGTAAGACACGGTGGAGCTGATGGGCAGCAAATGCAGTCTTCCCAAAGMGGCTGCTGCTGACCCTGCTTCCAGGGAACACTTCAGGGAGGAGGTGGCAGTTTCCTCAGCAGGTTTTCATGTCCTCTCTGTGATGCCRTGCAGACAATGGCATGGCATGGCTCCCTTTTGGCTAAGAAGGCAGTGCTACCAAGGCCTGGGGTAGCAGGYTCCTGCTGGCAGATACCTTGGCTAAGCCTCACTCTCTAACAGGATTAGCACACAGGTATTTGTTTCCCTGGCCCAATTCAAAACCCCAATGGTGGGGGGTTTAGCAGCTGTCAGAGAGCTCCAGTCACAGCCAAAACTGCTGCCACCCTCCGGGTCTCACTTTGTACCACCTCTCATTGTGGTAAAATGGAAAACATCACAAATAAAAATCAKTCCTTGCCTCTCTCAAGTCAGTTGTCCTCCAGGAGACAGAGAGGAGGAACCCTCTGACCTCAGAATTTGTGGAGAAGATTTGTACACCTACAAAATCCCTCCTTTTCTAACCCTAAAATTGGAACTATCAGAATCACACAAAAGGTTGATTTTTGTCTGTGTTTCCCTCAGTTTGAATAATTTCCAACATTAATGGGTTCTTAAGCTTAGTATGGTTGGACAAGTAGATGGATATGACCCTCTAGTAGACCATTCCCAGGAATTGCTGGTGAGCCCTTYTCAGCCAATTGCAAGGGCACCAACCACTCATGGATACTATGGTGGGGTCTTCTGGTTTCAGGGCTTTGGGGTTTTTTTTTTGTATCCAAACCTTTCCAACTTTTCMATATTTCCAAAGGCTTTTTTCCAAGGCTTGCTCTTTCCAGCAGGCACAGTCTCCTGCTTTTCCTATCTATAACTAAATGACACAAAACTCATGGATGTAATTACTGCTGAGAGCTCAGTGCTTCCAGCAAGCCTGATTAACACTGGACAAAGGATGCAGGAGTTTCTAAGGAGAATCTGACAAAAAGAAAGGCAGAACAACCTTATATGAAATGCCAATTGTTTCCTTTCAGGGAATAAGAATAAAAAATGTATATTTTTCTGCTGTGCTGATGAGAACAAAGTCCATCCTGCCCTGCCCTGAATGACTGGGCTCAGAGAAAGAGCCAGTGAAGGTGGGGTTTTTTAACTTCAAAGGATATGGGTAGCCAAAAAGGGTTTTCTGAACTGTGTTGACTGCTGCTSTAGGTAGACAGACGTATAACAAAATAAGCCAGAGATTTGCCCAGCACATTTCAAGCAGCAACATGGATATTTTCCTTGCTAATTGCATCATTAGCTAGTCCGCCCTCAGAGTTAAAGGACTTGTGATCAAATTACTACCGTGATAATCAGCGATGTGATCTTTTTCCAGCTCTGCAGAACAGTTCTCTTGCCCTCTTTTTGCCTCTGCCTTCGCATCTACAGAGCTGATAATTTCCTTTTTCTTTTTTCTTTTCCTCAGAAAACAGGAGGCTGACCTAAGGAAAATTACACTTTTTTTTTTTTTTGATGGAAGATAGTGCATCAGACAAACTATTTGTGGATATTAAATAAGGGAAACTTCAAAACAGATGTGCTGTTTTTCTCCTTTTTTGTCCAAAGGATAATGAATCCTCAGGTCCTTTTTTTTTTAAGTTTTTAAATAAGGTTTGGAAGTGCATAGAGTCTGAGGGGAGTCATCATTCTAATATTGTGCTACAGTGCCRAGTGACCACGCTGGTAAATTAGACTCCCTTTTATCAGTCCATGGGAGGGACCTACCTGCCAGTGAGTTATCTCCCATCCTCTTTGCAGGACAGATTACAGAGAGGAAAGGGCAGCCTGCCAGGGAGRGATGGCTCTTGCTCTTTAAAATTGTGAGCGGCCTGTCACCAATGTTCCTTTTTCCCCATTTGCTCTGAATTTCGCTGTAGCTTCTTGACCTCATTAGAAGACTCCAAGGCCCAGCTTGGGACTGATGTCGGTAGAAAATTGAAGCAGACCCAAGGAGTGTTCAATTAAAACAAATGAATCACAGAAAAGCCCACAGTACAATTAAAACTGAAGACAACTCAGTGGCTGTGAGGAAGCCAGCAGTGTTGCAGCGATGCAGCCRTTGCTGCTGGATGGATGTGGGAACACTGAGAGAGCAGGAGTTCATTCTTCCCCTTTTTATCAGCATGACTTCTCCTCCTGGGTAACACCTGCCGTAGTCCTCATGCAAGGACATCCAGCAAGGTCAGCTGTCCCTCCCTCCTAAGGGCACCAAGGAAGGAGCAGCAAGGAGCCCACACGGCATGAGTGGGACAGGGAGAGCAGGAGAGCCAATGCACTCAGTGCTGATGGTGGCAGCTAAGTCAATTCTTATTTTTCAGCATCTTATCTGCCCGCTATTCCCATGAAATGGTCCAGCAACAAGCAAGCTGGGATCAACCCTAGTTGCTGGTGCCATTGTAGTAATTCTTGGAGTAGCCCCAGGAGGAGCTCCCAAGCCAAACTTCCCCCCTGCAGGCATGGAAGAAAGGGTTTTTCCTTCCTGAAAATTCGGAGAGCAACAAGGCAGTGAGATTTTTCCTGTGGTTTGTCATCAAAATTTGGCCACGACCGACGCACCCTTCTCATGCAGCACACGGATAGAGCTGTTTGCAGCACACAGCTTCCCGTGGCCCACCCCTGCCTTCAAGAACACATCTGTGCTGAACGTGCCCGGGGGCTGAGCCCTGTGTGGAGGCCGTCCAGTGCTGGTGTTGTGTCAAGTGCACTCCCTGGCCTGGTTTTGGCTTGTGCCAACTCACTCTCAGGCTGTGGTCAGACATGGGTGAGACCACTCCGGTGGAGAGGTGAAGAGGTCTCAGCTGCAGGACACAGGCTGGGTCACGCTGCTTTCCGTCAGCGCTGGCCTGCTGTAATTACTGTGGTTGTACTCTCAGGTCGAGGCAAAGGTTGTTTAAAATGTCAAGCAGGCTAATTAATGCAAGTTTTCAGARGTACCGAGCGCTCATTAATGCAGAGAATCACAGAACCACAAAATGGGTGAGGTTGGAAAGGATCGTGGTGGGTCATGTCCCAGGTGCACCCTGGAGTCACAGAGCTGGTTAAAGGGCTGCTTGCCTGCTGTGACCCCTTTTTGTGATGAAGCAGTGGCAGGGAGCAGGATGGGCTCAGCAGGGATGGGTGCTTGGCAACATTAGGAACCAGCTCTGTTAGAAGTGACCATCTCTTCGGAGCACAACACTTCCACAAAACCCCCACAGCAATGCACGGGTCAGCTGGGAAAGCAGGGAGAGTTTGTGAAAAGCCCTCTTTGCTGTGTCACTCAGGTGTGCCTAAATGGATAGAGAGCAGTGAGGGGGTAAAAACAGAACAAGCCATTGAAACCGTGAAATCTGCACCAGCTCCTGCTCCACAGCTCTCTCCAGCTGAGCCCTCCAAAGTGTAGACTCATCTCTGGGAATTTTTCCAGGATTATGTTTTATTTCCCCTGCACCATGAGCAGCAATAGGCACAGATAAACCAGCAGAGCTGCTGCTGTCCCCTGGTAACCAACTGGTCCCCATGGGAAGCTTCCTGTTCCAATGTCCTTATTTTGGATTCTTAGACAGTCTTGGTCCTGCAAGCCTATAAACACCTGTTTCTTGAAAAACGCCTCCCAGCTTCCCTTCTTAGCACCCACTCTCTTGCTTGTTGGAGGTCACACAGGATTATTTGCCTCGGGTCTGCTTAGGCCRCTTGGAGCATCCCGGGCTGTTCCGCCCCCGGGAGCCGCGGCTGTGCTGGGTGCCCGGCTCGGAGGGGCCGTGTCTGGCAGCCCGTGCTGTGCTGCTCCCGGAGCAGGGACATGCTGCCAGGCACCGCTGCTCRGGAGTTAAAAGGTTGTCAGGACGTGTCAGGTGGCCAGGCTGAAACGCGAGTCCGATGGGACGACTTCCAGCCTGGCGCAGACAGCCCGCGCTGGGCGCCGCAGAGAGGGAGAGTCGGCATCTGAGCTACTGGGAAAAGGCTTCCTCTGCTTATGGCTGATCTCTCCCCTCCTCTTGCTAGAGGAATGCGCCGGAGAAAGGTGAATTTGGAGAAATGGTGGCTTTAAAAATCGTGACCATTCATTTTCTTGGAGCTGTGAAATATTTCCGTGAGCTTCAGAGCTGAGTGAGCATCCATCTGCCTAGGAAAAAAAAGTAGAAAAAGAAAAAAGTGAAGAACATCTGAACTCTCCTACAGGCGAAAAAAGTCATGTACCAAGCTAGGCCAGAACATAAAGCAATTTGGGCATTTCCCACTCCCRAAATGTCATGGCCCAAACCCAGATTCTTTAACATTTGGGAAAGGTGGAAGCAAATTATTAGTGCACTCTGGTTACAAAAGACAATACTGCAGCAGGTTGCCCAGAGAAGCTGTGGATGCCCCATCTCTGGAAGTGTTCAAGRYCAGGTCRGATGGTGCTTTGAGGAACCTGGTCTGGTGGAAGGTGTCCCTGCCTGTGGCAGGGGKGTTGGAATRAGACRATCTTTACRGTCCCTTCCAACCTAAACCATTCCATGATTCAATGATTCAATGAACATTGCTTTTGAATTTTTTAGGGTCTCTCATGGGATGGCCAGTTGCATGAAAGAGAGGCAAGGTAGCTGGCTACAGACATTACAAAAGGTAAAGGCAAAAGGTAAATGAAATCTTAGGAAGAGAATCAATGTTGATGCACCTTTGCTGGCACTTTCCCCTKCACAGCTTTTCCAGGGCAGTGCTCAAGTCCTGAGGGAGATGGGGAGATGCTGGTGCACATCGAGCCTGAGGTGAACGAGGACCAGGGCTGTCTTCTGTATGACACTTTGCCTGAGATGTTGGGTGACATGGGGCTTTCAGTTTTTCTGTGAGAGGAAAAGAAAAGGGTAAATAAAGAAAATACTGTAGTTTTAAATGCATTGCAAATCAAGGATTGCTTCAGTAGCACAACTCAAATGTGTGCCCTCAATAGGTTATTGCAGTTTCATACCCTTTAGGCAACRTGTCTACATACCGGCACTAGCAAGGAAAAATCCTTGAAAAGCATTTTTTTCTATTTTTRTCTTCTGAGTGTCCAACTCTTTTTGCTAAATCTCTACAGTTTGGAGCTCAAATTACCATTTCTGACCAGTGCAGAGACAAATGATGAAATATTCATGAGTTGTTCTTACTCTTCATCTTACAGAAGCACCAGCCAGCACTAAATTTGCAYGATCTAACCAAAGAAGACCTTTCAAGAGAAAAGCACTTTCTTTAGTGATATTGAAAAACTTCTACATATTGAGGTAAAACCATCAAGTTTCTGCCCTCCCTGGTGCAGRGTCACACGTTGTTTGAAGAGCATCCCACTAAATTTTCCAAGGATGTGTAAATGTGTCATCTGGACCACGGGAAATAAAGCAGGGTTAAAAGTTAAAATACTGAGCAAAACTGAAGTTAACAAGCACAAGGTTCATAAACCTTGTGACASAAGCTTGCAGAAACCTCTCAAGACTCATCCAGTAAAGCCCTATGGCACTTTGTCCTTCCCCCTCCTCTCAAATCTCCATCTGTCTGAGCCAGCATCAGCAGGAAATTTTGCATGGAAGCTTGCCAGATAAAATAGCTACTTCATCTGGCTTTCAACTGCCATTAGTTTGAGAGAGTTCTTCAAAAATATGTTAAAAATCTCTATTATTTTTTAAACTCTGTCCTAAGTTAGAGATGGGCCAAGTCTTGTCTCTTTGTATGTCTCACGAAAAGGTCATTCATGTGTGCTATAATATTATATGTGCAAATATTTCCTCCAATCTGCATTCTGCCCTCCCCACCTCATCCTGTACTGAAAGCTGAAATGCTCCTGCTTCCTGGAAATGCCTAAAATTTCTTTGATTTATTTTAATCCACCTCACTCCTGTCTGAATTGCCCCARAATTTCCAGATACAGCTGTCTCACAAGGCTAAGTGGACTTGACCTTTAATCCTTGGCATAGGTTAGACTTCAATATCCCTGTTCACTTGCTGACACAAATAGGAGTTTGTCACCACGAGCTGGGGGTGACAATCGACCTCAGCTCCTGGTATCTYATTTTACAAATAACCTCTTTGAAATCCCTTCCCACAGCAGGGCATGATGACATGCCCTTAAATGCTWAAAAAAAAAAATCCCTGTAATTTGACACCTGGTAGATTTATTTTCATGAGGATAGAGAACTCTGGTGATGTTACAGGATTTTTTGCAAACTGTTTTTCCTTAAATAAGATACAAACAATTACATACAGTCTCCCTCTGAGCAGGGTGCTCAAAACACAGCATCTCTCTGCTTTCCCAGGAGCTCCGTGGCTCTTCCACCTTGGCCTCCACCATCCATTGCTTGCAGCCAGTACCCCAACCAGAATGTCAGTCTCTCTTTTAGGCAAAGAAGTTGATAAACACCTTCTACTGGAATGATACACCATTGACCAGGAGTTCTTGTGATCAAACCCCATCTAGGATGTCACTAACAGCCTTTGGAATAACCAGACCTCCTCAAACAAGGTCTGGCTCTGTGGATCAAGGTGCATTTTTTTATTGTTGAGTTTTTTGGGAGATGTTGGCAGGTTCCTCTCGAGTGTCTCCGTAGTTTTGATGAAATTACAAGGACTGTGCTGTGTTGCTGGAGTAGATCCCACCCAGAAGACTTCCAAAGTGAAAGAAACTGAATGTTCACGTGGTGAAATGTCCCATGATATTGTTTGTTACCATCTGCTCCTCTTGGAGATGAGCTACATAGGGCCTTCTCACAGAATCATGGAATGGTTTGGGTTGGAAGGGACCGTAAAGATCATCCAGTTCTAACCCYCTGCCATGGGCAGGGACRCCTTCCACCAGACCAGGTTGCTCAGAGCCCCATCCAGCCTGGCCTCGAGCACTTCCAGGGATGGGGCATGCACAGCATCTCTAGGCAACCTGTGCCAGTGCTTTTTATCAAGACAAGGACACACAGAATTGCTGGAAATTTGCAGAGAAATGCAGGAAAATAAGATTCGTCACATTTGGGGCTTACCAAACCTGACAGCATCTCCTTAAATTTGTAGAGCGATCAGTTTCAGAGCAATGAATTTTATTTGGTGCTCTTTGTTTAATACAGCAGTGACTTTTCTTTCTATATTTCTAATAGCTGGGAAATGTCATTTTTGATCTACACTTTAATAATAAGTAGAGTATAATTTCAAATGAAAAGTGCCGAGGAGGGTATTTATGTGATGCTGTTCTGCCTGGGGCATTAATGAAGGATGAGATGGTGCAGCAGGCGCAGTTGTGTTATGTGTAATGATACAAATTGAATGTAAGTAATATAATTATTTGTGGTGTAACACAACTGCTGCACAAATAGTGTTCCTGGCAGTAAATGTCGCTGTTATGATAGGAAGGCACTGCTAATGCCACCAAGCATTACAATCAATTCTTGATAACATCATGYGAACCAAGCTAATAAATTGGGAATTATATGCCTCCTGCACATTTCTGCCTATGTGAGCCAGGACTTGTTTGATAATAGAGTAACAAATAATCCTGCTGGAAAAACAGTCARAAAAAGCTGAAAGTTAACAAATCAAGAAAAATCCAAAGGCGACRCTGAAAYTGTGGATGCTCCATCCCTGGAATTGTTCAAGGCCAGGCTGGATGGAGCWCTGAGCAACCTGGTCTGGTGGAAGGTGTCCCTGCCCGTGGCAGGGGGGTTGGAACGAGAKGATCTTTAAGGTCCCTCCCAATCCAAACCATTTCCTGATTCTCTGATTCTGCTTGCCCAGCTGCAGCTCTGCAAAACACAGGGCTCCTACCTGCACCAGGAAGTGGAGCCCCAGGCACCTCTGCCCGGACCAAAACGTCCCACGGGAGCCAAGAGGAATGGCAGGCTGCTGCCGCTTGGATGGAAAGCTTCCCTCCAACCCCCCCAGCACGGGACGGTTCAGCAGGCCTGGAAAAGGCTGTGAGCCACAAGTCACTAGACTGGAAAAGCAGGAGCGAAACTATCCCGAGAAGTTGCACAAGCTCCCAGATAAACTGCTGGAGCTGCCTGTGGAGGGAGCGTTCGCAGCTCTCCTGGGATAGTCTGAGAGGGRAGGTGAGGGCTAATATAAGCCTCATCATTTGCTAAAGGAGAAATTGGAGAAATCACTCAAACGAGGCRGGGATTAAACTGGGACCGAGTTCTGGTGAGAGAGCTCAAGGAAATTTAGATTACAATGATGGAGAGGAGGGGAAGATTAAGACTCAGGGCTGAGTGAGTAATGCACAACAAATGTATTCAAATGAATCTCTTCCATCGAGGCCCTTCCAGGACTCCCATCACCTCGCAATCTTTAATGCACTTACTCTGCTGGAAGGAAGGCAGTGCTGCTATTTCTGTCTTTCACTTGAGGAATGGAAACACGGGGAGATTAAATACTTTCCTCAAGGTGACCCAAAATGTCTGTTCCAGAAGAGGAGAGTTTCAGGTCTCAGCGTAGCCAGAGGAGCATCACTCCCACCTGCCTGTGAACAGTGGGTACCTCTGGGAGAGGCATTTGCTCCTCAGGTGTTTCCTTCAGCTGGTAGCTGTGAACTGCAAATCCCTGGTCTGGGACTCAGTGCCAAACAGCCAGTCAGTACCTTCCYCAGGCTCCTCTTCTCTGCTCATCCACAGAATTCTGCTGAAGGCACCTGAAATGTTTTCGAGGGCACCAAGAGGCGCGGGGTGAGGGTGACACATTGGAGCTGGCATGTTTGGCACTCCTTTAATGATTTCAGCAGGAGGTGGGAAGGGTAGAGCTGCCTGCAGTAATGACAGTGTGGAGACTCTGCTGTGGGAGGGAAAGAGATACTGGGGGACCTGCCTGACAACTTGATTTGCAATGAAGTTGACTCCATTTGAATCCCACGCAGATGCATGGATCTTGTCACTGCAGAGCTGCATCCTCTCCTGTTGGGACYTGTGGTTGAAGGAAGCTTCTGGGGAGTCTCTTCCTTATGCCTTCTGAGCTTCAGTTGGGAAAAATTTGTGACGAGCTCCTGTGGTTATTTAATTTTAATATAACTGAATTTGCCCAGAGCTACTGGAAATTGCTCTGCTACTCCTTCCTCTGCTACCAGACGGTCTATTAGTACCCGAGAGTTTGTCACAGAAAAATCCCTCACTGATGGCAGACAAGGGGAAAAAACTCATTTCAGACTCATGGCTGTAGTGCAGCTTATCCCCAGTGCTCACAACAATGTCCTAGCAGGGACCATCAGCTCTCCTGCCCTGCCAGCGAGGTGCAAAGCAACAAATGAAGTGTCCAGGCAGCACAGACTGAAATCAGCCAGGGGAATTGGTCCAACCATTTCATTACAAGCCTACTTCTCCTTTGTCTTGGGACCACTCCTGTTTCAGTGTTTGGTGTTTTGTAGCCAGCTGTCTGTGGCRTCCCACTCAACCTCTGCTCCTCAGAAGCACCTTCCTCTGGCCCCRGAGCTCAGAGCCTGCTCTTCCTTCTGCTCCCATCCCTGTGGCCTCACTGGGAGCCATCAGGATTCTCCTTCTGTTCTCCTCAATGAAAATTGAGTTGGGTGCCCTTGGGTGCTTTTCAAGGCCTTCCTGTGAATGTGGGGGAGATGGAGAGCCAGGGCAGCTCACAGGACCTCCTCTGGGCCCTCCTGCCCATGCCAGGGATGTGCAGGGATGCCACCCGGTGCAGGCTGATGCGTGGCTTGGAAGAAAAAGAAGTTATGCTCCTGGGGAAAAAATCTTGGTTCTGCATGCACATCTGGGAATAGCACTGTTCCCAAGGCTGGCAGCAATTTTTAGCCCATCTATATTTTSCCTGGGATTTCACAGACCTGTCCAGCTGCCAGAAGTTATTTTCTGTTGCGACCTCATTTGCAAAAGGTTTTTCATTCCTCTTTCTCCCTTCGTCACACCAGGCCACTTGTCCTGAGTTCTGCTCCCAGACGGGCCAGCCCCCAGTTGTTTCCTCCAGTGTGCAGTCAGCTTCCTTCCATGCCTGCTGTGAAACATTCAACATTCCCACAAAGTTCCACCGAACGCCCTCGAGTCCCCCCATTTCTGCTGGGCATCTCAGGGGGCTGCAGGGATGAGCCTGGACTGCAAGRAGCAAGCAGGGCAGCTTCTGTCACTTCTCCTAGGAGTGTGTTTTAATCTGGATTCACTCTGGACCCAATCCCAARCCATCCTATTCCAGAGAGGCGTTTCATCTGCTTCAGTGAGTGATGGATGGGGTCACATCACTTCGTAAATGGAGCCTTGCTGTTGCTGGTTAATCTTTGTCCCCACCCCTGGCTTGAGTAGCTTCAGCATCTGCCACCACCCAYCCCACCCTCGGCTCCCAGCCACCATCCCACCGCCCTATCCGTGTCCTTTCCCACACAGCTCCTCCCAGCAGGCACGAAGATCCCGCGAATCCCCTCCCCACCGCAGCCAGCGCCAGTGGCCAGGGGAACGTGTTGGTAACTAATTTATACGGGCATGATTTACATGCTTAATTAGCTCTGCTTTTATTTGCTGCATTCACGAGGCGGAATATTTTCCCACAAAGCGCTGTGCCTAGAGCCTGTTTGATTAGCTACAGAAAGGAGAGCATTCAGCAGCATAAAGCTGAACCACCAGAAAGTCAATACATATTAAAGGATTTGAAAGGCTTCCCCCCCCCCCACTAAACACATTTTACAAACAGCAGGGAAGACAAAATTCTGAATTCAGTGCTAGTTATTAATTTTTTTTTCCTTGCTGCTCTGCTGCAAACTGTCTCAAGGTCTTTTTTTTTTTTTTTTTTTTTCCACTGGAGGACAAATAAGTGATGCAGAGCCTGCAATTTTTCTCGGTCCAACTTGTTTCCTCTATATCAAACTTTGTAAAAGGGCCAAACTGGAGAAATGAAACGCCTTTGGCAAAGACTCTGTCCACATACCAGCAGTCCCAGAGGTTCATTCTGCTCGGGGAAATTAAGGTAAAAACTGTGCTGTCTGCAGCAGCTCCCTAAAAAAAAAAAAAAAAAAAAAAATTAAAAATTGCATCCTAAACTGCAGAAAGCTTTCGTGGATTTCGGGAAGAAACCCGGAGCAGCCGTGTGTACGAGCACCATCTGTTGGCTGCACCACTACTTACAAACTGCATCCCTCTCCCAGCAAATCTGCAGCTCCGTGGCATGACTCGAGGGACGGTCCCAGCTTTAGGRAACATTTTCTGGACAAGCAGCCGGGCAGAGGGCAGCAGGAATCGCCAAATAATCCAGCAATTTGCACAAAAAGTCACCCAGGCTCCAGAAGGGGAACTTGGTGCCTCTACCTGGAGTGCCCATCCTGATGCCCTCTAGAGCAGCCTCACAATTGTTACAATTAAGGATGCTCCATCATCCCCTTTTCCTACACAAATAACACATTTTGGCCYCAGCAGCTAAGAAAATTAATTCAACCAAGGTTTTGGGAGCATTCAGGGTKTTTGGCCGCTACTCCTGTTCAATCGTTTTAAGAACAAAGGGCTACAAATCTGCAGCAATTTACAATCTGACTTTCCAATTAAGGATTTGATGTGGTTTTATGCCTTTTAAGTGACAATATTTGTCAGGCCATTTGTTCAGTGCATTGTCTGCATGTGCAGTTACACAGGAATTGGTTTAATTAAGGTTAATTGGTGCATAATTAGAGCCGCTGCCAACACAAAAGAATGGCTGCAGACCAGGGAGAGAGTCGATTGCTATCCAGCTCCGAAGGACGAACAGTGTAAAGGGGACATTGCAGCTGAGCGGTAAAGACATGAACTGCTTCAAATTTCAGCTCTAATTTTTGTAAAAGCACACGTCTGAGTGCCTGGCAGTGCTCTCCCCAGGGCACGGAGCCCTGTCCCACTCGATGATGCAGTTTAATGGTAGAAGGTGTTTGTGCTGATAACTCTTTGCAGCTGGATACTCTCATTTGCCAGTGCAGGGGAACCACGCAGGATGCACCTTGGGGAAGCAAAATTGAGCAAAACTGGGAGGAGAGTTGGGGTAATTCTTTGGAAAGAAGCTGGGATTTATTGCACAATAAACTGACCTGGGAGTGCTGGCACAAATCCGGTGGGAGCAGCACTTCAGCCTTTCCTTGATGCTCCCAGGTGATGCCACCAGTGGTTGAAGGAAAACTATGGGGAAGTTCTGGCATTTTTGGTGTGTTTCTGGGAAGTCCAGTGGGATGATCACCCCAAAGCATTTGTCAYGTTGTGTTTAACCTTCCTTCCCAGAGTTACCCCATGTTCTAGTACTGAAAGCAGAGCCAAAAGAGCAGTGCCCAGCTGTGAACTTGCCTGCTGCCTCCATCCTGGCCCCCCTTGCAGTTCTCCAAGCCCAGGGCTCCCAGTTATCCCACTCCAGGCRTGCTGGGAGCAACCTCCCTCTCTCCTCCGAGGTGAAGGTGCCTGGGACAGGGGGTCCTGGGCCACAAGGCAGCCTCCTACTCCACATGCTGCCGTGGGCACACAGCCCTGGCAGCCTTTCCAGATGGCAAACCTTGCTCCAGCCGTGTGTGGAGATTTCAAAATAATGAAGGAACATGAGAAGTGGGGAGTGAAAGAGTGTAAGATATGAATGAATAGACTGGAAACTACGTGAAGACCCCACTAGATAGTGGGTCCTATGTAGTCCCATGCCAGAGACTTCAAATTAAGGAGGGAGGGGGTGTCCTCCATCTCACAGGGGCAGCTGCTTTCTCTGAGTTATTATTTCAGCACTGACAGAATCCTGCACCTGCTGAGGGAAACATGATCCTACCTTTGCCAAGCCAGGAATTGCAAGGATCTACCAAAAAGGCAATTGCCTCCTCTGCTCCCCTTGACCAGAGTTTTCACAAGACAAAGTCTCCACTGCCCCTAGTAAAATACTCCAAACCTTCCCATCCCCGGGGCATACAAATTTCTCCTCGTTACCATGGTGAAAGGAGCAGCAGTGACTCTCCCAGCCGGATCAGCATCGTCGACTTCCCCTCTGCCCCYGTGCACACGCTCCTCAGAAGAAAGCAAAATGGTCAGCAAGACAAAATCAGAGAGGAGAAAACCCTGTTCTTGGCGGAATTCCTCCATCACCCCGTCCACAGCAGCTCCCGGGAGCCAGGGCAGTGCTGGGGGCGAGCAGCACATGCAGCTGTGTCAGGGGCTGCTGGAGGCAAGTGATGCTCTTATTGGTGTTTTGAGAAAAGCCAGGGAAATGGCTGTAGGGAGCKCCACAGAGCCCTGCCAGCCTGGAATGAGGTTGGATCCTTGCAGCTCAACATTCCCATAACTCTCCCAGAAAAGCCCACTATCAAAGTGGCTGCTGCTGAGGCAGACTGATTCTCCGGCAGGGAAGGTTTAGAAACAGCAGAGCAAATTTTCCAAGCACAAGCAGCTGAAGTTTCTTGATATGCAGGAGCCCTTTTTTGCCCTTATTGGAAGGTCTCCCTCTTTTCACTAAGGCACAGTGACTGGTCATGCCAGACCTGCCCCTCTGCCTGYGCAGCCCCTGTGAAGGTTCAGGAGCTTCTTTGAAGAAGAAATACATAATTCTGTAATTTTAGACCTGTGGTTGGAGCCTGTTGGCTTTAACCTCTCACTACTTTGATTCTGGCACGGCCACTGAGGGCACGATGAGGGCAYGAAATGAGGTGTTTCAGCACCGAATTAAAAATCTTGGTTCAACCACAGAGCACCTGAAGCTCCATGGTGCATTCAGCAGGATCCATCCTCTCTAATTTAGCTGTCTGGGAATTAGCTGTCCAGTCAGGATCCTGCTGTGGTCCCTGGGAGACACTGAGACCACCCGRGGGCAATTCTTCTATCCTGAGCCAAACATCCCACCCCAGAGGCTGCTAGAGCAGCCCTGTAAGTGCTGTACGTGATGCAGGTCCCACCCCAGCTGCCTCATCTGCCTGACCTCAGTGAGTCATGACCCTATGGAAAGCTATACATTGAGCAGACTTCCATACTAACCCCCTGGTGGACATCGTGTCCAGCAAAATCTAAAGGCAAAGCCAATTCCRGGCCAGTCCAAGGGAGCAGTCAGCACTTACACATTAAAAAGCAATAAATTATGAATTAAAAATGAGCAAGGGGATTGAGGAAAGAATTATATGCCTGAGACAGGCTCGTGTTATACAGGTGGTTTCAGGTTGCTAAGCTGCAGGGAACAATTAAGGAAAAGCTTCCAGGGGGCAAAGCAATGAAGCCACAGTGCCGTGGAAATCAAAGGGCTCAGTAGGTGCGTGAACAGGACGAGCAGCTTCGCTCGAGCTGTAGCTAACACAGCGAAAATGTAAATAAGGAAATATTCCTTCAGCATGGTACAAGCTCATTAACAACCCCTGTTACGTATTTTTRATGACCATTTTTGTGTATTTAAGCTTTGCACTGTGATTTTCCAGATAAACCCTCCCTGTTTTAACTCCAAGCGGTTCCCTTGACCATGGAGTTGCAAAGTGTCAGGAAAACACCATGAGAGTGCAGGAGCCAGGTCTGGGGTGCAGGGAATGAGGTTTGGCATGAGGCATGAAGAACATCAGGATGGCAGAGCCGTCCGCACTGCTCAGCCCAACACCATCCACCAAAGAGTCTGCCAATGCAGAGGATTCGTGATTCCCACAGTGCTGCTGTAAGAAACTACTTAGCACCTGGGTAAGGGAGGAATGAGCTTGTTTCTCTGCTGAGGACCAGGGAAAGGCAGGAATGGCAGCTTCCCAGGGACGTGAAGAAGCCTTAAGGAAAGATGAAAAAAGTGAAAATAGCTGCTTYTGAAGAGTTTCTTCCACAGGAGCAAAGTGACAAACTGGCATAAGTCAGCACAGCTCTGCTGATGAACTGGCTGGGGCCAAGTCTGAGCCCAAAAAGGAGCAGAACTCCCCTCCACCCATTACAACACGGAGGCAACATGAACATGGTTAAGGCAACAATATGCTTTGAACTTCTTTTAAACACAATTTGTCCTCAAGGGTCTCAGATGTGATGTGAGGTCCTCACAGTAAGGTTGCCAGCCATTTCWCTATGGTTATTATTAATTTCAGGATTCAATGAACAACACAGCTATACAGATCATCTCCATCCCCAAAAGCCARCCTACCGTTGCTATGACCCTGGGGGCTCATGAATGAGGCCATGGATCACCACCTTCTGTATTTTGGAAGGTGTGAGCAGGGCATCCCTTTGAATAAAGGCTTTCCACAYATTTTTGTGTCATCTCATTGTGCCCAAAGGGCCACAAGTCCTCTGTTGGTTCAAGAAAGCAACAGTTRTGTTGGGGTGAATGTCCCTGCTGAGAGATTGTGGAGTTGACCCCAGCATTTGAAGGAATGGGAATGTGTTGCCTCTAAACTCAGGCAGACCTTCATGCAGGAGTAGGACAAACATCCAGGTGGACCCTTGCTCCCCTGCTTTCCACCTGGATCGTCTCTTTCTGGGTGAGCACTGGTATTTTATGTGCTCTGTTGACCAAACTSCATCCCCAGCATGTTTCTTGCCAAAGGTTTTGTTCTCAGGCTCAGGTTTATGACTGAGCAAGCAATSCCTGGTGGACTGGGAAGTCTATTTGTTGACCCAGAGCATCCTCTTTAAATGTTGCTGACGTATTGGTCATCCTGTTCATCGATTGGAGTCAATAATATACTCCCAGTGAATTTCTAAATATCACAGCACAGGAGACTGCTCAGCTCCAATTCTCCTCTTACACAGCCTTGCTTCAGCTCATAGTAATAATATTCTGAATAGGAGGAACGAGCCTGRTTTGAGAATCAGAAACAGCTCATTATGCATTTATAATATGCTTGTTACAGTAGCCTTGCTGAGCTATCAATCCAGTCAGTTAGGCAAGGAATTAGGTGCCCATTAGCTGCTCTTACTCTGTTAATGTGATGAACTTTGTTTTCTCATTAATAAGTGTGTAGAAACAAAATGTACAGTATATGGAAAGGTTTTATGGCTTGTATAATGAAACACGTGTTAGGCCATAACTCAGGGACCAGCTAAAAGTCGTTGGCCTATTAAAAGGAAATTGTGCTTCAGACCATTCCATATGTGGGAAAGGAAAAGAAAATGGGAGCAGCAAAAAGAAACAAGCGAAAGGGGATGTTTAAGGCACAGCTGCATAGACTGGCACTGTCTCTTGGCTTTAGCCCAACAGCGTGAAGAGTATTTTCTAAGTGCAGGAGTCAAAACCCAAAAACAACTAAAAAAAAAAATCTCCTGTCTCCACCAACCAGAAAGACCCATTACTGTAAGTGTACTGGTAATTTTTTCTAGGAAAGGATGAATAGGATAGGATAGGATAGGATAGGATAGGATAGGATAGGATAGGATAGGATAGGATAGGATAGGATAAGGTATTTTGGTTTTGGGAGCAGTATTCCCCACATATCTCCAGACACAGTGCTGTGGCACTATCCCAGCTTTGGCTGCAGTGCTCTCACAGCCTTGCTCTCCTCTCCCAGGCCTTGCCAAGATGGGGTAACCCACTGGGCACCAGGCATTTCCACTCAAGTTCTAATTCTCTTCTCTGCTACCTGCAAATGATGGGAATCAAGGCRATGCTGCCAGCCCTGCCTGCCCGGATGACTCCTCAATCTGTGAGGACCAAGCCAGGGCTAAAACTCTGCTGATGGCTGATGCAGAAGGAGGTGGCAAGCACCCTTACMGTTCAGACAGGGGCTTATTTTCTGGATGTGGCAGCTGATTCCTTCCTAGCATGAAGCAAAAGTATCCGTGATGCAGCGATTTTCCCTGGATTGCTCTGTAATGTGCGCAGCAGGGATTTTTCTCCCATATACCTTGATTTCGTGTTGGGGGATGCTGTTTGTTGCTTAGCTACTGGATGCTGCCACAGCTGAAAAGCGCTGCTCGAAGAGTTCACACGAAGGGATTGCTTCTTCAGGGGGAGGAGAGGGAAAAGGGATTATCTCCTGGAGGCACCGCTGGTACAAAACAGTGGTGGAAAGGATGGGGCAACGTCAAGGCAGGATGTTACAGGTACTGCACTGTTTTAGATTTGGTTAAAAAATAATAGTAAAAAATCTCGGGCACTTGGAAAATAAAATAATAAAAAAGAACAATAAGCAAGAGCACGGAATTGCCGCCAGAGTCTGAACACTTCTCGTGAAATGAATCCTGTTGGAGCAAGAAGAGCCCCTTGTYCCTGGTGGTACCAGTCCATTAGCATTAATGGTGCTGCACCAGCTCTGTACCTGTAGGCAAATTTGCTTCTGTGCAATTTGCACTTCTTTCCMTATTAAAGAAGTAATTGGGGGTTGGAATTATTTTTATTGCTAATTACATTGGTTTTATGCGCTTCTGGTTTGCTTCAATAAGCATTTAAGAAGACAGAATTTTAATAGAACATTAAGTAATATGGAGAATTAAACAAACAGCTTAGAGTGATCGAAGAGGTTCTACCTACAGTTCTGAAGGGAATTACCTTGTGTTTCTGGGTGAGATCTCCCTTTTGTGCAGGTGAAAGGAGGTCTGTTACRTTAGGGTGGTACCTGTCTGCTTCTGGCCTCACTTGCAGACCAGGCTGCTCCTGCCYCTCACAGCACAGACAGAGTGGGAAACTAAAGAGACTGAACTTCTTCAGGCCCTCAGTGTTTCTCTAAACCAAAGGCAGAAAAGCTGTTCCCATTACTGTTTTGCAAACGCTCTGTATGTGGCACACACACATGCTGATGCCTCCCGAGTAGTAGCTTTGTTTCCCAAGCTCACATAATGTTTTAATCCAACTGGTAYAAGGATGTGCAAAAATACATTTGCATAGAACTTATGGCGTACGAAACTCACTGTTTTCAAACAGCACCAAAACCTTGGGAGTTTTCTGTATTTATTTACTTGTCTATATATTGTCCGAGTTGCCTAATGGGAAACATCCGATTTTAATGGTTAGGACACATCTCCCCAAACACAAAAGCAYGATCACGGCCCCCCAGCTCCTCCTGTACATGCAGTTTGGCCTCCCTGAGTTGGTTSAGAAGAGGCTGAGGTCTGCACCACAAAGAAAACTACCATGGGAATGGCCACACCCCTTTGGATCTGAAGCCRCAGCCAAATACATCTCCAGGTCTGTGGATGCTTCACTTTCATGTTTTTCCCACCACCTGCCCCCTCCACCCCGAGCTGAAAGTCTGCATTTATTGTCCAGTGCCAGAATTGACATGACAGAAGCTGTCCTCTGGCTCTTGTGGGCATATGTTCACCCTTCATTTAACCCCTTCAGGTCTTAGTGCCAGTCCTATTTCCCCAAGGGAGGAAACCAATCTTCCCAAGCACGAGCAGGGTGGGCCAAGTTCAAAGTCTGTGTGTATAGACAGAGGTGAGGTCGTTTGGTTTCTGGGCACGGAAGCCCCTTGGTGCATGGATGATGCAGGAAAACCTTTTCATGGATCTCAGGGGGATTTACTGCTGGGCAAGGCTTCTGCCTCTGTAATCACAGGGCATTTTGCACACAACTGGTGTGGTGGAACTGGTTCCCACTGCCTTTAGTGTGACTGGGACAGTCCCTCAGTGACCCCGAGGGGCAGATGATTGACTGAAATACTATACAGCACTGACTGACTGATAGCTGCAGGGGAGAGTCAATGACAGGTTTTATTAATGCTTAATTAAGACAGATAAAAGGCGACCTCCCTTGGCTAATTTGCTCCCCTGAACTTGGTCACACTCTCGATTTCAAAGTGAGCAGGACTTAGAAAGGCCAAGCTGGTGTGTCGAGCATCACAACTGGCTCCCTTTGCCTGGTGAGCATGATCCCAGCTGGGCCTGGAGGCTGGCTCCCCGAGGGATCCTGTCCTTACAAGCAGATAAGGCAGCTGGGACAGTGCCAGAGCACATTTATTACACGGAATAAAGCTGAGCCAGCAGCTCYGCCTGGCCGGCTGCCCGAACCACTCCAGAGCAGGCGGCTTGGGCTGGCAGGCTCCGGCTGAACGGCACCAAAACTTCAGCTGCTGTTCAAGGCTGCTTTGCCCTCTGGTTCCCAGCAAGGAATAGGGAAAGCAGCTGCTTTTGGAGCCTGTGCTGCAAGGCAAAGCGAGGCAAGGTGTCTTTAAATGGTCAAGGACAGCAAAATTGTCTCTTGTCACCTCCAAAACTGCAAATCCTTCTCRCCACTGCCCACACCATTCCCTGTGCAGCTGATACATTTGCGATGCTGTTTGTAGCCTGACTAAGTCACAATGTTCATTGTTATCACTGAGAATTGAAGAAAAAAGTGAAGAAAAAACAGGAAAAAAAGAGGGATAGTTTTGTATCTCAGGCTGGCTGAYGTGCCCAGTGATTTTAGGGACTGACTTTCAAAACTGAGATTTTCTTGCTGAGCTCAGGCTGCCTAGAAGCTGCCTGAMACAAGCTTTGGCTTAGAGCAGAGCATAGCATCATAAAATCATTTAGGCTGGACCTTTAAGATCGTTGAGACCAAACACTAGTTTAGCAYATCCAAGTCCACTGCTAAACCTTGTCCCAAAGTGCCACATCTACACATCTTTTAAACACCTCCAGGGGAGGCGATTCCACCACTTCTAGTGCTTGATAACCCTTTCAGTGAAGACATTTTTCCTAATATMCAATCTAAACCTCCCCTGGCACAACTTGAGGCCATTTCCTCTTGTGCTGTTGCTTCTTATTGGACGGAAGAGACCAACCCCCAGCTCACTACACCCTCCCGTGAGGGAGTTGTAGGGAGTGATCAGGTCTCCCCTGAGCCTCCTCTCCTCCAGGCTAAACACCCCYAGCTCCCTCAGCCGCTCCTCACAGGGCTTACAACTYCTCACAGACTGATGGAGTCCAAAACCTGGCAGAAGCCTCCAGGCAATGCTATAATGAATTTTTTAGAACCAAGAGTGCAGATGTCTGTCKGTTGTGTATGCAGTCAATTTGAAAGAGGGAAGATTAACCAGAGGCATTTCCAGGGGAGATGAGCCCACGGCTCCCCCGGCACAGCGGCCTGGGGACGCCAGCAAGGCCACCCCAGAACAAAGGCAGCCGCAGGCAGGGAGGCCACTCCTGCCTCCAGAAACATCAGGCAGTGTGGGATGTCAAACCCTAAGGAAACGCCGYGCTCCCCCAAATCAGTTCCACGTGGAGGGGAAGAAGCGGAGCGAAGATTATTTGCCACAGCCTCGTTCCAAGGATGATGTAAGAGAAAAACAGTAATAAAGATGTCTGAGAGGCAACATTTGTTACCATGCCGCAAACAACAGCCACAACAGCAGCAACATCCAAACTCGGGAGGTGGCAGGTGTGGCCACACCATCTGATGACACTTTGTCTCAGGAATAGTGACAAGCACCGAGATGCTTCCAAAGGCACAGTGCCAAGGGACAATCTTCTCCATGTTCTTTCGCTGAGAATATCTCACGCTTCCATGTTAAAGCTGCAGAGCATTCTATAAACAGAAGTTCCGTTTCAAAACACAAGTATTAGTAACCCAGTTTCCAAAGCCCTTATTCCTGTCGGCTGAGCAGTTTTTCATTCATTTGTTCACATCAGTTATGCTTCATCAGTGGGACTCCTTACACGCGCTGCAAAGCCAGCAGAGAAGATGCACTGGATTCTGTTGCTGTCTTTGGAGAGTCTGTGTCACCCACTATTGTGTTACGGGTAGAAGGCTGTCTCTGACACGACTCTCCTGCAATTTGAAGCCAGCGGTTTTGTTTTCATTCTGAATCACCCATCCCTGAGACATTTATCCGTTAGTCTGCAGCTGAAGATTATACTAAACTAGAGGCGAAATGAAAGATCTCTCCTCTCTGAACCAAGGTACATTTTCCTCACACACACACACACACACGCACAAGGGGTTGGAACAACTCTGTAGTCGTGGAGAGTTGGGAGCTCCCACCACCAAGAGCAGGGCAGGAATCACCAACCCATGTGCACCTTCGAGGCTCAAGAAGGCATGGCAGYAACCACAGATTAGGATATAGGAAATTCACAATTCAACAGACATTCAGCTGGACACCAAACTAGGTCTCCCGAGTAAAGCAAAACTACCYGATTTGTCTAGAAGTCTCCTGAATGAAGCAAATAACTTGAAATAGAAAATTTAAAATCAGCTCCAAATGAAGAGAAGAGTGGGGGTAGAGCGCAAAGGAATACAGGGGGGCTTAGCAAAACAAAAGTAAAAAGGGTTGTTTGAAGAAAATGGCTGGTTTGAACCAAAATTAAGTGGCGACATGGTAACTTTTKAAAAGAAATTCAATTTAGGTCCATCTCTAAAGAAAATACTGCTTCAACATGGAAAGTTGTARAAGTTCTGCCCTAAAAATATCTAAATGAGCTTTTTCAGATTTTCCAAGGTTTTTTTCTCTTCCTTTGAAAGAGCTCAAAGACTTTGATGTGAATTTCTGACTAGTATCAGGCCACTCCAAAAGACTTCTTGTGTAAAAAAAAGTAAAAACAATGATTCCAGTTTGATCTTTTTCCCCTGCCCTGCTCCAACATGTCCTAATCACGCCACTACCATCCTGCAGCAGCAGTTTTCCCACTACATCCTAACAGCAGGAACTGTGTGATATCCATTTCCCACACTCCCTGTCTGCCTTACACATCCTGGCAGGGGCTGTGCAGTACCTAACAGCAGGACACCTTATTCTCATTTTCCCTTAGGCTTTATAATGCTTAGCAAGATTAACTTTTTTTGTGTGTGTGTGATTAGCATGCTGAAAAAGGAGGGCAGTTGTTAYTGTAGCTTTCCTAAGGGTACAAAGAAATCCAACTATTGAGTAGATCCAAACACAGGCACTGGGAAACAAACCCTTTTCAGATATTAGTCTTTCTTTTCTCTACCTGTTTACTGAGAAGGGCTCAAACACACCAAAACGTGAGTCATGATTCTTTTGCTTCCCTCCTACACTTTCAGCTATTGTTCTCCTACAGTTGCCTAATTAACAGCTTCTAGTTAAGCACAAAAAAAGCACAACATCGTTGATAATTACATTGTATTGCCAGGATTAAATAGAATTGTGAAACAGTAAAAAAGTTGAAGACCAGCCCTATTTGCTTTAGTCACCTCAATGTCATGCAAGTATGACRATTTATATCCAAGAGTACCAGGTTTTGCCAATACTCTTGAAAAGAAATAGRAAATATTCTGCAAGATGCAAGTTCACGGAATGGCATTCACCCTGGTGTTCAGGAATAAAGGAGGACACAGTTGGAGCAGGCCACAAACCAAGCCYTTCAGCCAGGGAGCTGCAGCCAGAATCAAGTCCATAATTTTACRGATACAGTCATGATATCATAGAAGCATAGAATGGTTTGGGCTGGAAGAGACCTTAAAGGTCAGCTAGTTCCAACCCCCCTGCCATGGACAGGGACACCTTCCAGTAGACCAGGTTGCTCAGAGCTCCATCCAACCTGGATGGACACCTTGGACACCTCCAGGGATGAGGCATCCACAGCTTCTCTGGGCAACCTGTGCCAGTGCCTCACCACCTTCACAGTAAGGAATTTCTTCCTGACATGTAATCCGAACCTACTCGCTTTCAGTTTGGATCCATTCCTCCTTTTTCCTGTCACTCCAGGCCCTTGTAAGTAGTCCCTCTCCATCTTTCTTTTAGGTTCCCTCCAGGTCCTGAGAGRCCACAATTAGGTCACCCCTGAGCCTACTCTTTTCCAAGCTGAACAATCCCAATTATCTCAGCCTTTCCTCAAGGAGAGCTGCTCCATCCCTCTAATCATCTTGACAGCCTACTTTGGACTCACTCCAACAGTTCCATGTCCTTCCTGTGCTGGGACCCCAGAGCTGGATGCAGCACTGCAGGTGGRGTCTCACCTGAGTGGGGCAGAGGGGCAGAATCCCTGCACGTGCTCGCAGTTCGGAYGCCTGCTCCACCAGCTATCCCATACAATTATCCCTCACTGATACTGCACCGTGAATTCCACACGATCATGCCAGGATTTTTGCAAAACACTGTCAGTCATGCTTGAGTTTGCCAAATATTTCTGGACTCCGTGGTTTAGCCCCAGCTGGCAACCAAGTACCAAGCGGCCACTCGCTCACCCCCGTCCCCACCCCCAGCGGGGTGGAGGATCAGAAAAAGGCAGAACCTGTGGGTTGAGATAAAAACTGTAATAATCTAAAGAAAATATTATTACAGTAGTAATAATAATAATTATAGTAGTAGAAGTAGTAATAATAAAAGGGGGAAATAACAAAAAGAGAGGAATAAAATCCAAGAGAAAAAAGTGATGCTTCATCAGTGTGTTAACAACATTATTCCCGTACTAAACCCAAAACACAGCACTTTACCAGCTACTAGGAAGAAAATTAACTCCATCCCAGCCAAAACCAGGACACTTGATGACTYTTCTGTGCACGTGACAGTCACAACCAGGTAACTATTATTTTTGTGGTGCCATGAAGTTTGCTGCTTACTGGGGGTGGAAATAGCAGTTGCTTGGTTCATTTTCAGTGTATAGGGCATTTAAATCCCAATTTGATATGTTCTGCACTATTATGTCCTCCTAAAGCTGGCAACATCTGGAACCCAAAGAAATGCTGAACCAGCATTTACACTGCCCAGGACTGCCAGCTGGCTGATGGCATCAGAACTCCTCAGAGGGTCTTCCAAATCAGGAGTTTTGCAGCAGAAAATAGTCCCAAGTAGCAACTCCCCTCCAAATCCACAGTCTGGGATGCCCAGTTCTTCTAAGCAATGTGTTAAAACACTTCAGCAATTATTATTATTATTATATTTAAAGTGGAGTTCATGCTCAACATTTTGGTTTGGATGGAGGGGAGCTAAATGACAGCAGAGCCAATTTTGAAATAAAAATATATTTCATTTCAGTGGCAATGGAAAACTTAATTTTGAAAGTCTTGAAGTGAAATAGTGCTATGGTTTTGTTATTTCCTCAAGCAAAGCAAYGCAGAAATCCACCCAAAGGCTTAAGGCTTTCCATTGCCCTGAAATTACRGTTGTGAGCTGACACAAAAAAACCCCAAATTCTAGGTATTCCTTGGCAGTAACATAGCAAGGAACACCRGGTAGAGCAGTATGTGCCCAAGAATCACTTGGGACACTGTTTCAGAGTGAGTGGAACACTGAATTCCACTTTTCTGCTCTTCTCTTAGGCCACCAGATGGGCCCTGTCAGCCAGAGAGAGCGGTGGATATCCAGGTCTGTGTTTCCAGTAATTGGGGATGTCTGGCCCTGTGATTCCCATGCTCAGTTGGTTGCACGGGTGCTCCTTCCTGGGAGGTGGATTTGCTTCTGGCTGGAGTTCACACACGTGGTTATGGGATCAGGGCATCTGAGCATGGGTTGTTCGTGGTTCCAGACGTTACCAGTTTGGGATTATTGTCTACAAATAGTTGTGGCTTGGAGCCCCATACGCTGCTGCCATTTGGGTTTTGACTTTTGTCAGCCATTACTCAGCTCTGATACATCTATATAAGAAAAAGATCATCTTACTAAAGCTGATAAGAAATTAGAGCCTCTCATGTTCAAAGACAGCTGACATCAGGCATGGATGAATAGGGCTGACAGTGGAATAAAAAGTTATTTGCCTTAACCAAACTCTCCTTACAGGGAGAAATATAATTCACAAAGAATATGTAGCAGATTGCTCCGAGTAACCATAAAGCGACATGGCTGGCAAACACTTATCTGAACAGCTTATCCTCACACTGTTTCCATTACTCTCGCTGGGTAGGCAAGAAATACCACGAGACAACATGTTCTCTGGGAAAAACTGAGGGTCCTAATCCATATGTCAGTAGCAATCATAGAGATGTAGGGCTGGCTGCCATTTGGGAAATGCTGATGATYTTTCAGAGTCGCTGGTTTGGCTACTTTGTGACTTTTTGAAATATATATATATATATACATTTATAAAGGAGAGTAACTCACAAAAAGCTGAGGTATTGTTATTTAAGATGATACATTTTGGCAAAATTTGCATGAATTTCAGTTCCTGAAGAAAACCAGAAAACATATTTTTTTCCTGAAATCCACTGCCACTTCTCAGTGCTGTTCTTGCCTGGCAGAGGGAGAAGCAGCACAGAAAGGCAGAGTTGCACCCACAMCATTACTGCTCATTTTTATCTTCTCCCAGGTATAAGGCAGCATATAACCCAACATCAGCCTCAGGGAAGAGGTTCACATCTCATCYCTCGTTTTTCTTTGCATATTGCACTTTGAAAGCCAAATGATGGATTGTACATTCACACCAAGGTTACTGAGCTATTCCCTGTGCCTGGGGAAAAGTCTGTGAATTCCTGTTACACCTCCTCCAAAACCCCATTTGTTTTATCACTGGTAACACGAGTGATGGACTGAGGTTCACCTTCSCAGTGGTTGGAGCAAGGTGTGAAGTGTCTGTCCCCTCCTGCTTGGGTGACAGCAGAGCCACTGCCTTTAGGGGCAGTTTATCCTTGTCTTGCTTGTRAGCCTGAGTTTCACAGCAAGCATTCACACCTCTTTTCTTTTTTAATCGAATAAACTGGGTTGAGAAGTTTGGAAAAGAAAGTATTTCTTTTAAARGCTTTTGGAATGCTTCAAAAAACAGTATTTAACTGCTTGTGGGTTTCTCCCCTCACTTTGTGTTTCYCTGCAGTTATGTCTATCTGGAAAAGTTGGTTGAGGCAGAAAAAARGAAAAAAATAATAAAGGTATTGAAAGTCTGCTCTTCCAGTGATTTACAAGTGGATATTTTTCATTATATTGAAAAAAAACCAACTTATTTTTAGTGTCTTCTGGAACAAATCGATTTCCAGAAGCTTGGCTGGCAAAAGCCAACAAGTCAATTTGCACCTCAAATCTTTCACTTGCTCACTTTCATTCCACTTTGAGGACTGCAGGAGAAATTCAAGGTTGCCTGATGTATGAACCTTTTTTTGGTGTTGCTTGTTGTTACCGAATATGAAGTGCAGGAGGCCCATGACTGAGGCTCCCTTTTTCCTTTCCTGACTGTATTATGTTGTCATTTCGCCTCACAGCAGGGATGCAAAACTCTCCTCTTTTGAATTACTGGCATGTCAGTAACTCACTTACCACATGCTGCTTTCTGAAGGAAAAACACCCTCCAAACCCCATCAAATGTACATTTTCTTTGATATGGACAACATTTCCAAACCCTTATTTCAGTGACAGATTAAGTCRTTTGTGCAATGACCTCTGACATGAGCATCAATACCTTGGTCCTTGCTTTCTAAATGCTTGTTCGCTCACTTTGCCACCAATGTCGGTGACAGTATCCGAATATCAAAATATCCAAATGCATGAGAGGGCATCTGAGCCACGTGGGACTTTCTTCTGAGCTCCYTCCCTTCAATTTGTTCCTTTAAAAACATCTTTCCATGTGCTACTAGACAAGCCTGGTCAGATTTGATCCGACTGTGAAGTTGTTGGATTGGGGACAGCTGGAGGATGGGAAGTCACAGGGCAAAGCGTGCTCAGAGTGTATTTGCCCATCACAGGATTGAAASCATGTCTGTAAATCACAGCCACTTTTAATAAGCTCTTGAAAAATTAAATCCCTGGCACTGAGTCTCCTGAAGGGAGCTGTATCTCCCACAGCAAAACAGCAACGTGTCATCTTTTCCCTCTGCCAAGGTACAAAGTGGAGGGACAATGCTCCTGAACGCCCCACACAGAGCAAAGGAAACTGCACATCTCTTCCCATCAGCATGCTCAGATCCACTGACTGGAAAAACAGCTCCACTGTTTCTTCTCTCGTTTATTCTCCTGAGAGTCATTGTTAAAAATATTTTGCTTTTGATGTATGTGCATAGATTAGAGGCAGAGAAGCTGCTGACCGCAGGGGTATACACACAGAGCTTCCCTGTTAACCACTCRCCCTGCGTCTGTTCCAGAGCCACAAAGCTCTGCAGGCCAGGCCTGAACTCGGGGTGAGCAGTTCAAACAAATCCCAAATCTCCAGGCTGAACTCAGTCAAACTGCTCGGTTCATCTTCCATATCAAAAGCATACATAATTATGGAGATAAAGGGATACATGAGCCCTGGTGTACTGAGAAGGCTGGTGAACTTTAGCCTTCACCTGGAGATGATTCTCCTTTGCTTAGATCTGCTTGGGAATGACATGTTTGATTTTTTTTTTTTTTTTAATGAGCATTAAAAAAGCAGTGACTGCATGGAGCTGTTTTTGCAAACAGACTCATATATCATCATTTCCCAAAGAACCATTGTATTGCTTTTTTGCTACTCAGAACTAGTTTGCAAAATGAAAGATGTACCATTTGGAAAACTAAAATCCTCTTGGCCATGCTCCATGTAACACCATTCACCTACTAAAATTAGCAGTAGCTTCTTCCTAAGGAAGTTTTTAGAAAGGGAACAAAAATCCTTAGAAATGTTTTCCCAAGAAACCTGCTGTGCAGCCACAGACTTGAGCTTCTAATTTATTGCAGACCTCAAACCACGCTGGGGTCCAAACTAAAGTCTCAAACACTGCTGTGAACACTTCTTGCAGCCTGGTGTGGAACAGAAATCCTGTGTTGAAAGACAAGGTACAGCCTTGTTCCCTCCCACAAAAGGCACCTGAACAGAGAGGAAGCAGCCTCAGACCTGCTGACCCCGTGGGGATGTGGATAACCATTGACAGGCTTTGGGTCACAYTGCTTGACCTCTCCACTTTTGCTGCTGTTAAAAGAAGGTGAGCAAGCCTGAGGTCCTTTTGTAAAGCACTGCATTGAACAGGTAACTTAGAAATTAAGGGCAAAAGAAAGTAGCTTCTCTGGTTTTTGTGTATGCTTCAACTTATGAAATAAATATTTCGCTAACCTGAGGCTGAAGTAATTTTCCTTACATCAAATATGTATTTCTTTTGAAGGAAGTGGTTTGTAAAATGTTCTGGCTGCAGGGGAGGAGAAAGATATGCAGGTCCAGAGCTGCTTTACTGCTACCTCTGCAGCATTTGACAGCCTTTGGAAGGGCAAATACTCATTTACTGGGTTTGGTCCAGTCTCCTGTTAGCAGTAGGAATGACACAACAGGTTCGGTCTAATTTAGGATTCCTTGGGKGAATATTTGTTTACGGCGTAAGGATAGCCAATAAATTATAGCTGCCACTAGCTGGGAGAGGTGCCAGAATGCTCCTCAGAATAAAAGCACCCTAAATCCATCTGGGTGCCTTGGAGGGAGCTGCCCAAGCCGCTGCTCAGGACAGACACTCGGGTCTCTGCGCACACCACAGCCAAGCCCAGCCCYGATCCGAGGAACGCTCCCCTCCAGGCACTGGGCTGTGACATATGGCAGACACTGAGCTGTGACAGCAGTGAGGTGTCTGGGAGGGGACACATGACAAAACCCACGGCCTCAAACAGCCGTGGAGCTGCGCAAGCGTCGGTCAACACGAATTGTGCACGCTTCAGCTGCCGAGGAGCCACARCCAGGCTGCCCCACAGTGCTCAGCACAGCCAGCACCTGGCCTGCAGCACCACCAGGAGCATCCAGGATAAAAGCAGAGCAGCAGCCTGTGCCAACTGCTCCACACGCATGGACAGAATATTACATTAGATTTTGTGGGGGTTTTTTTTTGTAATAGACATGATATTAGATTTTCTCATCCGAAGGCTAGAAATCACACAGAACACCCAAAGCAGAAAAGGCCCGATTTTACCTTTCATTTACTGGCTAAAGTAAAGTCTGGATAAGATCAGAGCCTCCGAAAARGACCTCTCAGCAAAACCTTGGCAGCCTCTGTTTGCAGGCAGGTACTGACCTCAGCCAGCTCACCAAGCCAGGTGCCCAGCCAGCTGTGACTGGAGCTGCTGCAGAGCTTTTCCCACCAGGATTTCTAATTAAAATTGAAAGAAAAGGAAGACTAATTCAGCAAGAGCAGAACATCACAGACAGAACACTTATCACATACRAGAGATGCTAGGCACATTTGTGCCGCTGGACCCACACAGCCCCGAGCTTGCCGTGCTGCTGGAAGGCTGCTTTGGCTTGTGGGGCTGATGTTGGGATGGAAGCTCCTCGGGTCATTTAGCTGAGAAATCTCCGTGCCTCAGTTTCCCCACCTGTGAAAGAGAGGCAACATTTCTCCCCTAAGGGTTGTGAAGGACCAAGCAAGAAAGGAGAAAAGGTGCTTGGCTTCAATAACACARCCAATGCAGAAATGCTCAAGTAAAATTCCTGCCGTGCCTGTCCTGCAACCTGGACCCAGCTGGGCTCCTCCCCAAATGCAGGGAGCCTGAGGAAGCCAGGCAGCTGCTGCTTCTCCTGAGGCTTTTGTTTAGTCCCCATGGCATCACCTGGTGRTGTAAGCAAGCCCAAATGTAAGAGCTGCCCTCCAGTATCTATGCTATTAATCACTCCCACTTCTTCATACACGCTCTTTTAGCACACCAAAACACTATTTGAGCTTTGGAACCCCCTCTGAAAAGCCCGAGGCCCTGCCTGGCTTGCGGGGACAGTGGAGCACCAYTCAGCTCGGTGGTCCCATTCCCACCACGCTCCTCGCACAGAGCCTGAGCTTGTGACTCCGAACCACCCYGGGGCAGGGCGGCTGTTCGGGGTAAAACACAGCCTGGTGGGTCTGGCTGCTCTGTCTCCTGCTACCCTGGCAGAGGGCTGCACGTGTGGCTCTCTCTGTATTCATAAAATTCCGCGCCCTCCACAGCCGTTTCCAAAGCTTGTTTTGCCGTACGCAGCATGTGTCTTTCCTGAAGGGCACTCAGGTCAGATGCTTCGGGGCAAATCTGAAAGCATCGAGAGGAGGAGTGGTAGAAGAAAAGCAAAGTGTCAGTGCAGAGGAATCCTAAGGGATGTGGGGATTTCYGCAGAGAGCGATTCAGCCCCCCTCTGAGGGACAGAGAATATTGGCAATGCTATGGCAGCTGTGACTCTAAACCTGGCTCGTGCTGACACCTCTGTGGTGGCAGCAGACCTGCCCTGATCGGGCTGCCCAGCATCTCTCCATCCATCTAACCCTCTCTCCACGCCTGTCCCCAGCCTTTGGATGCCAAACTCCAGCCCCATCCGGATGGGTTTTAACATGGTGCCGCCGTGATCTGCTGAAATGCTCTAGGGGTCAGCCCTAAAGCCTGGGMTCTGCTGAGACAGGCCCTGCAAACTCCCATTTTTCCTCTTTTTATAYGTGAAAGAAAATGGCTTAGGCAATGCCTTCTCTAAATGGACCAGATGCATTAGTGTGTTCAGGATTTGGAGAACAAAAGTGGCTAAAATTGAAGGTCTGTCAGTTTTTTCATTCCAAACTGTATTGTCGCGGCTTTACTTCTCAGCTGCAAATAGCTGTAGGCTGGAACTTGGCAACATGATCCCTGACAAAAAAGTGCATTTTTATTTTCTGAACCTTTTATTTTTTGTTTTTAAAGGCCCCTTTTTTGCATTATGCATAAACAGTGGGCTGCTGTTAGAGATGCTTTTGCCCCCCTTATGGAAGGGAGAAGAGCCGACAGCTTGTATTTAAAGGTGAATTCAGTGGTGCAGGCGTGTGGCTGACCCCTTGGTGACTTTAACATAGCTTTAGGAGTGTGAAAATAGAGCTATGGGCTAAACCTACACTGGCAAAGGAAAAGAGCAGTGAGCTCCCCCTCGATGTGCTATAGACACACGGTGGCTAGAAGTGACATGTTTTTCTCTGTGATTTTGCGGCGCTGTCTTTGTTAAACTGACAAGCTGTTCCGCGGAAATAAACACACCCAGCACGGCCGTCTGTCTGTCCAGGGCACTGAACTTCCCAGCAGGATTCTCAGCTGGGCTGGTACCTGCAAAAATCTGACTTGGGAAATTGTGGGTGGGAGGCAAGTGTGTGTGGGGGGGAGAAAAAAATGAAAAGGGTCATGGCAGAAAGCACCAAAGCAAATCATGTTACCGACTTTGTTGTTATTCTCACCCTAGATTATCTCTGTCCTCTAGTGGAAAATCTCTCCCTCAAAACTGGATTTGGGCCTGACTCTGAATAGCTCCTTGCTTTTCTGTATCACATGTTTTTTCCTCTCCCTTTTACTGTCAGAGGGGATTCTTTGATGCTCCTTCTCCTACGGAGTCTGTTTTCCAGTTGCTATGGCCATGGACAGCCAGAGAAGCAGGGTTCCCAGGAACCAGGGAAAAATGTGGTTGGTGATAGCTTAGCACAGTGTTTCAAAGGAATAAATCAATTGCTCTGACTAATAGATCACACAGGCTCTGACATAAAGTTCAGGTCTCGGACTTCAACCCTGGCTGCAAATAGTTGGATTTTGGTAAAAGGACGTTTTCCTCCAGGATTACCTCAGTGTGTCCAGGCTGGTGAGAAATCTGCAGTCAATTTAAGAAATYTGTCATGCTTGAAACTGAAAAGCAAAACATCACAAAAGATAGAGATTTTAGCAGATCTTTGCTTTTCCCTGAGAGTTTCTTTGATGTTGTTCCAGGTGGTGTGGTGGATCATTCTGCCCAAATGTATGTTTGGCAGGATCTTAAATCACCTTCATGAGCCCTGTATGAGATCTGGAGGCTGTCCCCTGGCAGCAGATTCAGAGCTGGGATGGATTTTCTCATGGARTTTCATTCTGATGTTAAACACCTGAATTGAATTTGGGGACTCTTGAGTGCTGTGACCAAAAGTTGCCAGAACAAGAGACAAAATAGAGGGACCCAGGAAGTGCCCACAGGAAGAGTCACAGTACAGCCTTGGGGACATGAGAAATGGCAGTCATGAGAAATGGCAGTCAGGAATGGATATTTCACATCCAAATCCTTGTTCCTGAATGCAGCCATCTTCAGAGGATGATGAAAGAGATTTTCCTAAGGCAGAAAGAACTCAGCCCTGTAACAGTTTAACCCAACTCCCAGCTGGGAAAATTTGGGACAATTAGACAGCCCTTGCTATTTTGTATTTTCCGCTTCAATATAATAAAGCTGTGCTGAGGACAAATGGAACTTTTTAGTCTAATATTGCATTCACTGGAAAACATTGATTTACTTCAGTTGAAACACTGCACAAGCCCATGTCAAATTCCCTGGTTAGAAAACAGCACACAACAATTGCAGGGGAGAGTCCCCACATTCTCGAACCGAAACACTCTGACCTGCTGTTCCGAAACCAATTCATCTGGAGGTTCACCTAGCTTTCGTTTTAGAAGATAAAGAGACCTTTGCCATCTCATTCCCAAATTCCTCACAACTTTGAGTTTAAACCAAACCCAAAAGCAACCATTCGTGCATTTGTGCATTGGATGCTCTTGTCACCTGTCAGCTTCTCCATTTCACCCTACATCTTATTACACTTTCAGTCTTAATGCTGTCCTGCAGTGAGGACTTCCACAGATGAATTGCCACATGTTAGAAAAAGATTTTCCTCCCTCCCTCCCTCCCTCCCTCCCAACTAAGAGCCTGCCTTGAACTTCAAAGCTGGTTTCCTTAGTGTATTTAAATAAATTGCAAGCTTGCAATGACACACACTCATCTCAAGGTCCATAATAAGCGTGTAGGAGCTCAGACTGACTTGGTTCCATGGGTCTGTGCTTCAGATAGCTGAGAAAATGTCTGATTACTCTCTGTTCCAATAAATTGGAGGGTAAACCTCAGGTCAATCTCAGAGCCTCAGTATGAAGCAGGARCACATCCAGCTGACCCACAAAAATCCCTTCTTGGGCCACTGCATTGTGCTGAGAAGGGGAAATATTTGCTAGTGACCAGCAGCTCAGAAATAATTATTTTCTAGTGTTACCTGCTCTGCTTGGGTCATTTTCTGCTCGTTTCCTTCTGCTGAGCCAATGCCTCTGAGCTGCCGTGGTCTGGTTACGGCTTGGGGAGCAGCAGGCATCCTGCACATCCATTTGTGCAGAGCTGAATTTGGATGTCAGCAATTTGTTATGGATACCTCCTGCTGCATGACAGGGATGTTTTCTGCAGAGTGACAGCTCTGTGAGTAATCTCTCACTGCATGTACTGCAGATTATTAAAAAAGCCTGAAAATCCCCTGTCCCTGCAGACGGCCAGGCAAGCAGACACAAGGAGACAACGMTCAGCTGGGACTCTGGAGATAAACTAAATAATTACCTGATGGTTATTAACAGCATATTAGCACAAATCTAATTTTATCATTGCAGGTAGAATTCTGTATGAAAACGTTTGATGAGCAATGACAAAGGTTTCWCTCCCTGCCACACCGCCTGCAACACCCTTGAGAGAGCAGAGCAGTACAATCACAAAACTCCTGGCATGTGAAAAAGATTACTGTGGGAGGCATGCAAAAAGAAGGAAAATGGTCCTATACATGCACAAATATTTGCTGTCAGAAGTGCAAAGGTAAGCATCTTCTCTAAGAAGCCAGAGCTAACGTAATATTACTGAGATTTTCTTCTTCATTGAAGGAAATATATGTATATATACACACCCATACATGTGTATATATGTATTTTTTTCTTTTGAAGTTACAAGAATGATTTCCCATCTTCAGTTATTCAGCAAGAAATGAACCCCGTGACTCAGGACAGAAGGGCTGCCTGATTTTTAACCATCAGAGCTTTTGGGTTTGACATGAAAGCAGCAGCAGCCAGAGCTGAGGTTCAGCAGAGGCTGACCCAGGCCAGCCCCTTCCTCACTTCCCCATGTCCAAATTRCTTCCAGGCAGAAGGATGCAAAGCAGTTTCTTTTCTTGTTCCTTTAGTGCAAATAGGTAAAATATTSAGGCTTTGAAATAACTAATTACCCTCTCTTTGAACCATCCTAAGGACAGTTTTAAAGAGAAGACAGAAGATTGCTTATAAATCCATATTAGATACGGAAGAAAGCAGCAAGGATTTGAGGACAGAAGYGTGCCAGGCAGTGTCACGTCCCTGCCACCTTGTGACAAGGCACTACAACTGCAAAGCCCCAAAGCCCGCAAGCCCTGGAGCCGTCAGATGGACCTGGCTCTCTTCCCGGRTCGCCAGAGGGAAACACAAGGACGGGTGTCCACCCCCGAGGGTTCAGGCAGAACCTCAGGCAGGGATGGAGGCACTGACTGCTGTCTGGGGACCAGCCCCTCCCTGCGGGTGACAGTGGCTTGTCCTCTCCCTGTGGGACAGGCACCTCCGATGTCTGTCACCAGCCTCRTTCTGTCATTATCCAGGTGCTGGGTTGGAGCTGGCAGGGGTCAAGCCTTTTTTGAATCATAGGATTGTTTAGGTTGGAAAAGSCCTCTAAGATCGAGTCCAGCCATTCMCCCAGCACTGCCAAACCCACCAYCAAACCAAGTCCCTGAACACCACATCTCCAGGTCCTTTAAATRTCTCCAGGGATGGGGACTCAACACKTCCCTGGGCAGCCTGTTCCAATGCCTGACCACCTTCTCAGYGAAGAAATTTTTCCTAAAATCCAATCTAAACCTTYCCTGGCACAACTTGAGGCCATTTCRTTTCCCTTCTTCCTTGGGAGATCTCGTTACTTAAAACTTATCTGCTTGTTACTTAGGAGGCCTCTGGGTTGCCTGGATGAGAGGAGAAATGCTCCCACCACAGGGAATGGAAGCTCAGGAGTTCCCACACCGAGGCAGCAGAGCAGTGGCCCTCACCAGAGCTCAGATATCAGTTTTCAGTGGTTGCCTCTGCTTTTCCTCCCAGGCAGATCTCTGCAGAGTCCTTCAAAATTGGCTGTTTAGGAGGGGGGAAAAATAGGTTAGCCAAGTTTTTTATCCAGACTTATCTGATGTTTTTGCCTGCTTTGCCTCTTCCCGACTTCCTTGTGCTAAGAAAACAGCTGCCTTTGGCCTTCTAAGGGGAACTTTTATGTAATGCTCGAAAAGAAACAACAAAAAAGTGTCTTATTTTTAAAGACTCAGCCAGGAAGACACATTATTACATCTTCTCCATCCCCACTGCATGCAGAGCTGTGGCACCAGGCCAGCTCTGCTCCTCCTTCAATTTTCTCCCAAATCTGCTGTGAGAAATGAAGTCTACGTTGGTTTTCCATTGTCCTGGTTTTCCTGCAAAAGACCTTTTAGTGCTGTTAGCCCTCAGTGGAAAGGGCCTTCCTGCCTCACACACTCTGGGACAGGTTACACAAAGCTGCAGCAGCCTCTGCTCCAGATGGGAGGGGATTTTCYTCCTCCTCTGGTGCCTGGCTGGCACAGGTTGCCCAGAGAAGCTGTGGATGCCCCATCCCTGGAAGTGTTCAAGGCCAGGCTGGATGTGGATTTGAGCAACCTGGTCTAGGGGAAGGTGTCCCTGCCCATGGCAAGGGGGTTGGAATGAGATGGTCTTTAAGGTCCCTTCCAACCTAAATTATTCCAGGACTCTGTGAACTTGACAGGGCTGGGCACACAAACAGATTTGTGCCTCTGATGCTGTGAAGGATGAGAGGTCATCTGTGGGACAGAGGTACATTATCCTCCTTAATATTTGCTTTGCAGAGCTGCAAACACCTGAAGGAAGAGTTTTTCACTGCAAGAGGTCTCTGAGGGCTGCACAGGACAAGGACAAGATCACAGGGAATGTAGCTGAAGGGGTAGCAAGTCAGGAGATCAGAGTTCAAAGCAAAGAAAGGAGACAGTTATCCCTGAAATGACCAATTGTACAAAGAGGGAGAAGTATCATATGTTTGCTCTTTTCTTTCTAGCACTCAGGCACGATTTTAGCTACCATTCAAAGTTTTAAAAAATACTCTTTTTAAATAATAAGTAGCATTAAAATAGTATTTTTACACTAGTGCAGAAATAAGAATTGCCAACAATGAGGCCATGTCATTCTTTATGGAGCAGAGCCACAGAAATCTATGACAGAAATTTTATAGGATAAGTCACTCCACAGTGAGTACAAACTTCCATGTGAGCTGGCAATTCAGCTCCTCTACATCAGAAATCTAACTAGGACAAACCAACCTCGGGCCTCACAAATGGCAAGATAATAAGAGACACATCGAGGACATGCCTTAACAATATCATTACAATTTCCACATCAAGTATTAGCATGGATGGCACAGAGAGGATGCAGAGTCCCTGTCCTCTCATTCTAGAAGTCCTCCAAGCCACGGTGGATGCTTGGGGTCTGTGTATGTTAGTTTTGAGATTGAAGATGCTTAATCCTGCTAGTGAAGGTTAATAGAGKTTCTTTAAACAATAAATAGGCTTGYAAAGGTGCAAGTTGTGYCTGTCCCCACACTGAGCCAGCTAGAGGCCAGTGAGCACAGCCAATGCTGTCTTGGGTCTGGCCCCTCTTGCCTTCACACCTTCTCCACCAAGTAAAGTGGCACCAATTCCCTGTGTTACCTAAAATAGTCCCTAGCACCTCTGCCCGGGGTTTATGCCTTAAACATCCCTTGTTCTGGAATTCAAAGGCACACTGCAGGACRGTTTTTAGGCAGTGTGAGTGTAGCTTAGAGGCAGCGCAGCCATGGGTCCTGTTCTGAGCTCTGGTGGGGGAGGATTCACACCCCATTGACTCCTACTTCGAGCACCAGACTTTTTCAAGCCCTGTCAGCAGCAGAGATGTTTCCTAAACCCTTCCTGCCTTTGTTAGCACCGGCTCGGGGCCGTGTAATCCTGCGAGGCTCTTACGTTTTACAGAACGAGGAGCCACGGAATCTTTAAGAGAAGGAAAGGATTTTTGAAGACTCCTGCTGCGAGGAAAAGATACCTGAGGGTAGAGGAAATGATATCCAATGCCTCCGAAAATCCCATAGGAGCAGGCTGCAGGGATATTTCTTTGGGTATTATAGKTTGAGAAAGAAATAAGTGAAAACAGTGTAGAAATAGAAATAAATTCTAGATTTAATGTGCTGGGATGAACAGGATCTTTAGGACTTTTCCTTCTGTAAAAGTTTGCGTGGTCTGTGTGTGAACAYGTGTGGAATGGGGGTAACAGCACAGCAACCTGGTGGAGGGGAAGATGTCCCTGCCCAGGGCAGGGGGTTGGAACTAGGTGGTTCTTAARGTTCATTCCAACCCAAACCATTCTATGATGTCATGAAACAGAAGAGTTGCAAGGGAGAGGAAGGATAATTTCCTTTAGAAGGATCATTTTTTTTCCTCTCTAGTAGCAGGCTTTTGATGGAAAAATGGTTTTGCTCTTACATTGGCCTTGGTTGAAGGTGTTGCACTGTGCAGTGTGCTAACAGCCTGGTGCACACACAGTTCTTGGGCACATCACACAGGACCTACAGGGAAAAAGTCTGCCTTAAAAAGCACAAAAAGCCCCAAGTATTTCTGTAACAAGAACAGATCTTCCTCTCCATGTTTGGAAGTATCCATTAGGGAGTTTTCCAGCAGATGGCAACAGCAGACCGGTTTGTAGTGCAAGGCCAGTGTTTGCAGGCTGCAAAAAAACCTGGCTGTGCTGTACCCTAAGCATCTCCCAGATCTGCTTCTCCCACTCCCGGTATGAGCCTACTTGGTACCCCAGGGCATGGTTACTGTAAAATGCAGAATAAATCAGTGCTGCAGAAAACTGCAGTACAAACTCTTTTCTCTCCTATATGTCATTGTGSAAAATAATAATTCAAGGGGTGATTAGAGTGGGAGCACAGACAAACAYGAAGAATAAAATTTACAATATTTGACTGATGTTTTATCAAACGATGTCTCTTCCCTGCTGTGTGCAGAAGCTGGAATCATGCACCAAACTTTCACCACATTCTTGTCATTGCTSCTGAGCCATCTTAACCAGCTGCTCTTGGGAAATGCTTTTTATTGCCTTGGAAAGGTGATTGTCCTGCTTGAAATTGTAGGCTCAGCTCCTGGCCTCTGGAGGAAAGAGTTGAGCCGTGGACCCCAGGTGCTGCACATGCTGATATCCGTGGAAGGATCAGGGAGACTCCACAGCCAGGTTCCCTCTCGCTCTGCCCTGGGGAAGATGTGGGAGTTATTTTTAGTCATCATCACCCCTGCAACATTGGTTTTCCATCAAAATTATGAGAGCACTATTGTTYTTAATAAAGAGCAACATTGTTTTGCCATTTGCAAATTCCAGTATGAATGAACCTTGAAGACAGAGCGAGATAAATTTACAGCTGAAAGTTCCAGYCTTTTTCTCCAAAACTCAATCAATGTGTAGCTTTTCCCCTAAGCTGAAGTACAGGCCAGATTAATAAAATCCTTTAGGTTGGAAAAGACCTTCAGGCAGTGAAAATGAGCATTTAGATGTGATACGAAGCTTGGGGAGCACTGAACAGGCTGTAAAAGTCAACTGATATTCTTTGGAAATGAAAAAAAAAACGGGAAAGAATTAATTCATAATGAATCCCCTGCACAAAGGATACAAGGGACAGGTTGTGGGGAAAAACGCCTGAAAGCCAAAGCCATGCTTCAGTGGGATCTAAGGCAGGAATTTTGCAGTGTGCCTGTACACAATTCAGTTTTCACTGAGATCAGTGAGCAGTGGCCACCCCAGGGCAGGAGGAGTCCTGTCAGCTGTGGCTCAGAGGACCTGGCTGTATAAAATGTCAAGTTCCTGCAGGTTACKTTTCCCAACCACATCTCAGTGTCCTGGAAAAGGGTGATACTGATTATCACTATGATTGTGTCTGCTAAATGGAGGAGCTGCTCAGTCCTCTTCACTCGACTGATGCTCTCAGTTGTGGTGCAGGTGAATGCCACCACTCTGCTGTGTTTCACTTCCCTGGGTATTTTCTGTGCAGGGAACAGCAGTGCTATTGGAACTTCTCTGCTCTCACATAATTCTTCAGGAAAAAGCAGTATGTCAAAGAGAAAACTGCCTTCCTAACATCCCAAGATCCTTGATCACTCGTGGTAACTCATGGCACACTCGCTCCCTGCACGTGTTAYCTTTGTGTTAACACCGCTTACAAGTGATGTGAATAAATCCAAATCCAGCAGAGAAAGTTCCTCTTTGCTCACGTTTCAATACAGGGCTGGAATTATCACCTTGGAAAGAACTTTCCTCTACCACTGGTAGATGCAAAAGAAAAAAATCCACCCTATGAATGCCTGCCACGGCACAGCACACAAAGCTACTGCTTTTAATGAGTTGGGCTGAGAGCTTTTCTGTTGTTCCTTCACTCTTCTACTGAGGAGGACTGTGAGGTRTCTTTGGACTAGCTACAGTCAAGAAACATTCAGTACACAAGCATTCTTTATACCATTTCTGGTAAGAGCTTGTCCTGACAGATGTCTTCTTCCTCCTGAGGTTTATACCACAGTTTGATCTTTTTTTTTTTTTCCTTTAGCCCCTGAAGCATTTCACAACATGATGGGCAAGGGCCCAGGAGTAATTAGACTGATTGAACACTGGAAGTGTAGACAAAAGAGGTGATTTGGAAATCGCTGTTTTTCTCCAGCCTGACACTGCTGGGTCTTCAGGTCTCAGTCATTAACAGCTGGAGCTTGGAGGCTGTGAGATATCCACACACAGCTCCTGTATCCCCTGGGACAAACCCACCTCTCCCTGCTGCTGCTCCCACGTTGTGCCCATGGAGCAGGGAGAGAAGGAAAGGCACACAGGTATCACGATGGCAGAGCACGRGCTGCCAGGTGTCACCCACCTGCACCCAAAAGGAAATCTTATTTTTCAAAAGTTTCCATCGTGCCGTACAAAACACTGCACCATTCCAAATCTGGGAGCGATAGCCTGGCACGATGCCCCAGGTCATGTCTTACATAAAGAGTTATTTTTYTCCTGCACAATGCTCTTTATCCTACTTTTACAGTTAGGCCCCAAAGCCACCTTAAATCGTAAGAGCCAGGCCTCTCTATGACCGTGCTTACTCTTGCTTAGCTCAGGGCGTCTCCCCATTCCTCAGGCTTCAGAAACCACTGAATCCCTCCTGTCTTCCTGGTGGCTGCCTGCCTGCAGCTGCCCTCCTCACACCRACCAGGTCACCTGCCAGGCTTTCTAGAGCACATGGCATGGCAGCCTCCAAGGGSAGTATTTGTCTGTTTGAGAGATGATTATATGCCTGAGGAAAAAAAGCTGAGTGATAATGTAGCTCTGAAGGTGCAAGAATCATTAGCCCTGGATATTTGAAGGCCACCTGCTTATGTTGAGTGCACACTGTGGTCAATTTATGTGACTGTTGGGGCTGGTCCGTCTCCATCCAAGCTGTGGGAAGGTGTTCTGGGTTGATACCACTGCCCTGTTCAGCAGAGGCTTCACACACCCTCCCATCAGCATGGGCAGCCTTTGATGCCACACCAGCCTGGCAGAGCTGTAAGTGAGCCATCCTGACATCACCACTGACGCCTGCACTTGAATCCCAGATTTTGCCAGAGAAGTTCTTCCCAAGTTTTCTGCTGACAACTCTACAGTGCAGCTTCTCTGCTGTTTCCCATGAAGGAAGGCTGCAGATGTGTGTCCATCCCATGAAGCCCCGAGGGAGGGACCCTGGGGAGTTCTCTGTGCTGACTCGAGGGGACCAAAGGGTGTGGATTTTGAATTTAAGGGCTGTTCTACCCAGGGCCAGGATTGAAGCTGATTGTGCACTGTAACAACCCCTCAGAGGGAGGTGGCTCTGAATCCCTTTACTTGCCTTGTTCCCTGAGGTTTATCCTAAGAAAACCAGGTTGCAGTTGTCCCGGCTCTGCTTAAAGCTTGAAGAAGTAAGTTCAGATGGCCATTTACTGTGAGCTTTTCACTAGTACAAACCAGCAATTTGCCAGAAAAACTTCACACAGCAAAACCTTATCCCCAAAGCAATTTCTAGTCATTCTGAACTTCAGAGATGTTCCATTACCAAAGTCAAAGGAAAACTAAAACGTACAGACTGATGCACAACTGCAAGGGACACTGATATTGAAATACCTACAAACTTCAGCTGTTTCTCAGCAACGTTATATTTCTTAGGGGAGAAGGAAGTAAAGAGGCATACAGCCACTTAGGCCAAATGAAACCAAGAGAGCRATTAAACTGGCATTTATCAACAAAAATAGCCAGCACAGGAATATCAGTGTATTTTTTCTTTCTCAAAATCTATCTGATAAGGMCCTTTTGGCTGTAATATTGACATTTTTGTGACTATTAACTCATTGGAGACTCACCTGCAGTAAAATAAAAACAATAAAACTACTTTAAAGCRCCAAATCTTCTTTACCAAAGCCAGTGTTTTACTGCTGTGCAATGGGGCATAYTGGGCAGCTTATTTTCATTCAGAAAAATAAAATAAGCTTTTCCAGTACAAAACCCCTCTGCAGCAGCAGAGGATATGCTGGCACTAGTGTAATTAGAGAGGTCAGGAATCAGGTAACACCACCAACATTGCTTTATCTTTATCAACTGRAAAAAAAAAAAGTGAAGTAAATGCCTTTAAAAAGTTAAAGCTGCTGCGGTTAATGCATTGAGGGTTTTGAGTGTGCTTTATTCGTGTGGTCTTGCACCCCATGCCAGGTACTGCACAAGCACAACAAACCACGATGTTTGCCTGGAATTCATGAATATTCAGTTATGGGCAGCTTTAAGCACCAGACTGAGTTGGGACACAGTACACGGTAGTATAATTTGTTGGAATAAACTGGTCTGCTGGAGAAAAATGTTTTGAAAGATTTTAGATGTTTGGGGAAAGAGCTGGCAAAGCCTGCAATCCAATTCCCATCATGAGGTAACCTATCATCAAACACTGGCTTCGAAAACAAAATCTGGCAGATTTGAAGTTTACCACATTATGTCTCCCAATCTGCTTTCGTAGCCTTTCCCGTCCCCAAATGTGGAGGCTGCGCCGTGTTTTCCATGCTGTGCTGGGAAAACAGAACCCTTTSCCAACGCGCTCCTTACTTTTGGTTATTTTTAAATCTCCGCAAAAGCTCCCGCTTTCTTCTGTAGCCAATGCCTATTGTTTATGGAAGCAGTTCCAATTTACTTTCTATAAGGGAAAAAAATTTCAAAAAAAAAATCTACTGCCTCGAAAGCGCTGCAAGTATCCACATTGTTCTCCCGCATTGTTTTCCTTACAAAAAAGGAATTCTTTGGAACCGCAGAGGCATTGAGTGGCCTTCACTCACTCTTTTTCAACCCCCCCCCAGCTCTCAAACAGTGGCTTTCAAGCAGTGACCTTTCTTTTTCGTGGAGGCCAGCTTGTTGTTTTGGGTTGGATTTCCCTGCCGATTGTTCTGCGTTTCCTCCCGCGTTGCTCTGCGGCGAAGCCGCTGCCGCCGCTCCCGTTCCCGGCGGGATGGCCAGGGTGACCACCCTGTGCTYCTCACCCACACAGCCCTGGTGCTCTCGGGGGGCTGTGTGTAACCACGGGGAGAGCCAGACCACTGGCAGCCTTTCCCATCTTCACACGGATGGCCAAAAACCCCATCAGCTTCTCCTAATAGCCATAAATTACAAAAACCTGGGCTAARTCACCATTAACCACCTTATACATGTGGTATTATAACCATCATTCAGATGTTAAGAAATGCAAGAGCAGCTTTCTAGAACTGCTCCAGAGTGTCACCCATGAGTGTCCTAGGAAGACACACATAAAAACTTGACCTTTCCTAGTTACACAGSTGATCCACTTCTCTGCACGGGAATAAACACCTCATTTATACTCTGTGGGAGTAATTATTTGTCATCCCTTGCATATTCTCTTTCTTGTGACAAGCTTTTTCCTTAATGATAGAAACCTTTTGGAAGGACGTGCAGAATCCATCCCTTTTCACATAGTACCTCTGCAGGACCTGAACTAGTCTGTGTCGCTACAAAACACTGAACCCACAAGCAAAAAGCATGAGACACATGTAGGATTCAGAGTGAGCCTTGAAATCAGTCAAACTCTCTAACATAATCTTTAAACAAATATCTTGGCTACTTGAAGCAAAGAGGAGCAAAGTCCAGCCACTCCATTTTTTTTTGAGAAAGCAAAGTTAAGCTGTAAAATACAGATTCACTGTGCTGAAGGATCTCATCCCGATTTCTAGATGCTGACACTGAGTCTGGCAACAAGTTCTGTCAAAAAATAAACTGGGACATCCCAAAATACACTCAGCAGCAAAACATGTACATCTTGATTCCTTGAGGACTGGTGCAGGCCTAGGAATCTGGAGCCCWGAGGAAACAGGCTTTGTTTTAGAAGCAACATGTTCTGGTGTATTCATAAGAAAATATTCTCAGAAATTCCAGCTCACCAGGAGTTTGAAAGCTCCTCGTCTGACATAGGATGTAACCTAAGTGTGAAGAGAAGAAGTTTCTTGGTGTCTTGTGAACTTGAAGTTCTGCTTTTCAGCCAAAGCTCATCAAGACCCTGCCCACATGTACAAGGCACAGAAACAATTAGTGGAGTTGTCTATAGACTAATTTAATTTTGAAGTTGTTTATATATCAGAGTTCAAATTGAAACAAAGTGTAYTCTTTCACCCAAAATATTTGCAAAATTTTTCGCTTCTGTTTCTTTCCCAATAATAGTTTCCAGCTGCCACTGACTGCATGAAAAACCTCAATGTCAAAATTTCAAGAAATGCTTACCTATTTTTACATCTATTTGGTAATTTTACAAACTTCAGGTAAAGGAGGAAAAAAAAGATGATTCTAATACAATCTTTTGTCTTGTACTTATTTCACAGGCAGGTGTGAAAGGAGGCTGAAGAACTGTGCTAGCCAAACTTTTAAAGCACTACACTAATAGCACAAGTAAAGCTTTAAATAATTGGAAAAACAATAAAATTAGTGGGAACAAACAGGAGAAAATGACCCCCTCACACTGAATCCTTTAACCTTGGCAAACATCTACTGTGTTCAGAAAACAGASCGTGAGACAGAAGGAAGGTGACAAAAAGGAGAAAAAACAACATCTGAAATTTCAAAGTGTTTTCCRAAAGTCGAAACAAGATGAAAATTTAAATTTAAGGGAAATATTTTGGTGCACTAAATACTTTTTATACAAAAGTCTCTGTTTAGCAAGATAAATGTTTAAGACACAAATGTTGGCCATCTGTAAGTGCAGCAGTGAGCGAGGCAGCAAGATGGAAAAGGTGTCATGGCAAATTGCCTTGCCTCCCTCTGGAGCGCCGMATCGCAATGAGCTGGCCCAGGTCCCAGAAGCAGCAATGCCATATTTGTGTTGTGAGAAATGCAAGGTGCTCAGGCCTGGGAAAAGACCTCTTCTTGTGTCCCCGCTTGCTGTTCCAGAGTTCCTTCAATACTCCACTTCTCATTGCTTCCAGAGTGAAAAAATTCCTCGTCTCTGTTTCTGCTTMATGACAAATCCCTTTTTCCTCCTTGCCAGTAATTTGGGCTACAAATGCAGCAATGAATATGCTACCTAGTAGCAAAAAGGGAAATAAATATGTGTAAGTGGCTCTCCTGCTGTTTGTGTGGGCCTGTGTGTGCCTGAGCACGGGCAAACATAAACACACACACACGTATCTTGTGTCTACAGAATATTTGTGTGTGTTCAGTGGCTCAGTTCCAGTACAACTACAAACACCCAGGCTCATTAGAGGAAAATGTGTGATTCTTATTACAAAACTCTCTGAAATCGCTAAAAATATAAAGGCACCTGCCTCAATTTGGAGGCTGACACCTTCCTGAGCTGGCTTTATGGAGTGGTGTGTATCCTCAGAGTGTGCATGACATTGATCACTTGAGATACCTTTATCCAAAAATCCTCCAAAGTTTATTCTAAACTATCTGAAAAAGTATTAATGTCCTTCTTCCATCCCTCTTTTAACYAGTTCTTAACACATCTCGTCACCCCCTCATTGATCCCTCTCCCTGGACTACTCCTATTCATCCCACTAATGAGAGGCATATTGATTTCTYTCGTTTCACCTTCCGCTGCCTTATTGATGCACTGCCTGTCTGGAGGGAGGACAGCCAGCCTGTGGTGGCAGTGACAGAGAAGCTCAGTCAGAGGACATGGAGGATGCTCTGAGTTGCAAGAAAGTTGGGGCTATTGTGATTTGCACAAATTCAGCATCTTTCACCTTAGTGATGAGGACTTTTTGAGAGCTAAGGTTAAATCATAAACTGATCAGAGCTTCACGGCAGCASGGAGTTTGCCCTTTGTTTTAAAATGAATGGCTGACTGCTCAGAATCTGAGATTATCTGMTGAGTGATTACATACCTACACACATGGCAAAAGATTAGCACCTTCCCTGCACAGCCTGTGTCAGTGTTATTCTTACATGCCCAGCCACCTCCACGGGCCCACTCCAGACGTGAGCCGGGAGAAACGCAGCTGTCGAATTACAGGGAAAGTTAAGAAAGTGATGTGGGGGGCACATCTTTCCAGCAGTTCAAAGGCTGTTCAAACAGTTCTGTTTCTTCTCTCTCTCTCTCTCTCTCTCTCTCTTTTTTTTTACGTTTAGTCTTTAGTGTCTCTCTCTTTTCCCAGGAGTACATCTTAAAGGAAGTTCAACCAATCATCAGGCTATATCCCGTTTCCATGTTATTCCAGCCTTACTTGAAGAGATGATATATTTGATAGCTTTTAGCTTGGCTCTAATCACTCTTCGTTTCCCCCTTTTTTCCACTTTGCACTTATGATTTGTGATGGGCAAATCTCAAAAGATTAGAAGCTTGGCTTGGATAAGCAACTGTRTGTTTGAAGTTTACATTTCAATTTTAAGAGATCAGGGTCAGCGCAACAATGTGTGAATTATCTGCCTCAGATTCATGGGATTTGAATGACCAAAGACTTCGGGATACTTCAAGAAGAGGAACAAGCTGATAATTGTATTTCCAACCAACATTGTGCCCAAAAATTAAACAGGCCAAGGGGATKCATTGATTTTCAGTAGCGTCAGAGGAAATGAGGGCTGAGGCATCAAAGGATTGTTTGGCTTTGGAGCAGGACTCAAATGTTGTATCYCATGTAAAGGCCTTACCCTTTGGATGCTCTGGCCAGACGAGGGGCRGGGGGTAGACCTGAATGCTGTGAACTCTGTACAGGTGGTGTCCTTTCAGAAATTAAAATGTGTGTACCCCCAAATGGAGCAGTTAGTGGAAGGCACCTATATTTTCCTCTGGGCTGCAGAGTGCACTCTTAGCTCACCCTCCCTGCAAGACCCTGTTGTTGTTACTGTGRAAAACCTTAACTGTGATTCTTCACTGACATTTGGCACCACTTTAAAATCAACTTTCCATAGAGATAGATCAACTCCAAAATTGGCCTTGACGGTATTTTCCCACTAAGAAAGCAGACGGGAGATGAAAATCAAAGTTTCATCCTGTTGCCTGCTGTAGCAAAGCACAATACAACGCCTATCTGGGATGTAGCATCTCTCTCTTTATTTATCTATTGTATGTCTGTGTCTGAGACAAGTACGTTCTTGCTCTGTTTCCAAACAGAATAGCATCACAGAAAATRCTTCTGATGAACAAAACAATTATATCTACTTTTCTTGTAAGGTTTTACATCAGCTAAAAAAAAAAAAATGTGGCTGCAGACAACAGAAAGGTCAGACTAMAACCGGGTGAGGAATTGATGAAATTTTGCTTTGTCAAAATAGTTCTTGACAGGCAGCTCAGAGGGCTCTTGTGGGTTATAATCAGGAGACAAAGCAGTTTAAAAATTTTTTAGCTTTTTTTCTGCAGACCTGCAGAAGTCTAGGCTGTAAGCATTTTGGGGCAGGAGTTGGGTAAACACTACTGATATTGGCCACGGGTATCCAAAGTGGCAACCCAGATAATGCAGCTCTTTCACACAAAGGAAATAATTTCTCTGGTGTAGGCTAAAGGGGCGCTGAGCTCTTTGGAAGATCCAGCCTGAGAAAGTGGTACAATAAAAAAAAAAAAAAAAAAGGTTTCCTCAAATGGGTGGTACGAGGCTTGGGGAACGAATGTTTGTGGAGCACTCAGCCCCTGGTATGAAAAGGTGCTGTAAAAGTTCAAAGTATTATTGTTATGGCATACTTACTCAGCAAGGCAGGGAATATCAAAGGCGTTCTTCTCCCAGCTGGCTCGGCCTTATCTCAAGGAACTGTTGGTGGGTGGTGATTGCTCTCAGGGACTGGTGATGACAGAGGAGTGAAGGCTCTGACTTCGCTTGCGGAGCCGCTCCGGGCACCCTCCTGGACCCGCCAAGGCTCCGGTCCCTCCTTGGTGCTTTTTGGTGCGCGCACGCCCCGTTCCCAGAGAAAAGCCTGGAATGAAAACAGAGCGCTCTGACACCTGGCTAATGGAGGCACTCAGGCAAGGGCTTTCGCTTGCGACTGGTACGTTGGGAAACAATTGATACAAATTGCTTCAGACATTCAGGGCTGCCGGTCCTCCTTCCCACAGGCTATTTTTAGGCCCAATTAGGCAGATAAAATGACACCAGAATTAATTTGGGTACACTGAAATGTTTGGGCTTGCTTTTWTTTTTTTTTTTTAAATGCTTCTCTCTGGATACATGGCAAATGTCTGAATTACAAAAAGCAGATAAAGGGATTTTTTTTTTCTTCCCCCCTCCTCTACTAAGCGATGTCCAGGCACTGAAAGACTTGCTCGCTGCAAAACCACTTAGGGCTGATTGCTGGGGAATTTCCTCTCACCACCTTAAACCCAAAGCAAATAACAGAATATGAAATAACACATATTCTTGGCATCGACGTGCACGAGAGCTCCCCCAGGTCTGCCACAAAGCAAAGGCTACCAACCCACCCATCAGAAGATAAAATACAATTAACTAATTCATTATATAAATATTTTGGGTGGGGAGATATGAACTGGCTTATCTCTATTATTGTTATCATTATTACTAGCTGGTGTTTGCTGAGACTGATTTTTTTCAAAGTCTCCTTTCACATTAAGGAGCCCAATTTCCCATGCTGAATCCCACCCTAAATTTGATGGTGATAGCTTTTGCAAGCTACTGGGGAACACAAGCAGGGAGAGAAGTACAGCTGGTGAGATAATGTTATTCACAGCTGTTATTACCAGAATTTATGGACGAGCCATTCCCATGCTATTTGAACATAATTCATACATTTGGGCTAAAGGCAGATCCGTAAGTGTTCTCCAGCAAAGCCCCAACCTGTGCAAAGTTTTCTCAGATAAGGAGCTACTGTAGCTACCACGGAAAAGGCAAAACCTGACTGCTGGCCTCCGTGGTTATTGCACTGCCACAAACCCTTCCAAAATCTGAAAGCTTCCCAATCCTCTGGAAGAGGCAAGTCATGAACTGCACCAGGCTTGTGGGCTTGGAGGCCAATGATCAGCCGGGTGAAATGCTGGCTGTGTCCAATCCAGCAGGAGTTCTGCCCCTGGATTCAGTGGGGCAGAGCTCTGCCTTTGCCGGGTGAGCTGGTGGAAAGCTCTGCCTCCCAGCCACATTCCTGTGGCTCAACGTGTAAGTGCACGTTGGCCGTGTGGGGGTGAGGGCTCCTGTGCCGAGTTCTCAGCCTGCAGGACATGCCAGCAGTGCCACTCACGTTATCGTCCAAGGGAAGAGAGGTGAAGAAGCTGGGGTGTGGCCTTTGCAAACTGCAGGCCTCGTAGGATCAGCTGCCACGGCAGGTCTGGTGTGCAGTGCCTTGGTTTCTCCTGAGCCCTCGGTAACCCCAGGCTGATCCGTGATGGAAGGTGGCAATGAAACGGCACCTGATTGCGAGACACAACCATCCCACCCTGGGGAAACAAGGGCTTCRTCCTCTGATGTAAAGACAGCACTAGTTCATAGCATTCCAAGTGGAATTCAGCAACAGGCTTCCCTAATTCTGCTGTGTCACAATCCCAACATTTCACTGTGTCACGTCATGATTAAGTACAAGAATTTGAGTCTGACTGCAGATTACCTTCGCCTGAACAAAACTCTAATAAGTATCTGATACTTAGGAAAAAACCCTCCAATAAATCAGTAGGAATGAGGGTTTTTTTCYGTGTTATCAGTACCTTTTATGGTATGACACATATACTTCTCCCCTAATTTCTTTCTGAAGGCAACACATACATAATGTTTGGATTCAAGTTTTTTCTCACCCATATCTCCTAAACATGTGTCAGCACCAGGATGGTTGGTGACAGAGGAGTAATTAGTACTTCCCAATAATAAACCACAAGTCTGGGGCAAAAATCCTTAAAATATCACCAGCTGCTCAATACTGAACTGCTCCAAGATRCATTCATTGTAGACAAGGCTGTAACCTTACCTCAAAATACTGGKTCATAATAACTACCTACATGAACAGAAGTCCTGATCCATTGAAAAAGTCCTTTTAAGTATAGTTTTTACACCTAAGGCCTTCATAAGGTGCTTGCCCTATTTCCTTCTCTAAAAAGGCTCATAGTTACTGTGAATTCCTGCCACATCACCCACTGCCCTGACTGACATCTAAGCACCATATTCACCTTTATATCTCCACCTGTACTGACTCTGCTTTGCAGTGAATCTAACCATGGCCTCTCTTAAAGCAATCCCAGCTGATGGTGCTTGAGACCCAGTAACAGAAAGATCTTCAGTCTGAAAAAAAAAAAAGAGYGAAACAGATTATTTGTTGATAATAAGTTTTCATAGACTTGCAGGAAACCTTGGCAACTGGTCTTCAGCGAGGACTAAACCAAGATGATGAGCCATGAGAAAAATACTGAGCTTCCAGAGTGACAAAAATGATACTCTCACAGGCACAACATMGAGGCAGATTTGTCCTTTATCCTTGTCTCTGGCAGAGATAATAGATTCTTCAAAATCCCTGTCCCTCAGCAGCTTCATAGCAGGACATCCCTGCAAGGTCATGGTGTGAACACTAAAAGCTGAATCTCACACAGAAAAGTCACTTCTCTGTAGTCTTTCAAGAAGCCTTTGTAAAAAGGGACAATGGAGAGGAGAAGAGAAAGGAAAAACTGCTGTCAACATCTGAAACGTTCAAAACTAACAGTCGAAGTTTATCTGCAACAGCATTGTGTTGGCACTAGATACTCATGCATGGAAGTTTTCCTGACTTTTCTAGTAGAAATTACTCCAAAGAAGTAAACGCTTTGCTTCAGTCTCATTTTGTAATGCCCATGAACATACCAGAGATGAAAGGTACCTGGTCGAATTTGGGTAAAAATAGATGAGATTTTGAAAAGCGRGAAGAAATGCCTGGGAAAAGTCACCTACATATGGTCTTAATCATGCCAATGGATAACCCCCACATTACCCTTTAAAAGGTCATCTGATAAACATCAACATTGGGCTTTTCTCACAAACCCAACACCTAAAATTGCTCCAGGCTACTGTAATACGGCATGAGAAGTTAAATTAGAAGCATATATTTGGTAATAGCACCTCTGAGAGGGAGTCTTCAAAAGCCTGTGCCCCCATTAAAGGATTAGAAGTCCAGCACACATATCAGCAACTATTCTCCATCCAAAGAGAAACAGAGCAGGAGACAGGAATCAGCATTTTGTTCTGATTAGCTGCTTTGATTGATGTAAATGTCTTAATTACCTTTTTTTTTTTTTTTTCTGAAAAACATTGCTGCAAGCCTGCCACTGGGGGAAGTCCTATAAAGAATACCACAATGAAGTAGAGCTTTTAAGCTTTTCCTTATCTCTCATGGGTCTGGTGGAGATCTTTCCAGAATATATGTTGATGAGACACATAGAATAAAGCAGTCTCCAAGGAGCTGGTTAGTCTAGGGTTCAATTGTTTTCAGGAGTACCCAAAATACAAGTCACAAACTTGGAGATAAAACCATTCAAGATTAAGAATGGGGTCATTAAATTCTCCTGGAAATGTTCTAATTCTGTATGAAACAATGGAAGAAATATTAAAAAAGAAGCAGGGATAATTAGAGTCAGTACATTCAAAAGCACTTCCTTTTTATTTGGGCATTTTCCCTTCTGGAAGCAAATCCATCAAATTTTCCCCGAGTGCCAAGATTTTGAGGTTATCTGCTCCAAAGGCAAACAAGGAGAAGGTCTGATTGTCCAAGAAATAAGAATGAAGGCAAAGGGTGCATCATAAGGATTGAAGACTGGCTTAGAAATTGGAGGGCTTAAGGTGAAACAAATTCTCTGTCTCAAGGTTCTGGATGAGGTCAGGATGTTTTYAAAAGGGGGAGAACACTCCTAACCACAGTTTTTACACTTTTGGTGTTTTCTCTTGCTCCTGACTCAAAGTGGGACAAGTTCAGTGCATCTCTCCACTTACCCAAAYAGAGTCCTGAGTTATGCTCTGGCACTTGTAGGCTCTAAGAAAGGCTAGATGGAAGTGGAATTTTGCTCCCATTTTGATAGCCTCTTGCAGCCAGCCAGAAAATTCTCTGCACATGGGTTTTCATGGAATTTCCTATTTACTTCATCCCAAAGTCATCTTTTCAGCTCAAAAATCAGGAAACAAAATTTCTTTAGTGCTGTCTCTACAACTCTAGCCCAAGAACTGATGAATGAGGCTCTGCTGCTCTTCCTTAAGATTTCAGGATTTGTTGGGGGTACAGCCCTAATTTCTGAATCTGTTAAAGGCGAGCACTGCATGACAAAAGTGGCCTTGCCCTCTCACGGATGCAGTGGCTCTGAGCTCCTAAATTTTCTGTCTCCAGAGTCCTAAGTTGTCCTCATGGGTTTTCTCCCCTGGGCTCACGAGAGCAGTAGAGTAGTTCAATTAAATTTTCTTTCCCAGCTCCCACCAAAGAGGGAACATTTCTGAGCCCATTTTTTCCCGGTGTTTCCGTATTTAACAGGTCCTGCCCCCACAGACTCCTATCTTAAGAGCATACAAGCAGGAGCAGGCTGCTGCAGCAGGAATCCAGAAGCTGGAGCTGTCAAACCGAGCCTTATTAGATACCAAAGGGGCTAATAAAAGAATGGGTGTTTGTTGTATTTCTGGCAGGGATGGTTGCTGAAAAGTCTGGAGAGAAGGATCCGAGACACCTCAGCTCCCAAGTTCCGATGGATGTATTTGTAGTTGATCAATCTCTCTGTCTTTGTGACTGAACTAACTTCCCACTTCAGGCCTCTGACAGCTGGACAAAGCAGGGTTTGAGCCGTGCCTTGCTTTAAGTAAGTGTGGAGAGATGTTTTCAGTCTGACCTTGCCAAATCAGGCCCTGGCTTGGGGCGTTTGCTGAGATCCAGGAGAGATTTTCCCACTGAATTGCAAGTGGGAAAGACTCATTCTGTCCACAACAATGTGATGGAGCATTGAAGTGACAAGTGTTTGGGGAGATAAGAATCTACCTCATGATCTGCAGAGCCTCTAGCTTCATAAAGCAGAAGAAAATACTTACATATGTTGATTTGGGGTTGGTGGAGATAGTTAAAAGTCAATTATAAAGTATAATTTTCAAAGACAGAAGGAATATATTTAACCACACAGTGGACATGTTCATGATTATCCTTCTATATTCAAGAGATAAGATTTGGCGAGAGCAAATGTGGGCTTTTTTTGGCTTTTTGTCCTGAAGTTCCCGTATTTTCCTAAAGTCCATCAGATAATGAGATGTTAAAGCATACCTACAGATATAACACAGTGCAGCAATGAACAGAACAGAAGCAATGAACAGAATATAAATGCTTAATCCCAGATAGCAAGAGCAAATATTCCACATTGAAACACTTTTCCATTTTTCCTCTCTACTTGTTTTCTTCTGTTCTTAAAACAATTAAAAAACCAATCCAAATCAATAGCGAAACTCCATTCAGGATTTTACCCAGGATTTCCATGCCATACTACAACAGTTCCCTTCCCTCACTTGCTACCCTGGTCTCTGTTTCTTCCCTCTAGTCAGAATTGTTGCTGTGCTAAATAATTATAATGCTGCTGGCCTTTTCAAGATCACTTTTGACACCTAGGGCTGTTTTATTTCATATATTGCTTTGAGCATTTTTACTGTCCTCATCAGTGTTGTCCTGAGACAATATTTTGCATGAGCAGGTCACATGTTAATGGTAAATACAGTGGCTGATACTTCATAGAGGCAATAATGAGCCTTTTAAGATACTGCAGAGAATTTCTGTTCTGCTTTTAAATATAAATTCTTCCATCACTTAATAACAACAATAACAATAATAATAATAATGATGAGATTCTCAAGCCTCTACCAAGTGTTCCAACTTGCGTTAGAGATGGAGAGAGATGAATTCATCATATTCGTGTCCTCCTTTCTCCATAGGCATAGAAAAAGCATGATAACAAAACACCTTCAAGACTTGCTCTTGAACCCTCTTTTCACCTGGCCATAGCTCACATTTGGGACTAGAAGAGGGCAAGCATCCAGGCTCCTTACACTGTACTGCTCAGTACCAGTCTGGCTCCACACTTCTGTATTTCCTGGTAATGCTCAATCAGCCTCGATTGCAAGGGGGAGCCTGGAATGAGTAAGAGAAAAATGAGATGTCAAATACTGCRTTTAGAGGCTTTAGCAAAACGTGTAAATAAGTTATGGCATCGATATCCTGACAGATTACTCAGCCAGGGGACTGGAAATGGAAAATGAAAAGTCTATCGATTAAATAAATTAATTTTTAAATCTAAAAGTGGTTTTAGCAGATTAATAGCCTCTTACACTGAATCCAAGTTTGCTCCCCTAGGCAAAGCCACGACTTCTACATATGCTGCAACTTTTCCACCTCAGCCAGTCAAGCCTTTCTGCTTTAYGCAGAGGGAAGCTGTGACCCTGATCTCAAGAACCACACCGTGTGTCAAAGGCTAGGAATTCCAGATTATCCTACAGAAGTCAGTTCCCAAACTCCCTCCTGGCATATTAAACAGCGACATGTTCAAACAAAACAGTGCAGGGAAAAGCCAAAGTAACTCCTGTAGGTTGAGCACACCCTTAAATGTGTTTCTACCAGCTCCTGCGAGAAGCCTTTCCCAACACAATCCTCCTTTGGCTCCCAGAGAATTGGATATTTCGTACTGATGTAAGAAACCTGCTGCCCCAGACAGGGTTTATTTGCAGGATTTCTATTAAGGCAGCAAGAAAGAGCAGCCCTTATTGGGACTTCTCTCTGCAGCAGATAACCGGGAATAACATTCCGTAGCTGGAAATGCGGGCTCAGAAGATGYGGGTTCCACGTCCAGGTCTGTCACTGACCTCCTGCACAGCATCAGGCAGGTCATTTCATGCCTCTGTAGAATGCAGATAATGGCACTGAACTCCTCTGCAAAGTGCTTTGAGACTCACAGGGAGAAAAAGGCTGTAACTCTTCCCGAATATTTCATGAATAACAAACTGCAGGGATGATAATACATGAAATGTGTCACAAAAAGAGCCACTTAAAAGCTCAGTGCATGGCAAGTGAACAAAACATCGGCGAACTGGAGGCTCAATTCTCATAATTCTCCCTCTCATCTAATAAAATGGCTTTTTGAAGTCTGGACAAGTGAAAATGGGATTACTAATTGCATCTCGCTMATTTCTAGATGGAAAGATTAATCACAGGAGACAGATGGAGGGGTTTTTTTTGGCCCTTGACTGACTTGCTGTAAGTGGTCAGAGACATTAGTAGGATGTATTAGTGGGATCACTCAGCAGTGCTTGTTCTGTCTGAATCAGACAAGAAAAAATTAATCTTTTGCTCTTTCCAAGCTTGATTCTTCTGCTTGTTCACCTCTTTCAAACATGGAGCAGGTTGATCCTGAATCCACTGTGATGTGTTTTAACTCTGGAGCCACTTTTCCTACCTGATGACTTAAGACTTGGGGGTGGGTCTGTCTGCTTGCTCAAACCTGGGGTGGGAGAGAAGGTGCCTGGTGCGAGGGGATTCTCCAAGGGCTGAGTTATTCCAATAAACATGTGAAGCCCATCAGGGCTTTGTGTGTGATTTGGCTGTGTGGAGGGTGCTTTCAGCGTGCTTTTACATGTGGTTTGGCCGTGTTGAGGCTGTTTCACAGCTTGCTTTTACATGTGGTTTGGCTGCAGCCAGGCTGATTTACTGTGAGTCTTTACATGGAGCTTGGCCGTGCTCATACGAGGTCTGCATGTTTGGGATTGTACTGCCCCTGCACTAAGGCAGTGCAGGTTGTAATGCTGGAGAACAATTTAGATAAAGTGAGAAGTCAAAACCAGCCTGGCACTGCTCCCTGCGGCACCACAATGAAAATCCTCGAGCGCTGTTACGCCCCAGCTTCCTCCACCACAACCCGAGCGCTGCTGCCCCTGCTCCTGATGTGAAGTCGTATGTTTTCTGTTTCACATGCAGGAGATTAGACATAAATCCTTCCCTCCATTTCAGAGGTGGGATCCAAATGGCTTCCAGCCATGTCAGCTGCTCTACCTTTGTGTGGGTTGAATGTATAGTCAATAATACACTACATAAAGAATGTGAATTATTAAACCTTTTCTTAACCAGCTATCTACAACCAATATCTCCCCAGGCAGTTTCAGCTGCATATATTTTAAAGTGACAAAACTCCCAGAAATCGTTATTCCCAACCCACACAAAACATGCTGGCAGACTTTAATGAGGTATAAAACTCTGAGGTATAAACATGGAAGTGTTATTTTGATGCAAAGATTCAGGCATGTCTTTTGACTAGCATTAGCTCCTTCTGAAACTTTTGCCTACAGATTGACCTGTGCTAACTGTAATAACTTTTATCTGTGTAATATTAATCACATTAATTCCTTTCAGAGAAACAGGATTATTCACTAATTTTTCTGTCTCACTCTTCCCTCCCCTGTACATCCCTGGTTTTCATTGCCTGGATCAAAATTCCCATTACCTGAAATTTTCTTGTTTTATGCTTCAAATGCAAGATGGAACAAAAATCTTCCAGGTTTCCCATCACATAACTGCCAGTACTGTTCTAATTTTGATTTTCCTTCCTTTTATGTGCAGTAACTGAGATTTACATGTACACAGGTTTTATATCAATTGTCTCATAACTTGTCTTTATTTTTGCCTGTCAGGTCTCAAAGGAGATAAAGCTGGGAAGGAAGGTAAAGGGGGAATTACAGTTATAGTGAATTCTCTTCCAAGAATCCACCTAGAGAGACAGATATAATTTCCAGATGCTTTTGTAGGACTTAGCAACTTAACAGGGCATTAGGTGTCACTTAAAACTTTTAATCACATACCAAGGACTGAGCTGCAAAAAGAGTCCAACAAGCAGAATACAGTAATAAAGAGGAACAAATGCTACTCAATATACAAGTTGTCTAGAAACAAACATGCTCAGCATATGAATTGGAAAAGGCAGAACAAATCCTTTCACCTTTGCTCGGTTCTTGAAGCAGAAATCTGAGTGAGTCACCAGAAGAAACAAATATTTTCTCAGTGAAAATGCAGAGGAAACACTCCACCCATTAATGCTCGGATACAAAGAGAGCATTTGGTATTAACAATTTTTAAATGCTCATCTGCATTTGCTCTTTGTGAATTCTGCCTTTTGGTAGCAGTGTTTCACATCCTGTCCCACTGTTGTGACCTGGATGAGAGCTGCATCTTCCAAAGAAGTTGCGTGACTGAGCACAGCATCTCCAGGATGTCACTCTGTTTTACCTTTTGTATTTTCTCTCAGCACAGCAAGCTTGGTAGTACCTCCCTTTCCTGAGTTCAGAGTTGGTTTGCAGAATTTCATCTCCCAGAACTGAAAGACAGATAAAAAAAATAAGTTTAGAGGAGGGTCTTGCTTTGTTGTTGTTTGGGTTTACTTTGCCTGGGTTTTGAGGTGGKTTTTTTTGTGGGTTTCTTTTTTTTAAACATTATTTCTGAATTCCATGAAATTAAAGTTTTGATGATCTAAATACATCTCTTTTGGTTTCAGAACTGAGACATTTTATTTCAGTTGGCATTTATAGAACAATTCACAATTTCAGTTCACTTTTCATAAACAGATACAAAAACTCATAACAGAAAGTATTTTTATTGAAGTTATGATGTGCTCTTAGTAGAAGAGATGCACTTTAGATCACTTTTCTTTCCAATTTTTTTTTTTGTTCAGCAGAGTTCATGACTTGCCGTGCAATGAGGGGACACTGGAATTTAACAGCTTTAGCCATGTTTCATTTATCTTTGGGATCATGCTGTAAACAGCCCTCATGGAGACACCCAGGTCATCACACGCACTCATAAAACACAGCAAGTAACACTGCCAAGGGAACCTGCACAGTCCTCTCACATCAAATTCCTGCTTAAGCCTCTGAAGATAAGAGTCAAATTAAGCTGTTTCTTCTGCTAAAAAATGGCACCACTGGCAGCAGAAAGGCTCAATATTCCCTGGGGGCTCCAACCATGAGCTAATGCTTTTCCAACCCTTCCACATGTTGGCTGAAATGAACTCAGGGTTTCTTCACCACTGTTATCATATCAGTTTATATCAGAGCCCAACATCTGAAGTGYAAGGATCTGTATTCAAATTAACCACATATTGCATCTATTTGATGTGAAATTTTTACTGCCAGTCACCATTCCATTTATTGGATCCCTCAGGAGATGGATTTGCAAGTTTTAATATTTCAAAATCAAGAGCTTCAGAGTTCTCTCCGAAATGCTAGAACTTCTCATTGCCAGGTTTGTCTCACAAATAAGAAAAGATAGAAGCCTCTTGAATTTGTTTTGGGACGAAGTTATGACTTTTGCCTCTACAGCATCATTCCCATCTACACTTGCAGGAAGGGATAGAGTTGGAAGAGCTGCCAAAAACAGAGGCAAAGTTTCTTCAGCTTTGCAGCTTTTGTGGATTCTGGTGTTTTCCCTGTAGGTTTTCAGAGACGATGACTAAAGAATTGGACCCTTGTCCTCAGAGGTGATATGACCTCAGCTGTACCTACCAACACCTCACAGGGCAGAAGACATTTCCAAGACCAGTAGGAAAGGACCACACCCATGAGATGTCTATCCCAATATTTCTGTTCCTATTAGCACCAGACAGCAGGAGGATGGACTGTGCACAGAGTATGGCTTTATAAACACCCTGCAGGCACAAAGCCCAACACCTTTTGCCTTGGGAAGTTTGTGCTGAGCTTGGCTCTCCCAAGGCTGGTTCCTGTCATTTCCAGTGATATATGCTGGAGCAGCAGACTTTGTGACAGAGCCAGTTGGAGCTGTCTGAATTATTTTTTTGAATTATTTGTTTAAATGATTCCTTCTGCCAGCCCTCCCTCCCAGCATAATACCACCTGAGGAGTCGCGTTGGCAGCTCTGGGAAAATGCCGCACGCGTTGACGGCCAACATTCCTGCTGGGGGCAGACACAGGCAGCTGCACAAGGAAGGATTGGCAGGGTGTGCTGTTCCTTGTATCTGCTGTGAGCAGACACCTCTGCTGAACTGCTCAGGCAGTCCTGAAACACAGAGATGTTTCCAGACATCTCACGGGAAGGTARGATGAAGAAAGTTTTGAGAATATTGTGATGAAGAATATCGTTGTTCTCCTTTTACTAGAAATTCTCATTTTCCTCCTTTTTTTTTTTTGAAAACAGGCTAAAAGGTAGCTGAATGACTACTGAAAACCTGCCTCTTCCACTTGGGTGCATTGGGAAAGACCTCAGGCTGGGATCAGGAATCTGCTGCTCTGCATCTTTGCTAGCAAAGGATGCAGGAAATGCAGGTACCACAGGCAATGCTGAATCTCTCAACACAAGGAAAGGAAAAAGCAGAGGAGAGTGAAGAACAAATTGCATGTAGACAGAGTTTTAGAGGAGTGTGGCAACCCTGGGAGAATGGACATCCCCAATCCCTGACAGAAATGTATGAGGATAATGCCTTTTCCACGCACTGCCGCGATTAATGAAGGCTGCTGTGACAGACACGGGCTGAACTGGCTGCCACGGCATTTCTCCAGCAGCCACTGCTCCACAAATAACAAACCCCATCCAGTCAGGGTGAGCTACTTATGGAAGCTTTTTGTCCCAAGACTACTTCTCATGTTGAGATGAAGTTCTTCACATTTCTCAGAATTGTTTCAGAGTGAAGGAGACATCGAGAAGGAACGCCCCYGTGTATAGGGTGATTAGCCCAGAGAGGTTCCTAGATTATAATCTGGAGAAGAAAGAGTTTGCTATTAAATAATGTAAAGTGTAAGTAATGAAATAGAGGAAGGAATCAAGGTAGGAAACCCAATTTCTGGAGATTCCAGAGGAATAATTCATTCATTACTGGGGACAAGCCACACTGAGGGTGCCCATAAATGTAAATTTTGATTAATATTTCTAAAACTCTCCAGAAAGAAACTAGGCACTATCCTCATTTTATTTGCATTGAAGAAATAAGGATCCAGAAATCAGAATTGTAAGGACTGAGTAGGATCCAACCTGTTACATGCATAAATGCYGAAAAAAGCCTTCTGATCCAGAGACAGTCACAGACTCTGCCCTTTCCCCTGCTGCTTCTGTGCTCATGGGCACCACAAATTAGCAGTTAATGGAATTGTTACTGCAACACCTGGAGAATATGCAATTTATGCATATTAAATTTATAAGAATATGAGAATTTCCAAATGAAATTATGTACCTTGGCTCTATAACCAAAGAAATKTCACAGGCTCCAGGCCCTCCTGCAATGCACAAGAAAATCCCACCTACCAAATTTGCTTGCAAACCACCCTGTTCCTGGAACTGGGATATTATTTAGTTGAAGAATTACAGAGTGATATTAGTGTTCCTGAGGTACCAATCAACTAGAACCAAATTCTTTGTTAGTCCTCTTTTCCTCCCTCTCCAGGTTTTCTCTTTTCCTTTGATTTTTAACAGCAGTTGTTACTCTATTATAAAGCTTTTCGTCAGCACTTAAGCCTCAGTGCTGCAATCTGAACAGGCAACAATCTACAGACAGAAAACYCCACACATGCAGAAACACTGGGGCCTGCCTCACCCAGCTGGAAAACTCCCGAGGCAAAGGAAAGAGGGAAACTAGGTGAAAAGACTTTCTAGAGCAGTACATCCCATTGGAAAAGTCAGGATTCACATCTGCCTTGGCTGGCGTGAAATAAAAACAATTCAACAGTTTGCCATCCTTGTGTCTTTTCTGGTCCTTTGTGTTAGAAATTTAGCAGCATTAATAGAGAGTTTATTTGACTGCTGAGGCAAACATCTTTCCCAGGATTTATGCTGGTGCACACTCAAATGAGAACTCTGAACACAGTCCATGTTTGAGGCGAAGAGAAAAATGTAAGTGCTCTAAATCAAAGCAGAGAACGGCCGTGCTTTGATTGAAAATTCATATATAAATGGATTTTTAATTCGTGAAAGCCCTAGACAAGATGCAACATGACCCTCCACAAAATTGTTCCTAGGCCCCAGTGGTGAAGTCCTGATTACGATGGTTCCCGTGTTGCATCCAATTTCAGTGCAATTTTGAGTGTGGTCTTCCAACAAAAATCATCATCTCAGCATGTTATCCTGGAAACACATCTTAATAAATCACAGCCACTATTGAGACTAAAGGGGGGAAGAGAAAACTTTTCACCAAGTTGTAACCAGTAGCCTTGAAAATGAAATTATTCCTGCTAAAATCCCACTAATTTTTCTCCTGTGAGCGGACTACTTTGAGTCTGGTAGATGAAGGAATCATTGTTTCAATTAGACCAAATAGTTGCATGAAATTTGATTTGAATTCTGAAGAGATAAAGAAAATGGCTGGGTTTTTTATTAGCCATACAACAAGTAGATTTCTCAGTTGGATTTCCCACCTGTCTCACTCCTCAACATAGTCCTGATACATCATCCCTACCTCCTGCTTGGATTTTATTTCAATCATTTATCGATTTCATTAGTAATTGGTTGATAATGGTGTCCATAATCTCCATATGGAGACAGACAATCACCTTCTGAAATGGTTTAGGCTTTAGTGTAGCCTTGGAGGGTTTGGGTTTTTCCCCCCTCACAAGAAGCAGGAGTAGTTTTTCTGTCATTGTGGAAGTGAATAAATGCAAAAAGTTTTAAAAATACACTCTTTTGGCCGTTGAGTGCTTTATCAATGCAACTTTTAACACYATAATGTAAGATTTGAGACTAGTCTTAATTCTGGGCCCATCAGACTTACAGGGGCTTGCCTCTACTCAGCATTGGCCCAATGTGGGGTTGGGTCAGGGAAATCTTGGGAAAAGCCAAAGCCTGCATTCAAAGCAAGGTGAAAGGAACACCTTTTACTCTCTCCCACTTTTCTTCACTTTAGAACCTTTTCTAGATTCATATACAGAAGTGTATAAGTTATATATTCTTTTATGTTGCCAAAATCTGTAAACAAAAGTCCATCGTGTGTGTAAATAGCCTATCTTTTAAGATATACTATTCATAATTTCCAGGAGGTAAAKAAAGGAATGGAAAAAGGTAGCTTTTCACAAGCAAAGTCTAGAAGACACAAAATTAAGTGTCATTGCTAAATAGAGGCAAGCCCACATAAGTCTGTTGGGCCCAACATTAGGAGTAGGTCTCAAATCTTACATTATAGTGTTAAAAAGCTGCATTGATAAACAACCCAAAATATATGCAGTTAGAAGGTAAATGACAAAAATAATCCTTGGAAGTTCTAGCCCCTGAGCCAGTTTAGAGTCCAGGCTGTCAAAAACATTCACGATACACCCCAGACTGGGTTTAACAGGCCCAAACTGAGTCTAATAACTCAGATCCAGGGCCAACAGCAGAGGCCAGGATATGTAGGYGGCCTGTTTCCATGGAAACATTTTCCCCACTGCTGCCACATTACCAGTCTCTTCTTAAGTCAGATAGAAATATCCTGCCCTACCTGACCCATCCAGTGTCCTGGACAGAATTGTCCTTGCTGGCATGTTCCTTGCTGCCCACCYGCCCTGACTTCTGAAATGACTGGACACCTCCTCCGTGCTAGAGTGTGGAATTCCCAAGAATCTTGTGAAATTAAGGCAAAGACTCAACGGGAGACAATTTTGCTGACTATAGTTAGCTTTTACAGCATCAGAAACAACTCAGGTTAATGTTTTTTTCTTTCTCCCTCCCTGGACACGAGCCATTCCAGAGCTTGTATCTGAATATTTGGTTCTCATGTATATTTATTTACTTAGGAGTGGCATTCCTATTTTTATAGCTTTGAGTTTTTAACTTTCTTGTTAGCAGCATTAACAAGGTTCATGGCATATAAAGTGAGCTGTGGCATTTAAAAAATGTTGGCCTAATGTAACACCAGCCTTTTTTTATATACATGTTCAATGGCAAACTCCTACTGACAGGCAGAATGCATTTCTATGTCTGGGCAAGTTTATAGATGGTGTTCCCACCTCTGGGCCACAAGGTCACAAATTTGTTTCTGATTCTATTAAAGAAACACTCAACAATGGTAAGTTTGTGTGCTTCTTTTCTTTTTTTCTTTTTTTGTTAATGAGGGGGGACTGTTTTATATGATCCACGATCTTAAAGATACTCCAAGGAATCTCTGCTCAGTGCGGGGCTTTTCCACCCCCATGCCCTGACCAAACAACACTGGATGCAGATTTGAGAGGCTTTGTCTGTTAGCAGCTGGATAAAACAGATTTTGGAGAAATCTTGCATGACTGAGAAAAGAACAGGCAACATCTCTGTCATCTATCCATGCATCTGCCCTGCTTTCAGAGGGGTTTCATTGGAGTGGGATTTGCCTCTGCAGCAGGACGTGCAGAAATTACAGGTTCACAGTACCTGTTGTCTGCTGCTATTTCCTCAGCAGATCCTCTGTGTGACTCTGAGCACCTCGCCCCAAAGCTTTGCTGCCTGGCCTTGCACACCAGTGAGATGGAAGGAACAACATTCCCCCCTGCCCTGCCTTCACCTCTTCTGCAAGGTTGTAGAGGCAAGGCAGTGATAGATCAACAAAGGCCTTTGCACCACATACATTAATAGGGATATCTGAAATGGCAAGGACAAACAAAAAGATGAATCAGGGGTGGCTGCTGTGCCCTAGGAAACACCAGCCTTATTTTTTTGGGATTAATTTAGGCATGTTCTCCTTTCCGCCGTGCGATGGCTCCAGCTGCAGCTTCCTCGCCATGAGTGTTTACTGCCTCACACCCAGCCTCATTTAACAAGAGAGGAGGCACAATCCAGCCTGGCCTCAGCCATGAAATCCCTTCGTGCTGGAACATGCGCTCTGGGACTTTGTGGCTACAAACATACAGAATTTTGGCCTGAAAAATGAGCGGGGGCCAGCAGGAAGATTGAGCTGATGGGGTGAAATTGGGAGCATGGGAGAGAGAGAACGCTGGTGAGTTTGGAGGAGGGAGGATAAGCTCGTATGTCTGCTGAAAGAATTCCAGCATCATCCATTACTGTCCAGAAGGCAACAAGAAAAAAGCAGGAGGGCAAGAAGTGCAGCCCTTTTTGTGGGATGCTTTGGCTTATTGTGGTTATGAGGAGCAAGGCTAGGTATCACATGCCTTCCACTGAAGGGAGATGCCCTGGAATAAAGCAAGGAGCCAGAATTCCTAGGCTAKGAAAAAGGCTGATCATGTTGAAACTGAGCACAGCAAAGAGAATTTGGCTGCAGTGTCTGACTGGARGACTTTTAGCTACATGAAGGACTCCAGGTCTATTCTTTCTCTAATTTCCTTATGCCCCCAAGGAAGCTTCTGCTGGAAATTTGCTTCCCTTTATGGGAGGACTGGAAGAATGAGGGCCAGACTGTGATTGAGCATCTGGCAATCAGAAGGAGRGTTCAAAGGAGAGGAAACAGCTCAAGCAGGATCTGAGAGTACTATTCTGCACCGAAAATTGACCCCTACAAGTGACAGGCTGCCACTGCTGGTCATTCCAAGTGGGTATTTCTGCAAAGTGACAGTCCAGGAAACTCTCTGAGGCTTGGATCGAGTAAGATGACTTTGCTCTCTGAAAATCATCATCACCACACACGTACTCGTGGCCCAGTGAATTCCTAACTGATCTTTTGTGCAATATCACCTGCTTCAGATTCCCTCCTCCATGATAACGATGGGTCTGGCTACCAACAACCACCACAAAACCATTACTGAACATCTTTGCTCAATGGAGACCTTGCTTCCTAATAAGTATTTTCATTTTTCTGTGCTGTGTTTGGTCACCTCAAAGATAACTGTTTATGATCACCACGCCAAACCTTTACTAAAACAGGTTGTAAGGCATCTTGCTCCTCCCGAGCAAGGCAAATTTTCTTTCGGCTTTGGAGAAATCTGCAATTTTCTTCTGTTTTTAAAGAATCCCAACAGAAATTCCCTTAAAATAAAGATGTACAGGTAGGGAACAGGTATATATCTCCACAGTGCACAGGCAGTCCTCCACTAGAGCAAACAATCTACTTCAGCTCCTGTGCTGTCTGTTAATTTGGTTCAGTTACAAGCCATTTGGGCAGTTTATAGCATCAATTCCGTGAGTAAAACAAAAAGTGGGTTTAATATGTTTGTATATTGGCCAGAAAAGAATCCAAAACAGTCGGGGTGGCTTGTCCTGGGAGAGGATTAATAAGCAAATAATGATCAATAGCTTTGCCCCATGTTCATGCTTTCTGCTCTGTTAAATAATAGATATTGTGATTGTTCCAGGAATGCTGGTGAAACGCATTCAGGGTAATGGGGAGCCTGTGACTTCGTTGGGTTTTGTTGGCATCATGATGCCAAGAAAGAAGTYGAACACAGTTTTCTATATACAAAAATAGCAAGTACTTACCTTTCACATTTATCCCCACCTCCACAACCTTCTTGTGAGATAGTTTTCCATAATTACTCTGTACCATTAKGGATCTAGCACAAAATACTTCCAAACAGTTTAACTTGCCTGCTTCTGCTGAGGTGTTTCCCCTCCTGCAATGTTCTGCCTATGAGAACTCAGTGCTAAAACAGCAAAGTACAAACACTGCTACTCATTTTTCCCAGCAGCATTCCCTGCAAAGCCCTATTTATGTGGCAGTGCTGGAAGGCYAAGAGCTTGCTCCTGGGAGAGAAGGATGAGCACCAGGGCTGCTGTGCACGTGTGGTTTGGGTTGGATCCATCAGCTCCCACAACACACACTGCAAACAGCACAGCAGTGGCTGTTCTGCAGCACAGTAGCAGATCTCGAGTGTGCACTGCACTGGATCCTCTGTGGCTATAAATCAAAGGAACTGAAATCAGCCTGGCTGCTGCTCCTTGCCCCCATGTCACCTCTAGTGTGGGACMGCCAAGGACCACAATCACCCCCAAATGTCTGCTTAGAGCCAGTCACGAACACCCCACATACACCCAGGAGCTGCCCTGTGCTCTCAGGGATTCTCTCCCTTCCCTCTGCCCTTCCTTCCCTCTCTTCTCCCCCCCCAAAACTGGCATTGCTCAGCATTTTGGCTGGCAGACCAATTCTCCAAACTGAAAGCATCAAAGCATATCTCTGGTTAGATCTCATCCCAACCCTCCCACTTTGTTGACTTGGAAAGTGAATAACTAATAAGGCAGCATGCCATTGTTTTCTGTTTATTATAATGGAAATAAATTGTTGGCTYTAAGTCAGGCACTGATTGTTCCTTTGATATCACTGCCAGGAAGCAAAATAAAATGGATTTTTAAAAATCACCTTTCACAGAGAGTGCCACAGGCRTTTGAAAGATGAGCCTTTTTCCATGTCAAAGGCTCTACCAGAAGTGCCAAATACATAAGAAGAAAAATTCAAATTYTTCGCTATTTAAAACCCTCAACACTAAAAGAGCACAAGAGAGAATATGAGAGCAGGATTGCCAGGGCAGCAGGATGGCCTGGGTGGGCAGGCACACAGCAGATATCCTACAGGTGCTCATGAGGGTGCAGCAGAGCTGACTCCACGGTGAGGAGCATTTCCTGAAGAATATGGAACACATCCTTTGCATTTCCCCCCCACTAAAAAAAGCACAGGTGGGCTGCATGAGTTACTCTATCTGCCTGGCAGCTCTTAAACTAATAATAAGAGACTTCAGGAGCCAAAAAGACAGGGGGGTGCTTTGCCTCAGAACTTGAACCAGTCATAAATTTTGCTTGTGTGTTTCTTTCGTGGTTTGGGGGTTTTTCTAAGCTACATGGAGCAGCAATTTCATTGCACCTCCAATGCCTTCTCAGCGTTTTAGTGCCTTCCCCATGGAATTTTAGGGGCAGGGTTTCAGGGGATCGAATTTCTCTCAGGGTGCTACCACTCCCAGCTAACAAGGGGACGGGTTGGGCATCAGCACCACTGTGACATGCACAGAGAGGAGGTTCCTCCTCGGAGTTTGGAGCTGGATGCAGATCTTACACGATCCAGAGCACGGCGGTGTTTGGTTTTCATGACGTGCTGCAGTTTGATTTGGCTCGGAGCAGAGGATGGAGCCGAGCGCCAGATTCAGATCTCAGGCCAAACTCGGATTTTGTGTTTCAGCTACCAAACTCTGTCATGGTTTGGCAAAGCCGTGCTCTCACCTGCTCACGCCATGTGGAGAACACCTGTGATTTGCTGGAAAGGAGGTTGCCCATGCTGTAAGAAACTCCCARTTGGAAAGCCAGACTGCGAGGAGAGCCTGCTCCGGCTGACCCTGGCTGCTGCAGGTGGACTGGGAGTGCAGAACCCCTGGAACACGCTCAGACTCTTCAGCTGCAGAGGGAGAGGAATGGTGCAAAGAAAAGCTGTCAGGAGCAGAGCGAAGCTTTGTGTCTTTTGTTGGTGTCACGACTCTTGGAACCTTKTTATTTCTAGCACTGGGGCTCAGGTGCACAGCAGCAGCGTGGCCTGAGAGCAAACCAGGAGAACTAAGARCTATATCACCTTCTACCAAAGCCTGCTTTTGAAAGAATCCCCCACACTGCCTCTAACCAGCGTTCTTGGACATCAATTTTTGAAGAACATGCTAGAGGACCCTTTTTCCCCAAAACTCAAACCGATACCATAACTTAAATGGCAGAAGATCTGTGTGACAAACAGCATGGCCTGCTAAATATTAAGGCCATTTGATACAGATTTTAGGCCTATTCTTGGCTCAGATTGCATCCTTATTCTGCAAAGTGTTTAAGCAAATGATTACCTTCAAGGCTGTGGCTGTGTCCCACAGAACGGGGCAATGTAATTGGGACCTTATGAAGTGCTTATGACATAGGTGCTGTTCTGAATCGAAGGGTTTGAGGGGCTCCCACCAAAGTGCCCTGGGATTAAGTAAAGTCTTTTGATTGGATTCAGCAAATATTCAGCCAGGTCCTGATATTTATACTTATTCCTAGCTTATAACGGGATATTTAGACAGAAAAAGGAAGGACCTTTTTATCCAGATAATACCATCTACTCAGTTTCTGAAAATTAAGGGTGTGATTACTGACCCATAAGTACTTTATGATCACACTTTGGTTTGAACTTTTATGAGTGTATGTAGGTTTACTAACTCCAGCACTGCCCAGTAATTTATTTCCCAGGTGGGCTATGAAAGTCATCTGAAAGAAGGAAAACAGTGTCTAAGGGCTCGCTGTGCACATGGATGATTGTGCTAGCTGGATTTGTGCATGGATGGTTTTGGAAACAGTTTTCAGATGAGAGGTAGAGTTTACTTTTCTAATAAAATCAAACCTTTTCCTTTAACCCAGAAGCAGTGCTTCAAATTCTCACTTATTTTATTAAGAGATTGATGGTAACTATCTGCTGCTCTTTTGTGTGGACAGACAGCAAAAACCTATTCAGACCTCCAAAGCTGCTGTGACAGAGGTGTGAAGAAGCTCTGAATGGCTCAACAGTCACTCAGTCACAGTGACTTTGCAACCAAGTCACTCCTTCCTGGGGCATCCKTCTTTCTCCAGAAGACAACCAACCTCAGGTGCTTGGCACAAACTTTCGTGCATGACCCAAAGTCATGGGACCCCCAAAGGCAGCACAAAAGCTTCAGGTGCCAAAGGCAGCTTCTCTGTGCTCAGTGATGCCCCTTTGCTGGTGAGAGCGGCTGAGCCTTGACGCTCACCTGAGGCAGCTGCAGATGCTGTGGGACTCCTCAGGTTGACTCTTTTGTGCTGTTTGGATCCCATGGCACCGTGGTTTGGCTGGCAGTACCTGGCACACCCGTGAATCACTTGCTGAACATTGATGTGTCCTGGCTGAAGAGGCAGAAATTAAATGTCAGACCTGGAAATGCAGTCGGCATTGATGTTCTGGCACATGAACCATTACCCGACACTTGCAGGTCCTTGGAGACAGTGGAAATGTTACACTGTGCCATGCAAACCTAATATTAAACAAAATTTCTGCTTCTGCAGCTGGTGTGGCCTCTACTCATTCCCCCCAGCAAGTTCCTGGGAATACTTCAATGCAAAGAAAAATCTACTTGTGTTCTTTTGAAAAAACTCTCTTTGGCAATATCTACGAAACCTTAGGAAAGTGATTTCCAAGGAATCACCTCCTGGACACAGCACAGTTCAGATTGCTGTGACACTCATGCTRAAGTTGTCTTGGTTTAACTTTAAAGCAGCACCTCCCTGAGGACCCCTCAATTCTGGAACGAGCGACGTGTTTCTGTGTTCTGTGAGAGCCTGGATTACTTTTAATCTTCTGGACAYGTTACAAAGTTCAATTTATAGTCTCACAGAGACGGTAAGGACAAGGGTTTGCGGGCAGACAAAATGGGGGTTGGCTGTTGTTGATTAGTGAATATTATTATTTCTGAAAAAAAGAGATTTTTCAAGGCAACTTCGACTTCCTTGCACTGCTTGCTTCATTTTGGAGCAAAAGTGGTGTGAGCTGGCCCTGATGCATGGACTGCAGTGGACCCATGTTCTCTTAGCCCAGCAGAGATTTTTGACCAATACATAACAAGTTGTGCAAGCCCTCACAGCTCTGGACAGGTGCTGTGCACTAAAAAGTACAGAAGGTAAGAACAAAGCTTTCTTTTACTCTCAAAGTTACCATTTTATATATATAGTATGATGAATTATGTCAATTACTTTTGTTCCTGAATATGGAACAGCATCTTACTTGTAATTTTGAGAGACACAACTCATTAGCACTTCCAATATTATGCAAGGCTTCCAGGGAAACTAGCAAGGACAGAGTTCGAGCAAACTTTTGGTATGTGCTTCCCATAATATTCAGCAATGTATGTTTTAAAATTCTCTATTCCTTCAGGTTGCAGATCCAGAAGTTCAAATATTTATCAGAGAATGTAGCACAGACATGCAGACTGAACCTGTATACATTTCAGAAGTCGTAAAAACCAGTGAGCAGAATTTTTTCCAGTTCCACTTAAATCTCACTTGAACCTTACGTAGTAAAGTGCAATTCCCAATACTTAAAAGGATCCCTGTACAATTGTTTCCTTAATTTTGGCAGATGAAAAGTAAGAACCACAGAGTTTTGTTTTATTTCCAACCAAAAGAGTCAAACGGGCCTAAGTTTGCCCAAAGTTTCACAAACACTTTTTGCAAGAAAGCATGGCAGGGCCCTCTTACAAAATGCTGGTAATGTGCAGAGTTCCACACTCCTGAATTTAAAGCTTTGCCAAGTTTGTTTTACACAACTTCCACCATGATTGTTTTCCTACTCTTGTAAGCACCGCCAGGACTTTTTAGACTGGATCACTTTCCAGGAATTGCAACAAAGAATTTTAACTTTTGGAGTAGAGAAAGGGCTTTTTCTTTGAGAAATGTCATTCCTGGAAGTGCCTTTCACCAGTGTTCCTTCCTGGCGAGTCCCAAGGGACCAGTGGCAGGAAGGACTGAGACGAGGTGACGCTCTGCAGGTGGCTCCCAGGGCAGGTCCCTCGGTTGCCATTTCAACCCACGTGGGTCCCTTTCAGCTCTTGGAAAGGCCTCAGTGACCCAAAGAGATATTTTAAAGTGTGACACACAACCTGGCTATACTTGAAGTTCTGTGGGAACTTACTCAAGTTCTCCAGCTCCACCTTGGCTGTTTCTGTCGCTGGAGACATGCCCAAAGCCTGGAGTGGTGGGACAAGGCTGTGCCCTGCTTGGCCTCTCAACCCAGGCACTGTGAGCAGGAGGGATGGCAGATTCACTTCCAAAGCTTGCTCCTGATGTGAACTAGCCCCTTCTGTGGGCCTATGGAGGTGCACCCTTAGTGGGAAGATCTGCTACAAAYGCAAAACAGATGCTAAAGGCTTGAGAAATACATATACGAAGAATAAAAGTGACATTTTCAAAACCAGGGTCAGAAGCAGGAGCCAAACCAGGATTTGCTCACTTCCTCACCATTTTTTTATCCATACTGCTGCTTCTTGAATTTAATCTTAAATCTTGACAATTCATAGCCTTTCCTGGACATCTTTTATGCCATGGTTAGCACTCTGTAATGTTAAAGGTTTGAATATTAAAATAAACATCCCAGTTACAGACAGTTATCTGACATCAGTGAAATGGTGAAGTTCCTATTCCCCAAATACCTGTAAAGCTTTCATTTTCCCTCTCCAACAAAGCCAAGATGACCTTCTCTTCCCCTTCCCCTGGTACTTCTCTTCCTAAGGCCCATGGGGCTTTCTTGGCCTGCCTTATCCTCAAATCAGAAGACASATGGATTTTCCATATGAGCTTTATGGTTAGTAGTGCCCCCTTCCCACTAAAATACTGCAGATTTCTGTGGTAATTCTACTTCCAGCATTGTCAGAAGTATGCAAAAGCCAGGCTATTTACATGTGAACACAATTTAAACAGATAACAATCCAGCAGGGAGTTATTTTTCATAAAGGCAGAGTTTTACTGAGATATGGTATGGTTCAGAATTGGAACCTCCTTTGACTTGTGGGTTTTCTCTTGTGGAGGTCAGTATGTTCTTAGGACACTGAAAGCAACAGTCTTTATTCTCTCACCCCATCTCTAATAGCTCAAATATTGCCAGTGGCATTTTAATACCTTCATTGAACAGCTCTGACAAGAGCACTCAGAGGCTTTCACTTCAGCCTGGTCCAGAGAACTTTGCTTAAAATGATGTGATGTTTTACACATTTCACAGACTGGACATTTCAAGCATCTGTGGCTGCATCAAGGAGGTGCAGACTAGTGAGAAAAACTCACTACCCCAAGCTGCCACATCACCCCAGAACCTTGTTGGTCCCTCTCAGGTGAATCACTCTTCMCTCAGAGCATCTGAAAAAATTATGTCCCCTTAATAGCACAGGTCCCTGTGGACCCAAGGTCCTCTACCTGCCCTCCAGGTTATCGAGCACATGAACTGCACCCGTGTTAGCTCAGTCCTGCACCTGATGCCACCGCATGCACATTTTGGCACTGTRGGCTACACCACCAAGCTCTGTGGCTTCCCTCTCAAACCAGCATGCCACCGTGGGAGCTGGCTGGGAGCAATCTGTGGGAGAAGCACCTCCCAGCTCAGAGCTTTTGCATCAAAGGAACGCGTCCAAGAGTCCAGAGACAATGGCTGGAGCCTATCTGAAATGAGACCTTGTACCCAGCCCCATCTCCAGCTGCTCCTGGCTGGAGCTCCAGGGTGGACCCTGGACCTACTCCATGCACTTGCCATGCTTGCAGGAGCTGTGCTCATGTGCTGCTGGCGTGGGGGTCCCTCTTCCTTGGCCCCATCTGGGGACAGCCCTGCTCCTGCAGCTCCCTGGCAGCAAGGCTCAAGCCTGTCCTTGGGAAAGGCTGTTTCAGATTCTGGCTGAAAAAACAATCCTTTTGCCTTCAGTGCTGGCAGTGGTGCTGCTCTCCACTGCTCCATGTGTATGAGCTGCAGGGATGACAGCTCTGTAATTTTCTTATAAAGCAAACACGCTTCGTTTTACCCCTGACAGCAGGCAATCCAGGGCCAGCAAATCACTGGCAAATGCCTTCTATATTCATCTCTTCAAGTGTTTTGGCTTTTCTTTACTTTTAATCTGCCTGGAGGCAGACATTTGAGATAACAGCTGTTACGGTGATATTATCAGTCATCTGCATGTCGGAGAAYGCCAGGAAAATGCCTGTGGAGAAGACCTCTTGGGTTTTTGGTTTTAACTGCTGTGGGGCAAATTCACTTCTTTGTCAACACTCTGCTCAAGACATGAGAAGAGAATATAATGGAACTGGAACCCTCTGATTGTGAAGAAATGCCTTTTGCTGCTGATAGAGCACGGGTTCCCTTCCTGCTCTTTGGCATTCTAGAGCAGTCCTTGTGACAGCAGACCCTGTCACATTTTTTTCTTGCTGGTGAGCAGTGTCAGAGCACATCTGCCACCAGGAAACATCYCTGTGATTCTCTGGTGATTTGCTTGTTACAGAACAACTGGAGAGACCCTAAGAAACCCTGCTAAAAGGGATATTCCCCCTCCCTCTCCCATGGAAAACACTGCATAGCTTGTTTGGGCTCAGTTATAATGTTTGCTGGGGAGGGAAATTTCTTTTCTTCCTGCTCTAGAGGGCCCAATGTCAAGAACCATCAATGAATAGCTCCAGAACTCTCTCTCCCAAAGCTGAACCATCTGCAAGTGGGCCAAATAGATTCATTGGTTCTTTAGAGAAGATGCCATGGTGCCACCAGGAAGGCATTGGCTTGGGAATTCTTACTCTGCCTTTTTTTTTTTTTTTTCCCCCCAGAGAAATACAAGAAGACAACCCAAAACTCTGTAGCTCTGGAAAAAAAACTGGGATGTGCCCCTATTTTGTATATTGATGATGATAAGCCAGTTTTTCCAGTCAGTTTGATTAAACCTGACATCTTTTGCACTGAAGAAATTTATTCATTATGCCTTGATTGAAAACAATTTGTACCTGAAGATCTTCAACTACCTTACTGACATTAGACCTGTGGGAAGATAAGTAGTTCCACCTATGAAATGACCATTATTCCAAAAGAGCAATGGAATACAGGCTTTTTTTGTGTGTCTGCAGTTCCAATGGATTTCTGTGAACAGAAAATTAAGGCTTTTGCATGGATATTTAACTGCCGTCCCATTTCTTAATATCTTTTAATTATGCGGTAGCAGCAGAGATTCCTCTCTTCCATTACCTTAACTTTACTGAAGGCTGTTTCGCTGGAAATTAAGAGCTCATTTCTAGTCTGCACCACACATCTCCTGGCCAACTGTGGGCAAAATGTTTAGACTCCTGTGGCCTTTTCCCCACTTGGAAAATGAGGATATATCCTAAAAACAGGGTGAAGATACCACAGAGACAGAGCTCATGCAGACACCTGTGAGGTAGAAGAAATACATGTGAAGGAGAAAGGCGGTGTTGAAGGCAAGCCTTGAACAGAGATCACAAAGGTTAACCATCCAAGCAAATAGTTACCGAGTAAATCTTGTGGTTTGTCTCCCAAAGGCAGCTTTTTCAGCTTTGAATCACCAGTTTATTAAAAGAAGCTGGCATTTTTGGAGGCTTGGAAGATGCACAAAGTAGGTGTGTGAAACTTATTTTCACCCATGGCACTCAGGTGCAGCCGTTTGGAACAATGTTAAATGACTGCACAGGAGAGCATCCTTCACACCCCAAAAATTTTCACAGAGCCCAAAGAAAGTGTTAACAGTGGAATAAAGAGTCTTTCTTTTGGGATTTTCCAGAGGCAAGAAGAACATGCTGCTTGCTTAAAAGTGGTGGAACGAAGCAAGGAAAGCTGCACGACAGTAATTTACTAAGCACAGCTTTGCCTACATGCTTTCATCACCCCTGATGTGGTAACATAAAGGATTTGTTCAGCCTAGGTGAACTCCCTCTTCCAAATGTCTCCAGGCTTTTGGGCAAATTCAGTTTCTGGAATTGAAGTCTCACAGCGAGTAAGCTTTGAGGGCTGGGAATGCAATGGTGAATTTCCTGCATCATTGTGGCAGTATCGCTGGGGCTAAATGATCTGGCTGAAAAACAGTTTTTCTTTGATTTCTAGGGAAGGCGATGCAACAAGAAAAAATTAAATATCGGAACTGTAAAAGTCWGTATTTCTTGTGAAAATCTGGGCAGAGGTTTGGTCCATGAGATTTGCATTATCACCTAGACACATTCTGCCAAGAGGGCAGGGATACAATTCCCTGCTGTGCATCAGAGACTGACCACAGCTGGAAACAGGCATTGGTCTGAAAGAACCAACATCTGATAAAGACATCACATTCTTGGAGCTGAGTTGCCAGAAACAAAGGTGAGAAGAAATTCAAGGTTTCATTACTCTAAAGCTACTGGTTATTACTTATGGTTTCATTTGGATACATTCTCTCTGATATTATAGTATCAAATACCCTCAAAGCAATCTTCCACTAAGATGTGGTTCGTTAGATAACAAACAGTGCTTTTTCTCTGGACTCATCACCTGGAATTTAGAAAAAGGCTTGTGCAAAGCTGCAGCAAGGAAAAATATAGGAGACAAACAAGGAAATGTCAATTAAGATTAATAAGATAATACCTGGAGTGACTGGCTTGGCAGTCATGCATTTCCTTTAGCATTTTCTGTGTAATTCACTTCTGTGAGATTAATACAGTGATGGAAGGTAAGGGGGGGATGACTGATGAAATAGAAATTTTTAGAGAAAAGATCTCTCTCATACTTTTTGGAATTTTTTTCTAATCAACAGTACCCTATCATTTGTTAGGCACGATGACAGACAATTATCCCACACACAGGGGTTGGAGTGGGAATTCAAACACCCAAGAGGGTTGTTCGACACATACAGGTAGTCTTTGTTGGTGGCACCTGTGATCTTCYTCCTGAGGTTTTTGGGCTCTAGAGGAAGGAAAAGTGGTCTTACAGAGACCAGAAGGGAATCTGCGAATGACTAACTGCCTGGAGAGGAAAGATTCCTTCTCCAGAAAATAATTAAGAGTTTTAAATGTAATCATTAGGCAAAATATGGAAACAGTCTGAGGGAAGAAACCAAAACAAGGTGTCTCCTGCACCTCCTTTCCCAGACAGCTTCCCTCATCACCCATGATTACTTTCCCCTTTCGGCTTTACTCATCTCTTTCAGCACAATGGCACCACTCACGATGGAGCTGGGAAAAATCCCATCCTAGCCCAGCCCACAGCCTGGGACGGGATGTGCGTTCGAAGCCCCGAGGCAAGGAAGCCGTGGATCCGGGGCTCCCAGGTCTCCCCATTGGCTCACTGTGGGACAGCTCCATGGAAAAAAAGCTGCCTGCCAGGAGGGCTGGCTGGAGCCTTGCAGGGTGAACAGGGGCACACGGAGGCAAAGCCCTGTGTCGTAAGAGAAGTGTGATGGGAACTCAGGTGTCTGAATTCCCGTACGAAGAGAGGAACTTCCCATTTCTCTCCTATCTGATCTATGACGTGTGCACATTGTTTCCAGGGAGGGAGTGGGAAAAATACATTTTAAAGCGTAAGCAGCCGGATGCCACTCTTCTCATGCTTGGAATTAGACCGAAGTGCCTTATCTGCTCCAAACTGCGCTAAGAAACGTGGCAAATTCTATTCAGCTCCTTTTTTTCCTTTCATTAATTTATATATATGTACTGTGGCATTTTTTTGCCTGATGTGTGTAGCTGGAGTCTTGTTCACAGACACAGCTGCATGCAGGGCTACAGCTACAAGTGCTAAAGAAATAAACCCGAGAGGCTCTAGGAGGCTGGAAGGGAGATGCGCAGAAAGCTGACAGCTTTAACTAAGAGCTCTCACTATCAGGATGGCAGCCAGAGGAGATGCTGGCCAAGTGAAATAAAGGGCTTACCACTCAATTAAGTCAGGGAGCCAGACATGCTATAGCTTTGTTCTGGAACCATGACTGAGGGTCTGGAGAACAAAAGCAGACTATTTCTGCCCTGGAGAGACCACCACCCCTCCCTGGGGAACACTTTAACATGAGCTTACATCCCAAAGTTCGAGAGCATTCCTGTAGGGCAGGCTGACACCTCGGGTCCTTTGTCTCAGACTGTGCTTCAAATTTCCCTTTGCAGAGGTGCTCGTTCGGGTCCCTTTTTGAGCTTTGCATGGCGCTGGGGTGGTGGAGCTGCCCTGCACCRCTCAGAGAGCTTCAGGAGCCTGTAGGGTTCCCAGGTTACCCTTGTAGGGTTACTGTGCCAGTCTTGGGAACAGGGTCTGCGGGAGAAGAGACAAGCAGCTTCTGGATACTTTCTTTCCTTAGGAATTCAACGTGATTTCTTTTTTTTTATTGTCCAGAGGAATGGTAAATCTGAAGGGACATCTCAGAGGGAAAGGGGGATGTGTGTTGGAGTGGCTACAGCATGGGACGGGGCCCTGCTGCTTGTCCTGTGCTCCAGGGAGGTTGGCTGGCTGGCGCAGTGTCTGGGATATTTCCCTGCTGTTCCTTTTTGTGCAAGAAATCCACACAACCTGTAGCCACACGTCCTCGTTGCCAGGGACCGTGTCRTTCTCTCTTGCTCCATCCAACCAGCCCGTTATTCCTCAGCTCCTCTCTCTGAAGGCATTGCTGCAGTGAGTGACCCACTGCTTGTTTTTGTGGAACGCTGCAGGGAAGAGGGCCAAGGATACCTTGATGTTTGCATACCAGGATGCAATGGCCTCGTGCTGCCTGCAGGTTTATTCGTATCATTGCAAGCCCAAGGACAGAYCTCTGTTGATGAATGGTGTTTCTGAGCTCTTGTTACCCATACACACTCTTCCCAACTGGGCTAGGCTTGCCAAAAGCTGCTTACAAGAGGAAAATCAGCCCTGGCATGTGAATCCYGCTCTGCTCCCCCTGTTCTGGGTGTTCATTCTGTGTGAGGCAGGAACACTACTGGACACTGGCAGTGCTTTGGAGCAAAACCCTTTATCTAGCAAAACACTGGATGCACAATATTTATGGACAGTGACCTGCAAAGATCCGCTCACACCAGTGGGATGGTGATGTCTTGGGATGATCCTCTAAGATGCTACCATCGAATTCATATTGACCTCAACAGTAAGAACACTCAAATGTTTRAACACCTGGGGGGACAATGTGGGATTTTAAACAATTCCTTTTCTCTGAAAGTATTTAATCTGTGAGGGGTGAAATCAGAGTGTCAGCATATAATTGGAACATATGTCTGAGGCATTCACTGATAGGCATGATAAAGAAACCATGCAATGCATATATTTTAATTTCAAATAAATCAATGTGATAATTTGGGATCAGGTGGAATTCTGCAGCTGGATGAAGAGGACAAAGGGAGGCCATTAGTTATACTTTTAATAAATCAATTTGTTAATCAGGGATCAGGTGGGATTTTCCAGCATGAGACAGAGGACAAAGAAAGCTCATTAGCTGTGTTTTAAATAGATTGATGTTTTAGTTGGTGTGGGATTCTCCTGGAAATACAATGCTGGGCAAAATGGAAAATATACTAAAACCTATCACTGGAGAACATGCCTGATAAGAAATAAGAAATGTTTCATACCTACTTAGGACATCTATATTTTCTAGGCACCCCATAGTACAAAACCAGAGTGGTCAGGCTGGAACTCTTGGAAGGTTCAAGGAAACTAAGAGAGAAGACCTATGATATACTCAAGGAAGTAAAGAGGAAAGGTTATTTCAGATTCACAGGGCTCATGGCCTCTGGTARATTGATTCCAAAACATTGCAGTGTTCAGAACCACCAGACACGTCTGGAGATGTGGGTCCTTGTCCTTTACCTGAGCCAGCCAACAGGAAGGTGTCAGCCACAAGGTGTGATGGCTTCTGTCAGGTTCTCCACGGCAGCAAAGTTCACTGGGTGCTGAGCTCACCTCCCCTGTGGCATATCCAGGCATGGATAGCATTGTGTTGGTGCAGCATCTGAAAGCAAAACACTATCCAAGAAAGGGAGGCAGGAAGGAATAGAGAAAAGAAGGTTAAAAAGGATGATGTTCAAATGACCAAATTGGGCAACATTCGGCCTATTCACTCTTTGATGCTGCAATGGAGGCGAGCAATTCAAAGCCATCAGGACATATTAAGGAATGCCAAACACTACAGGAAGCAAAAGGCTTCATCATAATCAGTATCCATTTACTCCCTGCTGTGCCACACATTAAAAGGATCTTTAGAGTCAGGTTTGCTTTTGCTGCTTTTCTTCTTGTCTTGCTTCAGTTCTGTCCTACCTGCACTGCCCAGAGTCAGTCCTGCTTTCTGCTGATGGAAAATAACACATCCTGCAAGGTTCATGACTTCCTGAGGATGCACCTTCTCAAACTGCCTGCACAACAAGATGCACATGAGAATTTATTCCTAGGAAGGCAAAGGCTCATCTGTGTCACTGCCATGTCTGCCCGTGGCTAACATGTGTGCAGGACTTGCTGTGGATTTAAAACCCATCCCCTTTCCAAGGTCAGAAGACCAAAAGTTCAAATTTGATTGGGAATTGCCAAACTGCTGCTCAGTGCCCCAGCAGGCTCCCCATCTGCGACAGCCAGGAGTCGGCAGCAACTTAACTCRTGCTGCTGTTTCAACAGACATCTAAAACCAGAGACCCAGTCAGCTGCAGCGAGCAATAATAAAGATATTKGGTTTACATACAGTCCTCAAAAATTTCCTCAAAGGGTTTTCAGTTTATTTTCTCACCTCAGTGTCAGACTGAGCTTTAACAAAATGGCAGCCAAAGAGGTGATTTAGCCCTCGGCTTAGACGGGCTGTTGTGATGGATAGTGGATACTATTTCCACAAAGAAACGGGGCCTCGAGTTTTAATCAGCTATGTAAACTAATAAAACCTTGCTCAAAATGCTTTTGGCCCTTCCTTTGTGAGCAGGCTCTCAACAGCAAGTAGAAAAACACATCCAATACACGACTTACAATGCTGCTCTTCTTCTGGGAGGGGAGTCACGCGGAGCCCAAGCACGGCAGCGTCTTCAGGGGTTCAAAAGTCAGCAGCGACACTGAGGCTCTGCTGAAACCTGACCCGTAAGATAGAGAGCAGTTTTAATTCCCAGATTTTTCAATAAAAACTTTAAAGTCATTTTAAGTCTCAAGAATGCAAATAAAGAGCCGAAGATTAATATTTCAAGACTTTTTTTTTTTTCCTTGAAGCAGTAACTTAGAGAACATTTCTTCAACTCAAGATCCAGAGCCTGTTGCCCAAATTTTTAAAGAAAAAAAAAAACCCAGGGACTTATTTAAAAATCATTTTCTATATATAACCTTAAAAGAAAAAGAGGAAAAGAGGGGTCTTTGGACCTCAAGACAAGGCCAGTTTCTTGAAAGTTCCGACTAAGATTTAACAAACATGAGCAATCCTGCCATTCCCAGTCAGCCACATTAACTTGCTCTCCTCCTTCAGGGGAAATCCTACATTCCTGGAAATGGGAGACACTGAACTGCAGTTGCAATTCAGAGGAACATCAGTCAGTGAGACACTCCAGTACATACTTGAGTGTTATTAGTGTAATTGGGACATGAGTGTATGATTGAAGTTAAGTATGATTAAAGTTAAGTTTCTTTAAGATAAGCGGATTAATGCAGATGTTCAGGTAATTTCGAGCACTAAGGACAGCAAGTTTAAGCAATTTGTCCAAATTTATATGTGATTTTTACAGGAAATCACAATTTCTAATCTCACAAGTCCCAATCTCAGCCCCACAAATGCCTAAAAACTTGTCATTCCACTCATGTCAGTATTAACATTGCCTATTTTTTGCATATTCCCATTATGCCTTTTGGAAACCTCCTCAAGGAAACAACAGGGCTCCTTAGGCTCAGCCTGAGAAGGGGACTAGGCTGAATGAGCCAAAACCTTCATTACTAAGAAGTTTGTCAAGGAGATTTCTGAGACAAGAAGAGATGAGGCAAGATGAGACGATGAAGGTGTGTGCCTGGCACTTCTATAAAGTCAGGGGAGAACCAGGGACTGAATCTTTGTGCCTTTTATTCTGCATACACATAACCTAATGCTGGCTGCAGACAGACAGAAGCTCCCACAACAACTACCAAGCCCCCACAGATGACCCCAACCCGCCATGGTCCTGTTCATTAATTCAYAATAACTTCTTCCTCTTCCTTGCAGCCTGTGATCAGAATTTGAAAATCAAAGCCATCAACCTTCAAACGGTAAAACAACAGACACTCTATGAGCAAACAATGGATCTCACTCCCTTCAGAATCCACCAGAGACAAACACAGCCTGGGGTCCARCCCAACTTTATCTGAGTCTTCCACTTGAGATCCGCTTTAGTGATGTGAAGCTCTGCAGGATGGCTTCAAATTTGCCTCCAGACTGTTACTAATTGTTCTGCTTTATTCTTTCTGCAGTGTTAGCAGAGACACACTGGCAGTGTGCTGGCAGTGGAAGCTGCCACTTTGGGAAGAGTTTTGATTAAAATATACATTGCTTTGATCAGTGGCTTCCCTGTAGTGTAAGATAAACACGATCAGCAGTTTTGGTCGATGCTCATTCCTGAGGCACATGCTGTGAAGTTACTGCACTACATTAAGCAAAAGTTTAAAAGGAAATTATTGTAGCCAACTGTGCCTTGGAATTATCCTGAGACAAGAAATCCTAAAATCTAAGCTAAAGCAAACCAGCACTGCCTTTCTCCCTCTGCCAGTAGRGTCTTCCACAATGGCAAATCCAAGGGATTAGGATTGAGATCTTCTRTAGCTGGGCATGTATGTCAGAGGAGGAGAAGTATGAGACCATGTCCCACAACTAATTTAATGCTTTATGTCCTTTCATTCAGCACCAGAAATATCACAGATGCACACTTCCCTTCAGATGATGAAGCTTGTTTGAATCTCCCAGCTGCAGCCTGGAAGACCTGTCTGAAGTGTAGCCATGGTCTTTATGTCAAGACATTAAAACGCTACTTTTTCCTCTTTTTTTCTTTTTYCTTTTTTCCTTGTGAAGCCAAAACGGTGCCTATTACAGAAAACTGGTATAGCTGTTAGCACAAATAGCCTTCATGGAAATTGTTTGTTCKCAGTACTGCAGCTTCGTATGCAAAATTTATGTTTAGGAATTCATTTAAAAATTTCTACTGCTTGAGGCTTTACATTTCTAGGGAAGASAATGCAAAAAAAATTACATGATTAAATATGGCAAGAGAACGGCAAGTAGCTTAATGATGCTACTTAGAAGCTCATAAAAGAAACACAGGCGTAAGAGCAAAAACTTAGGGTTGTACTTTGGTTTTTGAAACGGAACTTGTAATGACATTTTATTGTTTCCTAGGAAAAGGGCAATTTCCCTGCTCGGGGTAGGAACYAGCCCATCCTTCCTTTTGCCATCTCCAAGGCTGGGCCAGATCATCAGTAAATACAAAAAGGTTGAGCATCCTCAAAGTCAACGAAGCTGCCCCAGATGAGATCCGGGTGATGGATTCTCCCACTCCCTGCAAAGGTGGGGGCAGTGGGTGGGTGCTGCTGTTGAGCTCAGTGACACCAACACCTCTGTGCACCTCTGTGCACCCCTSCTCTGTCCGTTTGAGGGCCTTTTCTGATAAAGTAATAAACGTGCCATAAAACTGTTTTACAAGCCGGGTCTCACTTTGCTCTCCAGCTTTTTCTCATTAAGGGCACTGCTGCTTCAARGAAGTTCAAGCTGCAGCACATTTAACATCTGCATTCCTTGACGTGTTTTGAAATTATTTTAAAACAATTGGGAGAGGAGGACCAGGTTTGGGGTGGGGTGGGGGGGGGGGGCGGGCGCTGAGCGCTTCAAAGAGAAAGCAGATCAACGGGTAAGCCCCAAATTACATAACTAGCCCCACCAAGGAAATAAATTAATTTGTTTCCCAATGGCTTATTTATATAACCCTTTAATTATAGCCAAGCGTATCACCGGCATTATACCATGGGAAAATGCAGAACTGTGAAGCAACCTGCCACTCCGCCCTCCCCAGGCCGACAACACAACCATGAGGCAACAGCTACATGTTGGGACATCACCTGCTCCTTTGTCTTGCACAGGTAGGGTTCAATAACCTGGGCATGAAAACGTGACCTCCACTCTAACTCTTTTTCTAGGGCTTTCGTGCGCTCCTAAACTCCGTCTCCCTGCTGGGTCGTAAAAATGGGACAGCGTTTGACCTGCTTGCAACACAAAAAGGGATATTGTTCAAAAATTCTCTACTTTCCCACTCTGCCCATGAGTCATAATCAGTCACTGAGTCCTGTTAACTGCGGGTGCTGCCCAGCCTGTGCTGGCTCCTCAAATGTGGTGAGTTTAGGTAGCTCTGTTGCCTTCAATTAAAGCATTTCTAACTGTTTCTAATTCTGCAGGCACCAGCTGAGCCCCTGGCTTTTGCCCTACAAAGGGCTGGTGTGTTAAAGCAGCTCTCTGCAAGGCCTAATGAACACCACCCGTTAGGAGTCATTGGAGCAGCCTGTGGTGATGAACAGCATCCCAACAGCCACAGGGAAGATTTTGCAGGTGAGAAATCACAGACTTTTCTGAAACTGAAATTGTCCAAGCTGCTGTTTCAGTCCACTTCAGAAGACAAGATGAAAATATTTCTGATGAAAATAATCTCCTGGTGATAGGAGATAAAGCTGGCTATGGAGAATCCCTTCAAATACAGGCCTGCAAGAAGAGTTTCGTTATAAATTATGGATACCCTTCCTAATGCTTATATGTTTGGATTGGCTTTCAATACTTGGATTAACGGAATCTTTCAGGTACAATGATCTTCTCTGGGAAGCACTTTAATATGAACAGCTTTATTTAGGGACAAAGATAACTCATCTTAATGCCAGATTTGCCAACAGAGTTGCATATTAATGCCCTATGTATGACCAAATTAGAACAGATCATCAGGGATGCTTTGGCATCTCCATCAGTCAGACACTACCCATCAAGCTGGTTATCCTAAAGATAGGCATCATTCCCACCACGTGTCAAGAAGTTCAGTGCAAGAGCTGTGCCAGGTGTTTTGGGAAGGCCTTCTTTGCTTAGAAGAGTCGTTCCAGRCTCTGTATTCAAGAATCAAGAACGCTCTGCCCAAAGTTCAAAAAGAGCTACAGAGAAAGCACACACAGGAATTACCCACAAGAAAACTCCTCAATTATCTTGCTAAATAATCCTTTCTTTGTATTTATAGTTAATTTAAAGATGTCATAAAGTGAGTTTTAGCAAACCATTCCTGCACAGAGAGGTGAAGCAATGCGCTCATTCGGTATTCTCTACTCTTTGAAGCAGCATTTCACAGGCCGTGTCTGTGATGCCTGAGGATGGTCTCCAGACCAAGTTCTGTGTTAAAAACAGATCAAAAGAAAATTGGTCATCTCCTTCAAAAGGCAGCTGCTCTCCTCCCCTTTTTCACAGAGCTGCAACGTGGAACAAGGCTTAGCATGAGGAACGTCTTCTCTAATTCCATATAAATGTCTTGGCTCACGGTCTCTGCTTTTCAGATGGGAATAGCAGGTTACCTAATGCAAGGGAGCTAAATTATTTTAGTCTCAGTTCTGAAATAAGAGGGGGGGAAATGAGGATTGCAAGAAAAAGTGGTGGGTTTGTATTACACAAAAATTAAAATGTTGAGTCTCAGGCCAGATGCTAATATACCAATGGCCTTTCATCTCAGGATTTAATGATGACTGAACAGAGATAGATTATTTTAAAATCTTAGCAATGGCTGCAATAAATATATACATCTCCAGCCCTCATGATGGTAGAATAATACCATCAAATGTGAACGGGGTGAATCTACCATAGAAGCCTGAAAACAAGAAAAAATAACAAGGCAGTAACATTCTTGCGCAGCATGCTATAATTCTGTGATTTCTCATCCAGACCTAATTAAGGCTTGCAACAATGGGATCTATAGGGACCCATACACCTCTTGCTGACATTTCAGATGATACCCTGAGCTACACAAAACAGAATAACTGTGCTGAGATGTAGAGGATAAGATTAGTGTGGAGAAAACACAAATTGGTCAAAATCCAAAAGCCAGATTCCTGAATCTTCATGAAAGTTTAGTTAATATATGTTTATATATTTTTTTCACAAAGTATCATTTCCTGATTTTGGCTGGAGATAGTAAAGTACCTTGACAAAGACTATTTCCATGTTGTGTTTAGCTCAGCAGAAGCCAAGACCTACAAGAAATCTCTAGGGAAAACAGCCTTTCCTCCTTTTACTGGTTGTTTGGCTGTCAGTCTTCTCCAGAGTTCCCTGATGATTCAGCATGGAGTTAGCAACATGAAAACTTTCACTGTACTTCAAAGTCTTATTTTAAAACAAATGTTCTCATTCAGAAATGCAAGACCAGAAAGCTGAGGCTCTCCAAGCCTCCCAGGTTAGTCCAGACTCAGCTGGCTCGAGCTCTGCAGCCCTGGGAGCTGCACTTTAATGGGAACATCCTACTGGAGAGCCCTGGTTTGCATTAGCGTTTATTTCTGCACTGTGACTTGGTTGCTTCACTGCATCTTGCAACAACCAGAACCGAGTGAGAGCTGGGATCGGGTAATTGGCAGGCAGATGGGGCTTCTAACAACCTGCTCTTCTTTTGGGAAAAGTAAGGAAAAATATCAGGTAGCCAAAAAACCCCCAAAACTCTTCTGGCTGCCCCAAATCCATCAGAAGACCTGGAGAGACACTATCACCTGGAAAAAACAAGCATCTGATCTGGAACTGATTTCCATTCTCCCTAATATTCCTCAGTAGAACAAAACATCTGCGAGCTGGATTGCTGCAGACAGCTGGTTCTGGAGGAAGGCTGGAATTCACCCCACCAAGACATAACCTCCTCTAGTGGGAATAACACCACCACAAAACACATCAAACTGAAGTGGTTCTTGCAACTGTTTGCAGTTCAGGAAATCAATGTGCTGCACTGCTATTTGTAACCAACATAATTTTATCTCCTCTCTGTGCCCACTCGCCGGTAATGCAGCATAGTCACATTGCTGACAATATGTGTGGACATGGGGATTTATGGTCCTCTATCCTATGGCTAATGAAGTTAATAGGGAAAAAGAAAACCAAAACCAAATCCTGTATTATAATTCTTTGGGTTATGCAGCTGCACAAATGATACAAGGAAAAAAAAACCTTGAACATTTTAACAAGAAAAAAATGGAGTAATGTTTTCATTGACTGAAAAACATACAGTTAAATTCTGCCAGAAGAATAATTTTGGTGGACAAAAGCCAAAATTAGATCCCTGTGGGCAAAATTTACCAACGAATGGGTTTTTTTTCAGTTTTCAGAGAAAATTTTCAGATTTCCAATTACCTCACAAAAAATAAATAAAAAAAAGTATTCAAGGAGCACGGGCTCTTTCCTGTGAACATCCATGCTCAACTGAAAGCTCCTTTTTCTAACCATAGCAACAGCTGACAATTAATTTTGAGCAGCCTAAGGACACTTTGGCACCACTGGCAGCTCTTATTCCCTGCATGGCTTCTTTCTGTAGCCCAGACTCCAAAGGGAGAGTCCATCAGGAGCTACRTGGAATCCAGCGGGATGTGTGCTTGTATATGACCAGGCCATCTTTGGTGCATCATTTGCTAAAATACTGAAGTTTGGTTTTTGCCCCTGAATCCTCATCGATCCTTTAGCAGAAGCGTTTACACTGACAGCACATTCCTACCAGCCGAGGATCTGGCCTTATTTCAGCCTCCTTGGCTTATTTTTTTGGCATGTCCCTGCGAGTGGGTTGGGCCCGCGCCAGGGCGGGGGTGAACGGAACAGCATTCCTGGGCTCTTAGTAGTGTTGACCATTGTATTGATGTGAATACGTAAAAACCTTCAAAGGCAGAAAGGTGACTCCCTGTCATGTGCAACGCTCCTTCGAGTCCTTTCAAGGCAGGGATCACCGGCACGGTCTGTGCCTGAACCYGGGACTCGCTGCTTTCTCCCGTGAGCGGGCGGTGGAGATCATTGTGCTGAAGAGTAACAGTAGATGAGGTGCTATCTTCCCCTTTAAATTGAGCCATTCAATTCGTCATGAATGGCTGGGTATTTCTTGCTGGCATTTGGGACTTGGATTTCAGTGCTGGGAATGGAGTGAATAGGATCAATGATGAAGCTGAAGCACAAAAAGAAGGAGCAGAAAAGGGCAAAGGACTAAAACCGATAGAGACAAGCAATTACAAGGTGTATTAATGTACACCGGGCTAGGCTGGAGAGAGGGAAGAACTTATTGTTATTCTGGGGGATTTTTTTTTCCACGAAAGATAAAGGGGAGGGAAGTGAATATTTGTTATTCGGGGAAAAGCTGTGGCTGCAAAGAATAAAGAGACCTTTTAGAACATGGCAGCTGCCTCTGAGCCCAGAGCGTGGTACTTGATACTCCAATCTCCCCTCCTGGTGCTTTTGGGCCAGCTTTTGAGAACAGCAAGGAAGGCATTCAGAGGGAAGACAATGACAAATGTCAAGAAAGAGAGAGGAAACCTGGAGTTTAAAAGACTATTGAGTGACAGGCGGGTTAGATCAAAGGCAGACGTTTACCAGGTATTTATAATTGCAATGCTAATCAGGTTAATCATAGAAAGCAGAGCCCAAGGGTGGATGCCTAGTCAGTCTTAAAGCACACATATATGTATTTAATGCACACATATACATAGGAAAGCACACATATGTATGTATGTATGTATTGTACTTTGAAAGCCATTCAATCAGTCACTGTCACCCATTCTGGTTTTCTCTGGGACTTCAAGGSAAGGAAGCCTTCTGCGGAAAGGGCATTTGAATCCCTTTTGCCGTCAGAGCCAGCGAGATGTTTTGGAGGCAACACACAAGATGAGGYTCATGTATAAATCACTGGGAAAAAAACAGAATTTGTTTCTTTATAAAAAGGAAACCAAACCCCCAAAATCTGTGCCCAACAAGACTGTGCTTGTTTTCATGGCTTTTAACACACAGAAAGGAGAATCTTTATTAAAGGATTTTTAAAGCCCAATTTCTTATCTTGCTGATWTGAAGGGCTGGATTTTCCAGGATCTCAGTACCAGTTACACAACCAAATGAGCATCAGCTTTTCTAAAGGCTGCATGATTTTGCAAACACGGGTTCAACTTTGAGCACTTTTGCTTACCAGCCYTTTTCAATCTTATCTCTCTCACAGACATGCTCTCTCTTGTTATCATTCTTCCACCCATTCCTTTCCTATGCCACACACAGATTTCAAAAAACAAAACAAAAACATTTCCTATGGGAGTCTCTCCACACTCATTTTAAGAAAAGGCCGTTTTTGTTTGCCCTCTGTGGTGTGCAGCAGTCCCAGCTGTGTATTGCAGCAAGTACAGCTACAACAAGACCTAACTGTGCCTAGAATAATTCCTAATACCACAGCTATGTCTGATTTTACCAGCAAAACCAGTCCAATGTCCTGCACRCCCAGATCTAGAAAAAGAAATGTTACGTATGACAAAATACCACCCACAAACTATTAATGAGAGAGCATAGCAACACTGAGCGAATAATTGTGTACACATCCAAATCTCTTCTCCCAAAGGCTGCCAGTGACAGAGCTTTTTGTCCATAAATCAATAACAGAAGCACTAAGTCTTATTATGTGTCTGGACTCATTCCTGAAATCATAGGATCTCTGTCAGGAGTTTTAGGAATATGTACTACAAATACAGGCAACTTTTGAGAATGAATTAATTATCCAGGAGGTATCATGTCTGTAAGGAAAGATGCTTCCAGTCATGGGCTATAAAATCCCTGGTCAACCACCATCAGAAAGCAGTTTTCTCCATACATACCAATTATACTCATACTTCAATAACGTGAATTTTGCTTCCTTTGTGCTAAGTCCTGTAGACGTGTAAATACTCACCTCGTGGGCAAAGTGTGCTTATACTGASAGTGAATCTGCTGCATCCCCCCAGCCAAGAGCTGGGAGCAGATCCTGGGCTGGGGCTTCCTGCCYTCCACCCTGCCTGTGGGATCGGAGACCCTGGACGGGCATCCTGGCCAAGGGCAGGAGAAGGATGGGGTGAGGGCACAGCCCGAGGCAGGCAGGAGCCCCAGAGGCTGCGTGGGCAGGAGCGCCTGGGCCGGCACGGGCGTTCGGGGCAAGCCTGAACAGCCTGTGCAGAAAGGCTCACCCTGATACTTCCTGCTGCAGAACAGGGAGGAAGAGGAATAATGGGGGAAGGGCAGGGAAAGACGCACGGCCACACACAAACCAAAATTATTTTCTGGTCTTTGCAGTGAAATCACAGCARAGGTCCCGTGGGCTCCCTTATTACCTCTAGCCAAGGACAAGTATCACCTCCTGTCTATCATTTTCATACACCATTTACCACAGGGGGTTCGTCAAGCCCACAGATCAGAAAAATACGAATACCAAAACCTGACTATGAAGGTCTGTTTGAAAATCTTTTTGAATTAATGCAGCTATGATGTGTTTCTACATGTCTTCGCTAAATGGAGGCCTGTGACATCATTACACTGAAAATGAAACAGGACTTTAAAAGGTTAAAAATGGGCCAAAACCATAATAAACCAGTTTCTGTCTGGAGTAGGATTAGGTTAGCTTTCAGGAGTTCAGGTCTGAGATAAAAGTTTGGGTCTGTCAGCATAAGCATCCCATGAACAACTGAGCCAATATTCAGCCCTAACAGTGGGAAAACTGTAAGTTCATTTGGAGGCAGTCTGGTCTTGCAAGAACTCTGCCATTTTGAACAGCATCCAAAAAGCAAGCAAAAAGAGGCCTCTGGATGAATTTTTTTTTTTTWAAATCATTATTATTATTATTATTTGAATCCCACTGTGGGTTCTAAATAAGTTCAAATCTGGTCAGATATGCTAAAACAAAACCACCCTTCATTTTTGGAGTAGGGATGATATGAAACTCCAGTTTGGTCCCGTCTCTACTTTAGTGATGTCTTCTAAAAATGAACTAAGAATTACAGGAGCCTCTTACTGAGGCTCCTCCCAGAAATAAACAAAAATACTGCTTGGATTATTTTGCAGTAGCTGAAATGTTAAAAGCTTCTGTTAACAATTAACAGGTTCAATTACAAGAATTCAATGCTATTTTGCCATCCCATCTGAGACTGCTGATATCTGCTGGAGCACAGATCCTTGCATGTGCATCCTTATTCTCCTYCACTGTACCATCCTGAATAAAGGAGCCGCTCCTGGAACGAAGCTCCTGTTTCTGTCAGGTGACTTCAGAGTGTCCTTGAAAAATCAGTGTTCCCTGAGCATTTGAATTTCATTTCACACAATCATCAAGACTTTTGTCTTCATGTTATTTTGACTTTTAGTCACTCTTCTAGTCATTTTCAAGTATTTGTAATAATAACAGACTGAGAATGTGGTTTATTATCTCCCCTCTTTTATTTGACTCACTTTGGAAGGGAAAAAAAAAGGTTGTTCTGGCTTGAGGCTGCAGAGTGTACGAAAAAAATTCTGGAGCTAAGCAGATATTGCAATTTTATTTCCCATGTCAACTACAAGGTAGGATACATACATGCTCCTGAAACACTTTCCTGAACATAGACTCATGCATTATTCTGCTAGGAGGTTGCCTAACTTCTAAATTCCTATGTATTAGCCACTGCTCATTTGTAGGAAGGTTAAGGGCCACTAAAACCTCAATCAGTAATCGATATCAACTCTCTTTTGTTTCTGTTTTTATATGGCACAGTTATATYCACCAGGCAGAGAACCRAAGCTTCCTAATAAAGACCAGGGCRGTGAAAATTTACAGCAATGCTTCCCCCTCCAAAATCTCTAGGACTKGAGGGAAAATCTTCTCTGTACTTGAGTGCACAGGTCAGTCCTGCAGAGAGGTGTCACCCCACAGGGTTGGTGTAACAGGAACCCAGAGAGGGAAGGCAAGTCTGGGTGCTCCTCCTCTGCCCTCAGTTCYCTCTGCCTTGCAGATTAATGTCTAATGGCAGCTCCTGAAGTCACAGCAAAGCCAAGTCATGGTTACATCCATCCCCTGCTTTTGGTCTCTCATTCTGCTCATCCAGACAAGCAAAACTGGGTGACTTACGGAACTTCAAATGAAAGAACCGAGCTCTCAACCTCTGCAAGCTTTCAGTGCACTAACTGCCTCCTCCTGGCTGAAAAGCGAGTCGCTGAAGAAAGGCAGAACTCCTATTCCCCTCTCCGTGCTGTTATTCCCACATCCTCCTATTTGTTACTGCCTCAGTAGCTCTTCCCTCATTGCACAGATGGGAATGAGGTGGCCCAACAGGTAGGCTGCTAATCAGCCTTTCTATTCAGCTGTTGGCTCTGTGAACTCTGCAGATCCCTGCAGCTCAAAGGCACGACTGTGGAYCAGACAGACACCCCCGATCCAGCTTGCTCAGAGGTGACCATGTCGCTRTGGCTCCCTGTCAGTGGGTTAGTGGTATTGAGCCAAAACACTCTGCAGCTCCCARTGAACCTCTCCCCGAATCTCAGTTCCTGTGTCACCACACCCAAGAATGGCAATCGAGAGCCAGTGCAGGTGTGGCAATGCCTGCCAAGCTCTTGACTGCGGTGCCAAGCATTGCCAGTGCCCATCTGCTCTGACAGACACAGAACTTTAAAATTCATGAGATCTTAACATGACTGAACAGTCTCTCAAGGGCTTTTGACTAAACAGAAGATCCAGACAGCGAGGAAAGAGGAAATTCCTTAATTCTGAGGTATTTCAAATCTAGAAGAAACTTCTGGTTTGCCAGAAGGTCAAGACTGTCCCGTTTTAACAGACAAACAAATTCCAAACCCTGTGTGTTACAAAGAGGGGATATTTCACTCAGCCTTGGCTTATCTTGCTCTGCCTTCCTCATAACCATCATCAGCACCACTAYGGCTGCATGTTGTTTCAGCAGGAACTGTGGGAAACAAGGGTAAGAGCTGGAGCAATCAGGAATAGAGGGAGTGGGCAAGGGAGGAAAAAAGAGAGGAGGAGGATAAACACACGGGTAATGGGAATTTGGAGAGCAAGTGGAAATGGAGGAGTGAGCTGTAGTTGTGAGTGAGACTGGAAACCCAGCTGGACAGATGCCACCTGATCGAGAGCCACCAAACCYTGGAGACTTCCATTCTCTGAAGCAGTGGCAAACACGAACTGCCTGATGTAATTAACTTTTCTCTCATTAGCAGGCATCAGCAAGGGGCAAGGAACACACGCTCTGTCGTGTGATAGATTCTGTTTTGTCCAAGGCATGCACAAACACAAAGCCGTTGGCTCCCTGAGAGGTGGGACACAAAAGTCCCGTCGTACCCACAGGGTTTTGAAAAGTGGGAAAGACAAAACCTATTTTTTATTTGCTTTTTGCTTTTTATTTATTTGCTTTTCATTCTTTCCCAGGCACTTTCTTCCTTCTAGGTCAGCCAGTTTAAATTGGAGCCTGTAGCAAGAGATCCATTTCTCACCAAACAAACTCCTCTACATGAAAGCTCATGTCTTTAAATATATTTTTGAGCAAATTTTCCCTCTCCTCCCCCTTTCTGAATTTGGTTGTTTTATTTGTCAGCTGACAATATGGACAAAATTGTGCCTCTCCTCTACACGGGAAAGTCAGTAAAAGAGCTTCTCAGGAAGGACTGGAGCAGCTTGGGAATATGTCTACCTTGGCAGGAAAGTTCCAATTCCTCCACTTTTTGAGGTTTAATAAATTCCTGCTCTCTTCAGTAATAATAAAACAAAATCAGTCTCCTGGGGAAGAATTCACTCCAACAGACTGTGCTATTTCAGTCATTCTGAGCTTTCATTGGTGGGAGATATAAAAAAATGGGATGATAAACTCTTCCCAAAAAAGATAAAAATAAACCCATCCTAAAAATGGGCTTCATCCTTCTCCCCAATCCTTGTATGGAGTTTCTGCATCAGTTGCTTTGTGTGTGGATGGGAAGCAGTGCTTGGTTAAGAGCACTGAGTGTCCTCAAGGCTCTCCGTGTACAAAAGGTAGGGATTTTATGCGAGTACTGTATATTCCAGGATTATGGAAGGTGTACATCAGATTTACACCTCCCATGCATCATTCATGGTACTTTCTGAACAGCTTGTGGTTCCACTGCCACATCTATTTTGCATGCATCCCTGTAGGAAAACCAGGTCCATGCCTCTGCTCTTCCCATATCCCACCACCAAAGCGAGTTTGGGAARGAAATGGAAGGAGGGTGTTTGCACTGCGCACAGACCAAGGATGATTTTGGGTCTAAAAGTCCACATTTTCCTCAACTGCACGATGAAAAATCTCCATTAGCTGGAAAAAATCCATAGGTTTTTCATCACAGAAGCCCTGACATTTCATAAAGGCCTCCACACTCACAATGTTACTGAAGCACTTTATGGAATAGCAATTATTGTGCTGGGCAAGAAACCGATTCTCTTCATTCACTGACAAGCTATGATGACTTAATCTGAAACAGAAACACCGGCTAATTATTTTGAGACACAAAAAAAAAAAGACAGGAGAAAAGTTCAGTTCAGAACAAATTAAATGTTACAGTCAACCTGACACGAAATACTACATTTTAGGGATGGGCGTTTCACAAAGAAATTTCAAAATCCAGTTGAAAGAACGGCAATTTTCATGAAAAATAAATTTTACTTAAATATTTTAGTAAGGTTTAGGTAAATATACTAGTAACTCCTTATGTTCAAATAGGGAAAACATGCAGAAAAAGCCCCTTTTCATGAGTTGACAGCACAGGCAATGAACTTCCCGGATCTTGCACAACCCCACTCCCACCAGGCACAGGGAGCTGCAGCACCAGGAGGACGTAACAAATGTACCTTTGGAGCTACACTAAATTTGAACCCAAGCTGCAAAACTGGAAGGATTGCCTCAGAAACTAAGAGGAGGACTGAGACTTTTACAAACCAGACAATTTCCCCACTCCTAAATTCYAGTACCTGAATTTATTTGATAAATAAATTTGAATTCAACAGTCAAAGGTTAAAAGAACTGAAGGATACTTGAGACCAGTACTTAATCCCAGTTTGGCCATTAAACTTCCTAAATATTGCATATTTGTGTATGAACAACTGGTATGTTTAAAAATAATTGAATATATGCTAAGAGGGAGTACAGCTGCCTTAGTAGGTGAAGTCAGTATTATGAGTATGTTAGTAATGAAAGACTGAAGCTAATGCTCTTAACAATTGTTTCAAATCCAGACAAAATCCTAAAATAATAAAGGAAGCACAGATCTCCATCATAAACACATTTATTATTTCCACATGGTGTTTGTGTGTGTTTGTACAGTATATGCAACTGAGCCTGCCTCCACCGATTGGAAATGTTTCACATTCCATGCACACAATGATTGCTCACATAAGAGGCCTCAAGGTTTGTTTTCTGACGCTCTGGAGGATCCAGGAACCTTGAGAAAATCGGTGTGATCTGTTTAACACTCCCTCCTTGGAGCTGGGCGACTGGCGCAGGATGTTTGTGCAAACGTGCCTGAGCCAGGGCCCACGGAAGGCTCTGGGATCCGGCCCCTGCAAAAGTATATGGACTTCCCTGTTCTCATCCATGGCTATCAACATTTCCAGGAGGGCTCTTGGGAACACTGGCACAAGCTGAGAGTTTCAGCTGAACAGAAAACAGGGCGACCAAAGTGTAAAACTGGTGGTACTGATCCATGTGATCCAAGAGGGCTGCTTAAGCCCAGAAGCATTGACTTCTAATGCCTGATGAAAGAACCCACATCCAGGTTTTATCTGCTTTTAGACAATAAAACCTCATTGGGTTTACTTCAACTTTAGCTRCCTAAATCCCATTAACAATCCAGACACGCTACAAGGAAAAAGCATGGATCAACCCAYACCCTTGACATGGACTAATCATTGGTTCATTGGTGAGCAGCGTTGCTTTTGGTGATGAAAGACCTAATTTTTKTTTATAACGAGATGTCTTCATGATGGTTATGAGATGTAAAGTAGAACTTTCTCTATCATTATACTCGTGTGTATTGTAGCCCCTCGTATTCTTGGATCTGCATGGCCCCCCACTCCTGGATTTGCCCCGTGGGCACAAGCAGAATAACAGCAACAACCTACTCAGCTAAATGCTCTGAGATCAGCTGCCACACAACAAGGGCTGTGTGAGAGCAATAACTGTTTTTAAAGCAGATATTTAACCTCAGCCTCACAGAACCAGCAAAAAAACTGTGTGTTGGCATCCCTTCAGACACTTAAGACAGAATGCACCATCGTGATGCTCTTTTAACCTCCTCTGGGGACAAATAAAATATTTTTCTGGCTATTAAATTTAGTCTAACAAATTTCTAAACTCTAAACAGTCCTGAATATTGTCTGATGCAGCATTTTCTATGTGTGTATGCAGAGCTGTGAATGCAAAGTAAACAACCACCTTTGTGAATGTGTAAACAAGCCAAGCAGCTTTGGAAGATTCTCTCGGAACTCTTTTCTTCACCTGCCTCTGGATCCTTTCTCCTTTATTACCTGAACACCCCTCTAGGGCAGAACTTTGCAAATGCCAGTTACTCTTGAGGAAGGAAGGTTTTAACGGATCAGGAAATGAACCATTTGACTCCAAGGTCTAACACATAATTTCTTTCAAACATTTAGCCTTGTATTTTAATGATTTGGTTGTTTTTTTTTTCAGTAACTAATCTTACTGTTTCTTTTAATTTTTGTTATTTTTTTCTCCTACCAGTCACAGTACTCACTTTTAAACACTTACTTAAATTTTAAATTAAGCAGCAAGGTATTTTAGATTTTTTTCTGGTTTTAAAGATTGTTTTAACCATTTTGTCCCTGCCTTTGCTCTGCACCTGCTGCTCTACCCACACATCACAACACTGGAACCAGTGGAAACTTAGGACATGTGATTGATGTGTTTAAAGAGCCACAGAAGACAATGGCACCTTTTTTAGTGGCATTTATCCAAATGCTGCCTTGTGACTAGTAAAATAAAACATTTCCAGTAACACAGCCATAAGATGCATGCTTTGAAATCACCAGCAAAGGCATCACTCCAGGGCTACTGACCATGTTCACATGAACCTCTCAGAGCAGTCAAGGAGAAATAATGTACAATTTCCATCAAAGTCTCTGTCGCCACGTTCCTACGTGACCCTGGACAACTCTGTTAATATTCTGTTTTTTCCAAAGTTATTCAAGTTGAAAATTCATAGAAAATAACACCTTTGATGGCTCTTAAGATGCAACCTCTGTCTCAGCAATCCCCTGACTTGCCAACTGGAAGATGCTACAAGGATCTATGACAGAAGATTAAAACACTTTCCCAAAGAGTCTTTCCAATGCAACACAGGGGAGGCTTCACTTCCTGCTGGAAGGCTGTGTATCGTTTAGACACATTGGACTCTGGAGGTAAAGAGGCCTGAATCTCATTTGACATGAATCAGCACAACTATGGCATCAGAAGGGCACAGTCAGGCCGATACTGGTGGTGGTCTGACCCAGAAGGCACAGACCTAGAACTTCAAAACAGTTGTTGATCTGTTCTTCTGTCATTCAGACCACATTCCCTTAAGGTCTTCCCACACTGACCCTGTTGCTCAAAAGGGAATAACTGCAGCTTAAGGCAGCCAAGTCAGCCCAGCACAGAGTTCTCAGTTCCGACACTTTTATCTCAAAAAGTGTCTTAATCCAAAAGCAGTCACTGAAATYCAGAGATGTGCCTACAAAAGAAGCAGCAAGCTTTTCCCAATGTTTATTCAAGGCTTTAACCTAGTCTTACTGAAACCTCCAGGAATTTTCCCWTGGATTTCACAGAATCACGGAATTGTTAGGTTTGGAAGGGACCTCTGGAGACCATCTAGTCCAACCCCTCTGACAAGGCAGGGTCACCCGGAGCAGGTGACACTGGAACGTGTCCAGGTGTGTTTTGAATGTCTCCCTTGGAAAAGGGTTAAGCCAAATATTTGAGGGGTGGCACAAGATTGGAGGCAATTTAGAAACCAGATGTCCAGGGATGTGMCTGGAAACTGCTTGTGTGCTCCACAGAGCAAAATCTAGCCTAGACTTTTTCCCACTTCGTATTAGGAGCTGATGGGAAGCTTTCCTGTCACTGCAGCTGCCCATGCAATAGATCTCTGACCATCAGAAATGGGTGCCAGGGATGAGGTTTGTGAATACCAGGGGCTTGCTTCAAAATGTTTTTTAAAAATACAATTGTAAATCAAGTGCTGTTCCCTAAGACATAGTAGCAAGAAAGGCTGGTGGATATTAACACTGTACTGCCAGGGCAGTGGCAGCTTGTAAAAAATAAAACTAGACAGATTTCCTTGGAAAAGTGCCCTCTTCCTTGGAACAAAGTCTTCCTGGTGCGCTGGTATACCCTGTGATYGAGCATATTGCAAACAGAGAAGGAAATTTCATTTTGCATTGGCCAGGATCTTGAGGGGAAAAAATGAATATTGATACTCAAGGAAGAGAAATTGTACAGTTGGATAAGTACAGGTGCAGTTGTATGCAAGAGTTGTCCTCAGAATAAAAAAATTAAGTCRCAAGATTTATTTAGCAGAAGTTGCCACTCAAGATAATTTGTGCACTGGGTAAGTGCATGCAAGGGCTACAAACACTGAGCAAAGCAGCTGTGAAGAGGCCTAAGTGCAGCCCTGGCTGGTTTGGCAGGTACGTCTCTGGGAATCTGTACTTGCACTGCTGGAWAAAGGAACAAGGCTTGGGAGGATTGCTGCAGTGTGTTGTGAGGTACAAATGTGTGAGGTTTGACAGGACTGACTTGAATATCTTGGGTGATAGGTGTGGTGTGCGCATGTATGGCTGGGAGTAGGGGCATCTGAAGGGACAAGCACTAGTGAGGCTGGAAAATACAYGGACTGAGGTGCTGAGTTAATGCTGGATGATCAGATTTCACTACCAACAGCTGGAGTGCTTGGAAATTGCTGTCTATAAAGAGGTGATTGTGTAAAAGAGCATGCTATGTTTCCCAATTTCTGCATTTTCAGCACAGTAAGTGCATTATTATCTCCTGTACCAATGATGTGAAGTCCAGAAGAAAGTTAAGGTTCATGCCTATCCCAGTTGTATAGCAGACATACCCTCCACCTCTATTTTTATTCTTTGCCTCTTCTGATTTCATTCTGCAGGTGTGAAATACAGAGCAATGCTGGGGTGGTGCAACCAAAAGACAAAACAGAGCCTGCCTTTCSAAAGGAGAGAGATATTTTGGCTACCACCTGACATAAGTACTTGCAGCTAACAGCAGCTGGCTGCTCAGAGGTGAGGATCAGCGCTGGCAGGGCTGGTCAGCAGCTTCACATCGCTTGGTGAGGCTGCACTGCTCAAATGTTCACCCAATTAGTGCCCCAGTGACAACGTGGCACCAGCCGCAAATCCCACAGCCCGTGGCCAGCAGCCTCGGGCAGAGGACAATGAATGTGCCTGCTCAGACCCAGCACAAAAGAAATATGAACTATTTCTGACCTTTTCTCTCCCGTACTCCTGACCCGTGAACAGCCAGACAACTTGTGCTGATAATWGTTTATTTTTCACTAGGCAGAGACTCTGCTTCGTGGGCAGCTCTGTGCTACATACAGTGCTGGGTAACAATAAAAAATGCAAAACAGTCCTTGCCACAGGATGCTGCTCCTGTGGCAATCTGGAGAGGTTTACTTGACACTTTAAAACTCACCACCACCATGCAGGGCATTTTTTCCTCTGGAAGGTGACTCCCTCTGGATAACTCGTGCAGAACTGAAGAGTCAAAGGACCGGGCAAAGACTTAGCACTCTCTGTGGGTTTATCATCAGTGAGTGACAGCAGTGTCATGCATTTACAGATGAGTGAACCTAACACAGAGCCAGGGTTGACACAYGCCACCAGGGACTTGCTGAGCTTGTGAGGTACCTGATCCATCCCTAGTGGCAGAGGAGCAGAACAGGGGAGGTGCTACTTTCTCTTTTTCACTACTTGCATTTAAATATGAGATGGGAAAGGATGACCAGACTCTTTTTTAAACAAGAACTAGCAAYAGTGCTGAAGTAAATGTCTGGGCCAGAACTGAGCCATACAGAGACCTACAGAAACTCTTTGCCATCTTTACTGCACCCATGAAGCATAACTCCAGCTTGCCAAAACCCCTATTAAAATTCCTTTCTTTGCAATATTCCCAAAATATCAGCATATTCATACTTATTTTAAGCAAGCACAGAAACCTGATTCCAGCAGTAAAATTCCAGAGTTTGTGAGTGTGGGTCAGAGTTAAGCTTGTTCTCACACAGGAGCAGATTCTCACATGAAATTACRGAGCACAAACATGGACAAAGAAGACACAGAACAAGAAGACACGGAAGAACTGAAGTCATAAAGTAGGCTCAAGCCAGTGGTCCGGACTTCAGGACCCCTCCTCATCAGCGAGGGCTGCGCAGCCTGAACTAAGCCATGGATACTTTTAAGATTATAATGGTAAAGCAGCTGAGACCTCAGCCAGTTTAAAGCTTCCCTCCTTCAAGCTTTGCATTCACAAAATTTTAAGGACTGAAACGCTGAACTGGAATACGTCGTGGCTGCTTTACAAGCATAACATCTACAAGGCTTGGCAGAGCCAGGGTCCACTCACTCCCACTGCCCTGTGGAGCTGCTAAGCTTGGAGGGTTTCTGGGCTCCTCRGCTGGACCACCCAGCCCTCGCTGCCTGCTGTGGCTGCCAGGATCCAAAGGGCTCCCCTGTCTTGCTGGTGTAACAAGAGGACCATTCCCTTCTGAAAATCCAGGGTAACAGCTTCCAGTGAGGAAATTTGCACCCAAATAGCCATATTGATGCCTGCATTCCCAGGCTACTATTTTGATAAAATTATAGCAGAGCTCACTTCGTGTAAACAGGGTCTCACTCTTTCCACGGCGGCGGCAGCAGCAGCAGTTGAAATTTGGCCCAAAGTGGTTAAAAGTGCTAATATCTTTGTGGTTTGGGGTGGAAAAATGTCAGTTACTGTGTGTTTATGCATGGCTATTTCTATGTGAATGCTGAAGTTCCCATTGAATTTCCTGAATWAAAAGGGTGCCAGAGACTCAGGAACACTACTTTTTTTTCTGTGTAAGAAAACTCCTGTAATTTGAAAAGTATAGATGAGATTTTGGAGGCAAAAAATCCAGATTTGTTTTTTTTCTCCTGTAGTTAATCAGCTTCAGAGGAAGATGTTACTGCTTTGAAAAAATGAGGAGGGTGAAAGGTGAGTTTGGATGGAAGAGATTGTGGATTTAACTCTGGACACACGCCTCCATCCTAGATTTTCTGGGGCGGCCGTGGGAGATGAATGCGCAGTGCTGACTGCCAGCCTCCTGTCTTAATTTTATTAAGCAGAGTGCTCACAAAGTGCTAACTGGAGCCTATTATTCAGTTCATTCAGCTCACACCTGGTTCTTAGTGAGATGTTACACTGCTTTAACACGATRAACTAGGGTTTTATTGCTCCCTGCTATTTCCTCCTGCCTCCAGCTTGAAAAACTACACTTCAATCAATAGCTGATGGCAGCGTGGGAGTAATAACCTTCATTCAGAGCAGCAAGSAGGGACATCTGGACAGGCCAGGGAAGGAGGCAGGGAGTAAAGCCATCAGGAGGTGCAGATTACATCGCTATCACAAGAGTTCTTGGTTTCAGGAAACCTTCTTCGTGTGGAAACATCCAAAATGGTCCTTCCCTCAGCTCAGTTTTTCCTCTGAAGGACACAGAAAGGCCAAGAGAACTGGGACTGACAGCRTAGCAGGGGTAGGTAGAGTGTTTATAAGTGCAGAAAAAAACCAAATCCAAAGTGTATTGTAGCTGTTCAGGCCAATCCTTAAGGAAGACGAAGGGATGGTACTAGAAAATCCAAAGTCAAGTACAGGGAGAGTGATCTTAGGGTTGGGTGGCACCAGGTCCTGTGGCCACTTCTGCCTTCAGGACACACCAGTGAAGCTTTTGGTGCTCCCCTTCCCCTCCCACCTACACACTGATAACAGCAATCCTTTTTTATTTGTTTTTCTCTGTTATTTATCTGCCTTGAAATCTGCCAGGTTTTTAGGGGACAAGGACCATTTGTATGTTACCTATTACTATCTGGAGCTTTTAGGGCCAGCTGTAAGGTATTAATAATTGGTAGAGGAAAGGTACTGAAGGGTACATCCTCCTTGTACTGATGTCCTACAGAGACATCCTCATCTCTGTTAGTAATGAGGGTAGAGACTATACCTGCACCAAATTTGCCTTTCCTTTACACTCTCTAAAAAAACTATAAATCCCTGAAGAATTCATGACATTGATATGAACAGGCACTTAAACCTTCCTTGAACTGGGAAGTTGGTTTTATGTCAGGAACAASTGTGAGTTTTACTTGGGGCTCTGTTCAGCTTTCTGTGGTGAAGGCTTAATGCCAAAAACCTTTTCACATGGAAGGTGCTATAATTCCAGCCACTGGACAAAACCATCACTTTTATTTGCTAAATTACTTCTGAAGGGAAATTCCATTTTCATGGAGAATCTTAATCCTTTCCACAGCAAAGATGACATTTCCTGGCAAAAATAATTYTTTCCCTAACCAGGCTTGCTGTTCATTTAAAAGCAGAAAAATAAATTGATTTCTTCACAAGAATTAGAAAAGAAACAAAGAGGATAGAAGCGTGCTTTTGTTTTTAGCAAACTAAAATGAAAATTATAATTATTTTGCACAGTTCTAAATTACTAAGAAACTTCTTACGATCCAGCAAATACTCAGCTTTTGGTTGCTACAAATCAGGTTTTTCACCCACAAAAAAAAAAAAAAAAAAAAGAGCATTCTCTTGGTTAAATACCTCTCCCTTCAGGCACTTGGATCCCTTCTCTAATATGCCAGAAATCAGTTATCTGGTTATCCTCTAATTTATTAAACCTCATRTCTCGGATTCTGAAAATATTTGGGAGCTGCCGTAATGCGTTTTGCACCGGCAGGGCGATTTGCGCCAGCGCGTTTTGCCCGACTCAGCCGAGGCACCTTGGCATCCTGACTCCATGTGTGCCGCGCTGAATCCCGTTTAGTTAGTGTCCAATGGACCGTGCCTGGGCGGAGCGGACAGCTGGCGGCTTATCCTGCGTGACCCTGGGTGACAGACACGATCTGGGATCACGCTGATGTGCGGCTTTTGTCAGCTGACGCCGGGGCGGCCAGAAAGTCAGGGCTGCAACAACCGAATGATTAGTCCATATCCACGGGGATCAAGATGGGAGGGAAGATATGTCTGCCACGGACATGTCTCGGTGCCTTGTGACCCACAGACAGGCTAATGCCAGAGGCAAGGCAATAACTTTTCATTTTGCAGAGTATCTTGCGCTGCTTTCAGCAGAAGAATTAGTGGGTACAAAGAGGGGATGTCGGCCAAGGCAGAAAGGTCGGGAATAGCAAAGGGTTTTGAGGAGCTGGGAGATCTGCTCACCAGCTTTGGGTGCTGTCACACCTTTCATTAAAGAGGTGCCAGCAGGGCAGGCAGGTCCCTGGGAAGAGCTCAGAGCTAGTGCCTGGCTTTGGAGCCCCACTGAACCTCTTCCTGCCAATATCTCTGGTCAAAACTCCCTGAGACACGGAGTCAAACTCGTGGAGAAAGGCTCAGAAGACAGGAAACACTCAGAAAGCCAAGAAGTAACGAGAGAAGTGAGAGAGGACCTTCGGGAGCAGCTCCTGATTGCTCACGTTTATATGTAGGGAATTGCAAGGGGTTCATATAAACAGATTAACTTGTTGTTCAGAAATTCTAATAAAGAAAACCTAGAAGCATTAGGAAATCATTCCAGTTGGACGGACATGGAGAAATTATGGGGGAATCATTTTCCCAAAGGATAGGGAGAATTTGCAAAAAATCATTTTTCCTGGTCCAAACACAAAACCCAGATTGGACACAAACACTAGAAGAGCAGAAATGGAAAACCGAGGTCAATGGATCACCAATCATCTCTGCACAGATGAAGGGATAAAGTTTCATTAGACTTTCCCTGTGTGAGTACAACCCACTGAAGATGGAGAAGCCTTTCTGCAGCTCAAGAAATATAATAGGCACTTCTAGTAATGACTATTAGAAATAGTCAAAAATATTCTCTTAAATATGTTCACAGCTTATTCTTTTCACTTCTAAACATCTTGTAAAGCTATTGCTGATGTTCCTCTGGCAATTGGAAGAGAGGCTAAGGGGAAAAATAGTGCAATATCTCACTTAACGTAATTGCCAATGATTGCTGATGCCCTGATTTCTCTGGATTGTAGATTTTTTCTCCCCTAACTTTCTAAGTGGGATTGTGCTGGAAGCATTCCATGGCTGGTGTGGAGCAGCAATCACAAGAGGGCTTTGCTGAAGGCCCTGATCCAGGTTTCTATCTGCTGCTAATATCCAAACAAATAAAAATGAAACAAACAACCCATTACTCAAAAAATAAATTTGAGATTGGTTTGCCAAATGTTTTCTCTGTGCAAATTTTATTTTCAGGTTTCTGCTTTTCTTTCATTCCCTTCACATAGTTATATTCTGGGCTAATACCTCTTTGCTGCCAGTTGCTGCAAGCTTTATAACATGGGAAAGTGTAGCATGATCATTTTTTAATGGATGTAAGTTAATAAAATCTGGTTAGAAAACCTTAGAAGCATTTCCAGCAGCAGATGAAATTCAGTCTATTTTGAAACATTTCATGATAATGAAATTTTGTTCCATAGTATGAATTTCAGGGGATTCTGATAATATTAAAATAGCTTAATTTTCATGCTCTGGTATGGAATTTCTTAGGTTAATTTGGAAAAAAAAAATCATCATGTCCTCACCTCTCCAGACTGGAGCAAAGAAAAGTTTTGAAAATTAACAGAGGGTTTTTTCTTGCTGTTTTTCTTCAGTCCAGTACAATTTATACAAACTTGATCTTCCATTTCTCACCAGAGCTCCTCTGTCTGACCCAACCCTGCAGTCTGAAATCACACTCAGGACAAGACTGCTCAAGAGCTTTAATAATATTATAGGTCAACTGTGCTGGAAAATTACAGTGCACAGTTGTTTTCCATTTTCCCTGCTTATCAGTTAAGCCAAAACACTCACATTAAGTGGGATATTAACTCTGTTTCCATCTGGCCACAGGTGTCTGCATCACCTCTCCAGACTTACACGTCTCCTATCTTATCACTGCATCCTTTTAATCAAGCAGCATCTTTGAGCAGATCTGTTCTCCCTTTCACAGCCAGTATAACCTAATTGCCCTTCCTGGTCTCATACAGGAGCTGGGAGATGCACTCAGGGGGGTGATTTGGGAAGACTGGATGACAGGCTCAGAAATTCTTTGTGCTGATGTTTTTGTGTTGTTTGTTGGTTTTGTTTTTTTTTTTTTTTTACCATGTTTCTCACAAAAAACTGGTGTAAAACAACAACTGGGAAGGTAAACTCGGACACCTCCTAATCTCCTCCTCCCAGAATATGTTAGAAAAAGTGAGATTTCACATCCAGCAACAGCTGTAGTGTAAGAAAAGCCGCTGCTTAAGGGAGAAAATCTGTCAGCTCTCTTAGGTGCCACATTCAGGAAGGTACTTAAGTCACTCCTGATCTTCAACAACAGAAATAGCTCCACTGACTTCAGTGGGACAACTCAAGTGCTCCAAGCAAGGCACACACATCGTTCCCAACTGGGGCCACATCCAGCACTCTTATCTGCGTGCTCACATGGAGCTGCTGGGCAGGGCAGCTGTAACCATGACCCACGGCCAGAGTCTCAGCCTGAGCAAAACTGGTTCATTTTCAGCGCTACAAAGAAGCGACCGGCCTTCCAGCCACTCACGGTGAAATGACAAACAGGCAAAGGTCAGATTTCAGACTGCCAAACTATTATCAGGCCCCCAACCACAGCGACTCTTCAGGAAAATGCGTAATTGCAGACCTAATGAGTCATCTGTACGCTGCACAATTAGCAGAACTGCCCTCGTAATCACAGTAATTGCGCGGAACAAAGCGTGGACGGGAGCACCCGCAGATGAAGAGGTGATGGAGAAGCGGGAAGGAAGGAATGGGAAAGGCACAGCGAAAGAAAGCTGAGGAATACACGTGTATGTAGGAGAAGACACAGCGAGAACTCTGCAGAYAGCAGGCTGGGCTCCCTCAGTTTGCCTATTTCTCCTCCTAAAAGAAGGGGAAAAAAGAAACATGAGAGAGAAAATAAAGAACAGACAATTACAAACAATAGAGGATGGAGGYAGAGTGAGTCAGGAGAGGGAGAAGAGCAGATAAAGCAGTAGGACTGGAGGAGAGGGCACTCTAAGCTTTGATGGATGTTATTTCATTTAATATATTTAAGCTCCTTTATTGCTGTATGACTTTGGCAGACGTCCTAAATCTCTGCAAGTGTGAGAAAAAGACACATGGCAGCTATTTGGAACTCCTGGGGATTTCACTGTTGCTGGCTACTTAGTGAGTTTTGTAATTAAAGGCAATTTAGAAAAGGTAGAAAGAGAACCTACTGTTCACCCAAAGCCACAGCCCCTCCCAGAGTAAACCTCCAACTCCACAGGAAAACTGATCTTTAATTATTRCTGGAGCCAGAGATTCAAAGACCAGGGAAGGAACTCTGAAGATTTTTAAGTTTGCCTTCACAGTCAAAGCCACGGAGTTCACCTGGACCCCCCCCCCCGCCCCGTGGCCTCCAATGCACTGCAGGCAAGCTAAAGGAGATGTTTTAAAGAGATGYTGAAATCCTGATTTAGAGAATTCACGTGATGATAACTTGGCAGCAAGTTAGAACAGGGGCAGGCCACGCACAAAACCCTCAGCCTCTTCACTGGGACACGGGGCAGACTCCTTGGCAGGGGATCCCTTCGACCCCAAAGCACTCAGCRTGCGGGCGAGAACAACATTTGCACACTGAAACTACGGGGTTTTAGGTCAGGGAGATGTTTCCAGGCACAGCTAAAAACCCTTCTCCAGCTGCAATCCTGACTAGTTAAACCGACCTTCCTTTCACCTCAGTCATAATGTTGGTTCATTTACTGTATGGGAAAGAAATCAACCCAAGCTGCCTGGATTCAGAAGACATGTTTCAATATTTTTATACAGTTCAACAGTATGTGCCATTGGGCTGCTAATATGGCCCACACTGGGAGCCAGCGTGAATAAAGGATTTAATTACAGTTGAGATGTCCCTGGTATAGCTTACTGCTGTCCTGTAAATCCTTCTTCACTTATCTCCAGCACAAAGAGGCATCTTTTCCCCGGCGAGCAGGGGGAGGCAGGGGAATGTGGTGTGCGCAGGGCAAGGATCCCTTTGTTGGCCGGGCTTTGTGTGGGAACGCGCCCTTGATGAATGACAGCCCGGCCTGAAAATTAGCTCTAGCTTTTGTGAGCTCAGTTTTCCTTCTACATTACTGCACTGCTGTAACCTCAGAAGCCAGGTATTTCCCTTGACAGGGGAYGGTGCAATCCTTTGGGCCGGGACACAGGGCTCTGAATGCCAGGCGTGACTCCCAGGTAACTCGCCGATGTTTTACAGAGCTCTGAAAGGAGACCACGACCATCAGGCCATTTTAACTTTGCTCTCGACCACAGACACTATCAACGCTTTTGCCTCTCTTAGTGCTGCAGTGTCAGGATTTATTATTTTCCCAAAATTTATTTTCCCAAAATTTATTTCCCCGCTAGATCCAGCTACTGTAAAGCTCTGGAGGTCTGTGTAAGACAGATGATAATGCTTTCATCAAATCTCAGCCAAAGAAAAAGCCTCTGGGGTAGAATCATGAATGCAATAAAGACTTTTTCGTGACTTCAGTATTTACATAATRTTACATTCGCTGCTATGCCCCAAGTTCCCAGTCAGGAGTGAAGCCATCTGCACAAGGACACACTGAGACGCTCATTATCCCAAACAGACCACAGGCTACACTGGCAGGGCAAGAGGTTGAAGACAGGCAGATCAATTGTCACGCTGCTGCAGAGGGGGAAACTGAGGCACCCAAGTCATGCAAGGGAGCTGTGGTGCAGCTGGTAACTGGATCAGACATTGTAATTCGCCTTTTTGCCTCTTAAATTCAGCCTCTGGGGGCCACACGCACTCCAAAAATACGGAGTAGGTCTGTCAGTTATTCTCACACATCTTTCTGGTCACGTGCTGGTTTCAGCTGGGGTAGAGTCAGACACCGGTCTTCCATGGTTTGAAATCTGTTTTGAAAAGGAAAAAAATAACATTATTGGTACAAAATACTTGACTGTAAAAGACATCACCTTTGCTCCTTCTTTTATGAATGCTTCCAAAGACCTGCTTCGTGTTGGAATGAATCCTAAGCAAATGCCCCAAGACTGCTGTGATTGTAAAAACTTGGGCATTAGACGAGTTTGGCAGGGAAGAGGTTTTCCAACTTCTTGTGAGCAAGCCTGGCTGTGTTAAAATCAAGCAGATCAGACATAGGGAAGAAATTCCTTACTGTGAGGGTGGTGAGATCCCTGACGTAACCCCAGTGAAAGAAGGGTTGTGCAGARGAAAAGAAGGAGTGCCCAAGAGTGTTCTGTTCCAGAAGCGGTGAGATGCAGTGAGAACACATTCCCGGTTCAAGCAGATCCTGGTCAGCAGCCTGGACACCARTGGGCAGCTTGGGGAGTTTCTAGCATTCATTTCCATCCCTCAAACACAAATGCACCCTGCTACCAAACTGCTCTTCCAGAAGGCCCTGCAGGTTTACAGGCTCTCTGCTTTGCTGTTAATGATTTCCTCATGCCTTTCAGCTCCTGGGCAATGTCTGGCTTTTGATGGAGAAAAGAAATGAGCTCTGCCCATTTTCGAAATGAGCTCTGCCCGTTTTCAAAATGAAAAGTGTATCTCACAACAAAAGCAGTTTTATTTATTGATACATTTTAAAATGCTGCTAGCGAAACTAAAAGAAAAGCAAAGACTTCATCAGGAGAGAACATTGTGTTCGCCTTGCAGCAACTTTTTGCTGTTTAATTGTAATGAGAAAACCTTCCTGTGCTTTGTAAAAACCTCAAACTGTATTCCTGTTTGCCACCATTTTCAGCTCAGGTGATTTTCTGAGCTTATTGTTATTTTTCAACGTGCGAAACCCCAAAGGATCTCTCTTGCATATAGTTGTTCAATCTGCCCTTGCATTCAAGCAAACTTTTTGCATTTACAGCATCCTTTGGCAAGCAGTTCCCCAGACTGCGGCTCCCTCCAGAACGCCTGATTTCCAAACTGAGGAGCACAAGTTTACTCAGTCCTTCCTAACATGGAAGCTGTTCCAAAACATTCCTCATCCTTGCTGCCTTTCYCCAATCCTGTTTGTTCTGCTGGGCTCTTGTTGAGCCGAGTGTCCTGGACATGAATGCTGTATTCCAACGGAGCTAAACCGGTGTTTTCCGGTTTGTGCTCCATTCCTTTCCTTTGGTTTGCTTTTCTGAGCGCAGCCAAGCTCTGATGTGCTGATGGGAAGTGGCTGTGACAGCCCCAAGGGTTTGCTCCAGAGCAGCAATGGCCAGSTCAGAGCGCACGTTTCACGCGCAGAAATGGGGCTGTATCTCCCAGTGTGTACCACTGTACATTTATCTGCACTGAATTTCATCTGCTGCTGTACTGCCCGGGCACATGGTGCTGTAAGAACCTTCTCCACTTCTACACAGTCCTCCCTCTTCCTTATCAATATACAACTTAATAATACCACCAAACTTTGTCATCTCGCACTCCAGCACAGACCCCTGCAGAAAGCCTCACTACAGACCTTCTCTATGAATTTACACCCATTTACACCAATCTGCTCTTTCTTCTCTCTCTACCAATTACAGATCCATGCCAGCAGCATCCTTTTCCTGCTTTGCTTCTCTTAAAAACTACTTATGAGGAACATTAGTAAAATCAATCCAGGAATCCATGCAGAGTATATAATTTGGATCACTCATACCCACATTAACCTCTCCAGAAGGTGCCTTAAAAGAGCTCTGACTTCAGATGGAAATAAAATACATTCAGATGCTTTTGAAAAGCCAGAGCTGAGTGTTTCTCTGAACAATTTAGTCAAACACCGTTGTCCTGTTTTATTGCAATTATCCAAGAACAGACATTAACTAATTACTTTCTGTTTATAGGTGCCTTACTCAACATTTAGCCACACTTTTTATGAGCACACCATTCCCTAGAGCATCTTCTGCTAAAAAACCAGCTCTCCCTGCATAAAAGAGAGAGCCACTGGAGCAGCTTGGTAGATGTCAGTCATATTAGCCTTCCTTCCTGGGATATTTGGTAATCTGGCTTTAAGACAACTATCACAAAGGTTACGAGATCCATAACACTATTTCCCCTTGGTGGTGCACGGCTGATAAATTTACAGCTTCAGGTTGCATCTAGGAAGGAGGTTGAACTGCCAGACTTTTATTAGGAACGGGACATAAAATACCTTCACGTGTCAGAGTTGCTGGAAGCTCTAGCAGGAGAGAAGCAGCTTTACTGGGCCTTTCCTGTCTTCCTGTGAAACACATTTTATGAAGCTCTCAACTAACTGTTGCTTATTCCTTCTGCCATGCTAATAATTTAATGTTGTCAATTTAATGATACACTGACTAAACCAAATTACTCCAGTGAGACACAGTGTCTGGGTTTGGCTTTCTGCCTACAAGGTGCAGTCACCTCACAGTGAAGGGCAGGCGGTGCTGGTTTTACCTTCCACTCCAGACTGTTCCTAATTTGTTGGAGTTCTCAAGGCAACACRGTGAACCTGCACAATTACCTGGTGCCCTGGCTGTGACCCTGCTTCTGACGTTACTGCTTTGAAAAGTCTTCTCTATTTCTGAGGCAGCAGCTCCTTGTGCCAGGCAGTCCTGGAAGCTGGCAAAAACCATGGCAGAAGCAGCCAGAAGCTGTTCTGGGTGAATGTGAATAACCTGCACGTTTAAATACACACGGACACTGGTCCCATTTCACATCGTCTTCACAGCGGCCTGGAGGAGAACTTGAAACTGCACATCACTGAAAACATGAAAATTTGGGCCATAAGGCCATGACAGACAGGGAAATGTCAATGACTTCCACACATTAGGGACAGGTGTAGAGAGAGAATGCTGAAGACCAAATGATTAAAACACGAAAAACCCTCAAAGAAATACTAAGARTGGATGTACATCTCTCCGTTCGTGAGCTGCCACCTGCACCTGGATTTGCCATTTGCCATGTGGCAAATCAAATGTGTAGAGAACAGGAAAGAATTAATATCTTTCTTCCACGTGAGCTGAAGTCCAGCCAGGTGAGTGGAAAAACAACCCCGTGGCTGCTGACAGCYGCAACAGCACACTGCTCAAGACAGGTACACATTATTTATTAAAGCTGTAGGGGGTCCAAGGGTATAAATTTGTCACAGTGGAATTTGGCCTATGCAACACCCAAAAGAGCCAGTGGAAATACCCTGGAAAGGAAGATCAGGAATAATTAACTGAGCTCCTCATCCTCCGTGTCCTGTTGGTTACTTGTGTCACAGCCAAAAATTCTTTTTTGAAACTTGAAATTTGTTTCCCTCTTCTCTTCTCCCTATGCTTTAATTCTCTTCCGCTTCTCTCTATTAGAATTTGAGTGATGCCCAAGTAATTTTCCTACCTACCTTTCAAATTTTTGTGAGGGTCCTAAAATCCTCTTTCTCCTGCCTTTCTGCTGTGACAGAGACATCAGCAAAGGCAAGGTCAGTTGCCATCCCCATGTTAGTAGCTCCTGATGTAGCCAGATTCCACGCCCATTCCCTCTCAATCGACACAAATTTATTCCCAGTATAAAATATTTCAACTTACTACAACTTACTATTATAATGTGAAGAATTTATCAATAAAATCCTAGAGCCTAAGTTAAATGCTGTTAGGGTRCTTCTAATGCTTGCATTTCTGGGGGCAGGGTGTGTGTGCAAAGACACCCTTAAAAGGATTTCTAAATTTTGTTTAGCACATCAGTAGCAGTCAGATGTTACATTTGTGGATCASAGCAACCAGCTGACAACATTACATGTTCTAGTAAGCAAGGCCACAACTAAAGTAKATACAGTTCACAGTTTTGGGTTTTTCTAAATTAAAACCTGACTTTGAGTGCTATTAAAACTATATACATTAAAAATCACCTTTACAGGAGTGTCTGAATTCTTGCAGTGCTAAGATTGATCACTATTACTCACTGTATTTTACAGATGAGAAAACTTAACTTTTTCTTTTCAGAACTTACACTTAGTCTTGAAATCAGACCTATATTATTAAAGGAGGTTGTTCATTTAAGTAGAGAATAAATGAGTTTTAAATTAATTGTCCAAACCTATCCATCACTCCTTGCTCTAGCTAGGATCAGAATTCAGGAACTGTTCAGCAACTTGACACTGAGCCATCCATTTCCRTATCTGTACTAATATTAAGGCCATAGGAGTTGTCCAAATCCTTTCATGTAGGGAAATTAATTATAACAACACACAACACATGACAATGCCAGCAAAACCTATGTAAGGGAGAAATTCAGGCTGGGTCACATATATTCCCATTAGTCAAATCACAATCAGTCTATCACCATGCAAAGCTTCAGAAGACTTGAGTCAAAGCACTAAGTTTAAAGATTAACACACTGTTAAAGGTTGAAATATGATGCTTATCAAATTTGTTGGCATGTAGAGGTTGAGAAGAGGTGACAGTTTGTAACATCAATATGTGTTGCTCGGTATCACCAAAATTATGTCAAGTGCAAAGGTTTATCACCTGGAATCCAGACCACAAAAATCCCCAGCCCTAACCCAGTCATGTTAAGAGGTTGCCTCTCTTTAATTAACAAAGGCTTTTTATTTAGTGATATGACACCTTTGCAAATCCCATGATAACAAGTTGAAATGTGCAAAAAAGATTTCAGCAAAGCCAGAGAACAGCTTTTACAAGATCTTTATATAAGTTTGGTGATATAATTTCACCAGTGCAAATTTTTGCCTGGTTTTTCTCTTTTTCATTCATTCTGGTTAATAGACTGAGAGGGAATGGATTGTAAAATACAGTTATCTTCATCTTGGCAATATTTCACTTCATCTCACTTCCACTGGTGTGTTCTTCTTTCCTCAGTTGTTTCCCTCCGTCCATACCTTCATCAGTTTCCTGAAGAAGCTGAACAGCACGAATCTCTGAACAAGTGCAGCTGTACTGACAGGACAGCAAAGAAACCCTGGGAGATTTTTATTTATATCCATCCTCACTAACATGCTCCAGAGCTCAGATTGCTTTATGTTGTCCTTTCTCAGGTGGAATAAATATCACGATCCACAACTTGTGCCAGTGAGAAATGTAGAGACAACAAGAATAATGAAATAGGACTCTAGGTGGAATGATGTGAACTGATTTTTTTCCAAAAAGCATTTTTCTTCTAAAACTGAGCTAAAATGTTCGTCTTTGAGTCAAATCTGGTGCAGACTTAAACCGGACCATGACCTGGCCCACAGCACATTGCTATAAACACATGCTTATGCAGAGCAAATAAAGCTAAAATACTGCCAAAATTGTGATAAACTGAAAGAAATCGCTAACATAACAAGATTTAAGGGAAGAATACTGTAAAGCTAATTCCCAAGTCTTCAAGGCAAATTGAAGGCCTAATTAAGATCTCTGGCCAAGGTTTAGTAGTTATATAAAGAAGGCACACATACATTCTCCTCCCTTAAGATAAATCAGTGTGTAATTACTGCAAGGCCAGCAGACTGGGAAATTAAGAGGAAACCCCCCTGTGTTACGGGCCCCAGCTTGCCTGTTACCTGTATTCCTGCTGATTATCTGGAGCGTTGGCCTCCGCCAAAAATCAAGATGAAATTTTAATGTAATGCAATTTCCTCGTTTTCAAGAAGGAACATGTGAATGCAGAACAACAACCCAGCCCCACTGCACCTCTCATTTGTGCAGCCTCTGACTCCTGAACAGTTCCAGCAACCTTGACTGGAAAGGAAATCCAATGGTCCTGTCAGCCACTGCTGCTGCAAGGGAGATGCAAAGGTGGCAAGAGCTCACCATTTTATAGCAAAACACTAAGTATAAAATATATATTTTATAAGAACACAAAATATAAAATATGTTTTATGGTGGTACTACAAAATCAAGTACTGAACACCATAACCATCCCACCTGTGCTTCGGCTAAACTGAGCTGTTACACGCTTCACTGGGAAATTAAGTGTTTTAAAGGCAGGGAAGAGAAATTAATTAAAACTAATTTGACATAAACCTGCTTGAAATGTCTTTATATCTTTTGGATTTGGGTTGTGCCCTTTTGCAAGGTTTTACCTATCCACAACATCACCCCTTCACTCAAATGCACATACTCTAACATATAAGCATAAAGTAAACATAAGCAGAAAACAGTGGAAGTTTTACCCCCCAAGATGAACAACATGAACAGTGTTTATCCTGGGAAATGTTTTCAGGTTTCTCTGAACTACTGAGTCACAAAACCCTACTGGGGAAAAGAGAACAATAACTTGAGCTCTAAGTCTTTCACCCCATTATGTTATTTCGGGGTGCAGGAGAAATGTATTTCAAGTACCCTGAAAGGCTCCCCTTCTCAGGCAGGAATTCTGCACTACTTTCTAGTCYGCCTTTTGAGTAGCCCACCTTCTGTTCTGAATCATTTAGCAAAAGCTCATCTGTGAAGGCAAACCTGGTTGCAGAGATTTTAATTCCTGGCTTGGGATGCATCCATAATCACTGTTGTTGTTGTTGTCTCTCACCACAGTGAGTCACCATCTGGCAGTGAGCTGCAGTCCAGGAAACTTCTATAACTTCCCCTTAATTTATTCTTCAGGTTTCTCACCCTCGTTTAGGATGATATTACCAGAAACTGATCCAGATGTTACAGGGAGAGGCAGGAGATAAGTGGCTACGAACTGGCTCAGACAATTCTRTGCAAGGCTTGGATTCCCAGCAGTTATTTCAGACACAACTGCAAGCAACCACGGAAAACTTAAGCGTTCTTTTAACTGGAGAATAATTAAATGAATAATTTATACAGGTCATGATTCAGCCAAGCATTTAACTACACAGTTAACTTTAAGCTTATATTGAAATCAACTGCAAGTGGTTATTAGCACATATGTTAAATTGAGTCCTATTTCAGAATTTTGTGAAATCAGGGCCTGTTGTGTGAARGAGAAAACACATCTGTGACATACACAGCTGCTGGAYTGCAAGTCTAAGTCCATTTTGTCTSAAGTAGGTTTGGGCTGGGATTTAAATTAGATTTGAATAAGCTGCACCAATGCCGAGCTGAAGTATCCTAAAGATGACACACAAAAAAGTATTTCTATCACATATGGTTATAGGAAGTCATTTTCCCTAAGAAAAAATTTAAAAAAAAAAAGAAAAAAGAAAAAATAAAGAAGTAGTAGTAGGAAAAAAAAAAAGGGAAAGGAGAAAAATTCAGGGCAGATTTAAAATTAAACATCCACTTCAGTGATTTTCCAAGCACCTCCACTSTCTGGTGAGGGCAAGTCTCCAATCTGAGAAGAAAGTATGTTTGCAAAGGCCTGGAATTCTTTGAATTCTGGCAACTGAAGTTCAGAGGTGATCTCTTCAGTCAAACAGAAGACTTTCTCATGCCCTTCTATCTTGGAARACACTTTGCACCTCGGTAGGTTRCTAAGAATTTTGGTGGTTGATTCTGGCCATCTCTAGTGGCTGGAGTCATCTTTTACCTTTCCTCAGAGTCTCCTGCCAGCATTTACAAGCTCCTCCAGGCTCCCTGGGCTTAGGGCACTTCCCCTGTAATCCACAGGGCTTTCCTGACGAACGCCAGACACCCACAACCCCCTCTTTTGTAGTGATCCTTACACATGAACTCCCAAACTGCCCAGCGCAGCTCAGRGAGGTGCACCCAGCACATTTTGGAGGAATGCATTAGGGTGTGGTGTCCCATGCGTACAATATGGTCACAAGGGGCTGAGAGGGACACAGGGCCCTGTGCCTGTCAGATCCCTCAAAGTCACTGCTTCCACTAGAAAAGTCTCAGGTGTAAAAAAATTACTTATTTAGAAAGCACGGATCTGCAATAACAGGACCAAGCTGGAGAAGAACCACATGCATTATTTAATCCTTAGCAATAATGATCCTCTTTAGCTGCTCTGGCATCTCAGCCTGAGTTGGTCTAATTGCTCCCTCCCAGTGACTTGGGGCTGGCTTTCCCAGGGTGTTCTCAGTGTGATGTGTCTCAGACTTATCTGTAGGGACACACTGGGAGCTCATCAGGCTGGGATCATTAAAGATGGATTTTAAACCTGCCCACAGCCCTTGGCTTTTAGCTGCAGTACAACCACTTCTTTTTCCCTGCTTCCCTGGCTCTCCTTTTTTCTGTGAATGGGCACAGGGCTATCACATGATAACATGGGAGCGCTCCCCTCCCTTCTCTCTCCTAAGAGTGTTTTAATTAACATTTCTATTATACGCACTCATTACCACATTCCTGGCCTCGGCTTTAAACTGGTCATTCTTGTTACAAGCCCTCTAGGACACAGTGGTAAAACTTTACACGTCTTATATTGCAGCAATTATTAATCACAGGTACATTTTAGTGATTGAACTGCAGCAACTGCTACCAGTCTGGGCATGATACTTAAACAGAAACAAATGACAACACTGGGAACGGTGGGAGCTGTGTAGGGCGACACTCTCTTGACCCCATTAGTTTTATAGGACCCTTTGGGGGCTTTATCACGACTGCAGCTATTCCACAGCCCCACTGTGTCTGGCCAAGTGCTTCTGTGGCAGAGCAGGTGTGTTGGATGCACTTATTAAGGAGAGATGCTAAATCAATGGATGMCCAAAGCACACAATTTGGTTGCTGGTTTGTCAGGAAATACTCCTCAAAAAGCATGAAGCAGATCAGAAAATATTTCTTRGCAGGGATGGAGGTGGGCAGCATGAATTCCCTGTAAAGCCTACAAGGTTAACACCTGAGATAGAGTTTGGACAGGCAAAMGAAGAGCTGAACTGGGGTAAATCCTTGCAGTAAGATGCCTTTAGGCAAGAAGAGAAGAAGCAGCCACTAAAAGGAGGGATTATATCTTCCAGCYGGACTTTGGCTCTTCTGCACCAACCTGGTACAGCCAGAAAAGCAATGAGGTGAAAAAATACCTTTGTTGGTGTTACTGGGCAGCTTTCAACTGGATCCATTCCCTCTCCAGATCTCCGGCATGGGTGGAAGAAAAGCCTTTTCTGTACTTGTATTAGTCTAAAGGGACTGCAGGAACATATCACTGGCCTAACTCTAGGCTGGTGGTGTTTCAATATTTTTTTCTGATAGCACTTCACCCTTTGTGTGTTTGCCTGGGCTTAGATGGCGATTAGTAGGCGTCTTATAAGAATGTGGAACAACTGAAATTGGAAACTGAAAGGGAGGCTTTCTATGCAGGCTTTGCCTAGTGGGAATAGGATCTTTCTTAGATCCCTCTAATTGCTTTAATAATTAAGAAACAGTTTTGCTAAGCCACATTTTACTTGATTTTAATAAAATCAAGCATGTAGAGCCAAGAATTTAAGCAGCACTTCAAGCGCATACAGGGAAAAACGCATCCCTCTTAATTTGTGCCTTGAGGAGAAATTAATAAAATGGGTGTGAATATCTAAACCCAGTTTAAAAAGCCTGCTCTGTGTTCATGAGTTCCTTCTATGCTGGCAAAACGAATGACACTGGTCAATAAGTGCCCTAACCCTGCTGTTTTGGGGACTTATGGCTCTGATGCAGGAAATCTGTGTACTTCACTTGCATCTTGACCACATACTTCACTTTCAACAGTTAAATGATCACATTCAACTCAGTGGAACTACATTTAGACCTAAAATAAAGCATGTTCTCAAGCAATTTTCTTCTGGGGGCCTCTACTTTCCRTTGTTTACATAAGCCAATGCATTTTCACTCTAGGTTAAAATTAGCCAGATTTTCACACTGGAGACAATAGGAGATCTCTGATTTGAAGGGGTGGAGGCTTGGCAGCTTTGTATCTCGGACTTGGCATTCGAGAAATAAGGTTTGAAAACCACCCATAAGTATCTTGAAAGGGAAAACCTCTGGTCTCAGTCAGGCTGCCATGAACACCCAGGGCGGCTCCACTGAGAAAAGAAATGCCCTCTTGACCGATCCCACTGCATTTTCTGTGCTTTGGGTTATTTCTTTACATTTYCTTTTCTCCACACATTCCCAGGGTCAGTGACATCCACCAGCGCACTCCAGACCTGGCTCAGTCAGGAAGCCTTCATGGAATATGAGATGTTTGCGTGGTGAAAATAAGTAACCATGCAAAAAGCATCTACTCAGGCCAAAATGAACTGCAATTTATTTAACAGGTCTGATGTAGAGAGGTACCCATCCCAAAATATAGAGGTATCCCAGCCAAAATTAAGGAAGTAGAGGATATATACATATATGAAAAGCATGGGGTTTAATTTTTGTTTTCAAACTTTCACACTTAAAAAGCATTAATTTATTTTTAAAGGACTGTTAAAAGAGTTTCCTCATCAGCCTACTTCTGAAAATACTTCTTTTTAGCTGCATGATAGCTCAAACAATAAACTCATTCTCTGTGTCCAGTTATCCACCTGCCAGGGGTAAAGTAACATTAGAAATAATTTGGGAGAAGTAAAAAAGAGCCCAAGAAGTGCTGCCACAAATGATACCTGGAATAAAAATTACCTTTTGCACCACTCCAAGGTAAGACTCTACAGTTAGTGTCTATATTACAGCCAGCTGCTGGAGGGTCGAACATCAGCCTGGCAAGGCAGGAATTCCTGTGCCTTAGTAAAAAAACCCACAGCGGTCTCAGAGAAGTGCCAAACTCGGGAATATCTGTGCTGTAGCTGTACCTGCCGCTGCTCAGATGCCGGTGCTGGGCAGTGTCCCACTGACATTCCCTTTGTCACTAGATGTCACTGTACACACGAGCGTGTGCCTGGGGCGCGGGGCAGCCTGGCACTGAGGGCCTGAGGACATGGGGAGAAGGAACAGCCTGTTTGAGCACTGCCCTGTGGGGYAGTGCTTTTGTCACCTGGACTTGCGTCCATGTCAGTTTTCATTTTGGAGGAGAAGCACATTTATTCACTTCCACAGCAAATTGATTCGGGTTTTGATTTCATTCCTTTTTATTTTTCCTTTTAACTTTGAAAATTTGCCTTAGKGTGACACTTCAGTGTATCCCAGCTCAAGCCGGACCAAGCAGAGGAGCTGGCAGAGAGGAATCTCCTGCTCGTGCCCCTGGGGTGAATTTAAAGGACACYTTTCCACGAGCTCGGTGTGCAGCCAAGGAGCAAAGCCTGAATGACAGCCTGAGTTCCTAACAATCCTAGCAGAACCAAGGGTGCAGTGAAGGTACCCAGGTCAGTCTCACCTTGCTCACACGTGAGCCAATCCCTTCCAGTGACCAGGATTCACCCCGCTAAAACACACAACTCCCCTCAAAACTGAAACTCAGCCCAAAGAGAAAACTTCAGACCTTCCTATCACAGTGTGTCATTAAAGCCCTTTACCCTTATTATTGTCCATCCGTAAATTATCCCTGTATCCTTGCRAATTATCCAGCAATAGAAACATTCACACCTATTATCCACACATACRTAAGAAACCAGTTGACAACGTTTTGGCCACAGATGTCTTTCAAATGTGACTTTTGTGTGAGTATCTTGYGAGATTTTTGACTAAGTCACATAATTTGTGCACCCTCTGATTGGAGACTGAAGCAACAAGAAGAAAGTGAAAATCAAAGTGATTTCAAGACAGCTGCACCAATTCCTCATTAAAAGATACTTGAAAATAGCTGTGTGATTTTTACTTTTTGGCAAACTTCCTTTTGGACAAAATTCATTTACTTAAACATTCACAGATATTAAATTACACGAGTCACAGAAGGAATTAAAGTGAATGCACAGGGATAGATATTAGCTGTTGTAAAGCAACACTACTCCAGAGACTTCTGATTTACATCAGTYAGGAATTTGGCGAGCAGGTTTTATTTGGTTCCATGTTCATAGAAGATTTCCCATTCAACCAGATTTACTAGAGCTTGTTAAAATTCTCTTTAACAATTTTAGATAGGAAGCTCTATAAACCACTGACTTTTTTTTCTTCTGTATAAGAGACGATACATTTGCAAAGAGATTTTTTTTATGATTTCAAGATAGGCTCAAGTGTGGGAAAGACACAGAATGACAAAGGCAGATTAAAGTATCTTGATCCTCAGCATCCACTCAGTGTAAGAGGAAGAAAGGACCACTTTATGGGTCCCCATGCTTTGCTCTAAGAGGTACTTATGGTATAATATTGGATTTGGTAAATAACTAGAATCAAGGCACAAAAGGGGTAGAAAGATTGCAGCAAAAATAGCATCCTCACACAGAAAATTCCCAGTGATAAAATCTGAACTTGCATTTTGCTTTCACTAAGAAAAAAAAAAAAAAAAAATCCCCGTGTTGTGACTGAAGGAGTGTCTGAGCATTTCCAGCTTCCTGCAAATGCATGTAAATTTACAACATGGGCCACAAAAAACACTTCTGCATGTGATTTTGACATTTGCTTTCAAGAAATATTTATACACAGTTAATTTGAAATATTGACTACTCAGAGAGAACATGGGCAAGAAGCAGTCATTGCAAAAGGCAGTGATGTAGAAATTCCAACGTAATTCCAATATTTACGCACTACTTGCCTGGCTATGGAGTACCAGATTGCTGGCTGGGATGAACCAGTGTCATCCTGTTACTTATGTCAGAAGGGAAGTGCTAGCACTCATCTCTTTTTTCTGTCTCTCTCTAAATATTCCATAATTTCTTGTTTTTAAAAGAAAAATAAGCCTCCATAACTTTTTCTGGAGAGAGAGTCCACAGTGCCCATCAAGGCTGATCCAGACCTCCACATACAATTTTCACATGCTTTGCAGGTGACTTTTGCAATGCTTATCCTCTTTTACATCTCAGAATTAAATAACCTTTGTTCTTCTTAGCAGTTGTTTGAATAATCCATTTTATTCTATGGCAGACAAAATCCACATCAGACATTTTCTACTCTCTTCGTTCCACACCAGCTTCGCCCTGCTGTGGTTTAGCTCAGAAAGCAATTCAGTTTTCTGTGCCAGACCAGCACCTCAGTTCAGCAATAAATTAATTTAATTTTCAGCAGTATGTAAAATTGAATGAGAAGAGTGGAGCAGAATAAATTCTTTAGTAAATTAAATACTGTCTGAGTGTTACTAAAAATGTTTCAGAGGCTTTATCTAATAACCAATGCATCACTGCAGGCTATCAGTTCAGTTTAGCTCCAAAACAATATGGGTAACTCTGTCATGTTCATTTTCTAGCTACAAAATTACCAACAGAAATAACAGCACTGGAATGAAATAAAACCTAACAGGCCATTTGCAAAAATGCCACCACTCTCCCAGAAATACAAAAATCCTTCAACATTCTTCTTCACATGAAAAGAGMTTTGTATAATTACAAATTCAGTGATTTCTAAAAAAAGGCTTTGAAAATAATTCGTGAAGGAGTGAAGACGCATGAAATGGGAAAAGGCTGCCGTGTGCGCTCTGCTGGCAAAATTCACATCTCAGACCTGTCTGGTGGCAGTAGCCACGCACAAGTGACAGCCAGTTCCACAACACAACACATCCCCATGTTTGGGGGGCTGGCTCTCTGGCCAGATGGTTAACTGGGATAAAGGATAACTGGGCTGTGGGAGCCGACTGCATCCCCTCCCCAGGGACTTGTAACCAAGGCACACGCAGTTCCCCAGGAAAATGGTCCCTTAGGAGACTTTGAACAGTTCCAAAATGTCCACAAATAGTTATATCCTCTCACATCCATCTGCAAAGTGCTGGCCAGGTACAGGAAGGGACAAATCCTAACCTATCCTCTTTCCCTGAGGCACTGCAAAGCCGTCCACAAAGGTGTTACCTTTGGAATCCCCGCATAGGAAGGCAGGCCAGGATGGGACTTGGATAAAGGACTTCATCAGGCACTGTGGAGCAATAGGGACTGGAGGTGTAACTAACACTGCAAGAAGAGATTCAGCCACAGAGTGAGGACAGGAAGGATTCAGCTGATGGAACCAAAGAAAAACCCACGTAAAACCTACACTGAGGTGTGTACTAATTGCATGCAGTACTAGAGCCAAGTAACTAAGACATGGATTTGGCAATTCCTTAAACCAGTGCTCCACTCTGACAGTGTCACCCACACAAGACTATTTATTCCAGGGTCATTTAAAAGGCTATTCTTAGAGCTCACAGGTTGCTTATTCACCATGCAGGAAAAGSAGCAAATCCCACTGCTATTCACAACATCCACAGGGAGAGAGAAATTAGGAGCACGTGCASCCAGACCAGCTTTCTCTCTCTACTGCATCTGAGGTTTATTTGTCCACCACTCCTCATGATCTCAGGGTGGAATGCTAATCCAAATGATGAGCAGACATTGGCCTTTCCCTTGATACTGGGGGGGGAAAAAAAAAGGTGAGCAAACTGAACCAGGACTTTGTGTGGACCCTTCGGAGACTGGAAAATCTCTTCTATTAACAAATTTTTTAGAAGTTTGTTCTCTCCTGCGTCAAGACATCTCCTTTAGCACATTTGCTGGTGAGTAATCAAGGCAGTGGTTTGTGTTTAGGCCCAGGGGAAGGAAATAAAGGATAAGAATCCAGGAAAAAAGGAGAGAGGAGTAAAACTTCTCATGTTGCGCTGAGTAGTGACAGTCTCGATGAGGTCAAGATTTGGCCCTACAAATTTATCTTTAGTGGAAAATATCATGACACAGGGATCCCAGGTATTTGTGCGTAGTTTGTTGAATTCACATAACCAGGCAGTGACTGCTTACTTGTCCAGTATATCTGCGAGAAGATTCCTCAGCTGGTTTGGGATGAGCCTTCGTCAGCCCCAAGAGTAGCTCTTGTTAGACTGAATTTGGTTTCCTGGGATATCCTTAGATTTTGTCACTGATGTTACTGGGATTTTGCTGGAGCAGTTTGCCGTGTTCCACTGACTAATACTCTTTTTTAAGAAGTTCTTTAAAGCAGGTGCCATTCCAGCCCATTTTTGAGGACTCTTTCCCACCTAGGCCTGTTGGAGGTGAGGTGAGGGTTCACCTGCCATCAGCACATCAGGAACTCATTCTGCTGCCACACCGCTTTCTTTTATTGTCCTGTAGCTGCCCTGTGGCACATAAAACCTTCTGGAGCACTTGGCCTGAGGCAATTAGTGCAATCCCTGCCCCTCAGGTAGGGAATAAATAAAGACTCTGTCACCACCAAATAAGCTGTGAAACAAAGCTCCAAGGTCGTTTGCCAGAGCAGGTGACCAAGAAAGCAAAGTTGCTGAGCCACTAATGTGCTGTGATGGAAATAAGTGTATGATACAACTTGGCTGCCAGCATCCTTAATTACAGGACATGGCATCATTTGATTCACAATGGAATAAATGGCGATATTTTTATATTTGGAGGTTTGAATGAGGATTTCCTGATTTCCTGATGAAGTCATTCCTTTATTGCAGCAGCACCTTTCGTGGCTCTCTCCAGCTAAGGTCAAGTCAGCATTTCCATTAAAAATATCAAACCTATTTTCAGGGCTTTATTATTACTCATTTATAGAGAACCTCTGTGCCGGATGAGACTTGGCACACGGGGCCTCAGCCCAGGGTAGAGAAAGGGAGAGGTGGAGATTTTTCTCCCTTCTTTGCTTCAAGTACGCAAATAAATACACAAWTGCTAAGTAGCAGCAAATGATGTCTTTTAAAGACTAATAAATCCTGCGGAAGCTTTTTGCTGTAAATCCTAAACACAAACTTCTGCTCTGGAGTACATGGGGGGAGAATATTAACAAGTATTAAGCACTTCTGTCTGCGAAAGCAACTGCTTCCCATGTGCAGCGACTTCTTTTCCAAGAATAATTTTACAATGCGTTTTACTAACTGGAGACTCCGCACAATTAATACGACAGACTGCAGACAGGGGCTCAGCACAGCAAACAAACCGAGAGGTTCATTCCAGCCCTGCTCTCGTACGGATGGAAACGCAGCAGCGAACCTCTGCCAGGGAGAGCAGGAGTCAGGCCCTGTGCTCTGCCCGGAGCCCTCGGACAGGAGGTTGTAATGACTTCAAAGGAGCTGTTGTGCTCTTTCATGGGAATAATCAATGTACAATACAACCTTGTTTATCCAAGGGGCTCAGGTGACACTTAGGCCCTCCTAAAAGGGATAAAAGGTGGCTGGGGATGAGGGAGGGAAAGGTCCAGATGGGTGTGACAAGATCACTGTCCAGCGACCAGGAATCGCTTCTGCCTGCTGAAAACTGGGAAAATATGTCCCCAAAACTCTTTGGGCAACCCTCTCTCTGCAGCAGACACTTTTTGGAACTCAACCTAGTCTTAAAAGAAAGCTCCTGCCCCAGCTCAAGGCAGCCACGCAGAGACAGCATTGCAATGGAGATGTTTATTCCCGACATACACACAGTGTCAGTGCACAGAGAATATTTTTCCAGGACTTCTGGGATGGGACACTGATCCTGCCATGCCCCAGTGTGCCCGATCACACCCAGTTACACATTTGGTTTGTTCCATTTGGTGGAAGGAGGCTGCAGAAGGAGTCTCTCTGCCCCACCCTCAGCCTTGTCCAAACTGCCACACTTGGAGAGTCAGTCCTGTGCCTGCAGTGGCCAGGAAGGGTGGAGGAGCTTGAGCTGTCAGGAGGTTTGATGGTTCACTATTTAATTTCTTTCTGCTTTGTGCTTTCTTTTATCTGCTGCTCTTGGCACCGGAGCACTGGGTCAGAGTGATTCCGATGGTGCCTTGCAAATACCTCCCAAGGGCTTTTTCCCAAAAAGCAGGCCACCTGAAGAGAGACCTACTTGGCTAAATATTCACACCCACACACTGGAATTCTAGATTTCCTAATGACTTGCCCATTGACTGATCATCACACTGCTGGTAATGGTCTGTCCGCTTGCTTGGCTGTGCCATGTTCCTTTTGGCACATCAGTGTGGCTCTTCTGGTGTTCCCTTTGATTCAAAGTGAATGGGAAATCCTGAGCAATACGCTGTTCCTAGAAGATGGCAGATGGGATGGAGTTTGGAATGCAATGTGGCCATATTCAAGGGGAACGAAGGAGCAGGGATTACAAAGGATTTATTTATGGACAGGCTGAGAGTAAGATTGACACCTACATTTTAAATTGTAGCACTGTTCTGTTTTTATGTTTTGCAGAGCCCGTGAAAATGGAAGATGCTGCAGCAACTGGGTCTTCAGTGTTAGTGTGACATAGAAATCACTGTAATTTAAAAATGTTGTTTGGGTGTTTTGCTTTGTAAAACAAGATTCCTGGGCTAGAAAAAAATCCCCAAACAAGACATGCACTCACACACTCATGTATATATATGTCCCAGGAAAATATAACTATTTTTCCCTTCTTGTTTAGTGACATACAGGTGGTAGGATGTTCGGACTAAGGAATCAGATGAAGAAAGGATTAGAGGAACACTTACTTCTCTGCTGTGTTGCTGTCACTCACAAAGACAAGCTCACAGGCATTTTGCTCACAAAAGGAAAAGCTTTTTAACATGAGTCTCCCCTTGGCACCAGGGCTGCATCCACCACTTCTACTCCCAGGGCGTGATGAGCTCAGACTTACTGAAAACTGGTCTAATGGAAATGGTGGTTTCAAACCCTGTACATGAACGGGGACCATTTCAGAATGTCTCCAGGACAAGCTGTACAGATGTGCCAGGAGAAACTACATGATGATTAACCTCAAAAGCATGTCTAATGCAGGCAGAGTCCTGGTAATTCCTTTCCTTGAAGCACAGTCAGTACTGCCTGGCTGGGCATGCTGCCTTTTCATCCRGAACAGTCCCATATAGCACAACCGAACGTGAGCAACAGGAATGGGTAAAACAGCTGTTACATCCACCCAAATTCTACTCAAGTCTTAAATATCATATCTGTTGCTTATTCAGAGCCTCATATTCAACAGAAGAAACCAAAGCCAGCAGCTACTACAAAGCCGCTTTGCATCGGGCTATCAGGCTCATGGGGGAGTGGGAATGCATCCCTGATCTGCTCAGGTTTGACACGATGGTCTGTGCTGTCAGAATCAATTCCATAGCCAACATCACAACCTGGGGGTCACCACCCCTTAGTCATCCCCTAATGCTCGGGTGGATTTTGTGCTCTAACACACAGAAATCCTTGGTGTTTTCTTTGTGCAAATCTGCTTGTCTAGGTGGGATGGAAGGACTGGAAAACATTGAGTGTCTGTAAGAAATGTTTCATGCTCACTAATGTGGACCAGAAGCCAAYGATTGCAGCACTCAGTAACATCCTTGTGTTGCTCTAACATTTGTGAATGCAAACCGCTACTGCAGCCCCCTCTACCCCAAACACACCCTGCTGAGCACACAGCCTCTCCAGAAGAGTCTTTGAACAACACMGGGACAGCCACACTGGGGCAGGATCCCACCCAGCCCCAGAACTGATCCTATCTCCAACAACAACCAGGAGCACAAACCTAAGGACAGAGTAAGAGAAACAGGGGGATAACCTGAGCACACTCAGCAATGTGCCTGACATACACAGATTTTAGGTAGACAGAGAAGACCAAAGATGCTGTTTGCTGTTTGCACTTTGGAAACTTCATGTGCTCTCAGTGCAGTGACCTACAGAGTAAGGAATCCCTAAGAACTCATTAATAGGTGGTGTCTCATATAGCTCCACTGAGACTGAAAATCAGAAATAAAACACAGACTCTTTGGGAGAGTTGCCTGTATATTTCACTGAAACATTTTAGATTTCCAAATGTTTCCTATTATTTATCATTTTATATATTTGCTCTTTTGAATTCCAAGGTAATGGGCCAAGTCTAGGAAGACTAGAACAGGATCCAACCAAACCAGAAAGAAAATTAAATCGTCACTTTGCTAAGCACAACTCAAGCCCACAAAAGCAAGAAAAATCAGCCTTAAGGCTCAAATGCCATCCTTGCCTCTGTGTGCTGCCTTTCAGGGAGTCTCCAAAGTAGGGGTGATTTCACAGGTCACACACAATGCCCAGGCACCACAAGATGGGTTAAAGAGGGAGTCCCAGCCTTAACTCCGCATGTCGCTCCTTCTGTGGTTTCAAGTCAGACTCTCGATGTTAGTACAACCTATTTTTTGTGGTTTAATAAATCACATACTTTAGCTTATGTAATGACTCAGAGTGAGTGATTGTATTCTCTTCTGGCCCAGAGGTGATGTGGTCATATCCCAGCTCTGTAAGGCAATGGAAATCAATGGTTGCTGCTGGATTCGTTTCAGGCAGGCTGGGGTGTGTGGAGGTGGTGAGGGGCTGGCTCAGACTTTGAAAGTTTACTAGTTCCAGATGGACTTGTTTACAAAAAATAAAACATTTTTGAATCAGCTCGTGGTTCAAATCTGCTTCCTGACCTTCCCTTACCAAAACAGACTAAAAAGCCATGGCCGAGTCCTTCTGCTGACTGACAGCCTGTTACACATGATCTACTTTTCTCCTTGTTTTAAAACATTTTGCGAGTCCAACTACCTGCTGAAGTTTAAACATCCTTAAGAGCTGCACGGGGATGTGAAGTCACACGCTGCTCAGCGCCAAGGTTTGCTCTCCTGCACATCCAGCAGTGAAACCTGAAGCTGCACATATCCTCCTCATTAAAAGGCTTTCCCATTACGCAGAACTCTCTTGCATGAAGCACTTTGGCACCCCGATTGATTAAATCCCTTTGAAATCGTCTCCGTTACAACACACCTCTGTTGCTGAGAGCAAGGGGGAGGAGCGGAGGGAGACTTGCTGGCGTTATAAACTTTTGGGTTTCCCTGCAAAGGAGCAGAAGCAGCAGGGAATGAGCAAAGGGCTCTCGTGGATGGGGCCTGGCTCTGCTGGTAGAAATGGCAGAGCCAGATTCAGGCCTGAGACTGGGCCAAAGTGTTGCTCAATCCCGCCGAGCCCCTGGCACCCAAGGGCCAGCCTTGCCCATCGGGAGGGTGAGGCTGGAGATCACGTGGACACGGGGAGCAGCGAGTGAGATTCCTGCCAGCAGGAAGCCCAGCTGGAGCCTGGCGTCCCGTGTTTTTGTTATTCCAGCACCACTCTCCCATCAGCCCTGCTGCCTTCGGGGCTGGGGGCAGTGGCTGAGAAAGGGACCTGCTCTGACAGAGGCGTGGCAGATTTCCCCCGTGATTAATTGGTATAAGGGACAACCCATTGCCACTGCAACTTTGTTGAAAGCTCTTTCTCCCAGCAAACCTAGAGAACTTGGGCCTCAGCCATCTACATTTACAGAAGTCACTAGTTTCTCATCAATAAGACTGAAGAAAATTTGTTGCAGGAACTGTGTCTTGAAAAATGTAACCTAGTTTACAATGTGAAGGGGGTTTATTACCTTCTCTTTTTTTAAAAGAATCAAATCCATACATCATGTGTCTGGCATTGTTTGTGCTCTGTGGGCAGCTTTTAAGAAGCCAGCAAGAATGGCTGGTTTTCCACACAGGGTTGCCCTGCTGTGATGCACAGAAACCCCCCTGCCCTCTTCAGAAGGCATCCCTCCCCTTTGAAAATGTGGTGTGCACAGTTCCCTCTCACGTAACACAATCCAACAGGCCCCCAGAGCATCCATTTTTGGGRGCGAGATTCGTAACATGAGCAAAGATGCTACAGGGAAAACTGATTTGGTGGTGCCAAAAGCAAAGGAACGGGATAGCTGCCTGTAAGCATTTTGGGGGGTACTGAGGTTTGTATGGCAAATGTGCCATGGGGAATACACCAGGGCTTTCTGAGAAATAAAACAACCAACCAACAGTATTTGGGAAAGTCTTCCAAAGAGAAAAGGGAATCAATGTATTTGCCCCATGTAGTTTGTGTCAATTTTCCCACTTGTAAACCTGTGACTTTTCTGCCTGAAGACAGAGAGAAATACAGGGTGAAAGCCGTTTCCATTTCCAAATCCCATGTCTCACGAGTCCAAGAAACAGAGACTCCAAGAAATAAAGTGAAAATAGCTCTCTTCAACTTCACAGCACACAAAAATACTGCTCTAAGTGCTCAGAGACTCTGCATGAAACAAAAATGAGAATTCATCCTTCTGGAGAATAATGGAAAGAGGAAAAAAAAAAAAAACTTCTAAGCTGCCTTTGCTCCAGCATCCTCTAACCAGCATTTCACATATATCTTTTAGCTGTAGTGTTTCACACATCTGATTTTGAAGAGCATTTTCACATTTCCCTTTGAATTGTTATGTTTTTCTTGGTTCTCATTACAGCAACGAGGGGACCCAACAGCCGTCATAATGAAAGGCAGATCAAGGACGAACAATGAGAATTGGAACTTCCCACCAAAGCCTGTGAAAAAAACAATTATGGTTCTAGCTGAGGACGTGGGGGACCAGCAGCCACACCAGCTCAGGGAGCCTGTGCCCACCCCACGTGCTGGTTCCCAGCGCGGAACTCCGCCTGCAGCCTCCTGGCTGGGGCGTGCCAGCAGTTTGTGGGAGCAGCCCGTAAACCGCGGCACTGAGCGGATCCAGGCTTAAAAATAAACCTGGGAAATCATGAACCCGGATCAATTCTCTGTTTTGGTTTAAAGAAAGCCTGTCAGGACAACACTGAGGGGCTCAGCAGGGTGAGATGAGCACCTGAAAGACAAGGTCTTTAAACCCCTGTTCCTGCCCTGGTTACAGCTTGGGAGGCTGGGTTCCATAGTGACATTTGGGGTAAGGAATGAAAGATCTGCCCTGCAAAACCTCCAAAATTCCTCCACTGGGAGCAGTAAGAGGATGGCCGAGCTTCACCCAGCTCTAGCCGTTGCTTTGCCTCTGCAGGCACAGTAATTTGATTGAAGCACTCTGTACACAGTGTGGATCCTCCACTATTCCCGGTTCCCCGGGCTGAGGCTCCGCTTCCCTACTTGCATCAATTATTCTCCAGCTTTCCTCCTTGCCACCCCCTGGACTCCTCTGTATTTCAACRTTCTCTCCCTTAATTTTCCTTTGGAGTTAAAATAAACCTTTTGAAGAGATATTTCCTTTCCAGTGTCATACTACAATGTAGACCAAGTCTGCATTTGATTAGTAAATTCATCCCATGCTGGTGTKTTTGTATCCTCAGTGTCATGTACGTTTAATAAAATGCTATTCCCCTCTCTGTCCTCACTTTTTTTTTAAAGGGAAGATGTGTGTTATAGTGATAGGAATATTCTTGGTGTAGAAAGGAAAAGAAATTCTGGAGTGGTTAATCACCAGAAGTTTCCAAAAGAGCCAGCAGAAGTGACAGGCAGCAAGCACATGGATCACTGAGCACTTCTGTGTCTTCCAGCCATGTTGGAAGGCAACAAGGACCTTCAACAATATCTGGGACACCTCCAGCTGCCTCTGAAAACTGGAAGGAGATGTCACTGTCAGTGCTTCCACTCCAGGAGCCTTTCTTCCAGCCCAGAGACAGCATTAACCTTGCAGGCTTCTGGCCAAAAGCAGGAAGGGAGCCAGGAGGCAACACTGATAACAGAGAAAACCAGGAGAAAAGCAGAGAAGGGGAAAGGAAAGCCAAGTGGCATAGCCAAAGGGCCAAGAAGTAGTAAGGACTGTACACTTGGGCAATTTGGGCAGAAGACAACAAAAAGAAGTAGGAAATAATTGCCCCAGGGTAGTGTCCATCCCTCTGCACTTGTGTCCTTCTGGCACAGATGAAGCTTAGTGCAAATCTCTGCGGGACCAGCACAAATTGAGGCATATCCAGATCCTATTTAGAGTAAAATGCTTCACAGTTGTGTTTGCAGGTGGGTTATACTGGGGCACACAGGAACACAAACTGCATGGCCCAAAGGATAAAGACACTGGGGGGGGTCCTTAGTTTAGTCAAATTAGAGATTGTATCAGGATCTGTGAGCATCCTTTCCCCACGTTTCCCTCAGCTGCCAGAATCGGCCCCGAGCTCAGACCTGAACAATGAAATGCTAATCTGATGCACGGCAGCCAGCAATTTAAAAAAACCCTCCCAGAAGTCACCTCTTCTCCAAACATACCCATCTAAAAGGGATATTAGTTGATGCTTTTGCATAGAAATGCCAGGACAAGGCTGCTTTTGTTGTAAGAGAGATGTCCCGGTGACCGACAGCTGCTGCTCCRTGCCACGCACGAGGCTGGGGCAGGAATTACCTCACGGAGAAACGGCTCAGGCACCGCTATTTTGAATGTTTATCATCATTCCGGTGAAATGAAAGGGGTCTCRGGCATTTCAGAGAGGAAAACCAGGAATAATTGCTGACACAACATCTTGGCTGGCACTCGCTGGAAGACAGCCTCGTTAGGGGCAAAAGTAAGGAGAGGAAGGCTCACGGAGTGCTTGCGGAGACACGGCTTACGTGAAGGAACTGAAAATGAGCAGAAGGGTTGATAAAAGGCACAGAGGTTTTACACAATAGCATATTCTCCTATAAACCACCTAATTCTTCTRCTTGGTATTCATCACTGTCAGAAGCCTTTATAGCAGTGAATGAAGGCTTTATGCTTAGCCTCATTATCAGCTCAATGATAGAGGGCAAGCCATGCACATGAAGTTCAGTACYAGAGATATGTTGTTAAAATGCTGCAATTTGTCAGCATTTAGATAAACAAATGAGGGGCAGAGCGAGTGTGTGAAGTGACCTCTGCAGCATTCACGGGATATTTTGCCACTTGTTCTGAAAAACGTATTCAAGTCGCTCTAGATTTGCTTGGGTGGAATGAGAAAACATTGATTTAAAAAAAAAACCTCTTTGAGCAAGACAGGGGTTTACTCTCATTTTCTTTTAAGTTGTTTCTCTCTCTGTAACCCTGYTCTTTGTTTACTATTGTGCTTCCCATAGACCCTGACATTCCAGTAAGGCTTCTTGGTCTTGATCCTGAGCAACTGGACTCGCCAGCGCATTCCTGGTGGCTTATTCGCCAGGAYGGGCTGTGTGGCCTGTCACTCCGAGGTGTGAAGAGTTCAAAAAGAACTAATAAGCCATGTGAATTGATAACACATTAGTGATGCAAACTGAAGGAATGTGCTCTTCCCCACTTCGGCTAATAAATACGGGAAACCACAACAAAAAGGAGGAGAAAAAAAATCTCTGTAAAGATTTTGYGTCCTCATCCTTTCCCATTGAGAAAGCTGATCTTTTAGTTTTTATTTTCTGCAATATTTACTCTGAGGCTTACGTTTGCCTGTTTTCTGCCCACTCTTTCTGCCAGCGCTCRAGCAGAACACGCTTGAGGAGCAGACAATGCTGCTTTGCAGAGGACTCCATTCCTCAGTTTCTTACAGAGTTTTTAATGATGCTGTGAAAGCCAGACACCCGAGAAATCAAACCAAATGAATTGTAACACTTTCTGAAAAGCAAGATTATGCTACAATGGGGTTTCAATCACCTCCGGGAGAATGTTTGTCTGAAATCAGGCCTTCCTCAGATTATACACAGCTGTTGAGCTGCCTAATGCTTTCACAGTTTTCCTATGTTGAAGGAAAACCTTGGTGGCATGGGATCACCATCAATCTCAATACCTCATACAAAGTGGAGTCACTAAAGTCTCATTTGCAGCCCCTTTTCTTTTTCGGCCTATACACAAACTTTTCTGCTCATTTGAAGAGAATTATGTGGGCTTAATTAAGTGTAGTAATATATTGGTAGCGCAGTGCCCAATCAAAGAAATGTGCAGATGTGATGTGAAATGATGGGGCAATGCTGTTGTGAGGAATACAAATCAGGGTGACGGCTATTATTTGTACCCAAAAGAAGTTATTTGGGACTCAATTATCCCATTCATAGTAATTGTGGTGCACCAGATGGTTACAATGCAGAAGAGTTTTCCATGACCATAACATTTCTTCTGAGCATCTTTTCTTCTTCTCTAATTCACCATACGACGATTAGTTTCTTATTGGGTGTTTATTGAAATGAGGGGGGCTAAGGAACAGATTTAGTGCATCAAGGAACAAAAGGGAGGAGAGACCCATGAATCAAAATAAGAGACTGCAGCTTGCTCTGTTGTTTTTCAGAGGCCTTGAAATAGTCGCCTCGCAGCTTATCTGCAATGACCTCCCCTCCCCTCCTTTCTCTTGCCTCCTTCTCTCCCCACGTCCAGGAGATGTAAAGTTTTTCAAACCTGACCGGCTGCTGTGCCGTCTGTCAAAGCCTTTCCAGCCAAGTGAGCAGTTTTTCATTTAATTCACTGAGTTGTCCTCAATAAAATTAATTCCTTCTCATCGGCACCATTGAAGCAGCGAATAGGAACAAAACCAAACGAGGTTGTGAATATAGTGCTGGTCATTAACTAGGGGCACTGACTCTATCATCTGTTCATCCCCTCGGCTCATTGAGGTGTTCGCAATAGGAAAGGAAAAGCGAAGCGGGTGGGGAGAAAGTGAGAACAGAAAAGCCCGAGGAGCCTTGTTCACAGCGAGACAAAATCAGCTTATTTCCACTGCAACCAGCGAAGCACAGCCTCTCRTACCAGAGGGATCTGGCCCTCGGCTTGGCACTGTCCTGGAGCTCTTGCCCATCAGCAGCGTGAATCAGTTGCAGGATGTTGGGCAAAGTTGTCTGGACAGGGATGCCTTGCATGTGCAGGAAAAGGGGAGCAACTCGGCACCTTGCAGCCACATGCCATCAATTTTTGTGTTTCAACCTTCCTTTTCGGGAAAGGGAACTTTCTGCCTGGGCTCTGTGGAAAGTCCTCCAGACAACAGCAGTGGTGGGCTCATACTCCATGTCTGGCAGCACTGTGCAGAGCCCCATGCTTACGGCAGAGTGGGAAGTATGCTGAAAATCATGAAATCCTAGGATCATTTAGGTGAGAAAAGACCTCTAAGATAATCGAGTCCAATCATTTACAGAGCACCACCATGTTCACCACTAAACTCTATTGCCAATTGCCACATCCACATGGTTTTTGAAGACTTCCCGGGATGGTGACACAACTACTTCCCTGGACAGCCCAGTCCRATGCTTGACCACCCTYTGAGYGAAGAAAGTTTTCCCRTTATCCAATCTAAACCTCCCCTGGCACAAGTTGGGGCTATTTCCTSTTGTTCTGTCACTTGTTGCTGGAGAAGAGACCAATTCCTCGCTACAAGCTCCTTTCAGGTATTTGTACAGAGCAATGAGGTCCCCCCTGATGACTTGGCCTTTACCCTTGGCAATCTTCCCTTTCCAACACCTTTTTTCCTCCTGAGCCCAGCAGCGTCGTGGCACTCCCAGACTGTCCCAGCGCAGGATAAGGAGCGGGCAGGCTCTAATTGGAGCGTACCTGTTGTTATGGTTACATTTATTTGTTAAACATAACGATGGCGTTGGGAGTCACACATCCAGGACTTTCCCGACTAAGACAACGGCACAGTTCTGGTGGCGTCTGCTTGAAACCCGATCATGTGGCTCCAGAGGCTGGCAACCACATCCTACTTTGGGGTTAGCCAAATAAAACTGCAGTTTGGTTTAGTGCTGCTAGCTTTGAGGAAATGATGGTTATGAAATTTGGGCCAGAGTTGATGTTTACTTAAACTACGGCTGCCACGAGACAGAGTCCATCTTTCCTAACAAAGGAAAGCCGCGAGTGAAATGTGCCTCTTTTAATTTTTCAAAGGTGCTTTCCAGCTTAGACACGGACCCTACACTGCCACTTGTGTTCTGAAACCTATATTAAAGTGACAGTAAGCTGCTACCCACAAGCTCAAGCCACGCTTTGCAAACTGTTTATTATTTGCAAATACATAAAGCCTGATGACATGTATCACACAGATCTAATTTCAACCATGTCTTTTCTTTAATAAGCAAAACATGCTGTACCAGCAGAGCTGTAACCAAGTGATGATAACATCTGGTTTTCAGACCATGTACAGATCAGAAAGATAACGGGTTTTTTCTCCCAAAACAACAAGAAAATGGGGGAAAAAAAAAATAATAATCCCAAATCTGACTTTTTGAGCACTACTGAATAAGCAGGGGCAGCTTTTCAAAGACAAATAAGGGTTTCACCATTCCTATCTACTATTGTTTCAACCAGGATGCTTAATGTGGCTCTAGGAATTGAGTGCTTCCCTCAAATGGCTTGATTCAGACAGAATGTGCACGCACTGAGGCATTTCATGCCTATATTACAAGAAAGACGAGGAAGCAGAAGGCCGAGAACCACGGTTATGGGAAATCAACCTCACAAATTTCATGCAGACCTGGTTTACCACCATCAGAGGTGAACATACACCCCAGAAGCCCTGATTCAAGTCATCTTCTCTGTGGCCTTCATCAGTGGCCTTTCACTAAATAGATCAAACAGCCAGAGACTTCCTATCAAGCTTTTTGAGCAGATCCCTTCAAGGCGAGCAAGAGAGAAGAGACACGTTAGTGATCTCAAGAAGTGGAATGAAACTTTTCTCTGGGAGTGAGTGGATTAAAAACAATATAATCTGTTAGGTTTGATGGAGGATAAAACACTGCCCTCACTCCAGGCAATGCAAGCCTTCCCCTGACCTCAGTGAGTACACAATTCACGTAGTGCTTTCTATCCTGTAGCTTAATATCATTGCAATCCAGGGGTGTAATAATGGGAGTTCAGGTTCTTCTTCAAACCAGACTGCCACAAATGGAACTTTCACACAGCTTTCCTGACCATTATGCATTTTTAAAAATGGGAAACATGTAATTCAAAAGTAATTACAGTCTGTATCCTCTTCAGCAAACTCTAGGATAATTCCACAATTTGGTTTACAGACTTGCAACAGTCAGATCTCATCTCACTGGAACTGGGAGACAGAATAGTTATCCGATATGGATAAAGCATAGAACTTTGTTCCCACAGAGTTTTCACATTAGGCTTAATCAGGACCCAAATCCTGTTTTGAAAAATTGAGAAATGAAGTTGAGGTCTGTTCTGATTTCCTGCTCTGACTAATTCTGTACTAATTCATCTGAGCACACTCAGGCCCAGCTGCCAGCAGGTGTGCTGGAAACTTCAAGGCTATGAGGAAGTCAAATGCAGAGGGACAGCTCCTACCCATGACACTCTGCGTGCTAAATCCTCAAAGATTTGCCTTCCTCTACAGTTATTTTTATTGACTCTTATTCACCAGAGGGCTCAGCCAAGTCAGGGCACTGCAGGACCACATATTTTCTAATCCTTTATAGAGGGGACTCTGTCATCAGAGCTTCAGGGAGATGCAGACTGGTTTTTATGACAGGCACATCATTATCTCTGAGAAACTGAGTCTTACAGACTAAGAGGTGAGACAAGGCAAACAGAGGACACTAAGAGGGCCAGAGGCCAGGAGGACAGAGCCATGAAAATCCCTGAATCTGTGAGAGCTCCCAGTGGGTGTGTGCCCACACACTTCCACCAGCTTTGGCTGTCCCAGGGATGCCAGTGAGATCCCTGGGCTCAGGGGTGCACGAAGTCAGTGTCAGACATTACCACAGGTTCCTACTGCTCATCTTATGCTGCAGTTCCTCTGATGTCTTTTCTTTTTTTGCACAAAGTGTTTTGGTGACTGTAGTTTCAGATTTCCACTCAGACTGGCCTTATTACACCAAATTACAACCCCCCAATATTTATGATGTTGTTTTGTCTCCCAAGCACACACAGAAATTTCTTCCCATACTTTTTATTTTGATCTTATCTAGGGCTATAGCCTCTTCACTTTACCCAGGTCTCTTATATTTGTTCTTTGGTAAGAATAAGCCTATGCAAAAATATGTGTGATGAAGCCTTAAAACCCCCGAGACCTATTCAATGTCAAACTCTGCTATGAACTTGAAAGTACAAAGGAATGTCTCATTAATGCACATTTATATATCATCTGCATAATGACTCTTTTTCTATTCCCTCTCCCCTTTTTATGCCTTTTATGGTTTGACCTTGACCATACATTGACTGTCAGAGGTCGGTTACTAGACCAAGATTTGGATGAGAACATTGCAGGACACTCTGTGGAGAATTTAAATATATAGTGGCCATTGACTCTGTCTAAAGCCTTTTTCCATATTTAAGAACAGAGTTGAAATGAGGATTAGATTTAATGTTGATCAGGGTTAAGGTCAAAGCCAGTCATATCTCTTCATATCTATTGAATTAATTATAAATACTATCTGGTTAGGTGGAGTTAATTCAGTTCTGGGGGTTCTGTGCCTTTCTAAAGCTATTTTCAAAATAACTGGAAATAATTATTTGCATTGATTTTACGTGCTATTATTTGTAACTATCTTGTGTTTTTCCGGCAAAAATTTAAAGATCTTAGATACTCAGATAGTTGACTTTACAAAAAGGAAAGACATTTTTGTTCCAAATCACAAACTCTTCAAACTAACGACTAGCAAGTATTCCTTTTACAATAGCCCCTTTCCTCAAACAAATGGTTTTTCCAACATTAAGAGACATATATTTTCAAAAAAAATACCAATATTTAGGTAGGAAAGTAAAAAGAGTATCTCTTAGGGACCAAAGTTTGCATATTTTCACCACAGTAATAGAAATATTTGCAAGGCCAGATATTTGTTTAGCATAAGGTTTTTTCCCTGCAAGGCATGAAACTGATTTGCACCTCTGGTCCCAAACATAAAGTCCAAATTGCTAAAAAAATTGACTTAAACAGGCAGGACCCAAAAGACCTTCAAGGAGACTTGGACAGAGGTTCCCACAGCAGAAGGGAGCAATGAGATCTGAAGAACAGCTGGCTAAGAAAATGTCGCTACACATCTCCAACTGTCTCCCCACTGGAGTTCTACAAATATGTTTTTTAAAAAAAGTCTTGGAAAAATCCCATTATGACTTTGTTTGGAGCAGAAAACTTGATATTTCCCTTTTAAAATTAATTTTCTTTTCAAAATATACTGAAGACTACATCCATAACAAACAGATCAACAGATGTAAGCACAGTGTGCCTGGGGGCACCCGGACTTGCAGTGCCCACATCCCTGGGGTCAAGCGCTGTCCATCACTCCTGGAGTTGTGTCCTTGGATTCACACATTCCCATAAACAACTTTAATGCACTATATAGTGGGGATCTCCCAGTGCTGTAGCTGCCAGTCTCTATAGGGAATAACAATGGAGTGGGRTGGTTGGTGGGGACAGTCCCACCAYGCAATGCTTGATAAAGAACTTTGTACATCATCTTCCTTTCCTCCAGGGATGGGAAAGGGAGGATAAAGTCTGAATTTATTCTCCCTTGCTCTTTTAACTAAACAGCTTTGGTTTGCTGCAATCAGGGGCCCTTTGAATCAGGCAGCGTTTCCTGGAAGGCTGCTTGGACTCCAAAAWTTTCCCAAAGTTTCAAAATTTCGTGGGACACGAGAACTTCTTCGATGGCTGATAAAGGTGTTCGTTGAGATTGGCAGCACCTAACTTCTTCASTCCTCGGAGCTTCCCTCTTTTCTTCTCCCTCCTCCACCCCCCAGCTTTCCCTGCCTGTTTTCAGCATCCTCAGCTCCCAGACTCCGGCTACTGCCCTCATGCCACCCGATGTTTTCCAGCAGAGCTGAGGGGGAGATGCTCCCTGATGCGCTGCAGATGTGGGCTGTTAGTGGTGCTTTCACAKGGAACTCAAATTGCTTGAGAAGGTTTAACCCTGTGACTAAATTCTCAAACCTGCACACTGTAAGCAAAGCCCATGCTCCCATCTAGGCTGAAAAGGGCAAGTTAATGAAAGAAACCCCCACCCCAGCAATTCACAGGATGCATGAAAAGAAACCTAAACCCCCCACATTCTCAATGCTAATTAAGCAATAATGATCAAGGCACAGAGTATTTCCTGGGGATTAATAACTAACTGGGAGGAGATGATGACCCCAGACAGTCATTAATCCTCAGGAAATGCCCCTGCATCGAAGTTGTTATTGCTAGTTCAGGCTAAATATGTGAGAAAAGAGATTTTTTTTTTTTAAAGTCCTTCTTGCTGGAGGTTTTTCCAGTGTGTTTTCTCTTTGGTTGGGATTATGAGCCCCCTGGAGTAGGACCTCTCAGACCCATCAGTCAACCAGATAGCATAAAATATTCCTCCAGACCCCAGCATGATAAGAAATAAAAATTAAATCATAGTTCCTTCTGCAGATGCCTCTTGAGACATCCAAAGCCCGATCCTGAACAGCACAAAGCTGTGTCAACTCTCTCTGAACCAGTGAYGAGCTCAGGCTCTGGGACCCCAAATTTCTGTAACCTCTGAGAGTCTCCTTATCCGACAAACACTGAGTCCGTGGAGSTTAATGCTTCTGGATACAGGCCCTGACTTTAGGATGTGCTTGAAATCAAGTGCATGCTTGACTTCAGGCAAAAGTGCAGTCAAGTGACTTAAACGATTTAGCAGATGAYGTGTTGTGACCAGGAACCCTTTGTAAAATGTTGCTTGTAACGAAGACCCCACGTCACACAGACAGACACATGAATAAATATGCAAAAGAAAGGGAGGAGAAAGCTCCTACCATCACATCACAAGTCTGTCCCTTCTTCCCTGGCGTTTTCAGGTCAGTTTAAGAAAGAATTTGGCTTCTGCAATCAAAAAAATGGAAGTTAAAAAAAAAGCTTCCTCCTTGTCATTGATAGTCCTTCGATTTTTGTGAAAGGAGAGCTTTTTGTATGCTATTAAAAAGTCTTTCAGCTTCAACAGAGAAACTAAASAAAGATGAGAAAAAATGAGTTTCATTTACATTAATCTTCCCAGCTAAGTTTAAAAAAACATGAAAGCAATAGTAKAAGTAATAACAGATAAACTTTCTTTTCTAAAAACTTTGCTTGTCTAAAACCGAAAAAAACTAATTAATGGTACAGGGAAACAAATACGTGGTACACATTTACATAGGTATGCATGTGATATGTATTTATTAAGAACAGTTTCAGTTCTAAGCATCATTCTCTCAGCTCTGCTTTGTCACTCCTTGCAAAAAAACCTCCTGAAGGATGGAAAACAAAGCTCTGATAACAATAAGCCCTGCCTGAGTTCAGCTCCTACATTAATTTGAAACCATTGAAAGCGTTCAGCACCTAACAGGATTAAACTAAGGAGAAGACTTAAAAGAATATAGTTAAAATTCAGCTCTAACTACTAGGAAAAAATTAATTATTTTTTTCTTATATAGCATTGCTAATCACAAGAAGAAAAACCAAGAAGTCAGTGCAATATACAAACTACAGAAAGCTCTTAAACTAATGAACAGCTAGATGAATTAGCAAACCCCACTTCCAAAGGATCTCTGCTTTATCCTCCACATAAATCTCTTCACTTTGCAGCAACACCAGCCCCAAGTGTTAATAACACAGTGTCAGCAATTTTGGTAAGATTTATACAGGAAAACTACACCGAAAATTGCCTGGTCATTATACATTCCTTTGGAATCAATGAAACACTATAAATCTTTAAATACATTTGTGCTCATATGATTCAGACACACTCCCCAAGTGTATCCTGACATTCATTAGAGGATACTTAAGCATGGTGTGGCAGAGAAAAAAAACATAATAAAGTCTCCGTGTTACTTTTTTTTTTAATGGAGTACATACAGAGTATATTGCAAGAGCAGGGCTGGGAGATCTATTTGTCAGATGGAAATTAATAACTATTCCAAACCAGAACMAACCCTACAGCTCCTCCATACCATGAGAGCAGTCACTTGGTCTAGAGTTTCACGTTGGCCTATTTCTTGCTAGCTGGGCTAAGCTGGCATCAGGGGGCTATCATSTGTCAAAATATCAGCAGGAGAAACAATTGACAAAGCCACCACTTGAGAATGTTGAGTAAACTGGGTAAAAAGCAGTGAAAGAAGTTAATGTGCAACCTGGCACACAGTACCAGCCCAAGCCGTGAGAACCACTTATGTGATAATTGGTCCCTCACAATATCTTCTGCTCCGTAAAACATTGTCCTGGGCTTGTCTTTCAGCACAGGAACGGATCCCTTTGAGGCACAATGAAACAAACACCCACCTGAAAGCCCCCTCCAGCTGACAGGGGAGGAATTCAGGTGGGAAAGCTTGCGATTTCTGAACAGCTACAAACAGTTTCAGGTAACTCCAGACTCACCCAGGGTCAGTAGAAAAAAAAGCAAACCCTTTTTTGAAAGAAGAAGAAACACATTTATATGCAGCCATTTATTCAGTTCAGACAGAAATTAGTAACCTCTGGGATTCAAAGTCTCTCTCTCTCTCTCTCCATTTTTATCCTTCTTGTTGTCCAGCTTTAAAAAAAAAAATCCTTATTGTACTGGTGGAGCATTACCAAGGGAAGAAATGTAAAACCAGGAATCAGAAGAGAAAAAGGGAAAATTAACAAAGCTRGTCTGTCTGCAAAGTAGAACCCAGGCAGCAGAAATAGCAGAATATTACAATAGATTATGAAACATCTTGTAACACAGAGCTTCTCTCAGCCTTGCTTTACATACATATGTATACATATATAGATACATATGTGCATTTACAAGCTTTACAAAGTTAGAGGAGTGGGAGACAGAGCAACTAAAAWCAAAGCTAGTGATGTATTACCATGTTAAGACTCACACTTGTTCATGTACAGAGGCATTTTGCAAGGAAGCAGAGGCAAGAGCACAACTCAGCATCTGAAACCTACCCGGAAAGGAAAGGTGATGCAAAAGCCTTGAGCAGAGGGGTAAAATTCACCCTATAAGGAAAATTATTTTACTTTCTAAAGTTGGTTCGCTTTGAGCTTGTAAAGTGACCTAGGAGACTGTTCTAAACTGGGATCTTCTTGAGAGAAAGGGTCTGATTTGTAGCTACTGGAAAATATGAAATCCATGTATGTTTTGGCACATCTTTAGATTCTCAAGAGTCAAGAAATAGGCCCCTGTGTTTTTTAGTGATTCAGAGAGTGGCAGTCAGTCCTTACAAAGTGGGAGAACTCAGTGTTTGTAGAGCAAATATAATTTTCTTTATGACAGAAAATTTCCCATAGTGGAATCTGTTCTTTCTTATGTTGTTTCAAAAAACAGCGATCCACGTTCAGGCTTGTTGCTAGAGCAACAAACGTGTGGGCAAATGCTGCTCTCCAGAGATATGTTCACTAGCAGGCCAGGTGTTCCTTTGTATGGATCTGGGCTTTGTCATATTAACAACTGTGGATGAATCATGGCAATTTTCCTTCAAATTTCACTAAAGCTCATGATAGCCATAGTTTCCTACGCAGCTCGTGCTAAATCAATCCCTATTCCCTGAAAAGCACCATCCTTTCCCTGAGTAGTCATATAGTGACCGGTCTCAACATGTCAACGGAAAAGTTAAAGGACAAAGCGAGTGTTTGGTATCCAAGATTAATAATAATAACCATTATGGGATTTCCTTTAATGAGATCACCCAGTGTCTCACAAAAACGGCAACACCRCAGCAGGAACAACTGTGGAGAAACAAGAGATAAAAAGACAGCGCAGAGATGAGACCAAAACGAGCTCCCATGTGAGTAAGGCTTTATGTCCTGCTCTTATGCTTCATAAGGAATGGTGCAAAGAACCTGGTGAAGTCTGCTATACCTGGGCTCCATTCAGACACTGGGAAGGAACAAGAAGATCCTCATTTGAGGAACCATGTCCACATGTGATGAAAAGGGCTCCCTGGGAAAAGCTTGCTGCCATGCTGCACAGATTCCAGGCCGAGGATGCAGCTCCAGAGCAGAAACCCCCTCMTGTACCATCTTCAGGGATGTATTTCCTCAGATCAACAAAAGAGGTTCCAGAAGCGAGTTCAAACACTGGARCCATGAACATCCATAGTAAATAATTGCCGTTTTACTCCCTGATCATATCCAGACTCCTCCAAGTAGCTCCTTCCAGTACCATGTCCAGGTACAGGCTATCAATATAGCTCTCTGGGGACTGCTCCCAAAGCAGTGCATACATGACATGGTTTGACCACCTCAACAACTCTGCCACCCTAGCAGGCTTTACACCCCCAGGCACTCCCATGTGTCCTTGTGCCACAGCCCCGTGCACCTATCACCAGTTTCATGCTGTAACAGCAACACACGTGAGAGCTGGAACACAGCACCACTGTGTTTCAGGCACTTCATACCAGGGAAGACACTCAAATACCRGTTCTGTAGGATCCTCCAGGAACCCCACAGGGCTCAGATGAATCCCAGTCCAAAATACCATGAATACACATACACAGTCCAGCTCTAACAAGGGCTTAGCAYGAACCAGTCTGTGCCACTTGGCTTTGGGCACAGGGACTGCTCTCTGCATCTCTTGTGTTTAGAGACATAGACACAGCAAAGGAGACCTGGGGCCTCTGAAGTTAAGAAGCTGAGGTTTTAGTCTCCATAATCTGCTTTTATTTGCCCTCAATTGTCATGGTGGGGATTTGCCTTGTTCTTCCTTTCATTTGCCTTCCCTTTAACTGCACTAGGAAAAGTTCACAGTAAAAACAGGCAACTTTCTCTTTAAAGGACATCAAATCTTGCAGGCAGAACATTGTGACCTCAGAACCATGTTGGTCCTCAAACAAGGCCTGACTAAACTTATGCCACTGCTTCTGGATGGTGTAACCCCATTGATTTATTCCTGATTTACCATGGGCTAGAGAAAACCTGACCCTCCTCTCCTTGTGAGAGGAATTTTGTTAGTGAACGGAATCCGGAGGAATTCAAGATTGTTTTAGGCTTTGCCTGTAGGTCAAAGAAGGTTGAGATGAGTAATTCTCAGTAAGACAACCATAACTTTCTGTATCCTTTCCTATCCAGTACCAGCATATGGAGTGCTCTGCAGATGGAGTGGCCCAGAGTTACACATCTGGAATGCAGGTGCTCCACCAGATACTTGGTGGCATTCCAGCAGCTGGATTTCTCTGTAGGCACCCTCCACCGCTTACTGCCAAGAAAGAGGTTTGTCCTAATTGGCATTAACAATAACAACAAYACCTCCTCCCCCCAACAAGCTTAAGGCTGGAGTCAGTCATAGATGTCACTCCACTTCCCTTTACTCCCTTGTGATTAGAMCACCCTCCTGTTCATCTGCTTGGCAGACTGCTGCACTGAGGTGGATACCAGGGCCACCACCAGCTGCAAAGCCTTTTTTGTTTGTCAGCTCTTCAGCTGAACAAACTTTTTATCCCTCAACAGCTGGCAAAAAACAGAGGAGAGCAGTGGTGACTTCTTGAAACTGGAATTGATTCAGTTTTGCTGGTAGCTTTAGAAGTCTGACCTTCATTTGCTGTGCTGATGAAGGGTCATGTTTCTGCCAGGGGAGTTTACTAGAAGTCCTTTCAGACAGGACAGCTCTAAAAACAGTCACACTCAATAAACTCATGTCTAGGAGATGGCCCCCTTAATTCATGTAGCCATGTACCCTGTTGGAGCTGTGCTAAGCAGCTGAAGATGTCTAACCTTCTCTGCACGTGCTCTGTAACCCTCTTCAGCCAGTGCTTAAATGCATGTTCCCCTGAAAATATGCCACAGAACTGCAAAGAAAATGCAAGGGAAAAGGAAATTGAGCTTAATAGAAACATCAGTTTATAGCTGATTGCTAATCCATATGCTAGAATATCTTTTTTTTTCTACCTCAGCTAATTTTTCATTCTCAAAGGTTTTAAGAAGAACCATTGGAATTTAAAACACAGTTTTTTATTTTAAAGCCTTAAACGAGCTGCATAAACCCTGCCACGCATATCTGGAATGCTCCATCTGAAGGCCTCTCCCCAAAGAACAGAGACTTGCCTCAAGCAAAGAGTGAGGTATTTGACTTAACAGGACTTGTGGCATCCTGCTACTGCTTTACTTCTGTAACACCTTTTAGAATCTAGCTGGGTACAAAGGCCAATCCATTACAAAGTCAGTAAAGTTTTAACATTAGGATTGATTAATCCTTTCAAATTGTTATTACAAAATATATACTAAGTAAAAAGGTTTTTGATAATAAACCTATAGAAAGAAAAATGTGAACAAATCTGTGGTTGTTCAAGAGCAGATATTAGAAAGAATCCCTTTGCACTCACTCTCAGCACATGGAAGTTTGTCGAGTCCCTCTATCAGGCAACTTCTGAAGATTTCTTGCTGGTTAAACATGATAGAGAACTTTTTCCTTTATTAAAAAAAAATAGTGATAAATTACTCAAATGGAAAAGTTTTTATCCACATGAAATCGTGAAAGCTTCAAGTATCAATGATCCCAAACTCTCCTATTGACCGAATTGATGGAGATCTCAATGTCAAAAATAAATTATGTTTAGAATAAATGAAAAGCCACAGGGTGATCTCATTGAAAACCTGTTAAAAACAAAAGCAGAGCTCAAATTGTTGTTTGTTTTTTGGTTGGTTGGTTGGTTTTTTTAAAGCCACAAAACTAAATTTAAGTTCTTATGTCAATATTGAGTTTCTCAAATGCCCAAGCAATCCCAGTTTTTAACTCTTTTACTACAACTGCCATACTGCAGGCACCCATGAGAGGTCTGCAATTCCTTGGATCTCTTATGAGGATGGAGGTTGCAGTGGGGAGAAAGGAAGTTGTGTTAATTTTTGTCACTTCAAAATGATGCTTTGAGGAAATTCAGTCAGGTTGGCATGGCTAGGTCATGGCTGATCGCTTCTGCCAACCCCAGGTGGCCTCAGTAAGGACACTGGCATGGGACCCAATGTGGAGGGGATAAAAGGGAGGAGAATCAAGGGATTTTCTCAGGGTTTTGAACAAAAGGAGTGTTCATCTCCTGTGACTGACAGCTCAGACACTGGGGGTCGAAAGCAGTTTGTTTCCCCACACAGCATTAACGAGGGGATGCTTTGACAGTGCTGTCCCTTGACCCTTCTATTAGTGGAAAGCTCCTTAAGACTTTCACATTCTCCAAGGTCTCCCTTTTTCTTGACATGGACTGAAASCACATACCACACCACAAACATGTGCTATTTCAGGCACTGAGATAGAGTTTTACAATTCCAGGCTGTGATCAATTACTGACTATTTGAGATTTATAACAAGTGCTTTTTCCACAGAACGGAAATCTGACGGTGACTTCAACTAGCAACTCCACTAAAGCTGAACAACTGCTGTTTAAAGAGGAGGCCCCAAACGGATCCATAGTTCAAGATTTAGCAAACTCAGAATTGGCAGCTTTTGTGCCAGATTTAATCAAACAARCACTGCTAAAGACTGAATCAATTACAATGGGCTCATGTACAAAAAAATGTTACATAAAGGTAGGAGGTGGAAATAGTTACTCTGCAGAGTCCGTTCTGTAGTTGCACGTATGTAAACATTTATTCTACCCTTCTCTTTCAGATTATTGTTGTCACTGGGGAAATAACTTAAACTAAGCCAATGATATTGTGGAAGAGTAGTCCTGCATCAAATACTAACCAGTGCCTTTAAATTAGAAGGGTGGTCGTGTCCGTGGTCAAGAGAACACAAGTGATAGGAGCTGCATGAGGCAAATACTATACTAAGCCAGACTCAGAAGCTGGGACTGCAATCCACCTAGCAAAACTTCAGGAACAGGAAGGAGGTGTTTTTTCTCTTTTAGAACAAGTTCCGTGTTATTCGTTCTGTAGGAAAAGCCAAAATACCCCTAGCTTTTCCAGCCAGCAGAGGTAGGTCTGCACTCCAGAGTGGCTCAGCACCATCTTTATTTCAGAACTATCAGGCCGGAGTGTGGGTAAGACACTCTGTGTTTCCACAGTGTGGATAAACACAGGTCCAAATGAGAGGCCCATAGTGGGAATTTTGTCCCGAAATTGGAATTGAACTCAAATTTCTCAGCTTCCTGCCCTGTATTCTTCCTACCCAGCCTAACTTCTCATCAGCCCTAGGATACCTTAATGATTAAAGGTTTTTTTTTTCCCTTCTCGTCCCCTCCTCATCTTTTTAAAGCCCTGCGAAGAATTTTTAAGAGAACACTCTGCAAAAGTCCAAGTGAATTGCCTTGTTTCTCTGATGTACATCTGTAACCCATCTTGCTGATCCTGAACACAAACAATTTTGTGCACAAAGACACTGAAATTTCCTTTTTCCGTGACTGCCTTGGTTTTATACACCTCCACTGCTCTGTCTCAGTGGTTCTAGGACCAAACCAGTCACACTGCAAGTAGAGCGATACAGATGTATTGACGAGCCCTACAGATGTATTCCAAGTGTTTGGGATACGACTCAAAGTCATGCACAGCTGGTTTTCTTGGCTAACTTTCACCCTTTTGGAGTTTTCTATGCTTGTAATGCTCTTCAGAATGTGTAAGTAACGGACCATGTAAATACAAAGCATTTCTGTAGGAACAAATCTGGATGTCCTCAATTACGATGCTTTCATCCATGCATTTCCTTGAAACCAATATATTGTTTTTCACAGGTATTTCCAAATCTGGTCCATAACTGGGAACGAGGAGTAGAGCCAGTAAAATTTTTCAGCTGGACAAATTTCCCATAAAAAGGCAAGGCTTCCTTGAAAATGAAATTTTTCATAGCACTCCAGAGTTACATTTATCAGAGTTGAAGGCCCAGAATTTTCTATTAACTTCACAAACACTCACTCCAGTGTGATTCTATCCAGCTTTTTTCAAATATTGCAAACACAGTGTGGACATTCATAGGAAGAATTAAATCTGTCAGGAAAGGTTTTACTTTTAATCATCAAAAAACATGAGCATTTTCTTTTTTCCCCCTACATTATTACTTTAATTTTTTCTAACCCAGTATGTTTAAAGACAGCATTCAGAATGTTTAAATGAGGTTCATTATTATCAAAGTCTTTTCACTAATGAAGCATATGGGAGTTCTAAATGGGTCTGAAATCTTTGCAACTGAAACAATAACGTTCTGATCCATCTGATCCCACAGCACATCCCAATGCCTGGAAAGGCCTGAACTGTAGTACAGGATGGGGTGTGGAGCATCTGTCTCATCTCTCTGACCTACAGAGGCTCCCAAACATGTAAGAGCTGGCGTATTTGACAGCAATTGTCTTACTGAGCTTTTCTGTTCAGTGCAGTGTGACATTTTTCTGTAATTACATGGCTTTTTCTGCCCAGAGAAAGTGGATTTTTCAATTTTTTTCTCCCACAACAATGGATGGTCAGGTATTCCAACACAGTTCTCAAAGATGTCTTCAGTTCTTCTTTCCCGATTTCCTACAGTTTAGCCGTTGGTTTGCAGGTGGATGGCTTGTCCAGCTTTCATTCTGTCAGTGGTTTTGCGTAAAAACTGGAGTCAGGCTTTTCTTGCTTTTTTCTCCCAGTTTGAATTTTCATGGATGGTATTTGCCAAGGTTGATTCATTGAACAAAGTCCTGGTGCATCCACCCGTCAGCGTCTGTGCTGAAGCAGCCAAGCCCTCTCTGGGTGCATTCCCATCCCTCATCAGGCTCCATACAAATGTGCTCCATTTTACTGCTTGGCTTATTAGTTCTGAAATCTCCAGATTCTTTACCTCATTCTGGCAGTGAAAAGCTGGGAGGAGGGCTTTTAACTGAACATATATTACAGAAACACTACATTTAAGTCTCCTTTATAATGGAATGGAGAACTGACCCCAAATTTTTCAGAGCTGTAATGAATAAAAGGTTCGTTGCATGACTCAATGTGCTGCCTCTATGTTTGGGGGGGTGCTTCATCTTTACTACATATCTTATAATCTTTTAAAGTTTAGAGCACACACTCCACACCAGGATCTAATCTGCATTGCTTTCTGTACTTACCTTTTACAGAGATGGATAGTATGTGTGCATAATTTTATTTTTTAATTAACATTTTCCTTGCTACTTGAACAGCTGGGCAAACTGATCATTCTCATTCTTCTAAAAACTGTTCTTTTAATAATATTTCTGTTTAATAGTATGATCTCAGACTACAGTTTATTGCTGCTCTTTTTTCTTTCCTTTACAAGGTTTCTTTTAAACCTGCCATTTTAAGTGCATGTAAATAGTTGTTCTCCATTTCAACTTGATATTTGCTGATCCTGAGCAAGTAAGAACCATACACTTTGTTCAGACTTGTCAATGCACAGAAGTATTAAAAATACACCTTTTCACATTCAGCATCCTATACTGGTTTCCATTTTACTCCAAAAGGTTTAACACCAGGTAATTGAAAGCTTCTAAGGCCAAAAAGGCCAGCCATAATTATTAACAGGTACTCAGGAGACTACTAGGAATTATGAGTTAATGTCTTTCATGTGTCTGGAATTCTGGAGAGGATTCCCCGCTTTAAGATGAAGCTGGGCCCTTATTAAAGAAGTCTCACAAATTGATGAGGTGTCTTAGGTTTCACAGTTGCATTCAAACCACGTGCTCCCTAAGCTTCATACTGCTGACCTCTTGCCTCTTCCATCCTATCTGCCATCCTTCAATTTGTAGGCAGGTTCCCACACAGTGTGTATTACCCAATATCCTAGATGCCTGCTCGGCTGGAATCCACATGGGCTCCTGGCCGGAATTCCTTTTCAGATGCCAGGTTTTAAGACACAACATGAACAAAGTCAAAGGCTCCATGCCTGTTCTGAGCTGGCTACATTGTTTTCGTGAGAACCACTGCACAGGCTCTGCAAATTTGCTTTTGACACGTCTCTCTGTGGATTTTGATGGAGCCACTGATGGATCTGACCTACTTCTAAGCTGTGCTCACAGGAAGAACCAACCTAGCAGTGTGCAATTGTAAGATACCCAATGGCKGATGTAAGCTTCTTCCCAAACCTACTCACCATTTCCTTCATAAGACTAGAAACTGGGAAACTGCTATTTTTGGTGTTCCAGAGGCCCTCATCAGATTAAAGATTTCATTGCACAAGGTACCAGACAGAACCATATTAAAATACAGTCCTTATTCAGTCTAAATTACTTTGGGGGTGAGGATTACTTTAATTTGACAAAGAACAACATTCCACAAGATATCCAGAAGCATGATCATGGATCTGCATTCGTTTCCATATGTTTTTTGGCAAAACTGACTTTGGAAGTAGAATTCAGCTGATCAGTCTATGCTGAGTAAACTGCTACCCTTCCTAGTCAGTAGGAAAAGTTATGCAGCTGTTTCAAGGGCAGCTGCATAAATTCAGCTAAATCACAGAAAAAGCTTTTTATTCATTATAATATGGCCTGGGGCAAAATAAAGCTGAAGTTATTAAACTGTAACTAAAAGCTGGCCACAGTAAAATATATTGAAGTCAAGATTAAAAGCACATACAGAGTATGAACTCCTAGTGTAGAGGGTGGAGGTTAAGAGAGGAAAAAGCCTAATTCCTTGGTGAAAAACTGAATTTCCTGAAATCTCGTTTCCTGTATCCAAAGTGGATTCTGGGAATTGAAAACTGATATTGAATGTCTGAATCTCTCAAATGAAGAGAGAAACAATCCAGTAATTTTCACTTCTGAAAACAATAATAAGAACATGTTCTTTCAACCGTGACCTGGACAACTTTTTTAAGAGCTTCAGACAGGACCCCATGTCAAACAGTAGTTTTTTCATGGCAGGGTTGAACTGTTTTGAAAATGCAACAGTTGGCCAGGACAAACCTTTATCTTCATTTAGCCATTGTTACTCGTATTTTTGTAGCCTTCTGGTAGCAAGAGGTCACATTTCCATGAAGATAAATTCCTTATTASACCCAACTGTGGTCTGAGGTCATTGCATATCTGTGCCAGGACAGACTTAGAAGTGATGGTGAATAGGAAGTTTTTGTGTTGTATTGTCCTGGCTTACGGCAGCTGGAGCCAGACAGTGTTAGCACCAATATCAGCATGGGCTAAAGCAGGCATATCTTTCTATTTGCTCATCACACAACAATGAGTAAATAAACACTGTCCTCCATCCAGACTGAGCTGTCAGCCCAATTAGGCAGGAGAATGTCCGAACGCCCYGTGTTTCCTATACCTTCACCTCCAGTTTGCACCGCTCGCACGCCCGGGGTGATTTCAGAGCGACGTGGCTGTATTTAAACACAGCCTCGCTGCKGGCAGGGGTCAGCTCTGCTGTGTCAACACTAATCCTTCCTGTCTGCTATCAGCCAGTTTGACGTTTGATGTGTGTCAAGTTTCTGTGTCCACTGGAAGCCAAATATCACAGCTCTGAGATAACACTTCGCCCCACTTTCCTCCAACCGCTGAATAACTTCGCCTTTTCCCTCCTCAAACTCTGAATCAAGGGGGGGTCACAAGTTACAAAAGAATTAAACAGAATGTCCTCAAGTACAAGAATTCTAAGCCTGACATTTTGAACATCTCACTGAAACGTGCTTTTTCTTTTTCCAGTAGGATAAATGGAGCAGGTCTAATATAACAGCGATTTTTTACAAACATCTTAAAATTTGACACAAAAAAAGGCAGCCACTCAAAGTACAGAATATCTCAATGCTCACATCAGACTTGTTCTAAACTAAGCCAAAGGCTTCTCTCACCCCCTCCAACTCCACCAGTTTGTTATGACTCCGTGATAAAGATCAGTATCTACTGAAAGATAAGGCAGGACCACCACCAATTTGGGCCTTCAAAGCATGCTGAACTGCATTATACCACAGTGTGAAAGGATATGCCTGTCAGGAAGGTGCCAGCTCTTGTCAGAAGGCTGTTCCTCCTATTTTTGCTCCAAAGGAGCCTTTCCCATGAGCCCCGGTAGCCGTGGGCTGTTAATTGTGGGCTGTACAACACACGATGCTCTGGCACTCCTGGTGATCAGCTYTGTCACGTACATGGGTTCAAACACAGACCAGCACACCTGGGGGGTTCTGAACTGCAGCATCTCCACATACACAGGTTTCAAATCAAGGGAATTGCTCATGCTAGGGAAGATCTTATTCTTCAAGCACACAGACATGAGTAAGTGTGGGGAAAACGTGTCTAACAAACAGCACCCAAACACATTTTCTGACTCAGCAGCATGTGGACCATACAGATTTGAGTCTGTGTGAGAAAGAGGAGCAATAACATCTCTGAAAATTAATTTCTTCACAAGAAAAGAAAGAGGTGGAGTACATACACATCCAGATCCCTGTTTATACCAGCCTAACCCTTCACCTAAGGACAATTGTATGCCGTACAATAACCTTCTTCTGTTTTGGCATTAACAACATTTGACACTTTCAAAACCAAAATCAGAATTTTCCCGTCAAGAAAATGGTTTAACAAAATTCAATATTGGTGTTAAAAAGCAAAAATTCTCTCACTTGTGTTATCAAAGTCATTGAATTTGAAAGTGTTTTAGTCTTTGTTCTTGATACGAGCAAAAATAACACTACAAAATATGTGTGCATGCATATGTGATATAGTCATTATGGATGTAATTATATACTATATACACAATTCAAATTTATGTATTTTTCAACAGGGACTTAGGATTTTCTTTGGCAAACAGTGCATTAGTGCCAACTGTAAATAGTAAGGCTTTCTGTTGAATGCTGTGTCTTCGCAACACACATTAATTACCCTTTRTTCTAAATGTTTTAGCTYGTTTAAATTTAAGGGATAAATTATAAAATAAGGGTTCCTCCTTTATACCAAAGTTACTAAATCCCTCCCGCCTTTCACACTCACCAAACCACATAGGATGTCTGTGGCTAAGGCACACGGGGAAAGAAATGTGCCCTCTCCATCTTTAATGACAAAACCTGACCTTGATCTCATTTGAGTGTCTGGGAAGGATTAAGCTTACWTTAGAGAAATCCAAAAGGCAAACATTTCTTTTAAATTCACAACTGGTAGCAAAATACAAATAGGCACTCAGGGAAAAAAAAAAAAAGACAAAAAAGGCTAGAGTTAATTAAAAAAAAAGAAAAAACTGAAGCTGAACATAAACACTGGATAAAAAGATATCTAAAGCTACAATAKAAGCTTAGAACCATGCAGCAACAATGCTTATCAATCTTGTCAATGAGATGTAAATTCATTGCTGTCTCACCAGTAGCAGTAGGTAAGATTACATTAATTCCCAGGCATATTTCCATTTACCTGGCTGTGTTCTTGCACATACCATGCTCAGCCTTCTAAAGACATGGGGAGAGTGCTCGGATGATAACTTAACTTTACTCATCACATCTTTATCRCAGGTGAGCCATATAAAAACCAATATACTGGATTTTAGGCCTTCTAAACCAGTAGTTTATAATTTTTACTCAATAATCCAGACAACAAAAATGTCTCCATCCCTATCTAGGATACTGCATCAAAGGTCTTATTTGAGGGCAGGTGAGAGTCTTGATCATACAGGAGTGGCTGTAAAGAGGGACAACCAGAGGGAATTTCAAGCCTGTCACAGATCCTTAACGTAGAAGAGGAAATTATCTGTGTTGTATAAGGATCATGCTTCTCTCACCTTGAGAGCAAGAGGGGAAAGGAGGAGCTTAAGCAGGAGTTCTCCTGTTTTCAGTATTATCTACATGAAGCGCAACCACTCTTTCCAAAGTACATAAATGGGATATTTCACACAAGTCACTGCTGTGCTAACACTGAACATAAACTTTTGGGTGGACTATGSATCCAATGACTTTAAGGCATAAACTTTCATTGAAAATATTTTGTCCACTTGATGTCCTTCATTACAGCTGKTAACACACAACAGGGAGCACGACGAGGTGACCAGAGCGGCCTTGTCCCTAAAGCTGAGCGGTTTACGAACAACGCTCCTTGGCTCTTTTATGAGCAATTCAGAATTTCTTGGGGTTTTCCGGCTGCTTTTAGTTCACTGGTTCAACTAAGACACAACACGGCCTAACCAGCCTCTTTTCCCAGACAGGAACTGGAACACATGGCTTGTGGTTGCGGTAAATTAATAACGGGGTGAAAAGAAAAAAAAATAAACAGAAGGGACTTTTCCCATGTGTTTTACAACAGTGTGAATCTGTCCCCCATCCAGTTCATCTGCAGCATACCATTCTCCTGCCAGCCATTCCTGTGCTCTCTTGCTATATGATATAACTCCAGYCTCCCCCCACCACAAGTTTTATTTTTAATGACTTCTCTGTATTTCGAAAGGCCAGATACTGATGATGTAAACTGGTGTCAATCCACTGTAGATTTTGAAACCAGATCCAGATTTGCTTCTAAATTATGTATTTAAATGTATGAGGAATTCCCTGCTTGTAATGTATATAGCCTTAAGCCATAATTATTGTCTCTGCTTGCATAAGAACATTTACATAGCTATGTAATAAAAATGCTCAGAAAGAAGTATCTTTACGGTCTGAATTTCACTTTACATAAGTATCTTGCAAATTAGGCCCAAAGATAATAGAGCATTATAAATTCTTCAAATGCAGCATTCTTCAAAGGTGAAAAACTCCCACTAAAACGCAGGATTTCCTGAAATGTTTTACCACAAAAAAAGCCTGTGTTGTATTTTTAAACTACATCCTCCACACTGCCATCCATGTGTCAGTGCAAGAACATTTAGAAGGTTTTTATGTGGTGTGGCTGTGAGTTTCTTCATGATTATCCATGGAATATTTCTGGAAACCCCTTTCCCCTTCATTTCCACAGGTCTGAGGAGTGTGAGCAGAACTGACAAATCTCAGAGACATTCTGTGAAGAAGCACAGCCACTTTTCATTCTTYGGCAAAGCTTGGGTCAGCCTGTGGTTTGCGTAGTCCGAGAAACCATTTAAGCATCGTTCAAAATTACAGTGATCAAGAGTTGCATTTCAGCAGAGGAGACCTAAAAGTCTGTAGAACTAATTTTCCCACAGTCCATGAATCCAAAACTTCAGTCCTAGTGTAGTCTCAACCTCTGCTTTTACAGAGCTGATCAACCAGCCAATCTGTTGTCTATCAAAGGATGGGGATCTAACTCTTCCTCAGTGTGATTTTAAGTGGGTGAAACAAACCACAAGCCACCTAAAGCTCCCCAGAACACGTTGGGGAAGTCATTTAACTTGTAAATAAAGGGTCTGGCTGTGGCCCTTTACAACCACTCTGGCATTGCTAGTCCCTTGGATGCCCAAGTCTGCATGTTCTCAGAAATCTCCTCTAGGCAAAGTATGAGATCAGGCTCTGGGACTYCATCCAAAAGTTCACGGAAACCCATGGAAATAATTCCACTCGTTCGCGGCACTTAGCATGGGAAACCAGATTTCTCTGAACGCACCTGAAGTATATCCACAGTCAAGTACTTAATCTCCATGTACAGAGCTTAAATCCATAGGTGTTTGCTTATTCATATTCTGTTCATTTACCGTAACATCACAAGATCTTCATCCAAGACGTGACTTAAGCAGATGATAATTGTTGGCAGTAAAAACAAGCATTATGGTCATGCCCAAAATTCGTGTTTGTTATGCCAAGCATTACATATAATTAATTTGTGATGTGTAATTTGTCCCATAGACTTTATCATGTCTCCTCCTCAACTGCCCTTCGGTGCTGCACCACAACTGAAAATGGGATTTGTTGACAGGTTTATAAYCCACAAAGCCTGGTCCAAATCTAGATCACCCATTTACTATAGAGACTGCACTCAGACTTCACCAATTATCAGAAAATAATGCTTAATAGACCACAGAATGTAATTTGAAGGGAAAATAATGAAAAAACTTGCTATTGATAAGCTGTAAGTTACACAGTTGTTGCATGACTCCAAGCAGGCTCCACCAGCTTCTCACATACCACACCAATGTACACTTACTGTGGCCATCAAGAGAAAAAGAAAGGTACAAAAATGGCSCAAAATAATGAAACCCAAATTCTGATGGTATAAATATGGAGGCTTCTAAAACTTAGCACATGATATTTAACTTATTCCTGGGAACCAAAGGTTGGACAGTTATCTATGCAAGTAGGTGCGACCATCTTAGCGAGGCTCCAAAAGGAGTCAAATCCCTCCTTGTTGGAAGTACCCGAGTTTGTCATAAACCAGAATGCTAACATGAGATTTGGAATGGTTATTGAACCTCATGTCTTGAAGTCTCAGCCACACAATAACTGAAGTGAAAAAAAAAGGTCTGAGCACATCTGAAGCCTAAATTCTGTAAATAGTACCAAAAATGACCAGGCAAATTTGCCCTCCTTACCTGTAAACATGCTGCCTTACTTTTGTGAAATATATGATTAACCTGCACAACCAGATGGGTAGAAACAGAATAAAAAAAAACTAGTAAGACAGGCAAAAAATGGGGAAGTCTCCTTTAAGAAAAGATCATTTTTTTTCTCTCCCTCCTTATTGGACTTTATTCTGCAATTTGCAAATGCATTTATAACACCTTTTTTTAGCTTTATATTTTTCAGTGTAGCAGGGAATACAAGCCAGACCAAGAAGTTATCTATATCATGAAATAAAAAGTGATCTAAGAAAATTATCCTAAATTTCAAATTGAAATATTTTAAAAACTGTTATTGAGAGGCTGATCCTGACTTTTTTCTTTTGCCCTCCTTTTGCAAATTTTAACTACTGGCTGCAATAAAAACAAAAAATATGCTAAGGGATTATSAATCTTTCATACAGGCTCAAATCAAGGTACTTACAGGTACATGGACACCTTCAGATGCCTCATGAACGAGATGGTTAAATTGCTACTGCCTCCAAATTCAGTGATTTATGGTAATGGGAAACTATACAATATGCTCTTGAAATGCAGTTTGAAATGATTGATAAAGCTTTAGTCTGACTGAACACATACAGTAGATAGATTAAGTGTCTGGCTTATCTGTCTGGTCCTGGGTGTTCATCAGTCAACCTCGCTAACAAGCTAAAAGTCAGGATTGTGGTCAGCAAGTTCATATTCATCTGAAAATATGGGGTCTGCAGAGAGCTCTTTCACACAAAGGGAGCACACTGAACCTGTTTAATGCTTGCTTACCCCTACTAATGCTCCAGGAAAGGAAAGAACTGCAGCCTTGAGAGGCTAGTTCACCCCTCGCATTTACTTTCCCCCTTCATTACTTTTTAACATCACTTTAAGTAACAACCGCTGAAACCCATTAACGAACTCATTTTATGGTGCCAGAAATCTCAATAGCTCATAAAATTGTATTATGAACCACGTTAAATTTTGCTCAAGTCAAACGCGATTTAATAGCTTTTAATCCAAACACTGGATTTCTGTGTGACGAGTTGCCTTCCAGCTTGGTGCACAAAACAGCTTCAAAGCAAACACCCAGCTCATAAAGGTGAAGTGGGGTAAGGAATCTGTGGTGTAGAAGAGGTAGGTCCAAACTCCCAGTGATGTAAAGCAGTGTCATGCCACAGCTCTCATGAAATCCCAGCTGCCGGAGCCAAGATGTTGAGGGGAATCTCTCTGGAATCAGTGGCTTCACCAATAACTCTAATTTCACTAATTTAAAAGATGCGACTATCAACATTTTCACGGGCCAAACAAGTGATATAAGTTGGATTTCAAGCTAAAATGTAAAGAATGTCCTATGGAACACAGGAAAAATTCAGCACAAGATGAGCCTATTCTGAAAGATCAGCTTCCTCCCCTCCCACCATTCACCACTTTGGGGGGGATTTGAAAAAAAAAAGGATCAATGAACTCCAAACCCCTTTGCTGTTAATCCGTGCTGAGCTTCAAACAAGGCTGTGGAAGGACAAGACCTGAAAAGGTATTCGCAATAAAAGAGGCAATGGACACAAAAGTATATGCTGCTAATTAAAAATGTAAAATTATATCACAATGACTTTAAATGAGAATGATCTCAGTCTAATCACATAATACTTTCTTTTGTGCTCTAGGTCACGCCRTCACTCAGATGCAGCATTCAGGAAGCACATTTCATTAGACTAAATAAAGCTTCAATCATGTGTAAAATTTCCAACTTGAATAGGCAGCCATCATATCATTCATCAGTCTAGATGTATTTAATGGGTGTAATTTCTTCCTCATATTTCTGTGTTGATTGTTTCATTTCCATTATAGAAATCTTTCAAGATTGCTCTTTTTGCTGTTCTTTGGGTCAGGATAAATAATGTTTTTTAAGTTGTATCCCAAAAACATGTCCCTTTTGTTTGTCAAAAAGATTGGGTGATTGAGATAAATTTAAACCAAGACAGAGGGAAAAAACAAACCCAAAACATTACACACACCTTCCCTGCCAGGACTCAGATGGTATTACCCGTACTTGCATGTCTTGCAATAAATAATTATGCTTAATCAAAAACAAATTGAGCAGTCTTGTTCAAACACAGCAGCCCCCAGTGGATGCTGACACTGTTTCTACAGATGAATGCGAAGGGATTATGTTTAACACATGACTTTAAAGCAAAATACAAGAACACATCTCCATCCTTTGCTTCTTCCTTCCTCCTTTTTCACCCTGACATGTATGCAGAGATAAAATAGTAAAATAAAACCTTTTGCCTTTCAAATTTCAAATGGAAAGGATGAATTTACAATTCGGGGAAGATTTGCAAAGTCATCAGGAAGAAACTGGAGCACACAGGAATGTATCCTTCCAGCACCAAATGTTAGGCTTCTAGCTTAAGCTTGAAAAGAAAATATTTTCTGCTAGACACTGAATTTGGATGCATGGTTACCTTGCTTATGAGAGGCAAAATTATGACAGCTTCAGTGTAGTTCTGAGCCTCATACACAGCCAAGGTTTCCACGCCAACAATATACCTTTGTGGTTTTCTAGCTGGCCCACTTCCCCCCACCACCAGGATTTTTTTTACCCCACTGTTTATTCCGTTCTTTGCCTCCACAGAGGACAGAAGAGCAAAACATCACATTGGGACTGGACTAAATAGCCAGGCAAAGCCTCCCCTGCTCTGCCCAGCCCAAATCTTTCCCAGTTCTGCTCCTTTCATGTCCCCTCCTCTTCATATACACTTCAACCATCTGTTGTTTCTCCTGTGACCCAGCCCCAAACCTATAATGGGATCTGTTCAACCAAGCTGGAGGATGGAAACCCAAAAAACTTTACATTTACCTTTTGTGATACATGAATAAGTTTCAGAATCCCAGATTAACCAAAAAGGATGGGATTGAGGATTTATCCATCAGGCTATTGCAGCTCCCACCATAGTAGTTTCCCGGGAAATGCTTTGAAGACCATGGAGTGGAGTCCTGAAAAAAATCAAACAATGAAAATATTGACTTAATAATATTTCTGTTTGGTCATAATTTTCAATGAAGACTAGTTATTTTGGAGGTCATGATTATTTTGGGAGATTGGGACACCGTGGGAGGACAGTAACTGGCAGAGGAATAGAAGACAGCCTCAAGAGGCCCTGGTGCTCTCCTCATGGTGGAGACAAAAAGATGACAGATTTAGTTTAGAAAAGAAAAACTACGAAGCCAAGGCTGTTACTTGGTTGCAACAGGATCCAAAAGAAATTCCGCTACAGATGCTCGCGTCATGAATGAGAATAAAAAGTCCTATGGAAAACCCTAAGGACCACCATCCTGGCAAGGGTAGTCAGGTACAGGTCAGATAATTTGTGGTAACACATCTACTCATCATTTTGATACACAACACAATTTTCATTCGAGCCAGCAGTAATATTCTGCAGGCAGATGCTGAATTGGAGAGCTTTGTCCAACACCCAGAAAGAAAGTGAAAAACTAGAATCCTTTTCCACGGACCATAGGGTGGCTGGAACCACTTTTCAGCTCTGCCAAAATGTTCCCATGTGACCTGCTGCCAATTTTTAATTTTGTCTGACCAAGAAGCTCAAATATATTTTAAAAACCTAATGAACTTTATAAGCCAGTGCCTCTGTGGCATGATTCCCATTAAAAAGAAAAAAAAAAAGCAACAGTGCCTGGGAATGTTTTTAGTGCAAGAATTTTTAAAGGGTCATAGTAACCACTTTTTCCTTCTTTTGTGGCAAAGTGAGAATAGGTGCAAAAGTTTCCTCATGCATAATATGTGTCACAAGATTGATTTTCAATTAATCCACTTCATACTGTATTTCTCTGGTAAGACTTCTTTATGTGAAAAGAAATCTCTAAGTTTCATAGGAGAGATGCTTATACTGATGTGGATAAAGAAAAAGAGATGCAAACCTGCCCTGCAAAGGGAAGTCTGCATCTCCTAAATCCATGATAGGGTCACTCTTCAGCTTCATTTAAAACACAGATCAGCTCAGGTCAAATGCAGCCTGACAGGTGCACAGGATTCCATAGTATCTCAGCATCTTTAATCTTGGAATGTTTGGAGTCCGAATTGTCACACACTTTGAAGCATGTACTATTCCCCTGTGTTTCCACTGTCTTTAGTGTCCACAAAGGCATCTGAAAATTCTGAACCAGATTCCACTCTGTAATTAAGCCGTGGCAGAGGATTTAGGAGTCAAAGACTGGGACGTGATCTCAGCGTTACATGGACATTCCAGAAGGGAATGCACGGGGCTACAGAATTTCCCTCTCAAGACTTGCTCAAAGAGAGCTGCCTTCCTCCTTAACTCAACATGTATTTATATTTTTATTCCTATCAGCATTTTTTTGTTTTGCGTTTACAGGCTCCACTCGTATCTGAGGTCTTGCAGCCTTTGGACAACCACACAGATTTAGGAACTGGATTCAGAGCTACAGCTTTCCAGCTTGGGCCTATCAGAGAGATACTGATGTCTTTTCAGGTCAACGTCTGCAGAGCACACAGCCATTTCCCAAAGGCCAGCAAGAACGCTGTCATTTGCTTCAGCAGGCACAAGATCAAAGTCCAGCCATGACCATGGATGTATTTCCCAAAAATGTTCTACCCGATAAAAATATTTGCACTCTCTAAGGGGAGTCAGGAATGAGAAAGTTACAGAAGAGTTCATAAACACAGTCCCAGCAAAAAAGAGCTCTGCTTCAGACCAAGCTTCAAATTCCCAGCTCATCTGTTTCTCTCATTACTCCCAGCAGATACAAAACAGTTTTGCTCGTCACGAGCTGAAAGGGTTAATGCAAGGCTGGAAGTTATTTACAGTTAACAGCAGTGGAAAAATTGCAGAACAGCTTGGTCCAGCATCTAATCACAAAAATAGTTTCTTGTAAAGAGACTTGAGGGCAGAGACTCTGCAAGTTCTTCACGTTTTTTATGCTTTTTCTTCAAGAAAATGCCAGTAAACCCAATATTTTGGGATAAACTTTTCATAGCTTTCTGGTGACCTTGACAATAAGGAAGTCAATAACTGGTAATTATAAGGAGGGGAAAAAAAAAGTTGGCCCAACCTGTCCCCATTTCATCAACTGTGGTATTTCCAGTTTTTTGACTAGCATATTTAGTCAGAAATAATTCTGGTTTATTTTAAGCATACAAAGACGCTGGAGAGGGTAGCAGCATACAGTTAAATTAACTTTATTGCTTCGAAATCCTGATGGTCATCTGCAAAACCAAGTGTCATGAAATTATTCAGAGCTACCCATAAGCTGTTTCTTGGCTTTGATATATGAGAAAATCTCTCAAAATTCAAGTCAGCACCTGCAAGAAAAGTTTTGTTGAACCATTGGTGCTACTTTTAAGCATCTAATAAGCTCTTGCATGGTTTAAAAAAAAAAGTAGCTTCACCTTCACTGAAAGACAACAGTAAAAATCAGGTGACCTTAAGAACTCTGGTCCAGAATCACATTTCTGCAGTGCCTAAAGATTCAGCTGCAGCATTAGTTTAAAAGGATCTGAATTGTGCTCAGCAGAATCAATTCAGAGCATGCTGTTATTTCAGTGCATATTAGATGCAGCGTTAAATCAAATCTTTAAAGGTATTTGTGTATCTGTTTCTCATTGGAATCTAGGGTTTGGGCTTTTATCTTTTACAGCAGGCCAGAGTAAGACACAAGAGGAGAAGCCTAACTCAAAGGTCTAGTTTCTAAAAGTACTGTTACCTTACAGCCAATACCGCTGCTGGAGATCCCTGATCTTTATTTCTGTCAGATTAAAATATTCAGAGCTTGAACCAGAGGGCAGCAAACTAAGCAAAGGGCTGTCATCCCTTACCTGGGATGGTTGCTGCTGCTGCAGCATTCCTGGACAGTGAGAGAAACAGAGAAAACTCTTTGACCTGCCAGCAGCAGATACAGCACTACCACTGAGAGTTATCAGATGTAACTAATAACTCAAAGCATTTCTGCAGTTGAAATCTCTGTCTCTCAGTGTACATTTGCACTGTGCCTTTGTTTTGTCTGAGACCTTTGACTGCAATGGTCATCATGATGAGGCAGCTGGACAAGCAGGAACGGCTTTAAACTGACAGAGGGCAGGATTAAATCAGGTATTAGGAAGAAATTCTCTACTGTGAGGGTGGTGAGACACTGGGACCGCCCAGAGAGGCTGTGGATGGAAGTGGAACACTTCACCATCCCTGGAGGTGTTCCAGGCCAGGCTGGATGAAGCTCTGAGCAACCTGGTCTAGTGGAAGGTGTCCCTGCCGTGGGCAGGGCAGTTGGAACCAGGTGGTCTTTAAAGTCCCTTCCAACCCAAACCATTCCAGGATAAGTTGTTGCCAAAACACAGTCCAGGTCCAAAGAGCAGTGTAGTTTCCTGACATGGAGACAAAACGTCCACAGCCATTTATACCAAGTGGTTGACAGAAATGCTATGGAGCTGCCACATTTTGACAGTTCCAAAACATCCATGTAATTAACAAATGGTAGGGTTTTCTCCCCTCCCTTTTGATTGTTTTCATTTCCCTTGTTATCAAATAGTTTGGAGGAAGTTGGTTTATGAAAGAGAACTAGGGTAGGTCCTTCTCTGAAAAATTCCCACTGGTCTGACTTCAAGGCTAATAAAAATGCTTTATTGTTTCTTCTGCTGATCCTCCTAACTGGTCAGCAACCCCCCAGGGCACAGTTAGTGCAACAAATTCAGCTTGGAGTGCCTGGTGTCTCATGCACAGCTCTAGTTAGGAATGAGTTTCCTCTTACAAGAGAATGATCCTGTCAAATAGCTGCTTTTTTTTTTTTTTTTTTAATTTTAAATTTCTCACCTGTTCTTGTCCATGTTTAGAGGGAGCTCATAATGATGCCACATTTCCCTCTGACTTCAGGTGGAGTAGGGRAACACTGAGGCAAGTTCCCTGAGTTCAGTGGGAATGTTTCTACTAACTTCAGAGGGGTTTGGAACACACTCAKTGTAAATAAGGGTGGCAGAATGGCAGAAAAAACCAAATGTACTATTTAAAGCTGAGAAAAAAAATCCATTGTGGTTTGATACATCTTAAAAAAAAAATCAAACCAATCCTTCTGAAACAAGCTAAAAGAAATTTTACTCTTAGCTGTATTCTTGCCTAAAACGTTTTTCCTATTTCTTAAACTTCTATAGAGTCTACTAAAACCTTAGATATATGGGAACAAGATTAATAACAATCTTTCTCTTTCAGGACCCTCAACATAATCCTGGTCTGACTGAAGTCAACAGAAGCTTTTATATTGATTTCTATGAAACCAGAATTTCAACCCCTGAGAAGAAACTGCAACCCCCATTTAAAAGCAAAAATCTGTCAAAAAACCTGGCACAAAAACATAACTAAACAAAGTACACAAGGGATTTCAAATGAGATTAGAAGCATTGTTTTGACCTTGTGGCTTTCAGAGGGGTGTGAGAAAAACACAGTAAAGAGCACAAGAGGCCTTTGCAAACTGGGCAGCCGAGACAGACAGTTTAAAGGAATTGGAAAAGAAAGTCTAAACGGAAATGGAGTGAAAGGAAAATACAACTCCATCTAGGGTGAAAGGAATGAAGACCAATAATCATTGGGATTCAGTTTTGTTTCTGTGGTAGGTGCTCTCAAATCCATGTTGGAGGAGCAGACAGAAAGGTCACGGAAGTCAGAATTATTATATGAGAAAGGAAGTAAGGAACAATGGGCTCAGAGAAGTCATGACAACTGAAGGATTGGTGGTCTTCACTGGGAAAGAATGGGTGGCCTTTATTGATGGGCTCTTTCTATAGAGATGAATTACTGTGTGCAGTATCTGTACAGACCAGAAGGGCACTGCTGACAGCCTTGCTGAGTTATTTGCTGTGGATAAACTATCTGAGTATTCTTTCCTGATTTTGATTTTTAACAAGTCTAAGTGCTGCTGTAATATCTCATAAAAGCCTAGCCCAAGAACGCACACACATATGGCTCTGAACTGCAGCCACATCAGAGGTCTCAGCCCCAGTGGCACTGCACAGGTACTTCACCTGAACAGAAGGTTGTGTTTCACAAGGAACAAGATCCACTCCACTAAACACAGCAGCAAAAAAGCCACATGAAAGGGACATCGAGCAGCACAGTTTCACAAGCCAGACTTAGATGCCTTCTGTCAATTTTTCTGGCCCCTGCTCCCTGACTGTTTTCCTTCCCACACCATCCCTTTTCTACTCCCTTTACTGAGGTTTCCAGTTCTTTAGAGCAATGGGTCCTTATTTCACCACAAAGGACCTTGGTGAACATTAATTGATGTTTCCCAAATTACAAGTTATTAAACATTTGTGGTTTGTGACTGATCACTAAATAGATGCTCTGTTGTTTTCAGGAAAACTAAAACAAACCGAGCAGTAAAGAGTGAGTAAAGAAGAGACAATAGGTGTTATTGATTTTTTTTTTGCTTGTACTAATTGAATTATTCATGTGAAGATACTTCTCCAGGAACAATGAGCAAAATCTTCCTTGCCTGTTTTCACAGCAACTGAGGCAGGCAGGCAAAAAGGGATGAAATATCTGCCAGGAAATACAGAGGTGCAGTTGCAGTAAATGTCCCACTGCAAGTGAGGATCAAGGGGGTGGGATCAAGTAATACTTGTTTACTTCAGGTTTAGCACATGRGAGACCAGGTCACAGGTGGGAAAATGACCTACATTCAATCTTCTGTTCAAAACAAAGCTGCKCATTGCAACGGTGAAAAAAAAGCGCGCGAGGACTGGGAGGTTTCTGTTAGAGGGCACATTTCACAGGGAAAGCTGTGGGAATCTGTGGGTGTGTAGTATGCTGAGGTTTGAACTTGGGAACTGTGAGTGCAATCTCGACATCCAAGACCAGCAATGTGCAGAAGGAGCCAGCACCACCAGACCACCTCATCTCTGAAAAGCCCGATCCGGAGCCGTCGCCCACAGCAATCCAATCCATCTGCATGCCAAGAGATCCCAGCCTGGCTTGTGTGCAGGCGTATGAGCATCTGTCCCGTTATCCATATGGACCTATTCARTGTCTTTCTATACCTCCTGTGACTTTGAATACATGATTAGCAATATGACAAGTGCTTTTTTTTCCCTCYCAGCACCCCCCTCCTTTTTTTTTTTTTTTTGGTCAGGAAATGCCAGCCCTTGTGAGTATCTCATAGAAAATGAAAGGGAAATTTGCAAATTCCTGTAAACACCCACAAACTTTCTCATGATCTCTTGTCGCTCTTTAATGGATGGTCCTTTGCAACTCSAAGAAGCCTGGGCTGCTGAATACAGCAATCATATTGTGCCAGCCTCTGAAACGTGGGGGTGTTTCACACAAGGCAAATGCCCACACTACCTGGAGCTGGGCAAGCACACAATCACTGTAGTCTAACAGAGAAATTCTGCCTTTTTTTCTTTTTTTCTTTTTTTTGKTTTTTTTTTTCYTTAAAGCAACCAACACCACACAAATACAGGTCTGCTGAGCATTAGCTTTTTCAGGGTAGTGCTTCTTAAAGCAGAGGCTGATCCAGGTTTGCCAGTCCTTGAGAGGGTCCTGCTGGAGGTTTTCTGGRGTGCTGAGCTTACACTTCTTAGCATCGAGTCTCCAGCAATTCCTAAAAATAACTTCTCCAAGCCCGCTCATCCTTGGCAGCAAAGGAGCCTAAACCATATCACTGTGGAAGAGCAGTGATACAGTTTCACTGAGTGACTCAAACATCAATCCCGCAGCTCCCAGCTCAGCCAAGTGCCCATTTGAGAAAGACACCACATCTTGACTGGAATACAGAAGAACAGATTAAACCACAGTGGGGAAATCTAGCAGCAGATTTCATTTGTAAGTCCCCAGAAGTGTCTAAGAGTTGCTGGAAAATAGCATCTGACAGGTTATTCTGTTCAAGGCATCCAGGTAAAACTCAATGAAATCAGTTCCTTTGGGATGTAAGAAGCTCCCACAAACCCTCAGCCAGATGACCCCGAGATGCCCTTACAGACTCATCAGCAATTCAGCAGCAGCCAGAACAAGGAGGAAATCGGGGCCTTATTAGAGACCAGCCAAAGCAAAACAAACCAAAGACTTGGTTGCCACTGCCAAAAATCTGCTTTCACACGTCAGGAATCCTGATCACGCAGCTGCCTCACTTGCCCCTCATTTGCCCACATCCGCTGAGTTTACAAATGAACCTATTAGAAGGCATGAATTTCTATTTTATTTGCCAGGGGGAAAGATGGTAACAAAAGGAGGCTGTGAGTGAATGAATATGCCAATGCTCCTTTTGGTTTTACTGGCATGTCATTATATTGCAAAAATAGAACTTGATTTTTAAAACAAACAGAGCATAATATGGAGGTTTCTGTGTAAACAAAGGGTTGTACATGTGGTGGTATGATACAAAATTTCATGATCAAGAAATTTCTCATTCAGCTTCTCCAATCAGCCAGAACAAACTTGCAGTCAGTAGACTTTAATTATAATTGCATCTAATTGATTCTTTTTCCTCCTTTTTTTAAAATCTGTGGTATTGTGGTGCTGCATCAACAGTAGCTCTTGACACAAGAAYGCACATTAGGGACTCCAGAGTAGGAAACGGAAAGAACCCTATGAGTAACCATCTCATACCCACTACATCAGTTACTTGCTGTTTATTTCCATCAGAAATGTTCAGAGAAATCAGCAGACCCAGTTCTGAATCTGAAGAGCTGGCTCTCTCCTGCCTTTGAGGGGAGCCCCTGTCCACGCAGGGAACACGCAGAGAAGCTGGGACCCACAGCCTAGGAGGGCAGCTGAGTCATGTGTTCTTAAATTGCTGGTAACTTTGAGAGTCAGGCAGTGCTGGCCACGGCCAGATACCCACATAATTCCCTTGGGAAAATCATCAGCAGAAAGAGAGGCACCCTTCAGGCTTATATGATAAATAAACGAGGATTTTCAAAGATCTAATACAGAAAATGTGGGCACCAGTCATAAATTCTCATCCTTTTCTCAAGCAGTCTCTGCATGACTTACTCAAGGCGGTACGAAGTCCCTGTGACAGTTCAAAATTACATCCAGATTGTTTTGACTCAGCCCTATTCTTCCCTTAGGCACCCTGGCTAACGTGTCCAGCAATAGATAACTGAACTAGGATCCTAAACCACCTTTTCAAAGGATTTTGGCATAACATTGCATTCAAACAGTGGAATATAGGTTCTTAATTCACTTACTCATTTTTGAAAATAAACAGAGGGTTACCAAGGATCGTGCTAAAAATACACTTATGCTTTTTGCAAATATTTAAGGCTTGCAATCTGCATGTGCTGTGTCAGCCTCTTGACCTCTGCATGTATGAAGATGACACACAGAATTCACACACCCTTCTGGTGTTTCTGTCTGGCCTTGCTAACTGGCCCCTAACCAGTTAATGCTGCCTTTTTTAGGAGAGTTTTCTCAAAGCTCTTGAAAAACAATAGACATTGAAAATCAGATTTTGGCTTCATCAAATGGCACTATGTAAAAAAAAGAAACCTAAACCAGGACTCTCAACAAAGATGTCAGTGACTCAACAGCTCTCAGTAACCACTGCAAAATAAACATTAGGCAGTAATTGCTGTGTAGGGGTTGAGCATCTGCTAAGAGGAACCATATTTTCATTGAACTATGATTCTTAACAAAGTAATCACCCCCCCAGCAGAAATATGGCTGAAGGGCAATATTCCAAATGTGGAGTGTGCTGATACACAGCAGTCCCCTCTMCTGCACCAAACACACTGAGCTCCACTACAGAAATCACAGAAGGTTTTTGTTTTGAAAGGGGATGTTTGACAACAAAAGATACTATTTAAAGTCAACAGCTTTCCGGTTACTTGTGTGGTATCATGTCCCCCAAAGCAAATGGCTCTGAGGGTACCTTTGTATGTGGCTTTGGCCCACACTGGGGAGAGGCTTCCAGTGCCGAAACAATACTGGAAGTCCACGTGCCAAAAACCCCTCTCAACAGGAATTATTAATCTGTAAATGCACACAGCCAGCTRCTTCCCTGTGCAAGGGACTCGTTTGGTCTGGTGAGGTGTCCCTGCCCCACACTGCACTGGGGGCATCTGTAATAAACCCACCCTAAGCCGTGTCACACTGACAGTGAGATCCTGCCCCTCATCTTTGAACCGAACATTCCTGGGAAAACACGCTCTGTTTGGGAACTCAAACTCCTAAAAGAAAGCTCCTTTTGATGGTCAAGCTATGGTAAACTGGAGGAGTGTTTGCTCTCTGCCATAATCTTGGATAACAGAGCCAGTTTTCTAGACAGAGCTGAGCTTTGGGAATTGGCTATTCCTGTCAGACCCGGATTCCTCGCAGCAAGAATGCTTGCAATCCGTGCGACTCTCTGTCCCAGGACAGTATGGCTGTGTAAACAGAAGGCTACAGTGGGATTATGCTGAAATTTCACATCATACTCTCACAGCAAGACCAGCATGCGCAGCCCTGGCTCTCTGTTTTTACCTGTTGCGGGACAGAAGGGTGTTCTGTGGGAATACAGCTGGAACAGGGAGAAATCACTGTGCTACTCCCTGCCTGACAGGAGGAAGGGTGCAAGTCTAAACCAGGTTATATCAAACAGTGCATTTTCTTATTTTTACAATGTGTTGTGTACAAGTACATCGCACACTGGATATATCCAGGTGCTAAGCCAAGTCTGGAAAGCAACCCAAGTTTTTTTGCATACCTGTTGGAGTACCTACAGTAGTGCAGACTGACTTTCAGAAACACTGAGAACTCTCAGCTCCCACTGGAGCAAAAAGGCAGAGCCAATAATAGCCAGGCTGAACAAAYAACTACTGAAACCCATGTCTCTGCACAATTAGACTCCTAAATGTCTTAGAAAAATCTGCTTCATGCTGCCAAAATTTGAGCACTTGTTTTTGCAAACTTAATGACAGAATTGTAGCATTTACACAGTTGCATAAACAAGATCAGCACTAAGTTTCAAAATCAGTATCTTCCAGCCTTCCAGTCTTCCTTATATTTCTTTAATATATACAAAATTTAAAAGATTAAATTGTGCTTGCTAGCATAAACATCAGTATTACGTTTGAGCTCTTCTCTCCATCCACACATCTTGCTAAACAATACTTGTATATGTCACTTCCATTTAGGAGTACCAAATTCTTTTCTGGAATTTCAGTCTAGAACAAAACCAGTTTTTAATGAACAAGGTTTTTTTTTAGGCTGGCTAYAAAGTATCATTTGCAGGATATTCTAGAAAGAAAAACAGTTGAACTTGACAAGTACAGCTGATGGAGCAGATAGGAGCTGATGGATGACAACTGCTGCAGCTTTAAATACCACTTTATCAGTCATGACACAAGCGATTTCTGATGTGGAGTGATCCTTATAATTCCTCTCAGATGCTGATCTATCCGAGTGGCTGGAGGACTAAAAGTCCTGATCCAAAGTCCCTTAAAGAAACATGCTTTAGAGAGCGACAATAAAAATTCCCACCCCAAGCTGTCTGGCAGTGGAAAAAGCAAAGAGAGACTCTGAAGGGCAGTTAAGCAGCCAATTTCACCGAAATGTCAAGGATTTTGATCCYTGCACCCTCTTTATAACACTGAAAAACCTCCTTGTACCTATTAAAATGTCATGAAGGRGAAGGCGGCTTTGGGATGAAATCTRGCTTGCATGGAATGAGATACCTTATAAACACACAGGAAGGAGGCAGCCCCTTCCCTGCAAAGTTTACAGCATAACTGGAAACAGTGGAGCTGGATAGAGCACAAGGAAACAGTGAGGCGAGATTGGCCATGGCCAAGAACATGAGCTGCCTCCCCTCTCCTCTGCAGGCGCTCCAGCAAACTGCCAGAGCATGAAACCTCCACATTTCACCTGAGAGGAGCAAATCACAGCGTGCCAAAAACAAACCAGCCTTTAACCTTTCCAGTCTTTTAACCTTTACATAAACTGTGCTTGTTTTCCCGTGCGAACAATGGCCTTATTGTTTGACTTAAAATACAGTACGTGACCTGTGATGTTAGGAAATGAATGAATTGTTGTGTTGTCAACAGTTACTTTTTTTCCACGCCTCCCTATATCTAGGAATTTCTTTCCATGTACTTTAGTTTTAAGGAAAACACAACACTTGTGAGAAGGTCACTGATACCTTGACAAGTTATAGTAGGGAAATTATATGACATAGGTTTTGAGTAATTCAGAAACTCCTAATCTCCCACTTTTCAAAAGAATTCCCTGCAATTTAGGCATGTAACATTAATTTTCGAGAGTTTACATTGCCCAGAAACTCTGATTTCRGACACACAGCAGGCACTTTACAAAACCTGGCTACTTATTAAAATGCCAGAATAGAAGCAGAGGTCTTCTGAACATCTGGCTAGACTGTGGGTATGTGACTCAAGATGACTGCATGAGAAAATACAGGGTAGGTAAGAGAGCAACAAAAGATTAGGAGGAAAAATTCAGACRCTCATTCAATATTAGACATGAAGTTCATCTTCAAACACTCATTGCTTACTACAAGTTCATTTAAAATTGGAAAATGTCCAGAACAGTTATGGCAAAGATGAAGATAAAGCAGAATTTTTACACAGAGCAGAGAAGGTATCCGAAGCATTGGTATTCTCAAGGATAAGAGACAACAATAATGCTTGAGGAAGAAAAACCTATGAAAAGTGACCCTTAGAGTTCAAAGAAGCTTTTAAAAAGAAATTCATGAACAATATGAAATATYACTTAAGCAATTACACAACAATCACTAGATTAGAACACTTCAATCAGTGCAGGAAAGGAAAGGTTCTCACTTTCGTGAGACCCACGGGACACTGAATGGACCTGGGAACACACATTTATGTAAAGGAAATATTTACACAGGTTGGACTTGTTCTTAAATGAAAGGACAGGTCTGGAAGCTACGCATCCAAATGTACATTTTCTGGGCCAAAGTACTGTGTGACAAAGCTGATTGCAGACCTCATTACCCATTTTAGCCAACAGCATCATAGCCTGAGCCAGCTTTCATTTTATTATATATTGCCTTGAGAGAGTTTAAATTTAGGAGAAGAATCTTTTTTGGCTGGTTTTGGTCAGCAGTCTCCCTTCAGCCACTGCTTCCATGAGCTCCTGGGAAATGACCAAAAATATTTATCTGATTGCTCTTTTGTGGGATATGCTTATGTATCACAGCAATGTAAAAGGGATACCACTTCAATGATATAATGCATATTTTAATCACATGGTAAGGAATTATTACCCTACAGCTCTGAGATTTTAATTTACAAAATTCTGTGTAAGTCCCTCAGGGGTAGGTTAAGAAGCATACGGCACTCCTAACATACCTTCAGAAAACTGATATGAATATATCTTAAATTTGACAGAAATAGAAATAATCTAAAGAGAAAAGAAAGAATATCAAAAGAGAAGAGGAAGGTCTCCCAAATAAGGACTCCCATTAGCTAACAAGAATGACATTTTCATGTTTTTCATAAAAAAAAAAAAAAAAGGAAATAAAAGGAAGGGGGAAAAAAGAAATCGTTCCACATAATGCAACAGCTCCTAAGTTAATGTAAACTGGCGCCAGTTCATTGAAGTCAATGGAGCTACAGTGATACATACCAGCTGAGGATGGGGCTCTGAATTTGTAGGCATTTGGCATAATGCCAGCCTCTGTCTGCATACAGACTAGTATTGTGTATGTAAACACTGTCTGACTCTCTAAAAATCATAATTTGTAAGAAATGCTTTCTAGCGCTGATGAATTTGTCATGTAAAACAAATCGCGGGCTCCCCRCGTTCGGTGCCTCCATCTGAGCAGCAGATCCTGGCAGGCCTGCGTGGGCTCTGGATTTGCTCACCAAATTCCACCAAGCTAAAGGATGGCTCACTCGAAACACAAATGAGAACAGAGCCCAAGAGAACAGCTGCTTCCTCTGTCCTGAATAATATAATTTTAACGTTTCGTGCTGACACTGCTGTGTGAAGGTTAAATGCTGTGTTAGGATATAAAGAGGGCTGGTTAAGCTGCACCCCACTAAGAACCACCAGGACTTCCAGATTCCCCTCTCCATCCTCAATCAGTATTATATCCCCACACCATAGACTAATACTTCACTGTTGTCCTACACCAATTCTAAAGTCCCTCCTTCSCTGTAGTGAATAAGAAAATACTTTGGCCACATCTTGGCAGCTTCCTACACCTGTTTTGGGAAGGGAAGAGACAGGGTCCAGATCTATTTAATCCCTTAAACACTCTGGGTTTCCACATGTTTTCCTCTGGCGTGTTACATTATATATCTTACCTACCAATCTACRGTTCAGGATAGACTTTTGTTCCTCACCAAAGTAATACTAATTCTTAAATAAATGTGTTCRCATAGAAACACCTTTTGGGTATTCCAGAGGTATCACTCTTGGGGACTGACTACCTCTAGAGCACCCATTTTACTGWTTCCAAAGGGAACACCACGATAAAGGAATAAAAAGCCTTTGGAATCATGCATTTAACCCATAAACACTCTTTACTTAAGCCATACTAAGCTAAAAGAAAACAKAATTTTTCAGTTGCCAATTATTCAATTTATTTGCATGAACACATAAAACAAAGGAAGAGAAAGCACAGGTGCTTTYTTCTAAGTTCATGACAGGTGCTCATTTGAGACAGGTAGAAATGTCTGAAAACAAAGGTGCTTGGCAGCAATAAGATCAGAGACAGAATCCCAGCTGGCCTTGGCCTTCAATTCATTTTATCAATATATGGTAAAAGCATCTGAGATTTCCATAAGGGTATACAAATCTGAGCATGATTGATAAATCTATTTCTATATTGACTGTCCAGTTCTTTTACTCATTTAGATTAAATCATTAGGATTTGTACCCGAAACTGAGCCTTAAGTCAGATGTGTGTTAGTTGTTCCAAGATTTGCTTTTTAAGTCACAGTACTTGGAGGGAAGAACAAGTTTTTAATCCTTATCTGTGTGCCAGATTTAATAAACACATCTGCAACAGACTGCTAACACAACCACTTAAAATATTTGGGTAAGAATCTATGCCCACTTAAATATACTCTGTCATTTATCCAATAAAATGTAATTATAAAAACAACAAATTTACCTGATTTATGAAATATTTACATCTCATTTTAGRACCAAAACCAAATATAATTAATAACTATAAAAACAAGGGGTAGGAAACCACCACTGTTTTGTCATACTTTCACTTGTTGACAGTGGTTTCGGTTAATAGAAACATGTGGCCTGTGAAGAGGAGAGGGGATTGTTTTCGGGTCTGATTTTTTGTTTGTTTGTTTGTTTTGGGTTTCTTTGAGATCACAGATCGTGATGGGAGAAAAAGTTAACAATAACCAACAAGAGATTTCACCAAGAATTCAAACCAACCAAAACTGAAACCTGTTTTGATTGGAAATGAGGAAAAGGAAGCGGGTGCTCAGATCCAGATCTAAATTAGGTTTAGCCAGTGGTTTGGGGTTTGGTTTCATGACCAAATCAGAGATAGGGTTCTCGTACAGACTTGATGATGACGATGAAACCTTCCAAACTTGAATCATGTAATGTGAAATCTTGTAASCTGTTGTCTTGAGACTTTGGTCCCCAAGACTGGAAATCTTTTTATAGTTATGCCTGGTTGACTGAAACACCACTGTTTTCTATGTTTCTTTTGGGATGGATTTTTGAAATTTCTTTTCCTCAGTCACTGTTTTCCATGATCATAGAATCATCGAGGTTGGTAGAGACCTTTAAGATCAAGTCCCACCATCAACCCAGCACTATCACTGTAAATGTGATGCACAGGAAGAACTCCATACTAAAAACCTGAYATTTGCAACTGATGTTCAAAATGTTTCAAGCAAACTTTAACCATTTTGGCCCACATGCAAAATAATTACTTCTGGCTTGCGCTAACATATAGCAGAATTCAGGATCCCAAAGAACAYGAGGAAGGTGAGTAGCAGAGCACAGACTCTGAACTTCAGGAAAGCAGATGATTTCTGACATAGGGAACAGGTGGGTGGCATCCTGTGGGCTCTGAAAGATTAAGGTTGTCTTCAGGGTCAAGTTCTTCTCAGCACAAGAAAGCCCCACCCCTGTGCTCAGGGAACCAAGGCTGCGTATCAGCAGAGCAGCTTGGCTAAACTGGGAAATCCTGATGGATTTCCGGTGCAAAAAGCCATGTACAGATGATAGAGGCAAGGAGASGCTACAAAGGATGAACACAGAAACWTTKCTYACGCACAAAARGATGGTTTTAGCAAAACCAAAGAGTCCAAACTGGCAAGGCATGCTAAGAACCGCAAGAGCTTCTAGAAACCTTAGTAACAGAAGGAAAAAAAGGAAGTGAGTCCAAGGCCAAACGGAATGGGTGAACTTTACAACAGCACACGCAGCTAAGGCTGAGGTGCTCRATGCTTTCTATGCCTCAGGTTTCACCAACAAGGTCTACCCAACCTTTTCACTCACAAATAGGGCTCAAGGACAGAAGAAGTTCTAAACAGCCAAAGCAAAGTCAGGGATCTTCTAAGAAATCCTGACCTTTATAAGTGCATGCCACCAGAAGGGATGGAGACAAGAGTGCAGAGACCATTGGTGGCATGGCAGGGACACTCTCTTACCATTGATGGAAAGTTATGGACGCCAAGGGAGGTCCCCAATGACTGAAGAAAGGCAAATGTTTGACCCATTTTCAGAAAGGGTAACTAAGGGAGATGACCTCGAATCCTTGATGCRGTAGGCCCTGTACTGGAACACTTCACAGGACTCCCGAGGGCAAGTCTGCTTCCCAGTTCCTTATTGTCCATGCTACAGAACTCTCTCGTCTGCACTGATCCGTAACAGTGGCAACATCAATTTAAAAAAGGGACAAAATGTGCCACCAAGAATGGCAGTGTGACTGAAGACAGTCTGTTCCCAGATCAGCTGATACTATTCTGTACTGCTTCCACTGGCTGCTAATTCAGTATTCACAGGCCACAGCATCTGTGTAGTCCCACAATCTACAGGACTGMATTATTTCTATAAATGGAAGCAGTTATGCTGGCAATTGTTGTCTTTGGGTCAAACTAAGATGAGAAGAGATGTACTTAAAGCAAAATTCACCCCTTTACTGAAAAATAAACTCTTGCCTTTTTTCTCCCCTGTGTATGCATATGTACGTACATAAATACATTTATGTATATATGTATTTTATATATATATATATATATATACACACACACACACTCCCCTCTCCATATAAGGTCTTCGTAAATACGAACTGGATTTGACTCGGAAGGGAAAGAGACAGTTTAATTTTAATAGGCCAAGCTCACATATCAGACGAAATGAAAGACAAAAAAAAAATCCCAAACTAAGACCATGTAAGGTATGTATCAACCAGTTCTGAAAAAGGTTCCCACTGGAATTATTCCAGACTAAAACAATGAGTCATCCCCTAAGGAATCCTGTCCTCACATGAAATATATAAATCATTGTCCATTTTGGAAGGATTAGGCCAATAACACATATCATTAAAATGTTATTTCTTTTAATAGTGCTAAGACAAAATCCAGCATTTTGTTCCATAGATCCTGATTTGAGATGTTACCAGGAGTCTCACCACTGTCCCCCAGGGACAGAGTCACAAGGACATTTGGTTCTTGCACAGTCAATGTATGTTCCCATTTGCCTCAGCAAATCTGGGCAAATGCAAACAGGATCCCAGCTTTCAGAAGTTTCCTCCCATTTTTCCTTTTTTCTTTTTTAAATTCCATGAGACAGAAAAACTCTGTGAGATGGCTATGGTAGAACAGAGAAGAACAGAACATCATAGTGCAATGCCCAAAAATTCCAATGCTTGACCTACAACATGAGCAGMTTCATTACTTCTCAAATTAGAATCTGTGCCTGTTTTATAGTCTTGGTATAGAAATTATTGGACTTCTGCAATTTGCTGGGGAGGACAAAGAGATGATGTGCTACCTAAGGGAAAAAAATAAGTCTGTGAAGTGTTAACGGAAAGCACAAGATTAATGGCATAAAATTTGGGGTAGATAGAATGAGCTCATTATATGACGTTCCCAAAGAACAGAGCTTACTTTCTGGAAAATGCTTCCTATTAGAAATGTAGAATAACAAACACAATTTTCAGGGCATGATTTTGAAGAAAGGCCTCTCATGTGACACTGAAATAATTTATCACACAGATAAATCAATTGCTAGTCTTACATATATTTGGCCTTCACAACGCCCTAAATGCTTCACTCCAAATCTCGCTGAGCTACGTATTGTATAAATATATGCACCCACTAAAGCCGTCTCATAACTCYGGTTTGGAATGACTGGTCCCTAACTTCCATGGCAAGAGAAATAAAACAGGGATTCTCCATTTTCAAAAGGAAACGCACTAGTGTACATAGTTAATGAAGACATCTTTAGCATTTCTTTTCTTTGGGGCTTTTTTCTCTGGAAGCGTTTCCTTCACGGTCCCAGCCAAGAGTTCACAATGCAGCTTCACAGAACAGCACCRTTTTATTTTGCACCCTGTAGAGACAGTGACCATTAGTCACAGTCAGAATCGCGATTATACCACTCCTCAGGCATCTGGGACATGAAAGAAGGAAACTGGTGAACACCGACAACACTGCTTAGTCACTGCTGCTTCATTCCGGCCCACTCCCGACCAGTTACCTCACTKGAAATGTATGGTTTAGATGCTGAGGTCAGCATTTGAAAGGTGTTCTGCCACATTTCCTATGAAGCTGAAGAAACACAATCTTTCTCTTTGGTCAAGTCTGTAACATCAAGCACACATGGTACAAAGTCTCAATGTAACAGAGGAATTTGTTCTTTTCTATGAATAAATACACAATAAACAATCATAGAACAGGTTATATGGGATTTTCTTTTTTTTTTAAGTTACCTAAACAAACATTATAGAAATSGTATGCTGGAATAGATAAATAACCTTTTTCCCAAGCCTATCAATTTTGTCTTATTGTCCCAAACCAAGCTATAATTCCATGGTACGTTCAGGACTATAAAATGAATCATGAGACTCAGAGAAGGAAAAACCTTAGTAATGAGCTTCTCAATCAAACCAACCATTCCTCATCACCCCAAAAATAATTCCATATTTACAATCCACTATTTTTTTGTGATTTGTTTTAGCTTATACATACTGCTACTACTGCTTCCCTTGGGAGAACATGCAGTAGGCTAACAGCTTTCACTACCAGCAACATTTTCCTGACGTCCAGTCTAAATATGCCTTTCTGCTCAGTTTTACCCCATTAGTTCTAGTTACAACTTGTCTGTATCAGGTGAAATCCTTTCAGGCTGGAGTGTTTGCATTCAGTTATTACTCGTGGGCAGCTCACTGTGCATCACTTCACACTCGCATTACAGCTGACAACATGGCAAACTCAGTAACACAGGAAAAAGTAGGATTGCCCCAGCCTTCATCAAGGAACCACATTTTAGACTTCTGCTAAAGACTTGTTGGGAGCACAGTATTTTGTAAAGCAAGTAATTTGAATTTCCAGTGCTGGAGAAAACAAATATTTGTCTTCTTGCATAATCTTCATATAAAATCCTTGATCAAGTATTTACTTTTTCAAAACCATTCTTAGGTTTACTATACCTAGACCTGTAATGTRCAGGAAAAGATAAAGACAGAACACAACTGATTTTTAACTTAACCATGAGCTATCCTCACAGCCATCATAAAACTAGTCATTTTTGAAATATTTCAGCATTTTTAGGCACTGTATTATAACCAACAAAGTTTGAAAGATAATGACYTCAGCTATGGTTCTGCTCTTTATTCCTGTTGATAGGAAATGCGCTAAGAGTAAAGCTGTGACTTTAAAACATGGTTTTAAATACACTCTGGAAAATCAGTACTCGGGTGTGTTTTGATGCTGGATAAAAACTATAAATTTTAAAAAATATCAAAGACTGAATGAGCAGTTTGACTGAGCCATCATAGCAGTTCCCTCAGGCAAGTCACTAAGGACATGAACCATGACCACTGAAATCAATGAAAAGATTCCCTCTAATACCTACAGGCACTAGATGAGGCCTTTGAAAATCTCTGTGTCTCTGGGTTTTCATGCATAAAGTGGAGATAATGTTTTACTACCCAAGYGTTGTGAGAACGACTCTGTTAATCTGTGCTTAATTAACAAAGAGATAGGAACCACATACGTATCTACATAAAATTCCTCGAAACATAAAATGGAAAGATGCACAYAGCTGGAAGCTAGAAGGGATTTATCATTATACACCTCTATTAACATGCAAAACTGGACTCAGTTTGTCATAAGTTTGGGAATACATGACTCACGTGGATATCAAGGGCTCATATTTATGTTCCACTTTGCATCAAATCATAGTTTGCACAAACAATATTCAACTTTCCTTCTCTTCTTTTTTAAATTATTTTAATTTTGAGCCCTGCCTTCCTCCTCCTGTTCCCCCAGCAAGAAGCTGGCAAGGGATGTGCAGCATCTGGGTTTGAAATGACAGCTGGTGGGTGAGACAGCGTCAAGCTCTTTGCTGGCTTTTACTTTGGTCTTCTGGGAATGAACCAAAATGAGATTTCTTCACAATAATCACCCCATCTTTTGCCCTTGAATAAACTTCAGAAGTGATCATGAGCCAAGTCCTCTTTGGGCAAATCAGAAGGAGTTTTCATAGCCCATATACCAGAGTTGGTTGGAAAACAGGATCTCTGCCTCGTGGGAAATTCCAGTGTTCCAAAACATGTTTTGTGCTCCGACTTGGAACAAATAAAACTTTTTCTCAGTATGAAGGTTTCCTCAAAAAARTTATCTTGAAAACATTAAATACTAAATATAATGTTACTTAGAGCATGACATAGACATATAATACTAAATGAAATACGTGTATTAAATTTTATGAATACTCTTTAGTATTAAATATTACAACAAAGAAAAATCAAACAAAATGGAAAAAAAAATAAAAATAAGCAAAATTCCAGGTCAAAATAAATAAAAAATAAAAACATGCCTCTCAAACAAGCCCAGGCAGTGCAGTGTATGAATGCAAGTGCTGTTCGCCTTAATGAGGACACCTTGGAACCTCTCTGTGGTGCTTCTTTTGGGAGTGCAGAAAACACCATCAAACCATTTTATTCTTACATGATATTTCAGACATACTTGGGCATCTAGGATTCATCATGGGAAAACCCTATGGCTGTAATGATCTGCACTGTTTAAGCAGTGGCCCTCCAGCTCTAAATTGCTTCATCTGCAGTCCCAAACACTGGATAGAGCAGGTTTTATTTTCCTTTCGGTAAAAGCTCTCTTATCGGGCTATTGATACTGCAGCTAAAAGGCAGCAAATAGCTTTTGGTTTATTATTTGAGTGGGAAGCACATCCCGTGCCTGTGCTTAAGCCCCACACCTTAGAGCTTTGTCKGGAGAAGGGCACAGACAATGAGCTCTCTATGAGAGCGGCCTGCGTAATGCTAACATGGTCAAACTCCTTCTGCAAGCACGGGAATATCAAAGGCAGGCAAGGAGCAACTGGAACCTTGGAGACAGACTCCTTTTCGCAGACATTTGACTAATCTGATGATGTATCCCCAGCACTATGTGCACTGGCGGGCAATGAACCTGCCTCTACAAGCAGTAACCTTTCGCCTGTCAACAGGGTTTAACCCGAAGGGAAGCAGCACCATGGGTTGGTGCAGCAGGGCTCCCCACCAGCCTCAATTACGTTATGAATACCTYGGGTATGAGGCTATAATACCAGAGAATAATGCTGGTGCGGGTGCATGAGACCGATTTCATCTGCACATACGCCCTGGGTTGCCTGAAATGGGACTGCAGGGGGGGAAAGAAAGGAGAAAACTAGGCCAAGATGTCCTCAATATATGACAGCAGCACTACCAGTATGTTCATGATGTCCAACAGACAAGACAGACACAGAACATTAAATGAAAGCTGCAGCAAGGAGACAATTGGGGCGTTCATCTAAAGGAACCTCTGTATGAGAAGTGGATGAGAGTACATACGAGAGTGTGAAGTGCTGCTTTGGGCATGTGGACTCATGTTTGCAGGTTGGGATGTAAACAGACAACTCTGCAGGCCAGATCCCAGTCTCTCAGCAGTTACTGGGAGATTTATACTGAACTCAATCAAATTTGCATCAAATCCTCAGTGGATATAAACATTTCTGCTCCTGGTTGCACAAGCCCACTCCATTGGTTTTGCTGTTGGTCTCTGTGAGGAATGAAGGGCTGCGTTAGTAGGTGCTCCTGGTGGATGAGCTGCCACCTGGTTGTCCTTCTCTGTGCCACTTCCTCCCTCCATGGCTGACCCCTACAACCTGATCAGGGTCTTTTCCCCTGTTCTCTCCTACGACCCTCTTCATTATTTATGCTGACACACGAGTGGTCCTGATTTATCAGGATATTGTCTATCATTCTGTTACACAATTACTTTTTAGGTTCTCCATATCTCAAACTGCTTCTCCAAAGGACTTGCTTYGGAGCCAGGGATTATTTACTGGCAACCACGAGTGTGTCAAACCCTCCAGATGTTTATTATTACTACTACTTTCCAGGGGTGTCAGCCAATAGCTCTGTTTGTGGCTCGCCCTTCACCARGACATCAGATAACTGCAGCTCATAGTCCTGAATTTAGCATTGGTCATCCTTTGATCCACAATTCGTTTTGCTTTCTGCTAGGCTGTAAAATGTTCCAGCACTGGTCTGTGAAACTGGTCTCACCACTTTGTTGGTATTGAAGTACTTTATTTATCAGCCAAAGGGACGTTACAGACTGTTAAACCGGCCGATTCTGAATTTGGCCTTGTAACTGGCTGACAATTCTGTGGCAGGGTGTATTATTAGCAGATAATACAAGGAATATTTTAAATGGCACAGACTTTATCTGTCATTCAATGCTCAAGATAACCTCTGTATTGGGAAAGGTGGACTTTCCAACAGGACAGAGGTATACAGCACTCTTTGGAAATTTCATTCTGTTTCTTCCAGCACATTTTCTCTCCCTCCTCAGTGAATAGTTTTCTTCTCTTCTTGGACTTCAACTTTTTAACTGGAAATAGTTCCAGAAATATACCCTTCAAACAACTAGAATAAATCAGCTGGGGCCCCCTGGGCTTCCAGATAAAACTCCATGCACACAAGTCCTATTAAAATCAAACTTGTCCCGAAGTCCAAAGAACAGAACTGAGTCTGTTCCTCTTCCAAGCAACATCCCAAAGAGACAAAGAGCTGAAGGAGGGAGCACAGAATTGGGAAAGGMGATTCCTTCAGCAGCAGCAGCAGCCGCCTGCTGCGGAGGATGTGTGCCAGGTACTGGGTGGAGATAAAGCAGGAGATGAATGGACAGTCTCCTGGGGATTTCTACCAGCTGCCTGAGACTCAGAACTGATCTAACCTGTGCCATGGGTGGGGCAGGGCATCAGGAAACCATAATCGCCTCCCAGCTGTTCCTTCCTTCCTCCACCCATGCTCATTGCTGCGGAAGCCAAGCACGGAGGAGGGTTTTGGCAGGATAACAGTAATGTGCCAATGGCAGAACATGTGTTTAGCTCATATAAATCTTCTGTGGATGCAAGGATCGACATGCCTGTGCTCCGCGCCTAAGTCCTCATAAAGGAGAAGTAGAACGCCGGCTTATATAAAACAGGCTAACAGAGGTAAGGAGCAAACAAGTGGTTCCCTGGCAAAATTTTTATGGACGAAAGTCCGCGCTGTTTTGTTTTTGCTGTGGGAAAATTCCTGCTGCAATAATAACTTTCATTTTTATGGATCCCTCATGCTTAACAAATGGACAGACTATTTATTTAAGCATCCCTCCTCCCACCACGGAAATGGAGCGGTCTCCTGGGTGAAACATGGTGTCTCTTTTGGGGCAGTGCTCCAAAGCTCCTGATCAGTTTGTAACAGCCAATGGCTGGATTTCCAAAGGTGGCTGGAGCACACCAAAGTACCAGCTCAGGCTATTACGGGCATCCAAAGTCAGGCAGAGTTCCTGTTGATATCCATTAGAGTTCAGAGAGGATTAAAATTCCTGCTGAAGTCCAAGTAGCTAACTTCCTTGGAAGTGTAGCCTGAGAAAAAATTCCCTTGAGACAGGCAGCAATAATCACTATGCTAGAACCTGACTTGGCACACCACTATCAACAATCAGCATCTTGAAAACTATGCCAGAAAATCTATTTCCCCCCACCCCAAGAGAATAAATTCTTTCAACTCACCAAATGGATACAATTTATTCYACCCAAGTAGTCCCAAAGTCATATTAAAGCATGAAAAAGGATTAAAAGGACACAGAATTACTTTATTAGTATTCTTGCATGATGTTCCTGTTCTCTGAATCCTCCACAATAACATTCTTTGATGTATCACTGTTCAGATTTTAGGCTTTTTAAATACTACYCAAGACGGTATGGCTGTAAAATTAATAGTTGCAACCATCAATTTGCAAAACGTGTTCACCTTTGCAATGCTCTGACAAAGTTTGCACTCAGGTTTAAATATCAGAGGTTAATTTCGAGTTTAAAAACTGTGTTAGAGACCACGACTCATGTGGGACTGAAGTTCAGATCTGCATTCAAACCAATAAATGGGGATTAYTGGCAAAATGCTTTATCTATGGACCACCAGCCACTAAAATTTCTCCCTTCGCTTGCCCAAARCAGTCAAAGTCTATAACTCCCTGGCTTCATTTCAAAGCTATTTTAGCCATATATCTCTGAAAATGGTTGCTGATTGGGGATATGAGGTYAGAAAACCTTTGGAAATATAAGGGGTTTCAAATTGATGCTTCATGGACCTTACTGAAATGAGTTCTTTTATGCTGTGCTAGTGCTCCTGACCTTGAAAGCCCCAAAAACCCAAGCCTCAAAATCCCTCAGTTACTACATTTTTAACTTTTTCTTATTCCTCGTCTGTATTTTACCTCTTTAGATATAAAGTTTTTGCCTAAAACCGAGATTCTTTGTTTAAAATAGTACTTGCTGCGTTAAGGAAATTGGAACATAAGAACTGCAGCATTCTCAATAAAAGTAGAGAAGATATTTTTCTACTTTTACTTCTTTCTTTCTTTTTCTTTTTTTTTTTTTACAAGACATAATAAAACTGCTAGTTACAAAGAAACTGGAATATGTTTTTCCTAATGCACATCTTGCCGGGAAGAATCACAAAGCAGAGAGCAGAGTAGCATAACATTCCAGCCTGAATTCTCTACAGACTCTCTCATAGGCTGGCCCAAGCAGTTCTCRTTGCCAAAGTGATGTCAAGCATGGGTAAGAAACCCAAAAAGCTCTAATCTATCCAAGTTTGAACATGAAACACTGAAACAGCTCTAAAATATTCACCATAAGACACTTTCCCCAATGAAAAGCAGAGATGAACACTTCAGTTTCCAAAAGAGAAAGAGGGAACAAATCACACCCTTTGAGTCTGTAATGGAAAGAGAATTGCAGTGCGTAGCTTTCCCCTCTCCTACACCAGTGACTAACAACGGACCCAAGACACCTCTCCCCTCCTGAGATGGGAGGGAAACATCCCAGGAAAAGTCTCATGTTCATTAATTGGATGAGGGAAAGGTTTCAGCCAAACCAAAATGAAACTAAGTAAAGTTTTCCAACAGCCAAAATCAAGTTCATGTGTTCCATTAGTAAAGAAGAAAACCGGTGTTGGAGAATAACAGACACTGGGTTTTCCAAAGCTTTCTCCACGGGGAAGGGACCTGGGTCACAGGGAAGGCTGAAGAAAACTGGCTTTCTGGCAAAAGAGTAGCTGAGCAGGAGGAAAAAGTACTAAAACCCTGAGGTAGACTGGTCTGCTGGGTTTCCCGGGCTGTGTTAATGCTAAATTTGTGTGATTCTGTGATTCTGAACTGCATGGTGCTTAGCACAGCCCCGATTGCACAACCCACACCGAGAAAGGGAGTCCTTTGTAAACATGGTGCGTGGAATCCAAGAGCAGTTGGCTTCCCAGGAAAAGTCAGTTGGTGGGCTTTTTAAGCTCTTAAGATGAAGACATACACAAGTAATTCTAAAAGTGATATCACAGATCTAAAAAATGTAAAGTTCAGAAATATTCAGCTTCATAAGTTGAATTCAGCCCCATCTTTAACAAAAAGAATATGCAAGATGAGAATAATCAGCATATAAATATCTGTAGCAGAGAAACCTTAAAATAAATTGCATTCATGTTGTATTAACTATACCCATCCAGCAATAACATCTGCATAATAAATGAAAAGGAAAAAAAGGAGAGAAAAGACAAAAGAAAAGGCAATGAGGTACCACAAATGCAAGACGTGGGCAAAACATGTAACACGTACAGTCAGGTATAGCACTTTCATGGTTGCTTTCTATAGGAAAACCTATTCTATGTGTGCAACTCTGCCACTTGGGAGTAATGTGATCATTTTTACTGAACAGCAATAAAACTTGATGGCTTCCCACACCCCTTTGTATCCTGTAGCCATCACTTCCTGCTAGTCCTTCAAATTCTCCAGTTCAGTGTAAAAAACAGCTCCTTCCATCTCAGAGTTAACAAATACAGGCTRAGCCTCTCTATAAGCATTGCATTTCATCTGTAGCACTCTGACATTCTCAAATAYCATTTTAAATAACCTTTAACCTACGCTTTATCTGTTTACTTATTAGTAAGGTGGGCACATGAAATCATCTGCAACACCTTGTATTTTGCCAAGCAAAATCCAGCTCAGTTGCAGGATTATTAAGCAGCAGGATGTCTATCACCATGCCTAACACCATGGACTGAGCCAGGAACCTTAAGCCATGAATCACTGCAGCCTGAGCTAAATCCAAGTTCTGTACTTGGGATTTTTATTAGACATTGCCTGCTTCACTGGCCTCTCCAAGAATTAGTGTCTTCTCTACAGTGAATTCAGCTTTGAGTTTTCAAGCTGCCTAAGATAACGCTTTTCTCCTGGATAGCATTTGTAAGGTCTCAGAGCACTTTATGAAAAAAAGGTTATGTTCGACACCTCCACGCAAGCAAAATGAGTCATACAGATGAAGTGACTTATCTGACAAGCAGCTCAGGCCAAATGGTTGATCGAATTCAGGTGTCCTGAATCGGATAAGGACAGCTCAGAGATGTCTAAATGACAGCTGCCTTCTAAAGTGCTGCAATTGGTCCAAATCTTCAGGTTTATCCTAAACTGAGTCACTAAAAAGATGACACCACTGACCTAAACAAAATAAACCTGTGGTTTCAATAAGGCACATAAGAAAAGAAATATGTGTTTTGAGAGAATGATCCACTCCACTGCCCATTGCTCTTAAGGAAGAGTCAAAGCATTAAATGCGGAATCCAACATGACTGTCATTATTGTGACAGGAATTCCTGTTGCTCACGTCAGATCAGCTCTGAAGAACAAGTGTGGGGCAGCTGGGGACACACGYCCCCTCCATGTGCGCTGCACCCGGTCTTGGGTCACTGACAGATCTTCAACTTTGTGCATTCGGCTCAGTTCTAACTCTGGCAACTGCTGATTTTTTTTGTATTTTTTCTTTTGCTATGCTATGCACACCCTCTGATGAGTTGCACGTATTCTAGCTGCAAATAAATATTGGATGCAAAGGAACTCTGTCATAAGAAATAAGAGCAAAGCTCAGCRTGCACAAAATTTGATTTAAACAAGTTCCAGTGATATCTATACTTCGTACTTGGGGTCTATTTTAAAATTGCATCAAATAAGAATTTTAAGGGAAGAAAAGACAGAGAAAGGCAGGTGGGACTGATAACAGTTCCATCTATATATCTCCTAGCTTTGGCCATCATGGCAAGTTCTCTCTCCTCTGAGGCTGTTTTATATTGCCAAGCTGTGCCGGCAAACAATGGCACCAAGGTGCAATTTCTCCCYGTGATGCATCCTGGTTCTATTTTATGAAGCCAGTCATTTTTCTGAATGGCACGTTTTCATGGCCAAAGATGGAAATAACACCAGGTGTGAACGCAGCCTGGTGACAAGACTGAGCAAGACATTTTGKTTTATCTGGTTTTGGGTTGCACAACGCACATTTTACCACTCAGAATCCTYGGTGTGAGCATGGCCCACGCTAACCCAACTGTGCAGCTAAGCCCAGAGCCCCTCCAGACTGACAYGTGTGTAAGTGCTGTGAAAGTGTTTCAAGGTTTATTTAGTTACACCTTTTTCATTTATATATTTTCTATTGGAATAGGAATGCCTAAATTTAAAAAAACCCTGTACCTCTTKTTCTGCCAAACATTTGGCAGAAACCTCAATTTCACGCACTGCAGGAGCAGCAGGTAAGATGATTCAGATGCGTTTCCCTCTTTCACTTGTTCATGGGATACATRGTCCAAAAATGTAATGTCAGTGCCTGTGGGAAGGCAAAGGGTCTGTGCATTATTACAGCCCTGTAACACACATCTGAGGGGCTGGAGCTGCAGTACAAAAGAGAGGCRCACGCAGGCTTCACTGGCAAAGCATGCATTTCAAATAAAGCCTCAGTACTCAAAAACAGACAGTCTCCGCTCTCATTCTGAGTAATGTCTGCCTCCTATTCAGTAGAACAGCCCACAATGAGAGAAACAAAGGCATGCCAGATGAAAAACATCACACTGCAAGATCCCCGTTCGCTGGAGAAAATCCCGTAATTGCTTACTGAGATATTTCCCTCAAAGCATGCGGGGAATAAAGAAGGGATGCCTCATGTTAAAAAGGGGGAAGGGGAAAAAATGAAAGCTATTTATGTCCAAATTGTTTCCTTTTAAAGTCATAGTCTGATCAAAATCTGATTTCTGTGGGTTTTGTATGGGGCTTGTATGGGGTTTCCCCATCTTGGGTCCTGTAAAGCTCAGTTCACACTCATACCAAAAAAGTGCTTGGCATCAGTTCTGCTAAAGTAGGACTAAAGGCCTCGCTGGCAGGCTCCAGCCAGGAGAAAAGCTTGTCTACGTGAAGGGCCTGGAAGCTGTGCTGCAGTAGCACGTGATTCCAGCTCTTGTATTAAAAGTGGCCGCAGAAAGTGGTCAGGAGAAGTAGCACACAGGTATGCAAGCATATTGATTAGCAAGGACACTGAACTGGCCAGATTTTTTAATGGCATATTACTCATCATTACATATCTTTACTAGAGAACTGATTCAGTTGCCTGAGTTGCCTTGATTTCCTTTGGGTTTACATTATGTTGTTTTACAGGCATCCTTTTATTTGTGCTTATGTGCCTCACAGATAATGAGTCATCCTAAACTACTTACTCAGATCAATACTCATTTTTCTTTTCAGAGTAACTATTATTCACTTTTCTATTTCATTTTATAGCTGAGAATTATTTAGAAAGTATTAATAAAATAGAAGACTTTAGCCTATTAAAATCATACATCAAAATCAAAATGCATAGATTATAAATAATTCATTCATTGAAAATAAATCCTCTGGACTATTTGCCAAATACTTATGCATGAAATTCACATTCATATTAATTCTGTTGATGAATGATCTGAAGAGTGGAAGAAGTTTCATACTATACACTAATCAAAAGTTTCATCAACACCATTAGCTAACAGCCTCAACTATGTAGTTTAACCTGGTCCTAAACAATAGAAGATGAAAGAGAGTCAAAATTAACACACAGTATATTAGTAGAGAGTAACAAACTGCCTAGAGATTCTCCAGTCACTTCTTGACCAGAAAGTCTGATGCATTTGTAAAGCTGACATTTTAGCTCAAGCTGAAGTTACAGCCCATCCTAAATCACGAGAAATTTGATTTCTGCACTRTGCTCAGAATTGAGATCAGGATAGTCCCAAATCTCCCCTGTGCCACTCAAGCCCATGAATCTTTGAAAAATGTCATCTTTGAATGACAGATATGGCCCATTGCTCTGAGCTGGTGGCTTTTATTAATCCCACATTCTAAGCAGATACACTGCTGCCAAGGAAAACTCACAAAATACCTGTGGTACTCTGCTCTGCCAGGCCTTCGCCGAGTTGTAGCATCACACATTCTCACACTCAACCACCCCTTTCAGCATTTGGGAAACTCGATTTACAGATGGTTCTGGTGGGAGAGGTGAGGGTTTCCTAACCCTCAGTCCTGCAAGTGAGGCTGACACCACCAGGTATTACCTCAAATGTGATGGCTGAGAGGATGAACACAAATACGACACAAAGCCACAGTTCTGTTGAGGGTGCATTGTTAGCCAAGGATATCCATGCATGAATTCCTATTTTTCACTGTTTCTGTTACAGCAGCACTTAGAGGTACATCCAAGATAAGGGCTCTGCTGCAGAAGACACTGGGTTAACATGTGCTATAGAACAGTCCAATAAMTAAAAGTTTACAGCACAAATAGAGAAGACTAATCAAAAGAGAGAAAATAGGGGAGTGGTTTGCAGTTCACAGAGCATGTGAAGCCAAAAGATAAAACGTGAGAGAAGGAGAGTGCACTGTGTCCTCAGAAGACAACCGATGTTATCGGATTATTCATCAATGAAATCCCCTCTAGAAAAGACCAGCCTCCAAGCATTATCTWCTAACAGAAAGCACACTGGAGCTCTGCTAACTGGAGACCATTGGACCAGGCAAAACCTCGGGTAGAGAGAAATAACCATTKAAGAAACTACCTACTAAACATGCATGAAAATTATTCCTTCCACAAAATCAGCTTGGTGCACCCAYGGGCTGAAGATTTATTATTACTTTTGGTGCAGCATTTAGTTATGAGGTTACCCTTACAGAGCAGTACCTGTAGAAGACACTGCTAACCAAGAATCTGTCTTGAGAACCTAACACTAAGCCATCTATTTCCATTATGTTATTATGATTCACTGTTAATCCAAAATACCTTCAGAACTAGGCACAAGATGTGGTACAATTCATTCATCTTCTTTGATCCTGAGGAGAACAACAGGTTGAAGCAAGCATATTTGGAGAAAGGCCTTCATGATGGGATTTTCAGTCTGGTTTCTTATAGAAAGAGGATTAGACAATTGATTGTGAGTAGATTATGTACCCTCATCCAACTTTGAAGCAAACTAAAATGAAGTTTGAGTTACATTTTCCCTGATTTAGTGCTTTTATGTAAAGTAAGATAACATGCCATGGCTTCTGCTTTGTGTATTTTGATTCTTTTAAAACAGAGAAAGTCAGTAGTGTTGAAGCCTCACCAGAAATTCTGTTTAGCACAAATCCTTACCCAGCAGAACTGCTGTGCTAACAAGGATGTGTTCAAGCACATTCATAYGGCCCTCAGGAAGAAATATGCCTCACCCAAAGCCTGACAGCAAGAGAATACCCTTTGACTTCAGGGAGCTTTGGATTAGGACTCAAATGATTAGTGACCTGGGGCAAAAATAGCAAACTATTTAATACCACTTCTTTGGGCACTCAAATTATCATATTAAAATCCGTTTTATCATTGGCAAAGTCAATCAGGTTATAAACGCAAACAGATGTTTTAATGTGTCTCTGGCGTTTGGCTTCAGGCAGAGTAAATTGAACATTTTCAATTTCATAGAGTTTTGTTTCTGCGAGGTTAAAGTAAACCAAATGATTTCTCCCACAGTATTTTTACTTGCTGTCACTGTGCTGGAGTTTACTTTGTCACAGGCGATAAAAGCCCGGCTGCCCGATGACACCGAACCTGAGTCCGTTGGAAAACTAAGGACAAGGGAGAGGGAGGGAGGAGATTCACTTCTGACTCGCTGTCTGTGCAAAATGAGCTTTTCAAGATTTGCCCACCCATAAACCAAGACATATGATTTTGTTATCCTTGGAGCCCGGCTGTCAGAAACACAGCCAGTATGTCCTGTGGCATTGGGCTGCTTCCACGTGGGGCGATAACACTGTTGTGCTAAGTCATTCCCAAATGCRCTTTGATATACTATACACATGAGCTAATGCACACATGTATTTGTGCACTGCATGCTCTGGAACGAAAAGGACAGGAGGCAGTGTGGGAAAAGCAGGCTGAAGGGGGAGCGGGGGGGAACAAAAAAAAAAAAAAGAAAAAAGCAAAAGGGACTCTACGATTCCCATAAGTCAAGGGAGCACATTGTTCAGCTGAGGCATGGGCCAGTGCCTCGCAGGCCCTATCACTGGCTGACAGAATTAGACTCTGATTCATGCTCTGTAACTCGCTGCAATGCCAGCCAGGGACGAGAGCGATCCATGGGAACAGTTCAGCCGGTCCCCTCCTTATCAGCTCCAGAACAGCTGCCAGACTTTAAGGTCGCTTGATAGAGAATTTAATTCTTAAGATTGCACATTAATTTCTAAATTCTTTCTTATCCATGTGCTGTGATTTGAGACTGCATTCAATGCAGCCCAGCACAGGCCAAGCCTTTCCCATCCACACCCCTCCTTCCTGTCTGCAAACTTCCTTCCTATAGATTTACCCAGACATCTTTGAGCTAAATTAACACCCTGTACACTTCTTTGACCAAGCACTAGCAGATAGGAAACCTGATTTTGACCTCTCACTGGCTACCAGGCAGAGGGATTTTAAAAATTATCCTGTACTTGTAAAACATTTGGTTTATTCATCTGCCTTTACCATGAAGTAGAGGGACATTTATTTTCACACAGCAGCTAACCACTGCAGTAGATCTTTAAAATAATGATTTCCCACCCTATCAATTCTTTGTCAGGCAGAGCTCACTAAAGGCTGTAAAATGGTTTCAAATCCCTTGACATATTATGCARTTTTTGAACAAATATTACCCTGGTTTATAATCCTCTGCTCTTTCATATTCATACATTTTTAAATTACTCTTTTTACTATGGTCAAGAGCAGTGCAGAATAAATACATGAAAACAAGCAACCAGTGATTGAAACTTCTGGCAAGCTGAAGTGGAATTAAATTACAGTGGAAAAATTCAGTATTAGAGTTCAACATGACCAGGTCTCCTGGTTTGCTTAGGACAGTTCCAGGTTCCACAATTGTTTCCTGGAAGGATGTAGGCTGTGCATGTAGTTAAATGAACTCGGTGCGAGAAAGAGAACGAGTATCCTCTCCTCTCCTTGATAAATTCACCTCTTTGGTGCTAAATTACTAATGGAAAAGGGGATTACTCTCCAGAAGTGTAGGGAACAGTGTGGGTAGTGYCATTTCTCTGCCTTCCAGGCTTCCTAGTTATGGGCAGTCCAACAGATTAAGTCAAGCAGACAGATCGAATTAATTTATTCAGAATCTTTAATTCTGAAACCAAAATAACAGCTCTGTTCCAAATCACTGCAACTGAAGCCAAACCCTAAATAAATAGACAATTACAGGAACCCAGATTGGACCAGTGATGTGYTTGGCATGATCACACCATGACCAACACAAGCACTTCAGAGGAAGGTGCAAGATATTCCAGAGGAGACAAACACTGAAAAAATGTTGAGAAGGAGCCACATTCCTCCTTATGTCGCCCCAAAAACCATTTGGCTTCTACCCTGACTTTATAAACATGATTTTCTTTCATCCCTGATCTTTTAATTGTGAACAATCTCATTAGCCTTAGAAACGGAATGCTACCAAATTTCAGGCCCCATAGTATGAGGGGAACAAGAACCACAAATGTATTATGCACTGTACCAAAATAATGTCTTTTTTGCTGCTTTCAAACACTATTCCCTCCCTCCCACCTCYTCATCCTCTGCAATCTGACCCTTATTTCACATATTAATGCTAATAGCTGTTCCCTCTTCTTCTGGCATTCCAACAAGAATAATGGAGACAACCAACAGGCAATCAAGGGTAACAGAGAGAAAAAAGATCAAGGTCAATGTAAAAAAAAATTAATTTTGTGCAATTTTATCCTGTACTTATTGATAACAAATTCCAGACCATGGTTATAAAGTGACCTGGAATGGTAATGTAAGCTTGGGAGAAAAGACCTGTGTGCCCACATTTCAGTCAAAAGATCTCGAATAATTGCTTGGATGGAAATAACCATTCCGAGGGAATAATGAGGTGGAAGTGGGCTGATGCTGAAATGCACAGACTTCCCTCCTATGTATCAGATACATGTCAGCCCCCAGAGCTTATGGCCATAATTCCAAAGAACAGCAAGTGGTGATATTGTTGTCCAATCTTCTCCCTAGGAGAGGAAGGTGTTTTGATGGCTCAAAAATTTGCTGTGGAAACATGATCTACCTGTTGATGTCCTGGCTGGCCTTCAGCTTTCCCCACTATGTAGACTATTCTTGTTACCTCCCAGGCCCAGATGGACTCACTTTTAGCAATGATTTCTTGCCTGGTTTTCATTTGGTTTCTGTCAGCAAAGCCTAAGGAATAGGCCAGGCTCTCAATACCAAACTCACTCTTATTTTATTAGAGAAGATTGATGAATTTTAAGTCCAAAATCTGTTTTAAACACGGACTATTGCACTTAGGAAGAATGAGTTACATCTGTATCTTGCAATGCTTTCCATTCCCCTAAGAAAGTTGTGCATTTTAATTACTTGCTTACTGTTATTTCTGTGGCAACAACAGTTTGTGCCCTTAATTCCATTTTAACAATTTTGATGCTATTAGCAGCGGCAGAGCTAAATATGCTTAGGAAAGGTTGTGTCACATCAGAAACTGGTTTTGAAGCTGGATCCCTCAGGCCACCACTCCTTGGTTTTCTCTTTCTTTTCAGTTAGCAAGACATGGAAAGATTTTTTTTATTATTATTAATTTTTCCTTTTTTTTTTTTTTGTTTGATTCCACTTAGTTATTTGAACCTTAGAGGCAAGTAATTAAACAGAAGTTAACCTGCTCTGAAAGACTTCTTTTCATGGCAAGACAGACAAATAAGACTACAATTTAGAAAAATGACTTTTTTTGTAACTTTCAGGTGGCTACCTGAAAGGCAGGCCTGATTCCCATTTATATTTTACATCACTGGTAAATAAAGGGAAAGTAAAATAAGCATATTTACAATTACATTCACATTAAGGAGCCTGATTCCACTCTCCCATGAATGGAATAATGTAGATATCCCATCAGTGAGAGCARGGGCATTAGGGCTGTGCAGGAGCCAGTGTGGGTAGGATTCACAGTACTCTGTGACAGCTACTGTGGCAATACTGCAAAGGCTCTGAGAKCATCAAAAGAACAGTCACAGGAGGGGATGTGGGAATGCATGCTGATGGACATGTAAACTTGAAGAGCTGAAGTGAAACTAGGAGAGAATTTATCCCAAAACTTACTCTCCACACACAATTTCCAGAAGATGTATCATTTTACAYGTTTTCTGTTATTCCAGTACACTACCACTCTATGCCACCTCTACAAAGCTGAAGATTACTTTAAGTCATAGATGGAAACTTCAAGGATCTGTTCTTGGCAGGCATTGTAGCTTCATTTGGTTGCAGAATAACCAAGCTTCATTTTTACATTAATCTAGATGAAACAGTGACCCATCAAACTTGATTCACTGGGACAGTTTGCTGTGCCAGACTTGCTCTCTTTCCTTTTCCTCAACATCTGCAGTACCAGCACAACTGCCRTTCCTGCAGCTTGTTGCAATAAGGACTGTTCTTTCACAGAATGGATAAGTTTGGAAGGGACCACAGTGGGTCATCTGGTCCCACCAGGGTCATCCCAGAGCACACGGCACAGGATTGCATCCAGATGGTTCTGGAATATCAACAGGGAGGGAGACTCCACAACCTCTCTGGATGATCTGTTCCATGTGCAGTCACCACACAGTAAAGAAGTTCTTCCTCAAAGGTGGAAMTTTGTGTTTCTGCCCATTGCCTCTTGTCCCACTGCTCAGCACCACCAGGCAGAGTCTGGATCCATCCTCTAACACCTCCCTTCAGATACTGACAGACACTGATGAGATCCCCTCTAAGCCACCTCTTTCCCTCAACTTATCATCTGGATTCTTTCAGCCATACAGCCACAGTAGCCCAGACAAGGATCTTGGTCACCACAGTACACRAGAGTCACAGATTTAACGTTTCTGCCTAACACAATCTGCAGACAGATGCTGTGATGCACAGGGTCATGCTGGTATAGATCTCTGAAAACCACACTCGTTTCCCAGGGCTTGGTGCTGTAAGAATGCAGGGAGTTTTTCTTTCCACAAATAGACGTTTCAGGCATATTTGCTTAAACCCTTGAGGTTGACGATCAGCGATACTTCTTCCCAGCCCAGCAACTGCTTGGGAACTGCCAAATATTGCAAGCAGAGAGTCCATGAACCATCTCACAAAGATTATATGTGCTGCTACAAGAAGTGGGGATTGAATCTCCCATAGTGAGCTGTCTGCTGTGGATCTTTCCCATGTAACAGTTGCATAATGTGGGGGGAATTAGGGTCTAAATATCTTGGCAAAATGCTGTTTGGGAAAACCCCACTGCTTGACTCTTACAGAGTTGMAAAAGGTTTGCTGGCAATTAAAGGAGGAAGAGTATAAAAGTAACAGGATCAGTCAAGCTATTAAAAAACCTCCTATCACATGTATTTGCAACAAAGATGGTAGATATTAGAGGACTGTTACTTTTGTTTCCCAAGAAAAGACAATGAGTTCCATTTAAAAGGGTGGATCTCTGAAAAAAATTCCTCTATTTTGAATTATTCTGAGGGGTTTAGCTTCGCAAGAGCTTCTTCCCAGAAGAAGYGTGACAGAAAGGGGATTTCTATGATCTTGTCATGTCCTTCAAGCAGCTTTTCAGGCCAACAAACAAATATGGCAACCAGCCATCGTGGGTGAAGCCAAGGAACACATGGCTGKTTTTTTATATATATTTTTTATGTTGTCAAATGTCATGACACAAAAATTCATGAGAAAATGCCTTGCAATTCCCAAGAAGGCTAAGAGGGGGAAGCCTCTTTATTAATAAAAAAGACATCTAGACTCCAAAACCTGCCCTAGGACATTAAGGGAGCTCTCTAAGCAAAGAGGGGGGGAAAAAAAATCCCCAACTTCCTAGGAAATCCAAAAAAGCCATCACAACATTAAAGGTTTAAACATTTAAAATGGGGAGGGGAGAAAACAAGTCTTATTCCTTTCTGTCTTTCTTAATACAGTGTGTAATTACACAGCATACATTTAAGCAACGTATATTTAGCCCGTGGGCTCCACCAGAAATGATTACAGCGATGAGCAGCTTAATAAGATTCATAGCTGTCCCCAAATAAAGGGCCATGTCCTCTAGGGCAGAAGAGGGACAATTTGCTCAGCAGAAGCAAAGATGGAAAGCTCCTGCTAGTCTCAGTGTCACCCTGCGCAGTGACCAACCTTGGGTGGCTGAGCTAAACCAGTCAAAAAAACCTCTCCCAATTATTGCATGCCCATCTCCCAGTTGTTGTATTGGCATGTTGGAGTCTGATATCTCTCTTAGAAGTTCTGTTACTCAGAGATCTCCTAAGCAAAGGCCAGTCCCTGCTTCTGTCCAAGATGGGTAAGGATGGGCCAAAAAGAGACCAGAATCCAAAGCCATAACTGCAATTACATTAGTCTGTCAAAGACAAGCAGGAAGTTGTCCCACATGGGCTCACAGGCTTTTTTACCCTGGAATGCCAAATTGTCCTRCTATGTTGACTCTGCAGAAATCTAGAAGTTGGGTACATTTTGCCTGAAAACTTCCAGATAAAGTACCTGAAGAGTAACGCCAGAGTCACATTAACAGAGACAGAGGCATGTACCACAAAGAAATCGGAGCAGGAGTTGAGTGCTCCTCCATCCAAAAGGCTTCTTGCATTTTTTATGGATCAGGAGAGATCGTACAAAGTCTAGCCTTGCCCAAGTTTCTTCAGAAATGTGCACATCCTTCAACAGAGAAAAGCCAGGTCGCTTGGGAGGGGTTATTTGGCAGCCATTTGTGCTTTGTCATCTCTTCAGCTGAATTTCACAGGAAAACATGGAGCTGTAGCATCCCTAGCCTTTTGGATTAGAACACACTACTTGTTCTAAGCTTCTACTAACACATTTACTTCTAATTTCCAACTAAAATTTCATTTCACTCTTTATTCGTTAAATACGTTGTAAATGGTAGATTTCTATTTCAAGAAGGGCTCAAATGTGTATGAAAATAAAATCTGGAAATCTCTGACTCACTGCAACTGTAATTGTGTCTATTATTGTTCAGTATCAATTATTAAGCCTGGAAATCACAGAAATCCTTCAAGGCAGTATAAAATTAAAGACTTAGGCTTCAAATACAGGTAACTGTTTCTGATAAGAGCCTCACTTCAGGACAAAGCTGCTAGTGAATTTTAAGGGATTGGGAATTCATCTACCCATCTATGAGCCAGAGAATCTGCATGTCTTGATAAATCATGCTTGATAATCACTGACCACACTTGATAGTATTGTCACTGGACAGGAGATAGTGTTTCTGAAAAGATACACACATCTGAAGCCTGGTTATGGTACTTAAGGAGGGGTTGAATCTCTTTAATCATATGTCAGTTGTCTTGTTACCTCCCTTCGTTCAGAGCCATTTCTGCCTTGACAAAGGGGATGCTGATTGCTCCCAGTCATCCTTCATTCTTATTTCAAGTGGTTCTGATATGCATTTATATCATTATTTYGAAGCTTAGAGCTTTCTGATTTCAAAACTTTCTCTGACCTGTTTTTATGTCACCATCTTATTGTGTAGCATAAATTATATCCAACGATGATTTATTAAATTTGATATTACTAAAATTCAYATGAAAAGCTCCCAGTTTGTACTTTTTTATAAAAACACGCTCAAAAGATCCCTTTTAGAGGAACCATGTTGTTWCATTCCAAGACTAGAATGGATTTTCCTTTAAATAAGTATTTCCTAGTTCTTACGGACTCCATATGGAAATCACTAGGTGAAATGCTATGGCCTGTAGGTCTGGCACCATAACCATAATGGTCCTTTCTGACCTCAGAATCTATCCAAGTGCTTTGACTTACAGTGCATCAGCATGAAAAGAAGCTTATTTTTTTCCACATCGTTTTTATGGCATTGCTCAGGCATTCGTGAGCAGAATGTAAAGCAGGTCCCGCACGTCATGGATTTTGAAACCACTGCGTTCACATGTAAGAAACAGATGGAGAATCACATTGCCAAGAGCTTACCCCCTTTAGCAGGGAACTAATGGGAACAACAGTACAAAAAGTCTCCGGTTTTAATAGAAAAATTGAAGATTTTTATGATGAATTTTATAATTAAGTGATGGAAAGCTGATTTTTGTAGCCATTGCTGCAGTAATGAAATCTTGCCACGGAAGCCATCCTGAAATGTTTTCTAGCCACAAAGGATGTGAAAACACATAGAAAATATCTACCAGATAAGGGAGATTATACTCTTTGTTGATATTGTATCAAACAAAAACTATTGCAGGTATTTGGTTAGTTCAGCACATATTTAAGTTGCCTATTACAGAAACGTGTCCTGTCTCTTTACCTCCCAAGGCCCCTCTGCACACAGGCTGTTTTCACTGCCTCCATCTGCCTCTCCTTTATTAGACATCGTCTTCTAGGCATGGACCATCTCTTTGTGGCCTGGTGTTGAGTGCCRCTGAGCCAAACCACATCCCAGTTGGTGATGAGTGAGGAAGATGTAAAAGCCAACATTTTTTGCTAACAGTTAATACTCTAACATCGTGGGTATGGCTCTTCACCTAAGTCATGGTGACACTCTGCTGTCATCACAATTGCCAAATACTTTTGCAACCAGGCCCTCAGCACCAACCCAACAAATCTGGGAGCGTTCAAACCTCTCTGTGTATTTCTACCATGCTGCACTCAGAGCCATCCCATCCACATGCTTCGAAAACAAGCCATTAAGGAAGTTGGTGGAAATAAAATCTGGAAGTGGGTTAAACCACTTAAAACATGGACTCCAGAGCAATATGGTATGGCAAAATAATACAGGATTACAGGCAGCAAGCTGAAGGCTATTTTATTTACACCACCTATAATCACTATAAACTTCTTCCTAGTAGCCCTCAAAATGGGCTCAAAACGTCTCCTTCAGTATCAAGAGGAAACATGAACTAGCTTGGATAAAAGGTCAGATCTATGAAAACAAAAAAAGGCATTAAGCACTCAGACTCGAAGAAAAGGATGCATCATTTAGAATATTCTAAGTAGAACAATCCAAATATTTCAGTATTAGTGCCAAAAGAATCTGAACCAAAATCACACCCATATAAGTATCCAAGCTCATGCATTTAGATCTCTGTCCAAAAACCAGAATCAAATATTCTCTGTTATTTTTCTGTCTGGCTTTAGAAAGACTTTTTGGAAATGTCAAAGCAATCTATTTTACACTTGAGATAAGAAAAAACAATCAGAAAACATACAGCACAATGTTTCAGGACCCTATTTGGACTCCTTAGCTATAATAGAAACACTATCAAAGGCYTGACCCAAATTTATCACAAGGTAAGGCATGGCTGAGGCAGTCAGTCAGACAAAGAAACAAGTCAGCCTAATATATTATTCTTGCAATAAAAGCAGTTGATGTGTCACGCAAACGCCATGACAACAAACAAGAAGCCTTTTTCCACAGAGTTGRGTTATACACACTGTTTCTCTACCACACAGTCACAATTCATCAATGTGCAATGTGCTTCATGGCAGTGCTAGTCTGAGCATCCCATTCCTAAAGCTGATGTAGATATGGATACAAAATCACGAGCCGAGCTTTTGCTGATGTGGTGATCCATTTTGTACTGGCCAGGTTTAAAKATATTCCCCTGAGAGATGTTCACCCTGAAGGCAGCAGCACTGCAGCTCCGAGGGGAGGAACATGGAGATAAATCTGGAGCTTTATGTTGATCTCTYTTAGGTGTACAAGAATGACAAACATCAGGTAGAAAACGGGTTTGGAATTCATGGACTGATCCATTCACCATTGCAGGATGAGATTAAAAATGCATAAGCCAACTCATGCACTGATTCTTCAGTTCCATACATCCACTCTCTTGCTCAAACCTGAAGTTTGAACCTTCCTTTTAAGGCAGGAATGGTGTTGGGCTGCCAAAAGGATGACTCTGGCCACAGATGGCAAATGATTACAGCAGCCATAATGAAAATATTTGCCATTAGCATGGAATATTTTGACACAGAGTCTCAGTATTTAGAAAGCCACATCCTGCCACTTGCATCCTTGGGCTCTTTGGCTGAGATGCAGGATTTGATGGGTGGGGCAGGATCAGCCAGATGCCATATTCACCAGTATGGGGAACTCTAYAGCGAGAAATAGGGGCCCAGAGCACTACACAATAACTGTAAAGAGAGACAGAATAATTTAGAGCCTGAGAAAGTCTCAAAAAACTTCGTAGAAATGATGGAGACAGAAACMTTCTTCTGCAAAGAAGTTAAGCAGAAAATTAATATGAGGTGAAATTCCAAGCAGGGCATTTAAGTATTTTTCAGGTGCCAGTTCCACCTAACACACTCCTGTAAGAGTTCAAGCAAAAATCCCCTGAAGGAATATATGCAAAAGTGTTTGAAAATGTTTAGCTCTCCCKAACTTGCATAAAGTGAAGACAGGCAGCCTTAAGAGTCCAGCTTTCCTCATAYAAGAGAGAAAAAGCTGCTTAATATTTCAAGTGTATCTTGGACCTCATTTAACTTGCAAAGAATAAAGGTTAATCCTCACAACTTCCCAGTAGGGAACATAATAAAGGAAATAAGTGGTGAATTTAGCAAGCTGAAGTTTCTGTATCCTTCACTCTAGACATCAAACAACTCGACCACGTTGCGTCAAGTAAAAGAAACAGGAAGGGAGAGATCACACAGCTTGAGTTCCTTGGCTCCAGTAAGGCCGAAGCGCTGCTGCTGAGGAGGATGGAAATCCTATATTCTTCCTCTGGGGCAGGAAGTACCTGTAAACATCTCAGAAATATTCTGCTTTAGCATACTGTAAACAAGAATACATCATATCCACCGCTTCAGACCATGTAGGGAAAAGAATTGGACAACCTTGGATTCAACCTAGAAGAGGAGAAGGCAGGGGAACTGAGTCATAGCTCATAGCTTAAAAAAACAAGATTAAAAAGAACTTTTGGGACGGGACAGGAACTGAGGTTTTAAGTGGGGCAATTCCTAAGGAAGGAAGGACACCTACTACCTATTCCAATAATATTTTGCATTTATGTAACTGCAGTGGCTGCCGTCCAAGGACCTGAAAATGCTAAGGGCTTCCAGTTAACCAGATTTCAAATTCCAGTGAGATTATAAAGCATTACTCTTCATTTTTGCCACATGTCAGAACATCTAGCCAAGAACCAGTTTTACACTTCCAGGCAACCTCCAGCAACTAAAGACCCCCAGTCAACATAGAAGGTCATTTTCAAACAAAAATCAGCTGCTGTGCAGCAGACTACATTGAGTTGATATTCCTAGCCATGCCTTCCCAAAAGGACATTACGTGTATGGACTTTTCTATAACAACATTTCTCATGTGAAGACTCGTAAAACACATCTGGCTACCCTGAAGACTGTGTTCAGAAATTTCTGGCCAAACCCCATTTGTTTAGATCCATTTGTTGCCTCTTTACTGAAGTAAGACCCTGGGACGCAGACAGCAACTCAAATCACAATTCTCTGTTTCTCTGTCTTGGTACTGTTCTAAGAGTGGATGTCACTTCTTATAGAATTAAATTTGAGTTTTATTTTGGATAGACTATTCCTCTCAAAGCACCCAGGACCTGAGCTGTCACCATGTTGGCCACCATTTGTATGAGAGACACTCAATGAATCTAAAGCCTGGCACTGACTACAACAAAGTGGATAACAGGAAAGTGGAATAATTCARGGCAAACTTCCAAATGTCTAGTCCTTTGGCAGAACTATGTACCCTTAACACAGAGCATTCAGTGTAATACCTGTGCCCAAAATGGCTTTGGGAAGCTCATTTAATCTTCTTCAATTTCCACTTGTGTGAGACAAGAATTATTCCTGGTCTAAGGAGCAGGATGTGATTTAATGATTGATTGAACATCCCTCTTGTGAATGTCCAGCGGCATTTCAGTCTTTGTACTCATTTTTTTCTACAGCAGACACCCATATAGGCACATTACTGCTCTTTCACACTCCATATTGCCAAAAGTACCTTTGTGTACTTGCTAGAAAGAGCTGCAAGAAGAACTTGCAAGAACTGCCCACATCATAACTTGTTTCTAATTTGTAAAGGCTGGAATATAAGCTGATCTTATTTCCAATTCTACAGAGCAGTGTGCCAAGTGTAAAGCTCAAAGATCATGACAACACAGAATCAGGACAGCTGAGTTGTAAGGATTACAGGAAGGCAGGAAGAGGAGTTTGGTGGCAGTGATATTTTGGGGGGTGATCCAGCTAACTGTTAGATGAGGTTGATTGATGCATTGCCACAAGGATCTAGAGGCAGAGCAGCACAAAGTAGTGACCACAGAAGTCTGGAGCATAAAGGTTACAGGACAACCTCCAGGTACCATTTGAATCAAGATTTATATTTTTTTCCTGAGTTTATTAGCATATGATAGAACTGACCATTAATATAAGTTTTCAAATAGCAATGTCCATGTCTCTGGAAACCCATCTGTCCAAATAGATATCACCGGTCACTAACAGGTTTCAGGTTAGGCTTCAGCAAAATAAGAGTCTTTTGTAAAAACAGTGATGTTCTGGAATAAGAGAGGAAAGACCCGGTGTTGATGCCAGCAGACCAAGAGAGCCATTTCCTTTATTGAATGGTGTTCTGTGGAAGGAGGAAATACAGTGCTATTATTACTCTAATAATTAAATATCTCTGTGTTTCTGTGGAAAAGTATGAATCTCTGTAACACATCCCAAGAAAAGCGCCTGGAAACCATTAATGGAAATCCTCAGGAAACCTAAAGCCAGAGCAATACACTTGAAATGTTCTGCCACTAAGCCACACGAGGCCTGCAGACATCACCTGTAGGTTCAGTAGAGATGTGAAAAACTTCTCTTTTWCATTCCAATTTAAGAGTTGTTTACCACTATTTGAAGGCTCAAATAGGAAATCTGAATTAACTACAGGCGTATCTTTGCTGCAAAACACTCCAAAGTGACAGAACCGGAAGGCATGTAGAAATACACACTCCCATTACTCGTGTGGCACAGTGGGCTGACCCGGTCTGAGGTTTTTTCCTCCCCAGTGACTGAGGGACGTCTGGTCTTCCTTTGTAGCTCCAATGGTGGGATTATGAAAATCCAGTGGAGCACTACCAGCATCTAAGYGCTTTAGCTTGCACCAATGCCATCAGCAGGACACAGGCTGCAGTCCCTCCTGCCCCCGACTATGCCAACAGCTAGCACCAGCGCTGATCCTGGGTGTCCATGAGAAGATGAGGAAAACTCAAGCAAAATCCTGATCTAACTCCACTGAATTCAAGAGCAAATTCTGGCAATCGAGCCTATTTCAACCCTTGCTCACATACCATAGCCCACATGATACCAACTGTACTGATGGGACAATGAACCACAGTCCTTAGGAAAGAAAACCAAGCTTATATTTAATCAGAGACACATGACATGTTAATGGATAACTGCAGATTAATTGAAACCATTGCTGCAACAAACTAGGAGCTTAGAAGGCAATATCATAGGAATGGTTTAGAGCTACTCGTGCTGATTAGGCATCAAAGATCTTAGGCAATGTTGCGTATATTGAATATTCTGTTCTTTGGATAAATTGTTTGATGGACACTTTAGAAAAGTTAGCTGAGCTCAGCAGACGGAAAATTGGCATGGAGACCATGCCAATATAGACCTGCCACTGTTTGGAATATAAGAGAATAAAACCTCTGTTTGTAATCTACTGCATAAGAACAAAGCAAAAAATATCTCTAAGTAAGAAAACAGTTAAAAAACACCAAGTTTTTTCATGTTGTTATATACCTCTGATGTAGCAAATCTGCATCAAATGACCTATAAAATTTAGTGGGGGGAGATTCCTTCCCAACGAATTAGCTGCACAAGAAGATGAAGCCTAATATGAGGAGGAAAGGAAAACAAACAACTTTCAAAGCTGGGTATTTTATTACATATTTAGCTGGCTATGTATTAAAAGAATCGTATGAAAGAAGAATAATGTTCCTGTTTACATTCATATGTTCCTTATAACTCAGCCATGTTAGACAAATCATCTACCATGTCTATTATGTCAGACAAATCATCACATATCTGTGCCTGCCCAATGTGTGTGCATCAGCATCTCACAGCTCCCTACCACATCTCTGGATGCCTATACCCAGGCCAACAGGGAAACATTTAAAGAGCTCTGTCTTCACATCCCTGTGGCTGATGCAGATCACCAGGGAAGCAGCGCTTTGGCCCATGTGTGCATTTAAAAAGGGCATCCTGAATGCCTGGTATTGCATAATCCTTGTATTGTGTTTGCTGAACACTCACACACATGGCTTGAGGGGAAAGCCCAAAATCTAAACATGAAATCTGCCCACAATTTCACCAAAAGTACTGAGAAACAACCTTGAGAGTCCGATTTGAAGTCCATAAACTCCGTTATGCTCGGTAAGGGAGATGCAATCTTCCGGGAGACACTGGATTTGCCATCAGAATGCTAGACTATCATTAGGATTTATCATCGTTGTTATTCTGAATGTATTTTAGACAAAGTTGTCAGAAAGAAGCATGGGACCTTCTTGGATACCATTTTACGGGTAAACCACACCTCTCCTGTCATGGCAAGTGTTAATAAAAGCCTGACCTATTTGCAAAGGTCTGAAACAGATGATTGAGGTAGATGTTCAGGCCCTACCTCTCCAGCACTGAGGAAAAAGGGATGAAAGATCAAAAAAAGCATGGGAGAGGGATGTGCCTCCCTGCCAGTGCATTTTGGCAGCTCCATAACGTTGGGATGCCCAGACACCGTATAACTGCTCTTCCATTACTCTGCTTGCTATCCAGCCCAAACTGCCTTTGGAGTGTCTGGGGATTAGCAGCATTCACAATTGTTACTAAGCTGCTTAGAAAATATAAACTTCCATGTGTCAGAAAATTGTGGTTTCAAGCGGATATTTTTATTCTTTCTTTTGCTGTGCATTGCAAAAGGAGTCTAATTGTCTCCCAAAGAAATTATTAATCTTTTGTTTAAAAGTGTTTGCTATTGTTATGTTTCTCGTTTTGCTTCAAGTGTTTTTGCTCCAAACTTTTGCAGGTTTTGGCACTTCTCACCTGAAAATGCATTTAGTTGCAGCAAACTGAAGAAACAGTCATGGGTTTTGACTTCCCAATTAAAATCGTCCTTTAATTTGCTATTTTATCTTCTAATGCTGACATTAAAATATTTTCTGAGCAGCTCAGAAATAATGCACTGGTCTTTTGAAGCTGTACACTGCAACTGGAAACCAGCCTTACAAAAATCAAATTACAGTTCAAAGCCAAGATACGCTGAAGAAACTTGTGCTGCAGTCTGGAAGTAGCAGCATACATTTATAGCCTAGCTTTATACATGAAATTGCACACTCTGTATACAAATATTGGTGCAAAAGTCCCGAAGAATGGCTTTTCAGGGACACATGTGCCTGTGCCAATCACAGGTGGTTCAGCTGCATCACTCACGTGGTGCCTCTGAGAGAACACTTCTAAAGATCCATATCCATACAGGCGTGGGACACTTCCACAGGGTGCAGAGCGTTTCTTACTGCAAGTAACTTCATTGAAGCCAGTGGGATAATGGCTGTAGGGGACTACAACCCACTGGATTGCCAGAAGGCAAATGCAAAAATTGAGCAGAAGGTTCCAACATTCTCTAGCACAAAATTGCACCTCCTGACTTGATGGTAAATCCTGAAGGCTTTGTAAAATGAATTCATCACTACTGAGAAAACATAGCAAGAGGAAAATTAATATTAACTGACTTAGCTTAGAATTGTGGAATGGTTTGGGTCAGAAGGGACCCTAAAGCTCATCTTGTTCCAACCCCCTCACATGGGCAGGGATACCTCCCACTAGACCAGGTTGCTCAATGCCCCATCCAGCCTGGCCTTGAACACTTCCAGGGATAAACTCCGTATTAGAATCCCATATTAGTTCATACCAATGGAATTGGACTTGTTGCAGAAATGTTATGGACAGTGTCAGCTTTATACCATTACAGGCAAAGCATGTCTCCTGCATGTTTTTTATTTCAAAGCCCCTTACAGTGATCTAAGATGTTGGATCTACAGCTCATTTTTTTYCCCCTATGTTAAGTCCAAAAAGACATCGATATTCCTATGTATTCATTTGTTCCCATGGGATACTGATATCTGATCTCTTTGGGTATTCCAATTTGCAGTCCAAAACCACAAAAATAGTTTGGCAGCTAAAATTAATGACTGTTTCTGATTTGGCAAGGTACCTAAACACATGCTCACCTTCAAGTGCATGAGTCCCCCATTAATGCAATAGTTATTCATTCCATGAAATTAAGCAACTGCTAACCTGGCACTTACATGCTTTTGTGTAATATTTTGAAACACACATTCAGTAAATACGTAATTAGACTTTTTTTCATGAGTTGTGCAAAGCTAGCCTGAAGCTCTGCCTGTTCACTCTGTAAAAGGTTTGTATAGTCATTTCCACTAATTTTAAAATTTATACCAGTGTGTAGTGACGCACASAACTCTGTTAAATCTAAAAATATATTGTCCCTTTTCCATGGTACATACAACCTGCAAGACTATGGCAGTTAAACATTCCAGCAGAAAACCTAGAGTCCATTAGAGCATCTCCAGTCTTGATACCATCTTGAAGGGAAGGAGGTCACACAAATCTTTCTGTAAGGCACTTAAGGCGCTCCCTCATTACCTCCATAAAATGGATATCACAGTTTACAGTGTTGTAACCAAAGCTGGCAAACACGAGTTTGAGGCCATGGAGATGTAATGGACTTGCATGCAAATGTAAGTGCTGTCCTTCGTACCATTTGTTTTTTCAGTGAGGAAAAAAGCCACTGGGAAAGCAATGATTGTGAGGGTATTTACAAAAATGCAACAAAGTGAGGTAGATAAAGATAAAAGAGTAATTTTGAGCAAAAGAGAATGGGTTATGCCAGCGTATGCTCTGTATGTGTGGTATTCAAATCATACAGAAGTCTGCTCCACAAGGAAGTCTAACATCTCTAAAATCCTTCAGTACTGTATCCATATGCATCTCTAGGAAATTCTGTAGGCAGTCCAAATCCCAAGCGTTAAGAAGGAAAAATTTCTAAGAAGTCAAAAGACTAGGGGGAAATCTCACATTTAATTTATACACTACACACTGTTTGGTAAATAGCAGCTATTGTTTAGAGTAGAATGCAGTCACCATTCATTATATTTTGACTCTACATTCTTCATCGGGAATTCAGGAAGTGGTTCAGACTAAAATATTCCCTTATGTTATTTGACCTGTAAAAACTTGGAGACAGGCCAGATTCTGCAGTTCTTAAACAGACAACACTCCCATTGACTGTGGGATTGGACCTTAAACTTGACTGGCCTATAGYCCTGTGCTGCTCAGCTCAGTGCAGTCACTTGGGGCACAGGGTGGTGGCTGTGACACACTGGAAATGAGACCATTGGATTTGGTTGGAGCTGTTATCCATCTGTCTAGCGAAACAGTGGGAATTCCCTGCCACAGCCTGTATAATACCTTAGAAACAGAACTAAACATTGTAGTACCTCATGGAATTATCATTTCAATCATTGTTTCTTCCTGCTGCTTCATCTGATATAAAGGCATTATTGAGTTTAAGGTAATCCATAGCTTTTCAATGGATTCCTTGACAAAGCACACTCAGAACAAGATTCTCAGAGTTAGGTTCAATCCTGTTAATCTGAGGTAGAAGCAGGTATYCAAACTCCCTGTGAGTCTGGGTTTCAGGATCCTGTATTTTTAAGCACTATTGCTTTTGAAAATGAAGGTAAACTAGATTTAAGGAGACAGTTCTGCTTATGATTTCACTTTGCCCTAAAGATTCCATTTCAAATTGTTGTTAAGTTTAGAATCATAGAATKGTTTGGGCTGGAAGGGAAYTTAAAGATCATCTGGTTCCAACCCCCCAGCYATGGGCAGTGACACATTCCWCTAGAMCAGGTTGCTCAGAGCCCCATCCAGCCTGGCCTTGAAAACTTCCAGGGATGGGGCATCCACAGCTTCTCTGGGCAACCTGTGYCAGTGCCTCACCACYCTCAGAGTCAAGTATTTCTTCCCATCATCTGATCTAAACCTAGTTTCAGGTTAAATCCATTCCCCCTTGTCCATCACTACAGTTCCTGATGAAAAGCCCTTCTCTAGTTTCCTTGTACAACTCCTTCACATACTGGAGAGCTTCTGTGAGGTCTCCACACAACCTTCTCTTTCCCAAAACAAGAAGGGAACTTRGTTTAAATCTCATCACGAGACTTGAGGGAGGTGGGCAGAAGCACTAACACCAGCATTTCCTTGGGATCATATTCCAGCTGTCATTACCCTGTAGCTTATCCTGTTCTGAAAACATTATTCGACACAAAGAAAGGGTTAAATGTGCATAAGATCATGCCATAACCTGCAACCCCTTCACACTCACCTTTTTTACTCTTATTAATATTCTTGATTAAGAGTAATGCTGAACTTCTCAGCAAACTACGAGACAGCCACCACATCATTCTTTCACTAGGTATCCTGATCCTGCAGGCTGTTCCATCTGAGCATCCTAGCTCACATGAAAACATGGTTCATCGATGCCACACTCCAAAATACACCTTCAGCCCAACTATGAACAGAATTAAAGCTCCCTTTGCATATGTGCAAGAGSGGAGATAATTTATCATTATGGATTTCATTCCTAGGGAAGGGACTRGTGTTCCTAGAACACTTGGCTGTGGAAAACACCCCTGAGTGTTTTGTTCAAATCAGCGCCTGATATTTTTAGGCTGCTGCACTTCATGTTTCGCATTTATCTTTTAGAATTTAATCTATCAGGTAGGAAATGCTTAGTTTGGCAGAGGCAGGAGRATTACTCAGTGTTAGCTCACTGGTTACACTTCCACAGGCTTTAAGACATTCTTCTTTTTTGGACTTCATATTTTTCTGATGGCAAGTTAATGCATAAAGGTTGCTTTAACATCACAGTGCACAATGGAACCAGGTGAGTCTTTCTGGAGTGCTTTTCCTTGGCAACTGCTCTCACTTGTGCCAGGAACGCGCTTTGTTCCAGGGGGACATTTGCCTTATAGTGCCCTGAGACTCAGAGCACATTCCCTTCTGGAAATCAAAAGGAAAATGGAGTTCTCTTCCTTGGTATCAGCAGTCATTTTYCCAAGAGGCAGATTTTATTTCCCCTCCCACACCCTTTTTTTTTTTTTTTTAATATATTGAGATTTGAATGATCTTGTGGAATTCTGTAAATATTTTATTACATATTTTATAGGTGGAGTATTTTATATCTCACAGTCTTTTTTTGGAAGTGCAGCCATTGAGTTCAGTTTCTGCTGCCCCATGGTTGAGCTGTAACTGCTTCCATCTGTCTAAACCTATGTGCAGTTCACTAATTGTTGACCCCTTAGGTAGGACTTGCTGTTTCTATAGGTTTATTGTTAATCATTAGATTCAGGAAAAATAAACTTCTTTGACATTACCAATAAGGGGTTCCAAGAAYGAAGAGAAAAATTCCTCCTGCTTTAATTGCTCTTAGCATTTTTAAAACACATTCCTTCAGCAATTTAGTACAAAATGCTTATGGATAGAACTGGTTCAAAGAAACATATCTRAAGAACTCAGAGGAAAATTGGATTAAACTATCACTACAGCAAACAATTCTAAGAAAGATTAATTTTCAGCAAAATAGTGCTGAAAAATTTGTCTGGAAACACTCTTTGCCTGCAAGTTTCATTCATATTTTTCTGAATAGATTTCTCATGGTCATACATTCAGAGAATAAGCCATATCCTTTCAGTAACAAACTGTATTTTCTATCATCCTCCAATGACRTATTTTCAGGTTTTTTGAAAAATCATGTTGAACCTGACTCTCCTTGGTTAAAGTCTTACAGGACAAAGGCAAGAAATCTAGTTTAAGTGGCTTATAAAATGTGTCACAACTATGAAAATCTTCACACAAGTTAAAAAGTAAGAACTATTTTCTTTAAAAAATTGTATAGTACATGTGACTTGTTATTCTTCAAGATGTTTTTATAATGTATCATTATTTCTGCATTGCTAGATATTGGATGGTTTTTTCCSCCCAAGATAAATAACACGCAATTCTCTATGGTACTTTACATTCATCACATACTACATCAAAATACATCTGTGTTCCAGCAAAACCTGTGGACAACTGGGGATAAATATTTCCCTTTTAAAAATTAATTTTTCAAAATGTTTATTTTGAGAATTACCACTTTCCGTCTCATTATTAAAACCAAGAAATTATGATGAAAAGAATGCTTTTCAGTAGCCTAAATTGAAAATACTCGTTCTTCTTTTATTTTTTAGCCTGTGTGATAATTCATGTTTTGAAAACAAATTTGCAAGGCAGTCCAAGAAAACAAAGCTTACCATATGGAGGTTTTTGAGACTTGGGGTTTTGTGGGTGTGGGGTATGTAGTTTGCTTTGTTCCTTTTTCAGATTTTAGTTTTTTAAAAACTGAAAAAGGAATTTTTCAGGAAGTAAAAGGAAATGATACTCACTCATTATCAGAGTGTGCGAGAGTCCTAACCATGGACCAAGATAATCATTGCTCAATGCCTGATTATCTGCCGGGAGAAGTCATTAATTTAAATTATGAAGTAAGGCTRTAAAACAAACAAATCTATTTATGTCTCTTTTAAAAAAGATAAAGCATTCTTCACCCCTCAGTTACAGTCTGCCCCATCCCTGGAAGTGTCTGAGGCCAGMTTGGATGTGTTCTGAGCAACCTGGTCTAGTGGAAGATGTCGCTGCCCATGGCAGGGAGGTTGGAACTGGATCATCTTTAAGGTCCCCTCCAATCCAAGCCATTCTGTGTTTCTATTATTCTAAGCACGAATTGAAAATATAAAATAAGGAAGGAGCAAGCAGGGTGCAGGTGTGTCCCACCAGCATAGAAATGGGGAAAGCCTTTTCCTTGGGAACGGCACAGGGGGAAAATGGTACAAAGAGCTGCTGAAACAGAACACATGGAAAAGCTGCAGAACAACAGACTTCAAAGGGGGAGGGGGGGKAACAAAAGAAAAACCAGAACAAAACACCAGCAAGGGATGAACTTGAAAATGGGAGAAGAGACAAAYGTCTCCATTGCTTCCCCAGGGTGACAGGTAAGCAGCGCTACAGCGTGAGCAGAGCTGGACTCCAGGGCAGAACCCACCTGAAGCAAGAGCACGTTCATTTTGCCACCTGTAATGTGAGTGAAACTAATCCAGAGAGTGATTTGAAGAGCATTGCTGAGCTTAAGAACTTGTGTGGGAAGACTGCACTTGAAGAAAACCTCTGCACACAAGACATAGTTGGTTTTACCTCAGCTGGCGTTTTGGTCTCTCTCATCAGGTTTATKCTTTACACAGCAGCTGCAAGGCAACCTAAGCTGAGCAAGAATATAAGGATTTTATCCTTGTCAAGTAATGTATAGGTGTTATTTGATAGTCACAGAAGGAACTGATTGCAAAATTCACCTCGGTCTATGTTCTCAGTCCTTACCTATCCCTCTGCATATGATGAAATCAGAGGTATTCAACTACTATAAATGTGTGTATGGGGTGAATAATAGAATCAGCCTGGCTTTGACATGTAGGCAGAATATTATATGTAAAATATGCACACACATACGCAGTCAGAGCTCAAAATAACAGAGAAAAACCTCGCTGTTCCTATAAAAAAATCTCTGCCACTCCTCTGTTTTGCACCTTCACATAGGATTTTCAATTAAAATGGTAAATTGCTTATTTCTRAGAACGAGAGGAAGGTTCAGTGGAACTTCAACAAGGTGTTTGATGTCCAGCCCTGGGAGCTAATTTTAAATTTTCCATCTCTGCTGAGAATCTTTCTTTTACATAGAATGTATCACCAGACTCATTAGAGACCTGGGAACAGAATTAAAGGGCAGTGACAGGTACAGCTGAGTATGTAACTGTAAATTCATTTCTTCGTGGGAATTACAATCATTATGTTTGCAAATGTATTCATTTTCAATGGAAAAAAAATCTGTTCTCATGAGAGAAAAATTCTGCTTCTATGAGATAATTACAGTTTTGGCCTTTCTCTTTTATGGAATTCCCTTTAAAGGCTGTCGATTATACCATGAAGAGCAGCAGCTGGTGAGTATCTTATTTGATTAACAATTCAAGCAAAATTTACATAAAAACTTAGCATACAGGATCACAATTTGCAGAAGATGGATGGATGGAGCCCTGACTGCTCTGTCTGCAGTGTGACTGATTTCAGTGCAAGTCCTTGCTCTGATGTGTCTGTGTATTGTACAGGGACAACATTCCCAAACTGATTTAATGGGTATTACTACACAGATCTAACTGTCTGCAAACAAAGTAATTAGAAATTCATTTGCATATTTCAATTGCCTCAGTGTTTAGGTTTRGTGGCTTTTTAAAGATATGTGGTTTTATGTTCCCTGTGCTTGCTATGGAAATTTATCAATGATGTTTGCAAGAGGGTAGGGGAGCAAAATGCAAAACCAAGATGACAGTAAACATGGGGGTTTAATATTTCACATGTGGCCTTCCAGCACAAAGCAGCCAACCTGTAAATAAGACATTTTTTGTAGCAAGGTGTATGAAAGGACTTCAATGTTTTCATTAAAACAGTCTTCAGATCAGATTTACATTACAGGGAAGAGATTTTTGAAGCCACCTACGTACAAATCCAAAGAAATGAAAAAGGAAAAGCCACAGCCTTTAGTTTTCACCTGCAAGYGAAGTCAGTGATTGGTTCCAGCTTCAAACCTGAGTAAGGTAAATAAATCACCTCAGTTTTGTTGTTTCCCTGCTCAGCTCATCCTGCTGGAAAGCTGTGTGGTCCTACAGCAGCGTCTTACCCACAGGAAAGTGAAAAATGCCATCTTGGGTGAAGGCAGATCACACGTGCCAGCAATGGATTCAATCCAAATCACTGGAGTTTTAGGATCAAGCCTTCCAGGTGCCTKGTCAGGGACACAGCGTGCCCCATTCCTATCCGAAACATCGTCTTCAACACATTTATACCCTGCTTTCCTTTTTACTGCACATCATAGCTTTCAGGAGCTTGCTATGTTCTGTCCTTGGGTTTATCACAGACCCTGGCAACTTCACCAACTCTGTCTTCCCTCTGTACTCACAATTGGGACTCAATTTGCTGCGGCCTGTTGAACACAAAGAGTCCCTTCAAAAGGTTTTGTGTGAGGGCTGTTGTCACTGCACCACCAGCTCAAGGCTTGATCTTATCCCTCCGATTGCAATGGCAGCAGGATTGGGCCCCAAATGAGATAGTGTCTCTGACTCGAGTCAGACTGTACTGTTAAAATTCCCATTACTAAAATGCAGCCTTTCTATTTCTTTGTACACAGTCCCCAGGACTTCTCAATAGCAGCAGGCAAGAAAATTCCAATAATGCCAGAGGGATCTTTACTTGTCTCAAGCAGAAGAGAATCCATGGGAATTCTCAGAAGCTTTTTATCTCTTGCTCCCTGCAATTATTTTCTGTGCTAAAGGCATAATTGAGGAGGAAAAAAGCAGATGACATCAGCTACCAAGTAGAAAAATATCAAGAAATGACACACACTGTGGAACAGAAAGATACTTCACTGCAGCAGGCACCAGCCTGGGATCAGAGAACAGCACTGGCTTCCAAGGTTGGACATAGATTTCCCATACAACCTTAAGGAAATCATATCTCTCCTGTAATTTTTCGTTACTCCACAGGAAGTCTCTGGGATAAAACCAAAGGCTCGCTCAGAGGTGTTCACGGAGGACAGCAGTGAAGGCTCTATAAATATCTACGGAGTTACAAAGCAAAAACCACGTGAGAGAAAGATGTGGGAAAACATATGGAGTCAGGAATAATTACTCCTTTAGAAATAAAAGAAAGCACAGATTGCTTTGCCTGGAGACGTAGGGCCCACCTGCGCTCTCCTTGAAAAGCCACTGCTGTAGGAGAGTGCACTTCAATTACCGAGCTGTCACAAAACCCCCTCCGTTTTCCTTTATTCTGAAGGGATGCATTAAAAGCAAACACAACCTCCTTTTAAGTGCTTTAGGAAAAATGGGTCAAGTGGGACCATGTGCACCTACAGCAGGGATTTCCCCACTCTCAGTTAAAGCCACCTGACATCCTTAATTTAAGCAGAAAACCAAAGAATAAATTATTTTCTTCCTTCCTTCCCCTGCTGCCSTCCAAAAGCCAGATAAAACAAACTACTTCCCATCACACAAGCAGGCTCTTTTGAAAAGCYGGAATGGCAAACTACAGCCGGGGTGTTCATGGCCAAGGTCCTACCAGGGGGCTCAAAGATACACCAGGACCTTTTCCATAGGGAGTGTGAATTCACGACCACTGACCTGCAGCTCTGACCTCAAGGAAACTTTGGTTTTTCCTGGCTGACTGGGGTTGAATCCTGCCTTTGGATTAGACAGAGCAATTCCTTAATGTGCTGTTGTAGGCAATGCTGAAAAATTAGTAGTTTTGGTACACGAGCAACCCGAAAGAYGAGGGGAAATCCTGGTTTGTGACCCAGAGTTTTCTACTCTTAGTTTATAGATGTCCTTTCTTTGTTTCTTACATGAGACTCTAAGAAAGCTGTGCCCCCAAGAGTGCATTTTACACTACTTCCTTCAGCTCATAGCAACTTCCCATAAAATATTTTTGATTTAATAAACCATTTTGCTCTATACATTAAAATTCCTCCACCTACAGTAAACGAGACCGTGACAATTAACCAAAACCACAGAGACCCTAGTAAACCATAATAGAAAGGATTTAGAATTTCTTATTTCAACAATTTTAAAAAGCCAACAATACCTTTTCTAGTGGGCACCCTAGGAGAAACTTTAAAAGGGCCACAAAATGCCCTTTAATTGGATATTAAATTTGATTATTCAAAAATTCCCAACACGAAAAGAAAAAGGAAAGGAACACAGAATATGCACATAAACTCTTTAGATAAGCAAATGCCAACACGATGGAATTTCTGTCTGGATCCAAAACAAGGACCAATCTAAGAGTGCAGCACCCAGTAGTTCTGATGGGGACCTTATTGGAAAGATTACCAAAATGTTTTATATCTAATTCATAGTAAAACCTGGGTAATTATTGATACCAGTACCTTGGACTCCAAGCCTGTAGCCCACAGAGACACAGAGCTCTGGCTGTCCCAGGCATGAGCTRAAAGGGAAGACTTCCAACAATATTCCTGGTAACACACTGAGAAAAATGAACACAGGGTTGTGCATTCACAGACCATTTAGTTAACATAGTCCTCRTATTTATTTTCTAGACAACTGCTCTGCAATGTCAGGATTTTATCCTTTGAATTCTCTGCATTATTAGGAAGTCATAATTTTAAAATTCCAAAGATAAAAGGTAGGATTTTGCTGAGGAGGAGGGAAAGGTAGATATAAATACCATGGCTCCAAAATTCCCAGGCATAAATACTGTAATTTAAATCTCCTAAATCTGTGAGTGAAGCCACGCTTTATGTTTACAGCTGTTGTTCAGAGCGGAGAAATCTTTTGGCCCGGGATTGAACAGCATCTTATTTCTTTAGTCTTGCCTAAAATTTATTATTCATGGACCACGGTTCTTTCTTTTAAGAGCACTTGGCTAGAAAGCTCTGCATTTCATGCATCAATCTCACCCGGATTAGCAAAGAAAACACTTAGCATTAAAACAATGTCAATCTGTTTGCATACAGAATGATGGAAAAGAAACTCTCCAAATGAATAAATGAATGTGTCAGTTAAGCTGCTCGGGTTAATGTGATGTTGCTTCATCCTCCTTGCCTAAAAAATTAGAAGAAAATTTTATATGATTCATGAAGAAAACCTGGAGGGAAACTACAACACATCCTATGACTTTGTGTTTTCTTACCCGCCTTTTTCGGGCTGTGGTGAACAGCTGTTCATTGTCTAAAATAGCAACWTTTTTTTCAGCCTTTTTCACGTCAAAAGGAAGGCATCTTATCCGTCCAGTTTTCTAAGCCTAGGGAGGTGTAAACACTCATTTCCTAGCGGGAGCCTTCACACATTTCAGCCCTGTGAACCCTGGCATCTAAAGGCCAGAACAACATCTTCACATGATTTTCTTTTTCATCTCCTTTATCAAATACCATCCTGCCTGTAACTCACCTTTCCCTCACAGATCACCAACCTCCACTTGCTGCATTCTCTCAGGGCTGCTGATGCAGAGGGTGGAGATGGCATTTATTTTGTGATACCTTATCAGTGKGCTGATACTGATGTCTCAAAAAAAGGTTCTTAATGGCAAGATAACTTGGCAGCTTTCTCATGGTACCAGCATTTCACATCAGCTTAGCCCAGTGTTGCACAAACACCCTCCAATCCTTTTTATTTTAATGCCACAGCAGAGTTCTTCCAGGACATTTTGTGATTTCCACCCTTGAAGATGCAGAATCTCCACAGCTCAGTACRCTGCTCCAGCTTCTCTACCTCAGCAAGAGGAAAAGTGCTATTCAAAACACAACAACTTCTTTTATTTATGGGTTTATGTATTTCAAAATGAGATTTTTTTTTTTTTTTAAACCTGTCAAATTTTAAATCCAAATGGCCCTCTTGGTTTCAAGCCAAGACCTTTTCCTGACAAAGTAGAGCAAGGAAACTTCTGTGAAAGTTGAAGGGTCTAAAAAGAATTTAGCATTGGCTCTTGGTGATAACAGAGAGTTGGTGGGGAGTAACTGAACCAACCTCCTAAAGGGAAATACTTGAAGCTTGCATTTTCACCACTACAAAAACCTCTTTTGTTTTGTTTTTTTTTGAGAAGGAGCTTTCTTGAAGCAATAAAAAGTGGAAGAATATAATTCAGGTTTTTTGTTCAGTTTTAATTTAAACCCAAAAAATCCTCTGTTGAAATGAGCAGACTTTCTGTATTTATACCAGTGCGACTSAAAAGAAGAAAATACTCCAATATCCCTGGGATTTGAATACACAGATGTATGCTYAATACTCAAACAGTTGCAAAGCACATGCTAAAACCTTCATTAATCAAATTATGGGCCAAATCCTGGAAAAAGCTTTACTTCCCCACATGAATTCTGCCACTGACTGTGTGGATATCATTCCCAGCAGCACTCGTTATTCCAAGCCAGATTCCAGCCCTCTTTCCCACATTGCTCGTGCTAACACATGGGTAATCTGTTGATTGAAACAGGAATCCTTGGAGACTCCAGTGCTCCTTGACCTGCAGAGACCTGCCACCACGATGGGTCACTTGGAAAGGTAAGAACCTCCTGAATTCCCACCCTGTGCCTGCTGGGCCAGACTCTGCCACCCTCAGAGCAGCTTCAAAGCAGTCCATGCGCTCATTGGAATGCCAGCATTCCTTCGTTTACGCTGAGGAGCAAGGTGGGATGCTCATCGCGGGAATCTGAATCACAGCCTCAGGTCAATCTAAACTTCTGCACTGCCAGARCTTGGGAAAACTGTACGAGCACCAACAAAAATCCAACTTGGACACCAACAACTGATGGCAATGTTATATCTCTTCACCAAAGTGCCACTATAGACTAAATACACTTAAATACATTTCTGGGCTTACACTGAATTACAGGCAGCTAAAGATATTTAATAATTAAAGTAGATTAAAACTGCAAGGCTTTAATTATTCAGTGTAGCCATCCCTGTGGCAACTTTCACAATAGATAATAGTGCACTTTTCACACAGTTCCCTTGGGTGAAATCCTGCTCTTTGCAGATGCTGAGGTTTTTCATCTGTTTTCTTTTGATTTGGATTCTTTGCTTTTGMCATGGAATTCTTCTGTGTGATAGAAGAGACCAGGAACTCATGTTCCTCTCTAATGTTCTGAKAGATCTGAACTGGCTGCAGGCCACAGGAAAGAGTCACAAAGCAAATTTGCACCGAGTCTTAGAAAACATGAGGCCAAAAATCCTTACAGATCACCCTTCACTACAATAGACTCTGCAAGCTTTATTATTTTTTCTATTCAGCTGYATCTTCTATATTGCATGCAAAAGGCCATTTAGGCAAATTTTCTAATTAACTAGCTTCCCATCAAGAGTTTTTGCATTGAAAGTTCTTTCTTCTTTTATAAAAATGAAGATTTTTCCTTTCATTGCCCAAAAAGATTCCATGACTTATCCTAATTCTAGATTTTGCTTCAGCCAAAGTTCTCTAAGGCAAATTTACAGAACTTTTAATTAATATGAAATTAACTTAAAAATTACTGAGGGGGTGTTTCCCCTGATGTTGCTTTTATTCAGTACATATGTAACAATTCCTACTTCTCTCTGGATTTATTTTTTGCCTATAGATATTCCGCAGGATTTTGCAAGAGAGAACAAAGAGAAAAGCTATGAATTATGAATTCATCCTGGTATTTTTAATTCTAAAAATCTTCCATAAAGCAGGTCCCGGGACAGTATCCCACCCCAGGCATCTTTCATTTGCCCAGTGAACCCCTTACACAGCAAATCACTGAAGGTTTCAGTGACCTTGGTAATATTATAAGGGTCATATTTTCCCATGGATGGATTGTTCTGAAACAGTTTCTCCAGTGTGTCAGGCACACTGGCTGTTCTCTGGCATCAGGCATGCATATCCTCTTGGCTTCTTTTTTCTCTTAAACAAACATATTTATTGTGTCTACCACTAGAGAAATCCCCCTTCCCTGGAATTCAGCCTTCTAACATTTCTCCCTTTTCCCCTTTCCTCATCTTAACTAGAAAGGTGTTCRTAAACTCTACCACTTCTGTATCCATGAAGAAATCCCCTTCTCACACTTCTAGATGGAACTGTAACAGAGCAACGAGTAAAATATATTTCACTTTTCAAACAACAATCCAGGGGTGTGATGGGCATACAAGCAAGTCATTGATAATCTCAACATCAATACTTTATTTAGAATGAAGCAACCAAGCTCAAAGCAGAGGAGGCTTTTCCTTTCCTCACTTCAAAAGTATGTAGAGAAACCTTTAACAGTGAATCCAGAAGGAATCCCACATACAGATGAAAAGTTCAAGCCCCAAACAAATCTATAGGTCATCTAGGATATATACACAAATCCTGCTCCATGGAAAAGACTGAGCCAGAAGAGGTTTCAGATGGGGTAGAATTTCTCCCAGAATTAGGTTTTGAATAGTTTTTTGTCATGCAATAATAATAATAATAATAATAATAATAATAATAATAATAATAATAATAATAATAATAATAATAATAATAATAATTTGCTATTAGTCACACAAATAACTTTTCCTATCAAATGTGTATTCAAACATCTGCTTGGGCAAAATAAGAATTTACATCACGACGCTGAAAATAAATAAAAAATGGAGCAACTTTCTATCCCCACTTATAGTCCTATTTGCCATTTTTGTTTACAGTCAGTGGGAAATGAAGAGCATCAACTCACATTTACAAAGGAATTATAGGGAACATATCCAATGCCTACATTTCTTTGCACAATTTTTGTGAAGACACAGTATTTTCATTTTTAACATTGCTAGACACATCGGCAATGATTTATCAAGTGTCACAGCATTTAATTTGTGAAGGTAACTGCAGCTATCACCATATTTCCTGCAGTCTGTGCTTCTTCCAGAGCATACATGAAGAACTCCTAATGAAGGTTAAGAGACTTTGCACTATATACATTTATTGTTTCAAAGCAACAACCACTTCTGTAAAGAACATTATGAAGGATTATTAATTCCCCTCAAGAAAATAATATACAAGGAGTTATTGAGAACTGAAGCCTAGAAAGTGGGAGTGGACTTAATTGCCCATAGCAAAGCTATTGCTTTAGGAAAAGACTAAATACATACAAAGCAGGATTGCCCATTTATCTTGCCTGGCAGCTAAATTCAAGGGATGATGAACTAAAAATGAATGGAGCAATGGACTCAACATCTGAGTAGTTTCTTGGATTTGTTTTTCATATTCCTTAGGATTAGGCAAAAAATGACTTATTATGGCTTTTTTCTGACTGCTCAAGGTATTTAGAGAAGCCTGCCCAACTGTGGGGTTGTTCACTAGGTGTGAGAAGGGAGAAAAAAGGAAATTCCCATTCACTAAAAAAAAGGCACACATGAAAACCAAATGAGTAAGAAACTTGCTGACTCACTACCAAAGGACATTGTGGAATTAATCATCCCTACTCCTTTCCCAGAGGTCAGAAAGAATTAGTTTGCTGTAATATTTTTGGAGTATTTGAAATACCTAGAAACTAAATCAGCTGAAAAACATGGACCTTGAGTGGGAAAGTTTGGAAACTGTTTCTAACAGGGACCAAAATAGGCTTTTATGAACAGCTCTGAACTTACTCATGTGTTTTTTCCCTGTTGCTGTCATTTGAGAATGCCTTCACTCTGCGTCTGTGGGGAAGCATAGGATTTGCATAGTAGCAGCAAGAAGTCCATCTCCACCAGTTCCACTGAATCCTGCTGCCTTCACCTGTTCAGGGCTATGAGACAGATACCCTCCCACGCTGGCCTTCCATTGTGCCCAAGAGTTTGCTAGAGCCAAATTCCACTAGGGCAGTAAGTGGAAGAGCACCTCAAGAGAGAGGGAAAAAAATAATGGGTGTTTTGCAACACTAGTCAGAAAACCAGTTGCTTTAAACTTCAGATCTGCCTTCTTGCCTCAAATGATGTTTCTAATTTACCAGAACACGTGTGCTCTCAAGCACAAGTGTGTGTGCAGCTTAATTGACTTCACATACTTAGAGCTCAGTTCAGATATTTTGCKAGATCAATTCATATAGTAAAAACTACAGAACTAATACCACATGTTATTTAATGCCTACTAAAATATGATCACATATTCAAATGTAAGTCATAATTTAAGTCTACRGCATTACTCAAAAAACAGAGGTCACTAAGGTGGACAGTGAGCAGTGTGTGTTTGCAACATGCTTAAAGATGGAAAACCTTATTTATTTCTCTTCTTACCAATACCTGCCACTGGTCAGCCCAGTTTTCTCACATCACAAGTGACAACAGGCCCCACTTGATAGAGTATGACAAAAAGGGCAATTGGACTTTAATGTCAAGGGCTAAACCCTCTCTTGTCACAAAGCAGAAACTTATTCTGCTATTGGATGTGAATTTATTTATTTATTTATTTTTAATTTCTTATATATATAAGGAATTTGGAACCTATTTTCGTCACCATTGGATTTKCTGCTCCTAAAAGGAAACTGCGTTAACAATAAAATCTTCCATGCAGTGTGTGGGAATGGGTTCCAGTATTTGTATGTCAAGTAATGTTAGTGTTTAGTACACATGTTTTCCTATTTTTACAGTCTTTTTAATGAATCAGGGTGACATTTACGAGGCCAAATTAACACAAGTTGTGGCCTTCTGATGGGATTCAGTTCCTAAAAGGCACACACTTCCCTCATGATGCTTCATCCACACGAGTTCTCCAAAGTAAAAACAATACCCATAGAAACAAAGGAGAAACGTTGAGATGTCTGAACAATAGATACTCAAGTTCATAGCACATTAAGGTTCCTGTGACACATGGACATGAAATGATTTGTGTTTACTTCATGAGTCTCCGTTTGAAATAATTTTTATATATGTCTCTGAGGTCTGGTCCAAATCCCAGAGAACTCCATGGGAAGATTCCCACTACCTTAGTGAGCTTTTTAGCAGGCTCTGAAGCACATCCGTATTGTTCCCAACACACACACACACAATTTGCTCAATTATGGAGTGACAAAATGTTTGACAAGTCCACCAGAAATTATATAAATGTCCRGTTGTATTCTTTAAACCTGGGCCTCCAGTCCTCATTTGAAAAACCTGCGGATCAGTCAAGTTTGAGAGGAGGGGATGAAGTGGATCTAGGAAGTATTAGGAGTAAGAAGGAAAAGCCTAATTTTGGCTGAGCCAGTGATTCAGTACGGGACCCTGTGCAGGTCTTTATCTTCCTGTGCCTCCATTTCTTCATCTGTAAAATGGTCACACACACGCACACATGGCATCACTACAACCAGATGCTGCATCTGACCAACAGCTCTTGAGCAAATACTGTGCCAAACAAAATAAAATAAAATATGCCATCATAAAAAGGAAAACAAATGCCATAAAGTCAGCCTTTAATTTTCAAGTGGTTCCTTCTACCTCTTCTCCTTTCAATTCCTTTTACTTGCACACATGTTCATGCACAGACAGACACATACACAAAATCAGTTATTTAGGAAATAAAGAGATCAAATCTCCTTTTCCCAGACTTATAAAATTATGTTCCTGCAGCATTTTCTGCATGTGCTTCCTTAAACACAGTGCTTTACTGAGACAAACCTAGTCAGGATCCAGATCCTTTTCCCAGGCCTGACTAAAGCAGCTGGCAGAGACAGGCACGTGACCAGAGTAAAAGTGGAGATCTTCAAAATAAAGAAAGGTATGTTTTGAGAAAATGCAAAATGATTTAGTGACAGTTCATAGTATTTCCTTCAGGCTAAAACCTCCCTTTTTATTTCACAAAAGCTTCAAGTAGCCTTAAGTCTTACAAAAATAAATAAAACCAAACAATACATAAGATGCGTCTTTGCACCTCTCAGATTAAGTGACCTGAGCCTSCCTTCAGGCCAATTGCACACTAGTACTGGGGAATTGATTTATAAGGGACCCTCCACAGGTATCTGACAGCTGTATAAACTGTGGAGATAAAGCAACAATGCATCAGCACAGACTGAAAATCATTTAAGCAGCAGAAGCTTTTAAAATAAATATCCAAATGYTGAATTTACAATARAATCATTCAGTTAGTTRTAAAGGAGAAGTGCTGTCGTTTGCTTTAGAATACCTTTGCTGCAAGAGACTAAGCCTTGCTATGCCCTTTATTCCTATTTCTTCACAGAGTTTCAGGTCCAAAAAATAGTGTTATTAGACAGTCTGGCATTTTGCATAAATAAGCCACTCAATGACATAGAATCCAGTGACTGAATGTTAGGACAGAGAATAATTTTTAACATGAATCTTGCTCTCGCTGCATAAATTTGCATTACATGAAGCTACAGTGATCCAAAGATCACTGAAGTCAGCAGAGGGGCTCTCACTAAATCTCTCACTAGGCTCTGAGAGAGCACAAAAACATGAAAGGCTACACAAGCTTTGTCTGGCAGACCAAGGAGGGGAATTATTTCTAAGTTGATGRTGTGCTTTCTCCCACTGACATTAAGAGGGGCCTTTACCTTCTGCAGTTACTGGGGCATTTTTTATCATCCTCACAAGCCAAATCCGTGCTGGAGAACTGCAAACATAGGCATGTTATTTTTCTATGCTGACATCTGTCCGGCTCATATTTCTGCTTTCATGCACAGGGATCTTTAAAAGTTGTAACACAGGTATTYGCTTTTAAGGAAAGTGTTCTAAATCAATCCATTTCAGCCCATGAGGAAACAATGCTTAGAAGCTCTTTAAAGGAGTGCATGTATATTCAAAATATGCGGCCTGGTCTTGTGATGGATCGCCATGTATCACGAAAAGAGACATYATGTATGACTGCATAATGTTTTTTGAGTAATCTGCTCCATCCCCTYGTGGAGTTAAGTGTCTCAGTCCAGCCTGGCAGCAGTAACTGCACCCTGCTCCTGTGTTTCACACACAATTACATGCACACAGGTGGCTGTGTATCTGCAGGGGAATGACATCTTGGGGACAGAYCCTCCGCAGAGAGAACGTCAATGTGCGGCCACTGAGGATGTACCCTGAGCTTGTCCAAGCAAATCCCACTGATCCTTGGGCTTTTACTCCCCTAGCAGCAAGATCCTTGCCAGTGATGCATGGGGAAGCCAACAATTCCTCGTGCTAGTTACAGAGGGGTAATATTTTCCAGTTGCCACGTMGGCAAGCTCCTGGCGTTTAGCTGTGAGCAAATAACATTTTAACTATATAAAAAAAGGTTGATGAGGTAATATAAAACATTACAGTGGCGCCCAATAGAGTCCCCCAGGTCAGTAATGCGCAATTTAAGGTGTTCCAAAATAACAAACAGACTCTATATACAATAGATTCTAATGACTCTTTAAAAAGCCCTCATCACCTAGGTAATTTTAAAGAATCAAGTATTAATAGCAGCTTCTTAAAGTCTTAGAAATACTTTTCTTAAATTGGCAGATTCACAGCCAAATGCAGTGGTTGATGCACTCGCTTCTCCAGGATGTTTTTTTTTTTCTCATTATATTATTGCGGAGAATATAAATCCAACAACTTCTCCAAGGAGGAGCAGAGAGTCCAATCCCTGCCTGGAGCACAAGCATTGCCCAAAGAACTCCCTCCTGCAGCAATTCCACTGGCACTGCTCAGGCGTGTCGGGACAGCAGGCAAGGAGCAGGGAACCCCTGCTCTGCATGTCCCAGCCACCTCCCGCACAGGGATCAACCTCACGGCACACGGCCAAACCTGCCCATSTGGTGGTTGCAGCATTTCATCCCTCTGCCAGAGATTCTCCCTTTACACCCCACATCCACGGCTCAGCCACCCAGTCTGAGAGATAAGGCGGCTCTTCAGCACTCAGAAGAGAAAAAGTGGTATCACCCAGAGGCTGCAAAGGTGGTCAKCCCTCTCCAGTGGCTGTAAAAAAGCTGAAACAACTAATTTAGACTAGATGCSTAATTCTTAAATTCCTACATTTAGGTGGTATTTAACTCCTCAGAGTGTGGTGTTCCAGGTCTTTAATGCTAGAACACTGTTTAYATTTTCTAACAAAAGACAGAGTCTAATTGGAATTGTTGAAATGAAGCACTGGAACAGCAGAAATCAAGCCTATGCACATCTGAAAATTGCAGAAGTCAAGCGTCCTAAATTATTCGTCCCTTTTTAGGTTTTGGATCTTTTACATTCATCTACATTTTATTATGCAATTTTCCCTGAAAATCAGCATTTTTCTTTCAAGTCATAACTGCAAATTGAGGTTCTCAACATTCTAATATCTGGAGCTTTAAATAAATCCAGACTCCATAGTACCAGCAATAACACCCAAAGTTATGAACGTGTTCAACAGTCAGAGCACAGACGTCTGGACTATCACAATGACAGAGCTGCTGCTTCACTTGAGGAAAAGCTGTAGGGAGCACTGGATAATTTGGGGTCCAGGATAACACTGCTCTTCCTTATCTTCTAATGCAAAAGAATACACTGGATAGAGCTTGCTTCTGTTGCTTACTATTCCCAAAATGCCTACAGAGATGAAGCCATAGTATTTATTAAATTTTTCAAACCTGGCAGCAGAATAAGTGAAACATTCAGAATGAGCAATAATTTTCTATATGTTTTATCCTAAAATGTATATTACATTCACATCACCAGGTTTTTTTTTATTATAACAATAAAAATAATGTGGTGTTTTCAGAAACATGCAAGCAATAACTATTCAAACTTTCCTGCTACTCCACATTGCAAAAAGCTGACATAACTGCATTCCAATGAAGTCTCATAGCACTGCAGTGATCCTCCTTTGCTTTCTTCACAAAGTATATTGAGTATTTTTTTTCAAGTGTCTTAATTCTTGGTTATCCGAACTTCCCATTATTTAAGCAGTAAAAATTCTAATTCTTCTACTTTCATTATGTCCCACATGTTTCATCATGCTCTTGTTATCATTAAATGCATATATAGATGTACATACATTCTCTGTRTTCCTCCAGTCAAGTATTCTCCAAGGCACTCCTGAAGTGTGAAAAAAAGTTGTAACTCAAAACAAGTGGAATCCCCCTGATCAAGTAAGGGAAGAATGGGGTGTTAGTCCTCAAATTGCTGTTGCCTTTTAACCACCAAAAACACACCACAAAACATTACTTGCAGTGGACTAAGAAAGAAGAATTCCTTTCGTAAAATTTAATGAGTGTAATGTTTCTACCTTTTATAGGGCACAGGGTGTGAAAAACAGCTCAGTTTTAGCCCTGATGACATTTTCATATAGGTGAAAGTAAAAATAGAGAGAGACTTGACATCTTGACATAAAAGGGGCATCGTATTATGTTGCAAGGGTACTACGGACAAGTTTGGAGTGAAAGCAGAACATCTGATTCTAGTTCTAGACACATAACTACACAAAGAGAAATTCGGGCATGTTTTCTCTTTACAGCTAATAGAAAATACAGTGATGTGAGAATGATGAGGGTATAATATTTTGGGCTGGAAAAAAATGGCCGTTATCCCAAAAATATTAAGACCAAAACATCTTTCTGCATCTTTCCAGAAAATACCAGCCTAGAGTCAACRATTCCAATGTGTTCTACTACTTGTTTGACATCAGAATATTTTACTTAGGAATCCCTCATGTTAAATGAGAGAAACAAGGGAATAGAATCGACCGGGAAAATGACAGAATAATGCAGTAGCTCTATTGTAGCTCTTAAAATTCTACAGGAAATCCAAAACATAAATTAAATATGTAAAGCAGTAGAAAACCTACTTTTTACAAGCTGACACAGAATTTATAGGTATRTCAAAATTACTTTCTTCTCAATTTATTTTTATAATTGACAATGTTACAAAAYGAAACAAGAATTTCGAAACTGTTTGCCGTGATAGTTTCTTGTCAAAATGTCTCTYAAACCCACCATATTCTCAGTAAAAAAGTGATTTTAGTAAAGTCTCCCTTCCTTCCAGAAACTCTGGTATGTATCTTTATGGTCAGCTATACATTTAGGTAATACAAGTTACCATGAAGCAGTTTCATCCTTTATTTGTGCTTCCCTGTACCCAGTTACAATCCCGATTCAGGAAGCATTTCAGCATGTGTTTATGTTTGACCACACGAATAATCTCATCCTTCCCTGGCAAATGCTTCAGCACAGGCTTAAATGTTTCTAGCTCTAATCAAAGCACTAGATTTTTCACTTAACATTTTACAGGACCCAAATCTACCGAGCTTAAAAAAAGAGAAAAAAACCCACAACCCACAAAAACCCACATGGGTCAAAAAGACTGTAAGACAAAAGACTTCAAATTTTAAATATTAGTTCAAAACTGAAAAGGGGTAAGATCTTGACCACAGACCAGCAGAGAACTTGCACACACTGTCACAGGTCAGTTCCGCTAATGCAATGTTTCAGCCCAGTCACTACAACATAAAGACCTCATAACAAGCTGATTTGCTGGCACACGTTGAACAGACAGCCTTACATCTGCATGACTTCAAGGACTGACCTGTTCCCCACCTCCAAAAAAACACCAGCTCACATGGGGACCTCAGGGATCACATGAAGACTCTCAACAGAAGGACTCTTCCAACACCACTGGCAATTATTTGGTTAGTTCATTTGAGCACCTAGTTACAGCCCTTGGATAGGGGTAGCAAAACCAGGCACATAAAATAGAGATGAAGCCTCAACCTCCTGGGCTAAGACTCAAGAGAACAGATAGGAATTTCTCCATGGATTTCAAAGTGTTCCAGACCCACCCTGGGCAGTGCTGCTTGAGCAGATACTTATGACAGATATATTGAGTCTGTTAATACAGAATCAGTACAGTACAAGACCCCGGGCATTTTGCATTCTTACATTTGCTGTCATGTCTCTTACTTGAATCATAAACCTTTATTACCCCAGCATTTTTTTCACCAGATTGGAAGAATGTAGTGCATGAGATGATAACCTTCCCCGGATTTTGCAATGTCTGCGCTTTCTCAAACACKTTGGAAAATTTACATATCACCACCAGCTGTGGCAGAGCAAATCCGAGAGTTGTTTTTGCCTTTACACAATACTTGGAAATAATGGATTTTTTTAAAATTTTGAGGTTTGTTTGTTTTTTTATTTTGCAGAGGTAATTATTTGCTACATCAGCATTTTAGAAAGACTCTTTATTCTATTTAGGCTTATACACTACCATGGTTATGGCCCTTTCCAAAATACATGAAATGACGTTGTCTGACAGGAATATCTCAAATTCCATCATTCATTCTTCTCTTCTTTTATTTATGGGGATGGTCGTGGGCCTGATGAGCTACTCCACCACACTACTCTGTCCCAGTTGTATTTAAACTTTGAGTGCCTACACTATGATTTATATAGATTAAATAAAATTTCTTATTTATGGGAAGAGTTGTGTGTCTGATTAACTACTTCGTTACACTACTCTGTCCCAGTTATTTAAATTTTAAGTGCATATGCTATGATTTACATAGATGAAAGGAAAAAAAAAAAAAAAGAAAGCTTTGCATTTGCGTCAGAAAGAAATTTGCCGTGGTCTTTAGTTACTTAMGGATTTCATTCCATTCCTGAGGTGCACTGCCAGTTCAAAGATAGTGATGCTCAGATTAAGCAAGAGCTATTGCAGAATAGGTATTATTTTTGCTTTGATGCATTTTCTCCATTTCGGCCACTGGCACACGTTACTCTTCTCTTGACGGAAGTCTGCACACAAATTTGCCAGCTTTGGAATTGGGTCCAGGAAAGCTCATGATAAAATTTCACAGTATTTAAAGTTTGGCTTTGTCAACTCACTACTGTGGCAGCACAGATGAACTTGAACCTTAATTCTTCTGTTCTGTTGGAAACATCCAGATTCAACACCCAAGACTAGAATTATCAAATGGATTAAAATAAAACGTAAAGGTGTTAAAAATACTAAAACTACAAATCAAAACACAGAAATGCCTAAAATCTCAGGGTCTTGGCTCTTCCCTCCACCCATCTTGCTTCCTAGGACTGTTCCTCCTCACTTGGTCCAACACAGGAATTTTCCTGGCTAGATTGGGCAGGGGAAGAGCATTGACCCTATCAACAGCTGGCAAACAACATCAGGGCTGTGGGAAGAGGGAGCAGAGCTGCATAAAACATTGCCTGGAGATATGGGTAACTTAGGAATAAAACTCTAACTACAATAATATGATCTCAATTCTGACACAAAGCACTGAAATATTTAAAGTGATCAAAACTAATCTCAGAATATCAAATGGAAGAACAGGGCTCTTCTGAGAAAGATATGACATGTGGATGCAAAAGAGTAGCACAAGATATCCTAGAAGAGCATTAGGATGCACTCTTTTATGAAGATATTGCTGTAAACCTTACCACACTTCTGTGGTGGTCTGCAAAAAAAGCCCTAAAACCCAACAAGTGGCAAATTTAAGTATTTTTACTTTCAGTAAAAGATAGCTGGGGGGTTTTAACAAACAAAAATAAAATTTTGATGAAACAAGAAAAATGAAAGTACTCAACATTTTCATAGACAATTAAGAGAAAAAATTCCACTCCGGTTCTTTCATTTTATAAACCTTATCACAACGGGAAACAAACGTAAGGAAAAAATAGATGAAATCGCTCCCATGCTTAGAAAACAGAGGTTTCAAATGTAAAAAGGACTGATATCACACACTAATCCCAGGATATAGATACACCTTCTGTGACCTTGAGCAATGGAAATTAGTTACCTAATTTCAGGGAAAGTGTTGTTGAAAACCAAGCCTCCAACTGGGAAATGTGAAAATGAACAGGAATGAATYTGAGATGATTTGGTTCTGGTCCTTTTTGACTTTCTGACAGGAAGACTCAAAGGCTGTAATACTGCCAACTCAGTATTAGAAATAAACAAGAGATCCAGGGCAAATTCTGCTCCCATGCCCCATCACTGATTGAAGGTAATTCCTAAAACTACAGCTACTTCCCGTGTGACCATCCTAACAACTTCTGGATTTACTGTTTGTCCTAATTATATTTTATTATGCCTTTGTGGCTTTGTGTCATTTTTATGGCTATATTTCAAAGCACCTTTGAGACATGTGCAATGTGATCTATACATCAATTAGTAGTAGTACTTGTGGTAATAACATCATTATTTTGATGTGGCTTCTGATTAATCTGTAAATAAAGAGCTTAATCTCAAAATGTTTGATGTTTGGTAACTACATGGTTTCATACTAGTTCCTGCTTAATGATAAATTCTTTTAGGAGTGGCTGAAGTTTTCTACATGAGGGGCTGAATATTTGTGAGCCCATTCATGGCTCAGAATTTCCTGGAATCACAATATACTGAATTTGTTTGAAAAAGATGTAACACGAGCATTACAGGGAAAAAAAAAATCATTACAGTGAAAGGGAGACCCTCGAAGGTGTCCACGAAGAAGCAGCAAGAAGTTATTCAAAACACTACTTCTATTTTTTTCCCACTGCCAGAATTTTCTCCCATGTTTTGAATACATTCCAGATTTCCTGAAGTGTTAAAATATTTCTCTTCTGCTCAGCACTTGCTGTTCTCTGAACGCTGGGCAGATTACAGGGTGATTGATGATGACTAGAAGTTGTTTTGCTTCTCTTGGAATATTCTACCTTAAAGGATTCTCTTTTGTCTCCCYAATGAACCATTAATGTGGTCTCTTAACATCTATTTTACATACTTATAAAAAATTAATCATTAGGAGGCAGTAAATAACTCAGTACTTTCATGCAGCACTATAATTGAATTCCAGCATAGCTGAGAAAGACATTYGAGCCACAGAACTTCACAGCTCTGTAGAGATCCCTCAATATCACACTTGAACTCAGTAAAATGCTACCTGTATCTTCCACAGGCTTAGTGGAAACCCACAAATCCAGCAAAAYGAGCATTCACTGAGCCCGGATTCAATCCTCATTCTCCACTTCGGGCAACCAGCAAAACATCCCCTCATACAAAGCACCACACACACAGCAATGCTCCTGCAATGCAGACAAAGATGGCAATTCACTCTGGAAGACTTGCTGATGTCACAAGAGTATGTGATGTCACTGAGCCCTTCTTTGTCAATGTGGCTTTGTATTCCATCTACTCTCAGGGTTTTAATAAATGTATAATCTCTAGATCTGAAGCTGCAATTAACCCTTGCTTTTCTCAAACGTAGTTATCAGAAAAGAGACTGAGGAAGTTTGGGCTGTTCAGCCTGGAGAAGGGAATGTTGTGTGGAGACCTCACAGCACCTTCCAGTCCCTGAAGGGATCCTACCAGGAGGYTGGAGAGGGACTCTTCATCAGGAGCTGTAGTGACGGGACAAGGGGGAGTGGGTTCAAACTGACAGAGAGTAGCTGTAGGTTAGATACACAGAAGAAATTSTTCCCTGKGAGGGTGGTGAGGCCCTGGCACAGGTTATCCAGAGAAGCTGKGGCTGCCCCATCCCTGGAAGTGTTCAAGGCCAGGTTGGATGGGGCTCTGAGCAACCTGATCTAGTGGAAGGTGTCCCTGCCTATGGCAGGCGGGATGGAACAAGATGATCTTTAAGGAACCTTTCAACCCAAACCATTCTAGGATTCTATATTTTGAAAATTGTGCAGAAAGTGATTTTTGACAGGTCCTTAAGTTTCAATGTTTTCAGGTCCTATCAGTTAAACAGATGTTCTGTATCTCCTCCCCTCCTGCACAGGGATGACTCCCGGAATCCAGGGGGTGCGTTGAAACATGCAGAATCACCTTTCCTTCCACCACATTATCATTCATACCCAAGGCTACAAACACCGCTCAAAATCAGAACTAGGTTTCAACACAAAGGAGCTGAGCTTGTGCTCAAATTCCTCGATGCCAACTTCAGCTGGACACATTGAAACCTCTCCAGGCCACGCAGGACCTGGCTGAAYGTCCAGGCATGGACAGGGAGAGCAGCATCGGGCTGAGCATTTTGTTTTGGCTGTTTAGGGCTTTTTAACAAGTCATACTAATACTGCTTTCTTCRTAAATGTTTTCCAGTGATCCTGGCTGCTTCCCAGACTCCAGTGAGGATGTCTCTGAAGTCAGCTGCAGTCTCTGAAGTGTGCTACAAGTATCTTATTGCAGAATTTTAAATGCCTACTAAGTGAATGCAGTTGCCTTATTTGTGAAAGGTGGTGCCAGAAGTATTATTACGTTTCGGMTTCTTTTCCCCGGATAATGGTGGAAAATTCTGTTTTGAGTCCATCCAACACAGCARTTAGAGAGAGGAATGTCCGGGTTTTTGTTTTGTGCTCTTTTTAAATTTTGACTGCTACATTCCTCTGCTTTCACCTTCCCCTTTTTACACCATGTATCAAAAATCACATGATTTTGAGTCACGTGCATAAAAACCCAGAGGTTTTATACATACTGATGATAATGTTTGTCAGAATAAATATAGACATAATTAGCACATGTGTTATGAATGCTTAAAATAAACCCTGTCTAACTGGTATTTTGGTCTATCACTTCTATGATAGCACCAAAAAGTGATAGAATTAATTTGTTGGCTGCAGAGCTTGTGGTGATTGATTTCTACATCAGAAAAATAAGAAAGTGGAATGGGTAGAACCAGAAAAAACAMAGCAGGCAGGCTGAAGACAAAACAACGTAGAGAAGTCCCTTTCTCCAAGAAAAAGGAGTAAGAATCATCTGGACAGTTGTGTGCAGCATTATTCCAATGTTGATGTATGTTGGATGCCAGTTTGAAAGGGGCTTCGGTCTGTTTGCCACAATTCAGGAACAGCACATTCTTTATCCCKCTCAAAAATGCCTCCCTCTTCTAGATATTCCCCTACTTTTTGGCTCCATGTGAAGCTGGTTCATCAAGTCATGTTTYCTCCAATATTATTTGGGTTTTGAGTGCTTGGTATATGAAAGGCAGGAGGGGCAATCAGAGCATTTTGCACAGTAAGTTCACTCAGTGTGCTATTAATAATACCGAGAACTCTTAGTACGGGTCCAAAATAATTTAGGCTTTCTTCCATTTGAAGCCACAAGACAATAAGAGGAGGCTCCAAGAGAGGTGTGGATCACCCACAAGAGGTCTGAAGAGCAACATGTATTTTTACTGGAAGTCTGCTCACTAGCCAAAACCTTTGGAAMGCCATGACACCAATCTGGCAAAGTGATCTCTCTCTCTGCTTTATTGAAAACATCTTAGACAGCATAATAAAAAAGTGCACTTAATTTCCATAATTTTAAGCTTGTCTTTCTGCTGGCCTGAAGTCTGTCAGAAGAGTAAAGATTAGGAAATGCAACRGAGCTTGACAGATTTCATTTGACCAAAACACAAGAGTAAGAAAGAAGAAAATTTGGGGGGGCGAAAAAAAGTCTATCAAGAAGTCTGGGATGGGATTTTCCCCTCCAGTGATGTATTTATAGCCCCTAAATAAGGRTCCAATCCAAAGTCAACTGAAATCAATAGGGAGACTTATTGACTTCAGTGAGTATTGGATCAGACCCTAAAAGCAGAGCTTCCAAAGCTACAGAAAGTATTTTGGGACATGTTGTACTAGAAATTATCACCAAGAATGTGAAATAACAACCCAGTCATATTTTGGGTGGCTCATTGGTGACCAGAGCAGATAAAACAGCTTTTCAAGGAGGTAGAGCTCATGGATGCTTGGACAAAGCTTGGCACCTGTTTAAAGGTCGAGGCAGTTGAAGTTCTCATTTTGGCGGAGTTTTGTCTCTTGGGCTTTCAGCATGGCCAAGGTCAGACATGTCTCCAGACGTTTCAGATGTTTAATGTCATATGAAGGAACAAGCATCTCAAGGTCACTGCCCATACTAAGCATGGATGCTCCTTTCCTGATAATCRCCATTTATATTCAGCTCACCAACAAGAGCTAACAAGACCTATAGAAAATTTGCCAGAAACCTGTTCACCTGGYGAGCATTCAGTTTTGAAATGTGTTATCTATTTGGTAGTTGAGATATCCACTACCCAAAGGTTTAAGATGCTTTAGAAAAACACTGTACTCAAATGAAAACATGGATAAATCCAAGAAAAGAAAGTGAGCTGGGGATTAGCTCCTCCATATCAGCTGAGGATCTGGTTTGTTCTATCCAACCAGCTGAAAGTTGACAAGGATCAACAAGCCCATAAGAGATGATACAAAGGCTGCCTGAGTGTGTTTGTCCCCAAGGAGCTCTCTTGCCATGAAAGACGACTGCTGACCGGTGTGAGGAGATCCACAGCTAAAGCTCCTATCAGTTTGAATAATGAGGTTATGAGCAGGATATGAGCAGATGAGTGGGGAAGGGGGAGAGAAAAAAATTCTTCCAGAGGTGTTTCTTTTTTACAACATTGCCATGACTTKTGAAACACTGCACTTCTCTAAATTCCAAATGTCAGAAGATAGACATCAGCAGGAGACAAGATTGAAACAGTTATAAATCATCAGCACTTTGACATAACCTGCTTGCTTTAAGCACACATTGTGCACTATGTATCAWGCTACCAGAAAAGGGGGTGTCCAAAATTAAAGTTATATAGAGAGAGAAAATATGAAAGACRCATTCCTTTAAGTATAATTAAATGAAGAATATGCATTTTATTGTGATCAAAAACSAAGATGAAATTTCATAATAACCACATAAAGCCCTGAAACCAAATTCCTTTAGGGATCTGTTCTTCCTTAAGGTGTATTCTAAAGAAATTCTCCCGAAATTCAAGAGAGACTTCTTTTGATTACAGCAAATCCTGGCATYTTTCCGGGTTCCTGAAGGCCTTCTAAAACACAAGGCTCTGCACTGGTCCTGCTCACCTGACATCATTGGTAGGTCTCTTGTTTTGCAGTCAGGAGGTTCTRACAGCCCAACCAGTGCTACAAACCCTGGCAAACTCAATCTTGTGTTAGTAAYTACCAGAATATATTGCCAGAATATAACTGGAAGCAAAGGAGACTGGAAAGTCTACAGTCTTTGTGGCCGGATCACGAGGCATGAAAGCTTTTTTGTATGGATTCTCTCAGTGRCGCTCATGCCAAAGGGAGCCTTTGGATCTTCAAATATTTTTGGAGGGTGGGGGAGAAGATAAATGAAATGTCATCCAAGATAATGGAGAAATATCAGTGAGGACCAAGGCTTTTGTTCAGCTGGATGGTGTAATATTCTGAAGTTAGAAGTTGTCTTGCCTAACAATAGAAATAGAGGCCGTGAAACAGAAACACTTTTAAAAAAGCAGGTGAGAATTACCAAAAGGAATCTTGACACAACAATTGTCTATAACATCCATAAATAACTATTCAATGGGTAGGTAAAATATTTTACCCACAGTTTTCCCTAATCCAGTTGGGATAGACAAGACATTCTTTTTTAGAGCAGCAGGTAACAACCAAGGCACTAATGTTGACAGCCCATATCAACATCAGAAAACAAATCACTGGGATTACTGATAGCAGCACCAGGAATCATTCTATGGCAGGCAACTGCTGTGATTTAAAAGTGTGTTTAACACACAAATTAGTCCAAATCTCACAGCAAGAAACTGCAGATCAGCCAGACATGCTGCATTTCACCTATGAGGGCTGAAAGGCTTTGAATTCAGATTCATGTACTCATAGTGTAGGTAAGTAGTCAAGTCTGCAGTTATTTTCCAGCCACTGGGAAAACAAGTTAAGCAGAGCTTTCAATGCAAGGTAAACATCACTCTCAACATCATTGATAGTAAAGTAGTACCTAATATGCTGATCAGCATTTCTRTAACACTTTGATCTTATATTTTCTCCTACCCCTAAATGTCAGAGTGCTCCATGAAAAAAGGGATTAATATCCCTCTGTGGTCACATCTGCAGAGGCTAAACTGGCACCACRAATGTTCCCTTGCCCTCCTTCCAGACATCCGCTGGACCCTGCCACAAAGGAGAGGCTGAGAAAATAAACCAAATCTGGTTGGCTGATAAAGAACACAAATGCATTCATGTCTAAATACAAAGTGGCAATCGTGCCTGAAAAGTTTAAGTAGCATGCGACTCAAATATTGCCAAGTTCATGGGAAAGGAGAGAAACAAAAGGTAGCCAGATGCCTCAAAGAACCTGAGGAACAACTGCCCCAAGACACCAAGACAGATGGCACAAAAATTTTAAAGCAACAAGAACCAAAGAGGTCACTTCTAGATTTCCAGAGAAATGCTCTGAATCAGCCTCCACTCCTTCCAAAATTCTGAATTAATAGTCTCAAAAGCCGGTTAAGAATGATATGAGGTACAACTTCTGCACTTCTATAATACCTCAGAAAAAATTTGTATTCCATGGAGAATTTTCCCAGAGAATAATCAGTTAAAAACCATCAYGTTTAGAGAAAAATGAAGTGGCTTTGAAGAAATCACAGGCAATATTAGAAATGTAAACATATCAGACATTCCTCCAAGGACCACCAAACCATCAAAAAAACAAGAAGCAAAATTAATTGAAAAGAGCTGATACTGTTGAAGAGTGGAAAGTTTCCCTAAGAAAGGAGTTTGAGGAGGTAAAAAAAGACCACTGTAACTACTCAGATGTTATGAGTTCAAGCTAAACAGAGTTTCCGCTTGGAGTGGAGCTGTATAACATCTAAATTCCCTGCTAGCACAAATCCTGCAAAGCTTTGCCTTCTAATAAAGCTCTCTTTTAAAAAAATCTAAGTATAAATATGGATGAACTCAGAATTATAGTTTACTTAGATTTTCCATGTGAGTTCGATACAGTTTCTCATATGAGCCTTCTGAGGAAAATAACCAAGGAGATGGTCATCCTTTACACACACACACACACACACACTCTCACAAAATAAAAAGAAAAGTTATAGTGAAGAACTGCTCCTCAGAATGAAAAAAAAAAATGTAACTGCATAATAACAAAGGAACACTATAAAACAGCGAGGGAAAATCCTCTTTATTTCTCTGGTTTTGAACTACATCTCATGGTCTAAGCAACATACAAATTAATTAAAAATAGAATTGAGTGAGCAGAGAGGCAGGAAAGTGTAAGTATGGGAGGTGGACACAGAACACAGATAAATTCAGTGAAAAAAAAGTGTGGATAGGTAGGTGGACATATATGTATGGGCATATTCTCAGCCTACCTTTGTGGAGACCTTTCTATCCCCAACTCAACACATAGGAAAACTACACTTTTGTTTTGGAGTTGAATCACTTTTAGGGTCAAGGAAAAGAAAATTAAGCCAACTATTGGTTTCARTTATAGGAAAAATAAGGTCTCTGATCTCAAACTGGTCTTTACTGTTCTGATAAACAATTTAAGTCATGCAGCAGAAAACCTCAAGATCCGCAGGATTTGCTCATCCCTTGCAYGGGACCAGTGTCCCAGGATAAATTTAGTAGCAGGCTGCCCTCAGCTGCCACATCACTTCTGTGGGGTGAGATGGTCTCAGGAGCTTTGAATGCCAATATCCCTGGAGCAGATCACAGACCAGCTGCATTCCAGGTGTATCAGTTGCTACTTCACAGCACTCCTGACAGCTGCAACCACCTCTGGAGGGTCAGGGCTGTCTCCCCCTGTCCATCACACCCACAGAAGATATGACAGAACAAGGGCTGACACCACAAGTGTCTTTTTTTCTACATTTTGACCAAGCCTTCAAAACCTGACCTGGCAAGCGCTGTTAAAATGAGCCAGCCAGAAGCTGGAGTGTTGTGTGCTCTCACAGATYAGGTGCAGATTTAAAAAGCTTTGATAATATCCTAGGGATCAAACAATTAATACATTATCATGTATCATCACAGCTTGATCAATTAAATCAACAAGCCAAATGCTCAGGTGCAGGAGGCACCAAACGCAGGAGTTTCACACACTTACACCTGTTGAATACTTGCTACATTACAATGAACATTTTCACCYGGCATGGCAGGACTTTGCTGTTGCCCTCCACAGGTTCAATGGAACTCGTGTGTGTTCAACARAACTTTCTCAAATTCTTCTCTCCTYACAATTCTTCATGTGATTCTGCTCCCTCCCCCAACAGGAAACACGTATTTGTCTCATTTCTTCCATGTAATGATGGAAATTAGATAATGTCTGTAGTCAGACATATAGGTTCAGAGAATGCTTTTTGGTTGGAGGAGGGTGGAAGTGAAGAATTTTTTGTTCGAGGTGTTTCTATTCACATAAAAAGCTTTGCTTGCTGTCAAGATCGATTCCTAGTGCTCAGCTATTTTTTCTTTTCTATGAATATTTGGCTTTATCTGAATTATTRACTGTATTTTCAGACTGCTTACTCAAGTGCAAAGAAAGACCCTCTGTTTATGACTATTTGTGCATTCCCCTCTGGGACAAAGGACTTGGTGTGCTTATTACACACTTCAGTGCAGAAAGATTTTGTGCAATTATTTTGCACATGCGGTAACAAAGATTTTCTTTTCTGCAATCATGAATAGATTTGTACATTTATGTTCCAATACTTTGCTCAGAACAGCAGCWGGGGCATAATCTTACAAGGAGTAAAAAAAGTTTGCTTACACAGAATTTACTAGATCACTGTCACAAAAAAGGGACACTGCTCTACAGTGCAACTTTAGCTATTTAATATTGTCAGAGTGAAAGATGTCTGAGATATTATTGGCATTAAAAAAAAGAAATATTCTCTTAATATTTTATTTTCTGCTTATGTGGAACAATGTAGGGAATTTAAAATGAGTCCAAAGTTTTGATTGGCCTAAATTTGCATTTCTAAGTGCAAAAGAAAGTTGGTGGAAAATTATACATAACTCTTGTGAGGATATATTTTTCCTCCCTCCAGTATTTTTCCCCCATGAATATCTGTCCTGCAGCTTCAGGATGRAGAGGATGGACATCTTAATTAGCAACCACAGAGAACAGCAAGGGGTTTTGCACAGACTTCCCTCAGGCTGTTTAATTGAAAGCATGCAAAAAACAGAATTGCAGCAGTTAGGGATGGAAAGGCCTACTAGGTCGTGAAGACTCCATGCCAGGGCAGAGGTTTTCCCAACAGCGCGTTTCCTGGGACTCTGCAGAGAACATTTGAATTACCCCAACTTGTAGACTACTGCGTAAGAAGAGCATGYGTAAAACCGCTCCAAGGGAGCTGTGCAAAGAGGTCCATGGACTGGGAGCTGTGAAGCCTCAGCACAAGGGAAAGTGGATGAGTGATGTCACCTCTCAGACACAGGATGGTATCACCCACTGACACGAACATTCAAGGGAATGACATCATGGAGGTGAAGGAGATGAACTGCAGGGAGCTGCTCTCCTGTGGTCTTTTAAAAAACAGAGTAGAATCTAAGCACGTTTYACCTCTGGAGGGAAAGATGCCTTCACGAGATCCCTCTTCCACACAGGACTGTGGAGTWGCAGGAGCCTCAAACAGATGCTAAGCAAGATTTTCCAGACAGAAATTTGAATAAGCTCCATGCTAAACTCCATCCCAAGGTATACAAATCAGCATTTCATGAGCACAGYGAATGCTAAACTCTGTTACATAACYCAATGTTGTTTTCTGCAATAGCATAAGACAACAAACAAAGATTTTTATAAAGTTTTTTGAGGAGGGAAAAATTCCTGCTACTCCCAGGATGGTATATTCTGACAGGTTATATGGTGGAGGAARAATATTCAATAAATGGAAAATAGAATTGGTGGGATACTTCTTACTCCACAAATTCTGCTGGCGAAGCAATAGAAAGGGGATGAAAGACAAAACAGGAAACATGTCACCACATCTTCTCTCTCCTCCCTCCTGCACTGGCCCTGGCCAGCAGCACAGAGCTCCAATTCTTCCAACTACCAGACTCCAACTTTTACAAAACTGCTTTAAAGTTGTTCAGCATCTGAGTGGTAGAAAGGGGAAAAAACTATTGGCCTGGCTTCTACATTCARATTTTTTCCCAAGATTGCAATCTTTCCCTAATCTTTATTGCCTGTAGTACAAAACTTGATCTGCTGAAGATCTTGAGAGGTGATGAAGAGGGTTATACACACAATCCTCCTGACTGTATCATTAATGGAGATGCTTTCCAGAGGTTCATTGCCCTGGAGAAAACCAGTCCCAAAGGAAGTTTTGCCTCATTGCAAAATAAGTCGATGACTCTGCTCTGGAAACACTGTAACYCTGAGCATATCAAAGAGTTCTGTGCTTAGATGGTTGGGTGGTGCTAAGAGGAAAATGTTCAGCCCTARTTTTGACACCCTCTCTTCCTGATATAGATTGGAAGGACATTGTTTTAAAGTCAGCAAGTGATGGGGAAAAAAAAAAATCAAAAGAGAAATCTTTTCCTTGGAGGAGTAAAGCCAACTCATCATCACACTGACCCAGTCACAGGCAAAAAAGAGAGTAACACCAGATTTTAGTTTTGGATATAGACAGAGTTGTTACAAAAGCTCCATAAAAAATAGTCTTACAAAACATGATGACTAAGAATCACATTGCTAAGGTGTTATTTCTTCCAGATCACAGTGAAATAAATAATTGCTGTTTCCCTGTAAAAAGAATTCATGCCAGCTTTTGAGCCCAGGCAGCTCAGCCAGGCACWGCTTTCAGAAGGGAACCTCCAGCTACTTTCCCTTCTTTCTCAATCCCCCTGCACTAATAAGGCATGCATTTAAAAAAAATATCAAAAACTGCAATTTTGCAGCAGCATACATCCAAAAAAATAGTTAAGAAAAGCAAAGGAGTAATGACGGCCTCACTTCTAGATTCTTATTTAACATAAGGGCAGATTTAACGTGGCTCTGAACTGAACACTTTTCCCGTCAACACAGGGTCCTAAATAGATTTCCCATAAACACTGGGAAAGTGCTTTTAGTGTGCATGTTTAGAGTAAAGCTTTGATCATGTCTACACTCATTTTGGCTTTTCTCTTTACTTCAAATCCTCATCATCATGCTGACCACATACTCCTCTGGCTTGTTTGTTCATGGTAAACACAAAACAAACACTTTCAAGAGGTCTTTCTATATGAATGCTCTACAGTTACAGCAGCAAAATCCTCAGATGACTCAGTTTGTTACATAAAGCCTGGGATATCCTAGGCATTCCCAGAATACTATGATTTGATATGAAAAGAAAACCAGCAGTACACATTTGCTCTACTCCAGTTTGTTTTGCCAGCAGACATGACACAGTGCTGCACCTCACATCTGGGCCCCACGTCTAGAAAACCAAGTTCAGAAGACTAAAACCTCTCTCTCTATCTCCTTACTTCTTTCTGCAGACACATATTCCAAAGTAACATTAAATCCCTAAGTAAGCAAAGAAGCATATTTCCCACAGAAGTGAATCACTGCTGACTGCCTTGTCTCTCTTTTTAGTGGGAAAAAAAAAAAAAAACTTTATCTAGAGGATAGAGACAGCACATATGGATTTGCCTTGGCCATCGAAAGAGCAAAATGAAGCAGAAAACATTTTTCAGTGTTCCTGTGTAAATTCAGGGGAGGGAGTTACAGATGTTTTTTAGTTTGGGGGAGGGAGTTGCATTGGGAAGTAGGGTGGATATTTTCTTGGTTAAGATATATGTACTAAAAATCCCTCAAGAGCATTTACAGCCAAGTGATAGCAATACCCTTTTCTTCCTGGAAGAGTTTTCATTAAATCCCATTGCAATTAAAGGTTCATTTCTAAAAAAAGACTGAAGGCTTAGGTTATGTAAGGAAGTACTATAGAGGAATAGCTTGTTCCTCACCTCAGAAATGCTTCTACACACCCCAGCCTCCCATGACTGTGGTTTGTTCCCACTATTGACTTGGATTCCTGGAGCTCTGGGGACACAAGACACACATTTAGCCTGAGCAAAGCCAACAGAGAAAGCAAGAAACTTTCAATGCCGCAGGGTCACACACAATAGCAAGATGCTTGTGAATTGGTGAGGGACGATGAAAGTGAGCACTTACACTTAAAGAACAACCTCTGTTACTTTGGCTTGTTGCCAGAAAAAATAACCCATTACAATCAAAACCCAGTTAAGTCAAACAGTCCATGCTTAATTAAGCCCACTCTAAGAGTTTTCTGTTCAAAGCAGCTGATATTTTCAGCAGGTGAGACTGAAGCTTGCCAGCTCAGAGTATTGAATCGAAACCCTTAAACGTGGGTGTCCACGCTCTGTGTATTGYTGACACGGAAAAGGAGATGTGGAGTCCAGAACTGGAAGATTCAGAATACAAAGATTCGATTGAAAACATCAATAGCTGTGCCTATGCCACCAAGCACAGTGGGCTGGGCTTGTTCTCAGGCCCTCAGGTCAAATGAATGCACAGTAGAATTCACATCCGTGTAAGCTGAATCCTTTTTTTCTCCCCAAAATGGTGCCCTCACTCATATTACCCACTGGGACCACACCTTAGCCACTCTGTTTTCCCAAAATATGGCCAGAAGTGACTGATGGGTGACTGATACTTGCTGCATGTTAAAACTGTGCCAGGAGTTCTGCTCAGTTGTTGAACAATTAAACAATACAAGCAACAAACATGAGCCTGGAGTGAGACGCACATCCCAGCCTTTTTCAATTTAATGGGATGGTATGTAGCCCATCCATCCTGAGATCATTAACCAAAGCAAATAATTTCTCTTGAGCTTAAATGAAGGGTTTTGTCTTAGAGGTCATTACAGCAAGCCTGAAGCCAGCAAGATTCCTTCCAATAATTCAAACAAGCTTCACACCCAACTCTCAGCACCAGTCCCTGCACACTGGGTGATATGCTAACTCATAGCAGACTCTGTATCCCAAATGTAATCCCAGACCACTAATATATCCTGATTTTCCTGGTGTAGCTCAGAAAACCTAATTCTGAACCTCGCTTGAAGTGCGAGAAAGAGATGGGAGAAGGAGGCTGACTGAAAACAATGAATATCAGCTCATTTTAGCCATCAAAACCACAAAAATGTCTACAGTGCAGATCAGTCATAGAGAACAGACAGGGGAGATAAGGAGGGCAGGAAACCACACACCCAAACACACACACAGAAGCACGAAGCTACACACATGCACCAGTTTGTCAGTGCTGCTTGTCTGTGAAGGCAAAATAAACAGCAATGCTATTGAAAAGGTTTCTCCTCCCCTTTTCAGACAGAGGTGTGCAAGCCAAGCCTTGACTCGTTTGGGGAGAGGGTGTTTCATTGTGGTTTGGAGATGCATCCAGAATTTTTTATTACTCAGAAACTTTGGTTCTGAGTGTATTTTTATAAGGAGTCTGAGAATGAAATATGATTCATATTTACATCTGTTAACATGTTGGGAACAGAAAAAAAAAAAAAAAAGGATGAGCAAACTGCTGCTGAAAGAAATAAAATAAAAAAGTTGGTTCCATTTCCCACAAGACTTTCTAGGTTTGGGCTGCAAATGTGTATGTTACCAGAAACACTGAGGTGAAGGCAAAAGACAGTGGTAAAGTCAGCAATGATTTGAGCTGTGCATCTGGTCTTTTGGTAATGTTGATTTGGAAAGCACATAAGAAGTGTTGCAAATTAGTTATGTCAATTCAGGATTTTGATACACACTGTTTAGTCCCATGATGTAATTTGCGCTGGCTGGCCAGAGCTCTTCCCCTGGAGAAAGAATACATTGTAACAGTTTTTGTCTGTGTGAATGATGAGTGTACACATTCTTACAAATAAGATGTTATGTGCAATCTTTTCACATAAATCTGTGACAGCTGAAGTATAATGGAAGGAAAATGTCATGTATCGCAAAGAATTTTTTCCCCAAATTAACCTCCATAAATGTCTTAAGAACAGAGGGACCATCTAATGAAAGGACCTTTATGCAGATGCAGATCATGACATTCCATTCATAAAACCAGAGAGAAGCAACTTGATGTAGCTGGAAGACTCGGAGGGAAGAGAGAAAAAAAAAAAAAGGAGTAATTCCAGAGAACGGCAGAAGCTCTGAGACATCTTGACTAAGACCGTAACAATTTGTGTCACCCAGGCTGCACATCAAGGCTTCCTAAGGTCTGATTCTGAAAGCCTAAGCCTTTTTCAGGGCTGCAGTTTCTCATATCCAGAAGCATTCTCCATAAAGATACTTTTTGTATCAGAGCAATTACCTAGATTACACGCAGTGATGGACAGGCATTGATTGCCATTGCTCGTGTAAACACGCAGCAAGTCAAGGCAGACGTGAGCAACCGCAGGTGGGAGAGAAGGAAAGCTATTATTTGTCTCTTAAAGGGGAGCAGTGAGAGCAGAGATTCACCAGCAGGACCAGGCAGACAATGGCAGAGTCAAGAACCAAAAGCAGAAGTTGTGCAAAGCGGTGCCTCTCTCTTGGGGTCTGCCATCCTCAGTCGAGGACCAGTTCCAGGATTAAATCTGAAGAGGCAAAAAGAAAGTAAGTGATATTCTCAAGGTATCTATAGGGCAAAACCTTTGCCAAGTGAACCACATCACCTCAGAGAGAAAATAAAAAAAAAAAAAAATAGAGGAGGCTCAGCAATATAGATGTTAAAGGGATGTCAGAACAGCCTGGCAGGGCAAGAGTACACTACACTCAGGAGACTGCAGACCAGATGCTGCAGATTACAACTGCTCACCAGTCACAGCTAAGAGCAGCACTCAGAAGGAGAATCAAAATGTGTTACGCTCCTTTTTTGTGAACATCTATTTCCAGGGGTGCACCCGGGCAAGGGGAGGGCTACCAAAGCCCCAGCACCTGAAAGACGCTGCCCTCTTCCCAAGCTGTTCAAACGGGCTCGTGTGGCACTGTGAGAAGGCTTTGAGAGCTCCGAGATGGAAACCACATGCGAGCACACCCCCCTGGGAAGAGCCCCATGTGCAAGGCAGCGGGCAGACCACCAACTAACTACATGTGTAAAGTGCTCACTGGGTGTCTGACTTGTTTGGGAACCAAAAAGGAGSGGGGGCAGAAAGGTTCCCACCCTCTGCAAAGAGCCTGACACATGATGTGTAGGTTTGCCGCAAGGAAATTATCCTGCTCCAGAGAATGTGTCGGAGAAGCTGCCTGACAAGACGAAGTGGCTTCCCCTTGCTTTCTCTTCCGCAGTTTATCTTGTCTGATAGTGAGGTAAGCCTGGCATGGGCTGGTGTGAATTGGAAAATTGCTAATGGATCAGATTTTGCACGCTACTTTGCCCAAACTGATCAGTGTAATTATTTCCGAGGTAAAGAAATATCACACTAACACTGACATTCTCCTGTATCAGCGGCCCATCATTACAAGTAAAGGCTRTAGTAGAACAGAGTAGCACCCCTGCTGATGCCAGAGGTTCACCCTTCACATTCTCACCAGAGGGAGGGTCGAGGTCCCTTCCTTATGTTGCCCTTGTTCTCATTTGCCTTGGRTGCTCTGTCCTTGAAATACAGTAAGATTATCCTTTTTGCAGATACCTTGTCTCCGTTCAATTACTTTCTCCCTTTCCACTCTTACACTCCCCCTCTTGCATCATTTATATATCACACCGCAGATACACACTGGGACAGAACATTGCCCCCAGTGTGTTATCTCTCAGGAGAGGTGGCAGATGTCATTAGAGTTTCTCAACTCTTCTCACCACAAGACTCCYCTACAGTTGTTTCTGAACTTGTCAAGCTCTGTGAGGCACAGCAGAAGTGTTCAGGGAATGCARGGCCCACTCTCAGTGAAGGCCCCTTTACGATACTCACAAATTCGGCCTCTGGCTGTGGTTTCAAGACTCGGGTTATGTCACAGACTTCCACAAAACTTGGGCTTATCCTCGGATCTCACATATTGAGCTGCTTTTGAAAATCCAGCTTCAACCCCCACCAGATGCAAGGAAAAACTACTTATCTGCTGCACGAAGCTTTCCACAGATAAATCCCCAAACTCTAGGGAGAGATTCAGAAGTGAGAGGGATAACACACCTTTTGGACAGTCATGCAGACATTTTTGTCCTTTCATTCCTGTCCCCCTTAAAATCCTGCAGCCACACCTCCGAAGAATACTGTAACATAATTGTTATCTATGTGTTTTCAAACAGTTACTCTGGGGAAATTTCAACAAAAATACTGCTTTTCTGCTTGTTTTTTTTTGTTCTCTGTTGCTTTGCTGGACTRAGATGTATTTTTTGTTGTTTAAAAAGAGGTATATGCAACTGTCAAATTTTGCCAGCATTTACATTATGCCACCAAATTGCAAAATATGACAGGCAATAACAAAGCAGAAATCAGAATTTTTACTACTGCAGAATACAGATAAACAAGTATCCTAATAAACACAGCCTACCCAAATATAAATCTTGTATTAGTTTGCACCTCTCTCTTTTGGTTGTTGTTCTATTGCAGAATTATTTCTGCAGTGCTGTGAAGCTTCAACAATATAAAATATTTGTTTAGAAAACGATTTAAGAAAACCTAGAAACTTCACTGTACTTCTATAACACAATTTTATCATTTTTATGCAGGATCACTCACTAAAATTCAAATCTATGTGCAAACATCACGAGACTAAAATCCTATCGTGTCTCCAATATAAGAAAATAAGTTCTCAAACTATATTCACTTTAAGAAGGGTATCCTGAAATACAATATTAACTGTGAGGTGAAGAAAGCATAAAAGTAAATAAGTAAAAATAATTATTATTACCCTAGGGGTCAGAGGACTGGAAAGATTAGAATGCAGGCAATCTCAAAAAAAAAAAAACCAAAAAAAACAACACCACCACATCAGCTGTCACATCACTGGTGTCAGTCTGGCTTTCAACACAACTACCTGGAATATCCCAGCTGCAAAGGTGTTTTAATGCTTTCTCACATCAGGACATCACATTACTGGACAGGCAATCAAGAAAAAGGCAAGTGGGTGCAGGGCAGATGGCAAATGGTGCCACCAATATACCCACCTACAACCTCCAGCCATCTCTTGGGCTGAAGTTCATCCATTGGATGAAGCGCATGCAGGGAATGACATCTGGGGTACAGATTCATAGCTATTAAAGACTAGATTGAGACARACTCAATTTTGACTTATTACTTGAGGCAGTATCTGGTCTCCAAGATGAAAAGCAATTGAACTAAACCAAAGTACAGCAGCAGAGCTTTGTAGAACATGTTGAGTAACTACTGTAGAACTCTTATTGTAACTTACAGTTACAAAAATATGCAGAACTATGTAATAGCCGTGAGCTACAAGAACAGTATAATTCTTAGAAATTAAACAAGTGTGAAGTCTCCCCCAAGAGAAAGGCAGCAAACACCCAGGCTGTGCARATGGGTGGCCAAATCACCAGCACTTAAGCCTTGCTGGTCTGGGCCAGCCCAGACCTGAGGTTAACTATCAGGTTTAATCGATCTCGTGGTCTCAGTTCAGAGAACAGAGGTGTCTCAGAGCAGAAGCAGATGTGAYGTGGTACCACGGTGCAGCCTGGATGGCATTAATGAGAAATATTCATCCCCTTGTCTGAAACGGATAAAAGCAGAGCTAAGTCATCAGCTCTGAAAYGCACGAAATCCCAGTTTTGTTGTTCGCAGTTTGTAGAACATTCCTGGTTTGCAAGTGTCTCCCCTTTTCTTATCAATCCCTTACAAAATCTCAATATTTACAACTTTTTTCATGGTTTGGWTTTGGGGTTTTTCGGGGRGATTTTGTTTTTGTAAGAACTTATCTAACTAAAGGTTAAAGAATTCAATATTTAGAGCAGAGAGTGATGAATGACAGCTGAGGGGAAAGAAGTGCAGGCTTTGCTTTCCTTGTTTTAAAGAAGTTTATTCCTTTCGGACAGCTAGAAAAAAGCTGCAGAGCCTGAGGAACTGCAAAGTCTCATGGATTCCATCTTCCATTTCCCCCCAACTAACTATTTGCTTACACCTCCATACACAATTTTTGATTCTCACGTTTAGAACTGACATTCCATTCAACTCCCAGTGGTCCCATAAAAATAAATATAAATTAGCAAATCAGTTTGAAGAAAATTTCCGAGAAACATTAAAAGAGTTCATTCGACCTTTCCAAAAAAAATCATTTCACTTTTCAAACAGCAAATTTTGCTTTTAATCTCTATGTTTTGTGCTACCACAAAGAAGTTTCCATGACATACTTATAACTAGAAATGAAAAGTACTGGATAAAGCTCATATGACCTAGTTTAATATTAAAGCACTAGCATCTTTCCAACTCTGCCACACTGTGTAATGAAGATGTAGACTAAAAAATTAAATGTACAAAGTGTTTCTTCTTCAAACTGCTAAGTCTACGTTTTCCTCTCAAGACTCCAGCTGAGTCTTATTAACASCAAAGTAATGTACAGCTACTGAATTTCACTCCAAACTTCATCAGCTTTCATCTGTCTCCAGAAGACCCACCAAAGCTGTGCCTATGTATTATTCTTTCAACAAGCAAAGGATTAGTATTGACTGATTATTGACTTCCCAGCAATGCAAGAAACTTCTGAACAGAAGAGGCGTCTATGGAATGTCTTGTGTTTTAGAAAGACATTAAATATCAAAAACCAGTTTGTTATTAATTTATGTATACATTTTTCCAGGAGCCCATGAGAAGAAGCCTGACTGCCAGCCATAGTTTAATTCACTCTGATAACACATAGACTATAAATCTTAACCAACAGCCCAACATGCGAGGCATTTGATGTGTCTGGGAACCTGCTGAATGAAAGAAATTAGCTGTAAAAAAAGAAGCAAAATGCCTATTCCCATGGGAAGAGTCTGCAGGACTGGTAATAGATCATTTGTTCATTTGGAAGACACTTGTTCCTCTAGTAAAACAGCAACTAATATTTTTGCTTTCCACTGCTCAGACAGGAAATATGGTGCTAAGGGCCAATAGACAGAGCAAGTCATCGTGCTAATTACACGGTCAGTAAACATTTGCTCTCCCATGTTTCCTAAAGGCCTGAATAATTCCTGGTTACAATTCAGCAGTGGGACCAGCCACCTCCTTCCTCTCTGATGCAAATGCTGAGGAGATGTATCACATTTTAGAGGATATCCAGGTTAAACACCCCTTTTTTAACAGGATGATCATGCCACCTGGAAAGGGTTAAGCGCTGCCACATTTAGAGGGGAAATGAGATTTTTGAAGTATCAGAGGAGCAAGGTTCTGAAACTGCCTCTCAATAGATAGCAAACATCCAAATTTAAACAGCCTGATTAATTTACAAATGGGATTGTAGAACAGGTCACTTACTGAGTTGTTTGTTTTTTTCGGTAGGATGATCCCTTCTAGTCCTACCTTCAACCATATATAAGTCATATTCCTCACATGCAAAATCATTCAAAATGAACCACTTGATTACACAAGAGGACAAGACATGGAAAAGCCTCTACTTACCTACAAAAACACAGCAAAATAAGCTGATTTTCTTCTAAGGCCCAAAGATCTACTTGCTTGCTGCAAGTTTTGGGTTTTACTATACCTGGTCAGACTCTGAAATTCTGACTAACACAATATTTTTTATTGGGCCACATCATCTCTGCTTTCTGTCCAGCAAAAAGCCAGTCCAGGAGCTGGCCGCAAACTGAACAAYATTCTAGGTATCTGACCTCCTCCCAGAGTGAGCTTGTACCATAAATAGGGAGATCCATCTACAGATTCCCAGTAAACTAATCTTCTTTACATCCTCTCCATGGAAGAAAGCTACTTCCCATCAGTACTCAAATTCCTGACTGCTACTCACTGGATTAGGATGAGCAAGTCATAAGATGCAGTTGTGTCAACAAAGGAAAAACAAACATTTGTGTGTTTTGAAAACATTTCAGAGTGAAACCCTGTTTCTCGTGTRCCCTGAGTGTAGCTTCACCCCCACAAATTTTAAGTACAACAGCTCCCTAATAGCATTCTGAACAGTGTAATTGCAGGCAAAATGCTTAACTTCCACCCACTGCTTCCCATGCTCTCAACACGTGCCACCAATCATTTCCATTCTGATGTATAGCTGTTTTTAATTTTAAARGAGGGTTTATTTTGTTGTTGTTGTTTAATCTAAAGAAAAAAACAACTGAAGACTCAAAGTGTAGACAAGGTGTATTAGATCTTTCCCTAGTACAGACTGTCAAACCCTCCTGGAATAGAGCCACTGAGGATGATATGAGGAATTAGCCAGCTCCATACAATTTCTTCTTTCACATGTTCGCTCCGCTGAATCTTAGAACTAATGTCTCCAAAGAGGGTCCAAATGTCCCCTCAAATCCAACTATATGCTGGTGTTGCCCAGAAATGAACAAGGTGGGAGTAAGCAGCACRCCCCTGAACCAGAGGCTGCTTCTGAAACCAGCCCTAAACATGACCAAGGCACTGAATTCAATGGCATTTTGTAACATCTGAATGCTATGAGAGAAAATAGGACATACTTTTCCTGGAGATTTCCTTCAGAAGAATTCAGCTGGATACAACAGTAATTATTTAAGTGATATTTTTAGCCRTATTTGTGACCCTTGGGAGCTGATAAACTTTTCCCATTGCAGCAGGTTGGTTTGCTGGTCTTTCAAGCAACATACCTGAATGATTTTACTTTCACCTCCATTACCATTTAAATGCCTCTGTGAGGCATTACAGGGAGCTCCTCTCCACAGCAATGGAAGAGCACCACAAATGACTGTGCATTAATAAAGAGGCAGAAAGCACCGCAGTTTCTCCATTACTCTGTCATCAGAGATATCTGCTCTAGGTTGTGCTCGGAGCATTAGCCCATGTAGCCTGATATGAGTTCACGAGGCTGGAATTCAAAACACTAACCAGCTGTGGGAACCCGGGAAGAAGGCTGTCACACTAAATGGTATCCAGATTAGAGCTGTGAGAATTTGGGAAAGCCCGTCTAGCAAGCATGATCTCTTGGGGGGAAGGGAGGGAGAGAAACTGTTCCCAAGTTGTTAGACTCCTAAGCCTAAAGGAAACTAGGTCTCTCTGTTAGATACTGACATTGCAAGGTTTGACTGGAACTAAATCTGTATCAGTGGATATTTTCCCAGGGGAAGAAATACAGCATGTTATTTTGTCGAATTAAAATACAGATAAGCACCTCAAAGATGGTTTTCTCTCCACAGTGCAGTCTGCGGCTGGATGCACATGACTCCATGAAGGATATGGCTGTGGTAAAACTGATGGGAATCATGGTCCAAGAGATGGACCTTCTGTTTTACTTTGCCCATGAAGGAGTATGTGTCTGACATGAAGGAGCTTGATTTAAAATCCCCACCAACTAGGCAGCCAGATTCAAGTGAAAGGGATATGCAAGATATATGCAGCCAGAGATGCAAGGAAGAGAGAATGCAAATAATGTATTATTTATCTATCACACAACTGATATTCCACATGGCTGGTGGAAAAATGAGGCAGGAAATATTTTTGTCTGTTCCCAGCTCTGATTCCACAGGTGGTGTAATGTGGAGAAGCTTCTTTACAACCAAGCACTGCAAAATCTCTTTAAAAGGATTTCTTTTCCAGGTCTTGCTAAGGCATGGCAGACCTGAGGACCAAGTCCAAAACTTTAATTTGCTGCCCCTTTATAACAGTCTTTCAAAATTCTCTAARAAAGTAGGAAAAGTGAGAAGTCTCTAGATATGACCATTGGCATCCTGCTTGGTTTCCTTGGATCCAGCCACTCTAACTCAGCACTCCAAACACAGTGCCCACACAGGACAGACTTTCAGGAGGGGAGGGGGTGCTCACTGAGCTGCAGGCACATCCATCAGTGTCAGTGCYGGAAAAGTGATGCCCTTCAGGTGCTGGCTGTTGGAGGAATCCATCACAGGGTGGAAGAGGCCTGTTCAAAAGCAGAGATGCCTCAGGAAGTGATCTCGTTCTGCATAGCCAGTTAGTGACCCTGAACACAGGAGCCACGCAGATGGTGTCAGATCCCTCTGAGACTCCAGGAACATGGCCCAGGACCTGATTAATGTCACACCTGTAAGGCTTGTGGGAGTAACTAATGACACGTGTCTAGTGAAATCCCCCTCTGCAGCTTCCCCTCTTGCACTACAGACAAGTCTATTTATCTGCTCAACTTTGCTCCAGACTCAGAGGGGAAAAAAAAAAAATCCACAAGTGGTTCTCTTCTGTCAACATGTTAATTGGTCTGATTACAAAAGAAAACAATCACAGGGACAACAGGAAAAAAATAAAACAAACAAAAGGGGCAAGACACGGACTCCCTGCTATGTATAGCACTGAGGCAACAAACTCAGTGAAGACAAGAGCACAACTTTCTTCCTCTCTGTTAATTAGAGTGATTGACACCAGTCAGGAAAATGCTGATCTTTCATCTCCAATATATTTTGCAACATTAATGAAAACAGCTATGATTTGACAACTTTTTGTTGTTGAAAGTTTGGTTTGTAATGAAAATGAGCATGATAGTCACATTTTTCTTCACACCTAACAAAACTCCAAATTCTCGTTCCTAGGTGCTTTTTTCTCCCTGTATTTTTCTTTAACCTTTTYGATAACAAAATACTAAACAAAAAGAAACCAGGAAAGAGAATGGCTGTTAAGTCCTTGGAAAGAGGTATTCTAAGCATATCTTCCTCTATCAGCTCAGAATATCCTCTCTGCAGAAGTGACAGAAACCAAAGTAACTTAACTCACACATTCCCAACTCCATCTTCCTACATAGGGAAGTCCACACTCACTTGCAGAGATCAGCAAGTCCTGGCTGTCCTGCCTGTTTTTAACTCAAGCCCTGTTGGACTCTCTGCTTGGGATACCTGCCTCAAATGTGCTTTTGGCTGCTTCCTAGGTGCTATAACATCTAATCCTGAAAGCTTCCATATTCCTCACTTGTTGGGAATYCCCAGACCAACCCAGGGCACCTCTCCAGTTGCCCAAGAGGCAAAGACTAGAGACGCAGTTTTTTCCTGAAGTTTCTTTCCCTTCTGGGTAAAAACAACACAAGTTCCTGCAGAAACCCATCTGGCAGTTTTTACTCAAGCAAAACCTTCCCCATCTCCCAGCACAGACATCGACTACGGAAGGATGTGCGGGATTAGGCTGTAAGAGATTTAACCTGAGGCGAGTTAATGTGACTCATGAAACGAGACATCAATTACTGAGCATGGGAGACAGATTAAGGAAGAAGTGGAAACTGTTTCTTTTCAGTAACTCGTTTAAGCTGTGTTTGATTTAAGAGGTCCTTGACAAGAAATGCACTTAAGGGTTTTAATACTTGAGCCATTCCAAGCTGCAAGTGAATAAACCCAAAGGGCAAAGCACCTTGACCCCTAAACAGTGATCAGCCAAAAACCAGTCAAGATATAACATGTCCAGCCCAACATCCTTTCCCAGATTTCAGCTGTACTACTACAAAGGTTCAGGCTGTCATGATAAAAAATGGTCAAGCAGCTCCTCTGGCTTGCTCTGAGTTGGCTGCAATGATTAGCAGCAAAATGGCTCTTCCAGTGACATAGTCAAGACAAGTTCACCTTTCAATTTTAAATCCTGATTTTAGACAGTTTTCAGCTGCTCAGTATTTATTACAGCAGCCTCCAGAAGCTTCAGACTTGCATGAGGACCCCATAAGCTTAATATTGAACACAAGAAATTTGTAGGAGTCTGTACAGAACACACAGACTTTCTGCCAGATTTGTGAGACAGGAAGAGTCTCCCAAACGAAACAGATAAGTGGATGGGAATCACTGACATTTGAAAGGCTCCATCCTGACTGTATCCCCCAGCTCCAATATATCTAGAAATGTTCACTGGTTCTACATTTCCCCACAACGCTTCAAGTAAGGTCTGAAATAAAATGAAAATAGCAGTTATGCTCTAATAATACAAGGATGCCTCTGCCTGAAAATATTCACATACATCAAAGAAATGCCTGCCCAGTGTTTGAATAAGTCACTTGAATTTTCAGACACTATTACACAAGGAGTTTTTATTTATACTGCCGCTTTTGATATTTATTTGCTTATTAGCAAATAATTTTCATCTGTTAAACATTTGCATCTTATACGAGAAACATCAAAAGATTCAGACCTTTGATGACATTTATCCCCATCAGTGCACAGCAAATTACAGCAAGGAGAAAGAAAAATCTAAACACAAGGCATTCAAAGAAACCCAGCATGGAAGGCAGAAATGCATCTAGCTCCAAGCAATTATATCTTAATGAATAAACATTGTTCTCCACTGCTACCTCATGCTAAGAGATACCCACAACGCTCTCAGCACAAGCTTAATTCTTTCCATTCCTCTTCCTCACAGCAGCTTTGTCACTTTTGTTACAGCCTGAGCTCTGCAACTCTGATATCAGCTGGGTGTTCCCAACTGATGGGAGCATGGAAGAGCTTCACCCCCAGAAGCAAAATTCTTGGCTATGAGATTTTCTCCTTCCCACACCTTGCAGATGTGCAAATATGAGACACACGCTGTTTGTAACATCCACCAAGCTGTGCATTTCTGCAAGGTCCTACGTTAAAGAGGCACATATTCAAAGTATTCAGATGTTATGAAAGGGGCAGAGGGAGACAAAATTTGTTATTTAAAAAACCTTCACTGCCTTTTAAAAGTTGGTTTCCATTAAATATAAAAGTGCAAGACTTCATACCTTAACTAGCTCTAAAAGTTATGTTAATGAAAATCCAAATATTGACATTTAGCTCCAGTGTGATATCTGAAAATTAGAAATGTTCAATTAACAATCAGCACATTTTCTCTCTTCTGAGCAGACTGACCTAAAAGCAAATCAATAAAATCACTGGCTTGCACATACCCTTGCTGTTTATCAATTCAATAGATGTGTTACTAGAAGATTTTTAGGTGCAGCTTGAAGCTTGTCTCTGGAGTTCCCCTGATGACTCTGGCAGGTGGAATGCATTAGCTAAGTCTTCACCTATGCTAGGCAGGGAAATAGGAATTATTTCAAGTAAACAAATGTAGCTTTCTCTTGTAAGAGCACTTCCCAGTGCAAACACAGCTTTTTATTGTGTTAAACCAAACCTTTATTTTATCAGTTACACACTGGAACCTACTCCATGAGTAGGAAATATTCTTTTCTTTTCCAGTTAAGGATTGGTAAGCATCACCTGGATGCAATTCCCCAACAGTAATGTAGGTAAATGTAATTAGGGATCTATACACAGCATTCAGTCTCAGGACTGAATAATACAGGACCAGGGTGTGGAAAGGGACAACCACTTTATCCCAAAGCAAAGGAATCACTGTGGAAAAACACCTGAGTCTCTAAACCAGGATTTCCTTAATGGTCTGGCCGAGCAGCAGCAGCTCCACACACTGCTCCTCAGTGGGGTCAAGAGCAAAACTATGAGCTTGCCATCCAGTAAAATAAGTAAAACAGTAGTTTCAAAGTCCTCCAGGATGTTTAAATCCTTGGCATAGCTCATGTAACTACACACAGTAGCAAAGAGTTTCCACTGGTATGAAAGTGAGTACTGTGCATACATAAGTGCCAGCAATGGTTGTGCACTCCGAACTGTCTCCTCTCAGATCCCGTCACTTCCTTATCCAAATGTTCCATAATTCACATGAGCAACAACCAACAGATTCAATAGGTGGAAGGTTAAAAAAACACCAGACAAGCTGCAGGATAAGGCTTTTTTCAGCTTACTAAAATTAATTAAAAATTGGAGTCAATAAAAATGATTACGCTTTTAACAAATACAAGAGGTTGACTTCAGTGCTGATCTAATAATTTGAGTGAAATATTTATAACTGCAGTTTCAATAGAACCTCCTAAAGCTGTGTTTTGCACAGGTTTATGCTAAACCAACAGTATGATAAATGTTTAAGAGCAGTATTCCTAAAACTACTCATGTTGAAGAAGTTAACCTACGGATTGAGTGTCTCTTTCAGTTGACAATTAATGCAATCATGGAAAGAAAAGGAGAAAACATGAGTGCCAAGGGATGGGAAATGGGAGGCCTGATTTCTTTTGCAAAATTAACTCTGGGGGCTGAAATAAAATTCAACCTGTTGGCTAAAATTTGGCTTTCTTCCTATTCAAATACCTTTCTAATCAGTTCAACATGTTCGATGTGTCTCAAACTGGACCTTGCACCTCAGGGGGAAATACTGCTGTTGATTTCTTGTTCTGTAGGGTACTACCAAGAATACTTCATGCACCCAGGCCTTCTTCTGTTTTAAATCCAAGTTTATCATTAGTATACAGAAACAATGCTAATAGATAGAGCCGAGTCCTAATAAACAATGGCTAAAATATTTTTCTAATTAGCAAACTAGCGAGGTGTCCAAAACTGAAGTCAGCAAAAAGCCCTTTTACCACAGGACAGGGCAGGAATGCAGAGGAGGTGGAAGCAGTGTGCTGAACTGTAACTTGGAGCAGACACATATGCAAGGGAATATAATCTCACAGCAACATTTTTCTCTGGTGAAACATTAGAGCATTTATTTTTAAGCACACATTTAAATCCAATCAACATTTAAAAGACTTGAAGAGTGTGTTGAAATGCTTTACCAAGCTGGACTCAAGAAATAACTCCCTTAAGTTACTCTCATAGTGGGGTATGATACAAACTGGAGTTGCCCACACATCCCTGCTTCCTGAAGATGAGGAAAGGCTGAGAGAATTGGGATTGTTCGGTCTGGAAAAGAGAAGGCTTCGTGAACTAATTGGGGTCTTCCAATATCTGAAGGGAGCCTACAAGAACGATGGAGAGAGACTTTACAAGGGCCTGGAGTGACAGAACAGGGGGGGATGGCTTTAAACTGACAGAAGGTGGGTTTAGATCAAATATCAGGAAGAAATTCTTTAAGGGTGGTGAGACACTGGGAAAGATTGCTCAGACAAGCTGTGGCTGCTCCATCCCTGGAAGTGTTTAAAGGTTGGATGCAGCTTGGAGCAACCTGGTCGAGGGGAAGATAACTCTGCTCCAAGCATCCTTCCTCCAATCCCAACTTCTAATCGGGATAGCTGTGCCACTCCAGGCACTTTGTCATTAGGGGGGGAAAAAAAAAAAAAATGAAAAACCCAAACCAAACAGCAGAATCTTTCTGTTTTACAGCCTGAAGAGTCAAGGGAAAGGAGGGAGGGATTTGTGTCTCAGCAGCATGGCTGTGAGTCACGCTGCCTCCCAGGGCTGCTCCTTGGGTGGTACAGTTTACACACCATCTCTTGCTCAGAGGATGAGCCTTAAGTCACCATCCAGCTCTTTGGGAAGGAAACAAACACGGATTTTACATACCCTTGGTCATACGGCCTGTGTGATGTTATCCGACGTGTAATTATCAAAAGCAAATTTTCTAAAGCTCAGACTGTTTGCTTCCAAAGAGATCCCTGTGGAAAGCATTTCTACTTCCACATTTCCCTATTTTGAATATCTCTTTCTCTTTTCCCTTTGGTTTTCCAGGTCCTCTTATAATTTATACCACCTACTCAGCAAGTTTCAACGCAGTCAATAGTGACTGACCACAGCCACAGAGCAACTCAATGCTCATGCCAATTATTTTCAACAATATATGGATTAAATTACACACACACTGCCAGAAAAAACGATCTACCTCAGATTTAAATCATTAAGAATGACCCTCTGGAGACAATAATCTCTCCTCAATGTGAAAGCTACAGACAAATGTCAGAATGCTGTCTGGCCCAGGAATGTTTCCTCATAACAAGGCTGGTTTGTGCAATCAATGAGGCTGACAAAATCTCCAATACACTCTCGGGGCCTGATCCAAGGCACAGGGAAGTTTATGGTAACACTCCCGTTGACTAGACCTCTGTGGGAAACCTTTTTTCTGCCCTGACCCATGAGAATTTTTGAGATTTTGAAAGCTTTTTCCCAACCTGACCATGTCAGGAAAATTGAAATCTCAAATTTTTGCAACCTGAATATCTACTTGCATCACTCCCACAAAAGAGACAAGATTTAAAAAAACACAACCTGATTAAAATATTTTGTTTAAAAGTGAGGGGAAAAAACTAAATTTTGAAATTAAAGCTCATTTTCAAAATCAAAGGCTTTGTACAAAGAAATTGGCATTTTTTCAACAAAAATGTGACATCAAAAACTTGTTAAACAATTCCAACATTCTCTCCTGAACTGCAGAGCAGGTCTTTCCTGCATGAATGAGTTCACCTGGGCTATTTTGCTATTTTAAAATAGAAATCCCTTGTACACAGGGACTCTATTCATCTTCCTAACAAGCATAATTTATGTTCCATCCACTGAAGAAGGACGGTCTCCCCTTGCACACCAAGAGGTGGAAGCCATTTGATTGCAAGGAGAATAAAAACTCCTCACAAGTAATTGCAAAATGTAAACACCACATCTTTCATTTTAAATCAATTACACTTCCTTCTGCAAGGTGACAACTCTCAAATCACGTGTCTTAAAGTAGCATTTTCCATCCCCAAAGGTCTTGAACCCCTGTGAGCCAAGCCCCACATTCATGTTACAGCCAAAGCCACTGGATGGAGCTGTTAGAAACAGTCTCACAAGCTCGGGGAGTGAGTCATGTTTAGTCTTTAAGAAATCAGCATGGATATTATTTTTAAGACACTTCCAATGGGAAAGCTCTTACAAGCAGCAAGGGAAGTTTCTCTCTGTTTACAATATTTGCACACAGTTCTTTTTCAGCAGGGAACAGAAGCAGGGACACCCTACCAAGGCCCTGAGAGGCAAGTGATGTATTTTATGGAATATGAGCAAGCAACACTGAGAACACACWCCTACATCCACACACCGATTTAATTTCTTGTGAGAAGAAACTGTCTTGCAAGACCCTCAGTATGGATGAGCATTCAAAAAGAAAAACAGAACTACTCCACTCCATGTAGAGAAAAGAGAGGAAATGGAGGAATAGACATCTATTGGCTTMCTGTAGTCATAAAAGGAGACAAGCAAAAAAACCCAGCATTTAAACTCAAAAATCTTGATAGCCAATGCTAAGGCCAATGCTCAATTGTTCTCCTATGCATTAAGCAGTTCCTGCCAAGATTTGAGTCATTGCAATCCATAATTCTTAAGAAGAGTAGTTTCCCAGACAAAACATCACTGGTAATAGTAATATAGAGCTGGAGTTCATTATTCTTCCTATATATGTGTGTCTGTGCATATAGCTAGAGAAAAACACCAAAAATCCAAGAGCTAATAATAAACCAGGTGACAGCACCTGTAAATGAACGGCACCTCCATGGGAACTCCTGAACTGACATTTTCCAGTCTCTGACTCCAAGGGCCATGTGAACTGTCTCACCCCCGGAACCAGGAGCACACTTTTCCACAAGACAGAGAAAGCAGAGCACCCAGCGTTTCAGCTGAGTGTCAAAAGAAGAGCAGGCCACGTTCAGCAGCACCCTCCAGCAGCACAGAGCGTGCTCGACGACACCYGCATCCGCTGTGGAATGTGCCACTCCAGCCGCACATCTGCACACTGTGCAGTAAATCCCAGCGCTCCTCCTGGGCCGCTCACTTGGACAACCAGCACAGTAAGTTTAGCTTCATATTTTTCATKATAACTTCAAAATAAGTGCCTGTGTCAGCTCAGTGAGCAATCTACCCAGATATCTCCCCCTCGTATCTCTGGCTTTCGATGAGCTGTCAGGAAATTCGGGATAGCAGTCAGTTCCCTCATTCCTAGTTAGAGCCTAGGGCCGGTTTCACAGACACTCATTCAACCTCCCACTTTAAACCTCTTGCTGAGTGTGCCATGTTTTATATCACCAGCCACCTTTCCTCAGCTATCATCTCAGCTCCCACAGCAAGCAAATCCAGCAGCTTTCCCAGCACAGGAGCTCTCTTGCAACGCTTCCTGGACAAAGTAGCACTTGAGGCCCGTGACACTCCCAACCCCTTATTCTCGCATCCTTGCACCTATTCGCGCTTTCATACGCATCAGGCCAATTCACTTCAAGCCTACTTTCCCAATCACCATCCAAATGCAAAGCCTCATCTGTTGCCTGAAAGGTTTTCAGATGGCGTAGCAGATGGAAAAAACACTTAATTTGTCTCCAGTTTGTTGTATCGATGCTATGCATCACATGTGCTGTTAAAAAAAGAAAGTGGGGAGTCAAAACATGTGCACATCCCGCTCCTTCATGGGTTGTGGGGTCCTACAGGGCAAATGAAAGATTGTGACTCTCCTGAGAATAACTCCATAAAGCAAGCTTGAAGATTCCAGGGGAAAGGATGGATCCAGCTAAAATTGTTAGACAACAAGCAAAAAGCACAAAGGGAAGCTGGCAGACTCCCGAGAGGAGCAGGAACTTGCCTACAGGAAAGCCATTTTAGAAGAGCTTCGTTTATGGAAAGATGCGGAACACTCAAAGATGTCATAAGGACTGCATGGAATTAGCTGCAACCTCAACAGTCACCAATGACTCTCAGACACAAAGAAAGACTGAAGGACAGAAAGCAGATTGTAAGGATGCAGTAGGAGAATAAGTGAGTTAAACTGGATCGCTCTTGGAAGTTGTGAGCTTTCCACACCACAGTTTTTTTCTTGCCATTTTTAACAGAAGCACAGCCTGAAAAACCAGCTTTTTGGCATCTCCTGGCACATGGGTAATAAATAAGCAGCATAGTTCTGTCTCAAGGGTAATGCACCATCCCATTACAGATGCGCTTAATAGATTATACATCTATGAAGACTACAATAAAGTGCCAAAAAGCCATCAAGACGTCTGTCCTGCAAGGGACAAGAGAGAGAAAATTAATATATATACCTTAGTCAGGAGGTGATCTGATGTTTAAAATATTCCCAAAAGAAACACTTTCACGAATTGATAATCTCAGCTTTGTTCTGTACAACAGACAAGGTTTTATTCTCAGCCTGCATATTCGCATGCACAGATGCCTGAATTTGAAAGACAATGGATAATAATTCTATCTGTCCCCTTTTTAATTAAATTTGGAAATTAGATGCCTGTTTCATCATTGGTATTCCTGATTTTTGGCGTTTGTTCTGGATTTTGGCAGGGGTGGGTTTGGTTGGTTGTATTTTCATTGGTTTCTTTAAGGAAAGCAAGCTGAAATAAGTATATTGTTCTACTCTGGAGAGAATTTCCACACTGCCATCACAGCTTTATGAATATGTATATACATACAGATGTTCATGCCACCAAGAGCACGGAAAAAGTTTGCATCCAACTTTAGGAAAGCTTTTTATTTTTTCCCACAGAAGTGGGAAGTTAAACTTCCAAACTTTGAAAGGCCCTTTTATTCTTTCTTTCTGTCTCCATGTTGTGACTAAGGAGAAAAGGATAAAGAGTGACAGGAATAAATGTTAAAAAAAGAAGAAAGAAGAAAAAAAAAATCAGGAAGGGAACAAAGCTTGAAATTGGAATTCAGATGATCTATTAGCAATTTTTCCAGGTATAAGAACTTCTTTAAAAAGGAAAATTGCTCTGATATCTCTTAATTTTGAAAACTCTTTTCTATGTCTGAACTTGCACTATTAGTCCCGTTATGCCATTCATCAGCCAAGGACTCAACAACAGTCAAGTGTGATATAAACACATGCGCACACAAAAATATCTGCTATATGAAAAGACATCTTTTTAGGATAAAAGAAATCTGATCTGTGAGCTACTACATAATTTTCGTAATGTGTGTTGATTTTCACCAATTCTGAAAATGCAAGAGGACAGGGAGACTCTCCATAAAACACATCAGTTCTATATGAAAAATAAAAAGTGTCAGTGAGAGCATTCTTCATCCCTGAGATAAAAGGGTGATTTGTTTCCCCTGCTCTTCCCTTGGACACACCACTTGCACTCCAGAGGACTGAGCAACGCAGTGAGTTTTGAAATCAGAAACACCAGAACCTCTAATGGTTTTTAGATCTAAGCTCATCTTTTTTTTTTTGGCAGGAATATAAGATAGTCCCATTCCTGATGATTAATGATCAAAAGACAGTTAGCTAAAGAAAGAAATAAAGTGCAAGGTCTAAACTTCATGGACTTACAGACAAACTTTTCCTGACATGCTGAAGGAAAAAGGAAGTAAACCCGAGTCACTGAACTCTCTGGATTGCACAGGCCTGAGACAATGAACCAAATCTCATGTCTGGCATCCAATGTACACTGGAATCATGATGAAATGTATTCAACACCGGCATTCTTGAAAGGGCACTCTAAATTAAGGCCAAAATTCACAGGTATTACAGATAAACAGCATTTGCTAAGGAAAAACCTCCTCTATTTTGTCTGTAAAACTGTTCCTCCAACATCCAAGCAGCAGACAGGCAAAGATGCATGCACTTGCTCCTTTTCTGCTGCTGGGAATCCTGCCAACATGTAGGATTAAACCACATTTCCATATCGCTCCCAGATGTGCAATCAGAAGAACATCGTAGAGCATCACCTCCACAGCTTGCCCTAGGAATCAAAGCCGTTCTTTATCCCACCCACCATTAACATCTTTTCGTAATTCATCAACCAGCGATAAACTGGAATACTGCACAAACGTAGTCCTGATTTATTTCATTTAGTGGGTATTGTGACTGCAAGACCTGCCTCTAATTTACCATATTGCAAACCAACTGCTCAGAAGCAGCACGTGTTTTCCCAGGCTTCGGCTACGCTATCTGGGGCGATCCATTCCCCGCAGTAATTTCCACAGGGAAAAGGAAGGCGAAGCGATGCAGCTGTGAGGTGTCTGCCCATGCCTGACCCTGGGTCAGCAGCAATAGCCCGGGAGGTGCTGGAATCCCTCGTAGCCTTCTGGAGGATTTTCACAGCTCTGCATTTCTGCAGTGGGACTACTCTCCCCGCCCCTGCCAGCCCCATCCCGGAGAGCATCCCTGGCATCGCCTGAGAACAATACACCAATGTGATTTCAATTAGGGCAATAACAAATTCATGAAGGTTCAGCCCTCACCATCTGTCCAAAGGSAGCAAGGCTCTGTTTGGTTTGGGGCTTGGGGTTTTTTTTCCCCCTCTTCCCATCCTCCTTTCTTATGAACACCATTTGACAAAGCCATCTACATAACAGAGAGATTTAATGGGGTTTATGGCAAAAAAACAAAAGAGCAAATTAAAGCAGTTCCACTATTAATTCCCACCACATTGGAGCATTACATAATTTATCACTTAACATGTACATAATTTAGCATAATTCAACATTCAAACACATTAAACAAAGGCAGAAAAACAATAGTGAAAGCTTATTAATAATACTGATTCTGTCTTTATAGAGGAGTAATGCCTGTCTGAAATCTGAAATCAGAGTTCCACTAAAACTTCAGTATCAAAAGCTTAGGTRCACTTTGCATTGGAAGTAAAAAGAAGCAATTGATATATCTGAAGCAGAGTAATTGAACAGGAGGAATTTTATAGGTTGCTACGTCACTCAAAATCTTCCTGTACACATATATGCAGCCAGTAAATTTAGATTTTAAAGCCATTTAAATCTTGAGAAAGCCTGTCAGGCACTTACCTTGTGCTGCCATTTTCCAGGGCAAAAGGTCAGGCATCGGCCTACCCAGACAACCAGTGCCTTACCCTATGGATATTCCACATCTAGTAACTTCCACAACCCTACATTTCTGAATTTACTGGGATGGTTTGTGGCCCTGGGCCCTCACCCAGATAGTTGCGTATTCAGACCTCATTTCAGGCCCACAAAGAGAAGAAAATAAAGTGCCATAAACCAGGATGCAGTAGGGAGTCCCAGGACACACTTACAGTGAGGAATGTAGGGAAGTGCTGATATAGGAAGGTACATCAAAGGTAATTCCAAACACCTGGCCCCAGGTGTGTTTTGGGATGCTTTGCAGAGCCTGGGCCATTACAGAAACTGCAGGAAAAACATGTGGGAAAGGAGGGGGAGGGTGGGGGAGAAGAAAGGAGAAGGAAGATCTTTCTTCCAACATACTGAAACAATTAATTAGAGCAGATTTAATCATTTCACTCATGTTGAAGGGAGTAAATTCATGCTAAACTTGCCACGCTGAAGATAATGGAACAAGTCATGGGAAGGAAGATGTTACTGAGTTAAAGAGCAACGAGGGAGAAAGCAGCAAAATTCTTTGCTTTGTTTTAAAATATTCCGTAAGGTTATGTCATTACACTGAGATGTAGGGATGAGTAAYTTATTCAGATCATGAATTTTCCACCCAGGATTTTTCTAGCTTTGTCTCAGTAAATACAAAAAAAAAAAAAAAAAAATTGTATTTCAACATCACAGTTTTCAAAAATATGGTGATTTTCTACATTAAGAAACAGCGTTTGTACTCTAAAAGCTAATGCTTTTCTACATGTCARCCAAATCACACAGTTTATTTCCCTTCATTGCTCAATGTGTGAAGGCTGGAAGGCACCTTTGCACACTGACATGGCTATCTAGAAAATACCAGGCAGCAAAACTCTTACAAATTATCTGCCATCTGTGGAAATGGACATCCCCTTTGCCCTTTCATCCCTCAAAACAATGGTTGCACACAACAACGAATGGAAACAAATTAAGAGATGAGGAGGGAGAGGAGAGCAAAAATCAATTCTTTCACTCACAAATAATTAAGACATAGGAGGGTTAACTCCAAGTTGTAGTTAGACTGTTCTGTGCAAATATAAGCAACAAAAATTAATTAGAAAAGATTGAAAAAGTATTGAAAAATATTCGACTGAAATGAGCACAAAGGAGCTTTAGTATGGCCTTCAAGTGAGTCACAACTGGGTGCAAACTGGTTTTRAAAACCTGTTTGTAGACCTGTATTTCAGCAATTTAGTAAGTCAGGGAAATCCATTCAAACCCTACTCCAAAATCCATCTCCCTGACAACACAGCACTGGTGAGTCATCCTATTTTGGATGACTATGGGACTGGGCACCAGAAGGGCAGAAACTCTGTGTTTTAAGAACACCCTCGTCTTAATCAGTCCTGGGCATTGTGGAAGAAGAGTGAAGGATGGAACCCTATCCTGTCCAACCATATTTGTCCACATAAATTGCTGAAATCTTACCCAGACCTCCMCAGGAAAAGGAAGATGGTACCTCAAACTTAACTTAATCCTTCCTTTGTGGGACTAGGAAAGTCTCACCTCAAATATCTTTCCCCAGTGCACTTATTCCACTCTTATTCTCCTTGATGACTCCTGAAGGTAACTTTGTGTTTTGGAAAAGCCTGCAGCCGTATCAATGAGGAAAGAYGTTCCTAGAAACCAAATTCAGAGTTTTACCTCTAAGCTTTCTAATAGAATATTTCTTTCCCTCACTCTTACCATACTGAATATTAACCAGGTGGGATTGATTTGAAAATAAGAGAAAAAAAATATTTTTTTAAATAAGTCTGTGTACTGAAGTCAATGCAAATTTTACCTCCAATTTTGGGAAAGCAGAACTTAGTGTTTAGATTATATTCAAAGATATAGATCAGAATTCAGTGATATTTCATGTTTTGGCTACTGACAACTTTTATCGCACATTTGTTGTAATTCATTGCTTTGACAGTCTACAGAGATCTTTTGCAAGGAAAAAACCTGTTTACAAAAAGTTGAAGATACTTCAGTCTGTGGCACCACTTGAGTGACACAGCGGTTTAWGAAAGCCTAAGGAAGAATTTGTTTCACTACAATTTTGGTCAAATAATGAAATTCTAATGCACAAAAAAAAWAAATTTAAATTGGTGTCGTATTTGTCTGAAGGTGCAAAAGTTTGAACACCTCCTGGAGTGMTCTTAGATATAGCACAGCCATGAGGAGAGGTCAGGTCTGATACATTGTGGGACAAGGCCAACTGCATATCTTTGCGAAGTATTATTTGGACATCTTATGGACAAATCAGCAGGGCTAAAACAGGCAGTCTGGGGCATCAAGGTCCAGTTTTACTAATGGAGCTTTAGAAGCTTCACAAATTCTTATTCAAAAAATCTAAGCTTTCTGGGCTTAAATGTAGTGGTATTTGGATTGGTCTAACAAGATACATAATACATCTTCCTTGGGACAGCGCCAGAGAGTTAAGTTCTTCAGCAAAACAGTTTTACACCATTTTTAATAAAACAGAACACAAAGGTATACCAAGGCAGGAAACAACACTGCTTTCTTCTCATATCTACTTTAAAATATTCCAAGAGTTCAGCTAAGTTCATTGCGAGAAATGAGTAAAGTTTTGGTATAATTCTTATTTTCTTTAAGGCTATTCACACCACTGCCACCCTTCATTTAACAATACTGTTGTTTTAAAAAAATTCACATTGCCTGCAAACGTATAGAATTTGCTTATGTGGGAACATATTTCAAATGACACTCAAAGACTGGCTTTTAAGAGTGCCTGGCACTCAGAAGCTTCTGGCATAAAGTTGAACATAAGTTTTTCAAAGGAAGATGAGCACTCAATACTCAGCAGTTTCTGAAAAACAAGCCAATTTGAGCCTTTCTGAAAGTCTGTCCTTGATTATGGAAACTCAGTAAGATCAGTTCTGAGAAGGGAGACTCATCACCACTCACAAAACACTGCTGCTGGACCATATCAGGCTTTGGCAAGAACAGCCTACATTCTTCACAGTCAGCTTCAACCAGGACTAAATGAAGACAAGCCTTTCAGTTAAGGTAAATGTTGAATTTTTAATATTTAATAAAAACACCCGATTCCTATGAACCCATTATCTCATAAAAAACAGCTCTGCATTCAGAGTAAGAAGATAAAGAAGAGGAGTTTAAACTTTAAAGGGGATAATGCAGTAAATTATTACATTCAGGAATTATATCTTTAACTGGTGCARACTGGCACAACCTCAGCAGGGCCCTGTTGATTAACATCAGCACAGGATCTCACCTAACCTGTTCAGCACTGACAAACGCATGCACTCTTGTGGTACTGGCCCCAGAATATCTAAGATTTGCTTCCAGCAGGAACTACTCAAAGAGARAGATAATTCATAAATTATAAAGGACAATAAAGAAGTTTTTCTTCATTTTGTACAGACTCCAAAAATCTATTTTCTTTTCTTGTACTTTGGTTATTTTTGCTCGTGGAGGCTTTGGGAGAGCGGCAGTGGAAACCGAAGCTGTCTGGTTAATCTGAGGTCAAATTTTGTGTAGGCAGCTGCAATCCAAGCTTCCCCACCCTGCCCTACCACTAGACTGAACTCTGACCTGCTGAGACCACCCCCTCACTCCTGCAACAACTCCATCCACATTTCTACCAAGTGAGCACAGACAGTCAGCTAAAATGCCAAAATATCTATGTGTGAAAATACATACGCACACTGTCAGGTCTCTGTGACTTTTTCACTTGGAAAACACCCAAGACCACCAAATGCATTTGGCAGTCTGGAATCTACTGATGAACCAAGTCACTCAGTGCATGTACTTTGTCCTTGGGAATGAGTTAGGTTTTGGAACTGAAGCAGTGGCTTAAGGGAAAAAGAAAACACACACACACAGAGCCACTGCCACCCCACAACCTCACGCATCTACAGCAAGGCTCCCAATCCGTCTAAATCTGGGACAACTGCCAAAATATTCAGCACCCCAAATTCACATCTACCATATTCGCAGCACAGTGCTGGCTGCTGAGCACTTCTGAAGTCAAGCCGCTGATTCAGGGGCCCGAATATGGATTTAAAATTTGAATTTCCTAGGCTATCTAAGTGATCAGTCTGTTGTCTTCCTGATACATGGACATGGTCTTCAGGAAACTTGAAAAATCCTTTCCTAGAAACCTAGAATCCTAGAAACCTACCTAAATCCTGGTTTCTGAACATCTGTGTTGCATATTACATATCCTTTAGCTCATGACCAAGATCAACCTCATCGATTTAGGTGCTGCAGCACTGTACAGAGAACAGCAGAAGCTGTGGAGAGCTGACCCCACGAACGGCTAAGCCAGAGGAAGGGCAACAGGAAGTTTCACCATCCTGATTTTACAGGTGGGAGACTGAAGCACAAGGAAGCAAAGGAGGGGCAGGAAAGATGTAAGTGATATGTTCAAGGCCACCCAGGAAGGCTGTTGCAGAGCGAGTGCATGAATCCACATTTCTCACTCCACCCCGTTTCCCTYCTCTCTGCACACAAAGTCTCCACTCTTGGAGCTGCCTGGGAGTTTCTGTGGGTCAGTGCTGCTGTGGATGGTGGTTACCCAGCGGAGCCCACGTCTTCACAGGTGCAGAAGGGTTGAAATCAATGTGCAGCTCTTGAATCCATCCAGCAGAGAAAGGACCAGTGTATAAATGAGTGCTCACATCCTGCTCCCGAGGCTCAAGGAGACAGAGCTGGCAAGAGGATCCTGAATAAGGACCACACGGAAAAATCACAGGGAGGCATGGTCAATGAGAATTTCCTGATCAACACCGGCTGCTCAAGAAGTGGGAGAAAAGGAGGCAGCCTAAATAAGCACTTTGAGAGGCCAATTCCAATGATTTTAGAGAAAGGAGAACAGTATAGGCCAACATGAAGACAGTGCAGCTAAGAGACAGAAAATGCAGGATCTAGGTCCAACCAGGCAGATGATTCCCTGCATCAGTTTTGTGCAAGTCACTCCAACCCTTCTCCACTGGTTTTAAATYACGAATGTCTTGAGGCAAGGACTCTGACCACATCTGTCTTCATTTCACACTGGTCTGTGGACAGATACCACACTTAAGTTTGAACTCCATTACTATTCCGACAGAAAGTTTATAATGCAATTCTGAAAGCTTTTTAAGCCCATGACAGCTTTTGTAGCTAGAAGSTCAGTTTATTGCCTTAATATTGTTTTTAAATAGGTTAAAAAGTGGACCACAAGGCAGTATGGGAGGCAGAAGTCATTGAAATACTCACCAACTTATGTTTGCTAAATCCTCTCCAAATAAGAAAGACGTTTGTCCCTGGGTGACAGGAGAGAGCCCAAGAACTGGATGTCCCCAGCCCCACACAGGCAGAGGCAGGCACAGAGAACACCACAGGCTGTGCTGTGGAATCACTCACTGCTGGCACAAACAGACCCGTGCTGGCTGTGCAGGTTCACAGGGAAGACACCTTGTGTATCYGCACAAGGAAGTCCCAGCAACTGTGGCATTTACAAATTACTATCACAGGGGTTTAAAAACCTCAGGAAAAGAGCTCGCTTGATTGTCTCCTAACTGACTGGAAACACGGCCCAGGATCCCGAATCAGAGACATCCAACCAATCTTTAGGTAACACCTGCAGTGCCATTGACAGCCCAGTGATCGACAGAGCTCCCTGTCTCTGAYGAGCAAGGAGGGATATCCTTGTAGAACACACAGACCACTAAATCCAAGATTACTGGTCAGCTGTAGTCTGGCTTCTAGAGAAYACAGAACATTATGTCCACATCCAGGCTTTGGTCTACAGACCATAAACTGCATTTGCTAGAACCAAACATTGCATCCATTCCAGCATTCACGTTAGGATCAACAGCACAATTGTGAAGCAAATCCACCGACTGTCCCCACGGATCACATCCAGGCTTGCYTCCGTGTGGTTTAGCGTGGCACCTTCTCTCCAAGGTTTTGGACCACAGGCATTGGGATATATTCAATCCAAAGCACATCCCCCCACCAGCACTGATGCACACACAGCTACAGGGGCTCGGCACCGACTGCTTTGATCTACTGATACTGCACCAGATCAACCACGAACAAAGYTGAAGTCATTGCAACTTGGAACTTACTGAGAATTAATTGCCCTGTTGATGTGAGCATTTTAATAAGAAATAATCACCATGAGCAAAGAGATAAAAGTGAAAAGCAAACTACAGAACAATTCCTGTGGTCAGAGCAGCATGGCAATATGTGTAAACTGAAAATTTAAGATCCAAGTCACAGCACACAAGTCTTGTCTGAACCACTATGAAAATTATTCTCACCAAGAAGGTGGTCTTTTGAGAACAACAGAGTTTTGTTCATAAAACAGAACCTCATTTTCCCTCTGAAAAACAGGTTTTAAATGGACATGTTTCCTGCAGAAATACAAATTTTAATTMTTTTTGTATTTATTTCTTCAAAAATATAAGAACCACTGAAGTCGTGAAGTGTTTGAAGTTAGAATATGAACAATGAAACACAAACTTTTTGTTTCATCTAAATCAAATGTCAGAATTCTTGAATTTCTGCTTGACTAACTTTTCAAGTTTTTGTTCCAACTTACTGGCAACTCAGGCTCAGTTAATGAACCTCTTACAGGAGGAAAGATTATCACCTACACTCTTAAAGAAGAAACAGAGAGCAAGTATTACTACCTTATAAAAGTGTCAGCTGTTTCAAAACTTGTCAATAAGCACAAGATCCCCACACACATCTATCCCACATGTATTTCACCCAAATTCTGCATAAAAAACCYAAAACCAAATAAATGTATACCTTAATAATGGCCTCATCATTTTCCCAGCCAAGAGTTTGTCAGTATTAGCCCCTTAGTAACAGTTAGTCCCATAAAARGCAAGATAAGAAGAAATTCTGACTTTCTACTGATGTCACAGTAAGGAAGAAGGCAGAGTACAATTAAAGAAAACAAATAAAAATTTAAAAAATCTAAGCATCAAACTCCATGCACACTTCAGCCAAGGAGAAGGGAGGGTATCCTGCTGCCCAGTAATCCCTGATTTCACTGAATAGTGTAAGCACAGCCATGAAAATCTCCATTTCAAAAATCCTTGGGTAGAGTACATATGTGTAGTAGGACATGAYAGCACTCCTGAGGCTTTCAGTCCAAGCTTTTTACAAGCTGTAATGAAAACCAAAAGTTTCTTCCATTGCCCAAATCAATACACATTCCTTAAACCCACTTCCAAATAACAGGCTGAGGATTCACAATGATAAATCTTTTGTTTTGGTGACAATTTAATGGGATTCTAGGAGTGCCATTTTAGCCCCCAGAATACCAATATGACTCCTCTTTGTGCCTTTTCAGCAGTGAGAAGTTTGCATAGGTTTGAGGTTAAAACAGACACATGAACAATTACAACACTACAGAACAGAAGAGTTGCCTCTGCGTTTTCAGGCTGAATGGGAGTTCCAGCCCGGAAAAGAAATATCAAACATTAGAACACCACCAGCTTGATCTGAGTTAACATAACTGGCATGGCATTATACTGCTTTCTCAGGGAGGGGAAACAGTTTTCTCTCATGTTCCATTAATCTTTGTGGAAAGCCCAGTCAAGAGGTGACAAGGAGCAAAATGAGTAACACTCAGCCATATGAAGCAGAGCATCCAGCCAAAATCTGCTTGCTTAGAGACAGATGGCAAATACAGGCAGTGCTCTGAAACTACAGCTGCGTGCCTCAGCTCTCTCAGATCTATGTGTGTGATCATTAAAGATTTTCAAATTATCTAATAGAGCAGAGTCTCCTGGAGATTTGGGTTTCCAGTCTCTTGTTTTCTTTACAGAGGACCACATTAAGCTTACCCAGAACAAAGTCAAAAGAAAACAGTTCTCAAGCTTTTCCATTTAGAAGTGTTATGCACACACAAACACTCTGAGTGGGCTTAATTTTGTCCTGTGAGTGCCATTTGCTCACACCCTGCATCAGCAGGAACAGTTGGGAACAAATTATAGCAGAAGGCTGAAGAGCTCCCACTGCACCTTTCCAGCCTGCCAGGTGGGCATCACCCTCTTCCTTCTGCCTTTGCTCTGGAGCACAGCTCCAGCTTTTCTGGGTACCCCGGTGGGCTCAGGACACCAACATCTACCTGCCTGCATGTTTGGAGAGCTCCATAGAGCCCCTGACCACGTCCCCAGCCTGCTGCACACGCACTTACTGCTGGTCAGGTTCTGTTTAGCCCAGTGCAGACACCAGCACATCATGGCCAAGTGTAGAACATGTCCATGGCAGGGCTCACATGTAACAGTAACTGCACTGAGACTAAGAGCATTTATCTTGTGCTTCTTCAGTGGTGGAGGGGATGTCTCTCATGGCCCTCTCTAATTATCATAAATATCCCTTATTTTTCTCGATTAACATATTTTTTTCTCTTATATAAATGCAAGCTCCTCAGTGCTAAAAGCATGACCAGCATCCAGTTCCCAAGGCTGGGCAATCCCATCACAGCTCATTATTGCAACCAGGCTGGCAAGAACCTGGCAATACACCAGGATAAGACTGAACAGTTCCTATTAAATCTCATTGAACATCTTAGCAAGCAATATGTCTCCAGAACAAGAAGTTGTCCTCTTTTGGGGTGAGAGTACCTGTTTTGACAATGTTTAATAAAAAAAGTCTAATTRTTTTATTTTGGTGGTATCCTTCTGGCTTCTTATCTCAAGATATTCTTTCAACAAATCAAAGCAAACTCAGGCTTTGCCTGTTAGTTGCAAAATTACTTTATGCAATAAAAAGCTTCAGCACTTCTGAACCTATATTTTTACTGAAATATATGTGACAAGAGTTAAAAAAGTATTAATTTGGAGAAAGAATTTTTTATTTTTAAACTCTGTATTTCCCATGGTATGAAAATCACACTTCCTATATAAATACTTGTGCTTACATTTCTTATTACTGGTTAGATCTATGAGGTTTGTTTGTTTGTTTGCCTTTAATTGCATAAAATCCACAGGAAGGATGTTGAAAGCTATTTGAAAAATGGCCTGAGAACTTCCCGAAAAGACCACCACCAAAAACTTGCTTCAAAACACGTTCCATATAAAATACTACAAATAAATGCAAATAGGGAGGGGGGTTCTCTTGTTACCTGATTGCTGACCATGTTTGACTCTCTTAAGTCATGATATTCAGACCATAAGCCAAATTTTCCAGGCAGAAGCAAATCTGAAAACAAACAGTACATAAGAAATAGTTCAGTTTGATACCTGGACAACCAGTTTATCAGCGTGAAAAATCAAACAAGAATTATTTTCAAACAATAACATTTGGCTGTGTGAAGTCCCTGCCATCTTCTAGCCTGACAACCAAATAAACTCAGAGATATTTATATACACATGACCACAAAAGGAGAAGGTCAGCTTGTCCCACACAATGAAAGTCTTGGGCGAGGAGTCCCTAGGAAAAGGTGTGTTTACTTCACAGGAACAGAACAAGTAGGTGAGATTGCAAAGCAACTTCTCTTTCTGGCTATGACTGATAAAAACTCATATGCATGCAAATAGAGGGAGGACAACAACAACAAAACCTCAACCTTTGCCAAGCTGCATTAACCTGTTTATTCAGAAAGCTCCTCTCCAGATCCAGAGCAGCACCCCATTAGATAGCTTTGTTCTACAGAATTTCTGAGCCATGTAAACTACAGACACCCTATCAGAGTGGCTTGCAAAGTAAATCACTTGTATGTAAAGTTTATGCAAACAAGAAAACCAAAACAATCCATCTCATTATTTTCTTCAACCAATTATGTCAAATACAAACAAACAAAGATATCACTTATGTGCAGAGAACACAGCCCAGTGCTGGTTTCACACAGGAGTGTCCGACTCCAGTAAATTAAATGCCCAGGGCTTCAGAGGTTTCATCTGGTCCTAATTTTCAATCGGTAGTAAAATGATATGTTTTTTTCACTTTCATTGTAGCTTGTTTTCATCTAGTTTGAGTTCCAAGACGTCCTGTTTTGCAAGCTCTGATCTGCTACATTAAAAAAATGGACTAGAAAAATGTGCAACAGCCGACGCAGTGGCACCGCTAAGGCAGCTGAGCTCCTGCTCGCTCAGCTGACTGAAGAATCCAGGTTCCTGAGGCCAATGAAAATTGGGAGCTGAGAGTTATAGGTGGAGCAGAGCATTTGGCATGGGTGGAAAACACCCAACTGGTTTACCTTTCCAAAAGACGGTGAAAGCACCACCTCCTTCTCCCATTCTCTGCAGGACTGGACTCTGCTGTCCTGCATTTTGGCCATTCTGGGTTTGCCCGACACTGATCAACTGCAGAGAGCCTTGGGATCTATCCCGGCACACTGCGCTCTGCCAACGGAGCAGGAGAGGAAGGGAGGGGAGAAGAATGAAGTTGTCATCGCCACGCAGCCCTCCCTCCCAACCACGGTGCATCATCCCTCACCTTCCCTAGTGCCAGCAGCCTGCAGGAATCAATCCACTGAAAGCTTGTGGAGATGAGTCCATAAAAGCAATTAACACCATGCAGTGCCACATCTATCAATCCCTGTGATTTGCATAAGGACAGTGAGTCATTCTCACCACCAAGAGTGACAAGCCTTAGCCAACCTCCCCAGCAAAACATKAATAGATGATACAGCTGTGTGTGCTCAGAACACAACTGGGGCACCAGCTGAAGAACAGCTGCAAGATGGAGCTTGGTATCAACTGCAAAACCTTCTCAAGAAGGATAAATACAGGGTGCTCAGGCTGTGCTCCATGCTGGTCTGGGAATATTGTCACCAGAGCCAGAGGGAGATAGAGTTACACACTCGCAGCACCACGTTTGACTGTGGCAGAGAAGTATTCTGAGGATCAATTTGTTACCCATAAAATAAAACCACAGTTTTACTGGTCCCATCCAGATTAAATCAGAACATTTCAAAAAGTTAGTTTCGCAGATGTTTCCCAAGTATCCTATCTTTGTGCAACAGGCCAGGCACAAGGACACTTRTCCAACCCTTCCCAGGAGACCTAAACCACCTCTCCTGAACACCCAATTAATTGAATGGTYTTCATTGAAATAGATGGACGCAAATTATGTGAACATATATTTCATATGAAAGATTCCACTAAATCAAACAAACACTATTCTTTTTCAGCTTTCCCACCTCCCCCTTGAAACAAGGCAGTCTAATTTCACATCCTCTGGTCTGAAAAAATAAATAATTTAGAAAGCAGCTTGCAGCCCCTCAGTCAGACAGATTTCCCAGGGTAGGATTGCTCAGCCTCAGTGCTCCCACCACAGCTTTGCCTCCCACYGCTTCCAACTTTAAATCCTGCTGCCAAAACATCTCTCACTGCCCCTCCATATATCCCTAGTTTTCTTTCTTCGCTTGCAGGATCACATATCTGCAGCTCTCTCAAGACCCTGCAGGACCTTTCTTGGCTGGTCTAAATCAAAAGGAACTTTTCTTATCCAAGTAACAGCAATTCCAGCCTACAACAGCAGAGAATTTGGCCTCTCCCTCAGCCCCTCTAGCTCCATGTTCGTTTCRTGAGCCCATTCCTCTCTTTCCCTCTAGGAATTCAATATCAGGACTCAGGTTTTCTTCATTCACCACAGATTTGACCCCGAACACATCGAAAATAACCGTGAAGTCTGCATCTAATCAGTTTCCAAGAATCCCTATTTGTTGTTTCTTTTTTTTTAACTCTGGCTACCTTTACACTCCTCATCACCAGCCTATGATGGACAAGATAAGCTCCACAGGAAGTAGATKGGACAACTGTTCCTGTTTGTAACTATCTATTGCCAGGCACAATGAGACTGGAAAGAAAATAGAAGCCATAATTCTGTCACTAAGAGTCTTTCTACTGGCTCTAAATGGATCTACATGTTTTAGGAAAGTTCAGTCTCATCTAAAGACACATCCTTCCATTTACCTACCTTAATGGGGACAACTGAATTTTTGAGGGAGCTGGGCATTTACCAAGGTCTCTTAAAATCCCAATGGTTGCTGCGGGTTCACTTAATCCTGTTTTGTCTCAGCTCCCACTGCTAAGACTTTGCTGCTTATTTTAATAACAGCTAAAAAAAGGCAAAAAAAAAAAAAAAGCGCTTTGACATCACTGTATGTGAATACTGTATGTAGAAGGGAGGACAAAAAAAAAAGTAACATTACTTAAATTTCCCCAAGAATTCACAACATAGAACTGTAAGAAAGTTGTCTCATCTCTAGCGGTGCTATGCTTTAGTCATTTAGAAATATTGGCCTTAATTATTTTTCACGAGGACTCCTCTGTACATTGGCTGGTACCTACTTAAAGGTGCTAAGTTTTGTCATTGAACAAGGAACGTAGGAACAGCTGCTCCGTTTGTACCATGTTCTTCCTCTTTTGCATACAACTGGATGGGTGAGAGAGACAGGGGGTGGGGAAGAATTCCACAACATAATCATTTGGCAACTTATATTATTTTCTTTCAAAGGGCATTACAATACACTTCTCTCACTTGGGGAACTTCAAGAGAAGATAATTATTCTTGTCTGCCTTGTAATATATATTAAAAATGTTCAAATGTGGCTTTCCAGGGAATTCTGCCAAATATTTTTAGGCACCAGACCCAGCTTTACTTAATTTTATGTTGCCTTCTTAGTCTATTATAAAATACCCTTCCATGCAGTTTGAATTTGGTAAAAAGGCTGAAGCATACTCATTTATATTAGAAACATAAAAATCCTTCTTTCCTTGAAATAGAGATCTTTAACTCCTAATGTGTCAGCCATTCAGATGTACAGTAACTGAAGTGTCTCTACAGAGCTTAGAACACATCACTGAGCTTTTACTGCCACAAAAACCAAGCAGAAACAGAGAGGGTTGTTGGGGATTTTTTTAGGAGACAACATACCAAGAACAGAAAGTAGCTTTAAATAATTTTGTTTTATAAGCACTTTATTAGTAGTATAACAGTAGCACCTTGAGACTCCAAAGAAAGACCACAGCTCTGCTGCATGAAGCATTATAAAAGCTTCAAAATGCAAATCCTCAACCTTTAGTGCTGTCATCAGCTAAAGGAAAGTATGGGATTATACTGTAGYTGGGGTAAAAGAAAGAAAAAAACCAACTATTTGAGGTAATAAGAGATTATTGTTACCTCAAATATTAGCAATAATGTTTATTACAAAGGGTAAAGCAATGGCAGTGGGCAAACCAATCTGCTGCAAGGACTTTACAGCCTGAGCAAACAGGAATGCCAAACACAGACATACAGGCACAGCTCATCATACAAAAGTAGAATATGTAGAGTTGGGGAAAGATAAACTAAGTAACAGAGAGGGAGGGAGGGATAAAACAGATAAACAAGTAAATAGTCCTGAGCTGGCAGTCTCGGGCCAAAGAACAAGTGGGAAACGGAAGCACRCAGACTTGATCTAAACCACCCAGAGGAACTTGCAGTGAGAAGCCTGACAACCAGATCCTCACTGTAGCATCCATCCAGTGAATTCTGGCATTTCACTTTATACAAGTCTAGTCTAATRTAGCCTGGGGAGAAAGSCCAGGCAACCCCCATCCTGAACTTYTAAAGAGTCAGACATGATTTACACAGCAAGATCAGGATAAAGCCCACAGTATTTCCATCAACTTTCTGGATATGTCACTGTCTTCCCCCCACCCTTTTAAAAACCAGCATCAGAAACTGTAGATAATTAGCCCTAAAGTCCATSTGAAATGTTGTATTTGTTTGAGTGTTTATTTTGGCTTTCTCAAGTGGGCTGGAATCCAGCTCTTGTGCTCAGCCCCACCTCACTTATATTTGTCCTGTTATACACAACTCACTTGGAGCCACATTTAAATATKAAACACTTTGAAACTATATGAATGCTATCTCTCTATCATTATTACACACTTTAACTCCCTTCACCACTGACCATAAGTTGATTGGTTGACCTAACTTGTTTTAAAGAGTTTGTTTCACAGAGTAGCAACACTGTTTTACTTTTCTTAGCTTTCCCTGATAATCAAAAGGAAGCCAGCCCAGACTGCAAGTTGAAAATTGAAACAGCTGAGTGGACTCCTCCTACCTCCCCTCTCTCGTGTTTTCATCTTTTATGGTGGCAGGCTGGTCTGTGCCAGACAAACTGAGATTTCTTCTACCCTTCAGTCACTTGGCTGTTCTTTTCCATAGATATTCCAACAGCAGATTAATGTCAAACCATGCTGAGCCAAACACATGAATCTCTGAAGATTTCAGTCGAGCAGGAATGCTGCTGGATAGTCTTTTTTTGCAGTTAAAACAAAAGATTGCAGCTGAATATGGTATGGARTGCGTGRGCAAAGAGTAACACTCACCAGTGTCAACTAGCTCAGGTGTATGGGAAGTCAAAATAAGGTCCCTTAAGTAGTGCCTGAMGAAATACAGTTCCATAGGGAAGTGTTCCCTCTTTAGTGTGTGGACACTGGCTCCATAATTTCAAGCACCRGACTTCACAGACACAAGGAAACAAGCAACTGCTCCATCCCAGGAAAGCCACGGGCMGGAGGTGCTGYCTCCCAGTGCYCCAAGGACTGTTCCCTTCTYACAGCATGTCCAGCGACTCCATCCRCAGCACATGCACTYGTAGGATGGACACAACACACAAACAAAACACCCAAACTCACAAGCCAGTGAAAAGCTTTCAGGATGCTCATTTAAGGCCTTGCCTCCCCTGGGGAATTGATCGAGTCAGGCGGCAACAAGCCTTGCATCCCTCAGGGCAGGATCAGCTGCCTGGGACACAAGGACCCAAACAGACACCACTATTTGCAGGCCCCAGGATACCAGAGAGGTTCAGGATCTGTTGCTTCTTGCAGAAATAACATCTGGGCATGTTCTTSCCTCCAGAAGGGGTGGCAGCTCCCATTGGGTTTCTTCCCTCATGCTTAGTCTCTAATATGGGAAGGAAAACTCTTTTCTTTTTMACTCCCTCTAAGAGATGGTAATCCCTTGTTTGAACACCCCTAAATCCATGCAGACACAGATGAGGGAACAGAGGGGAATTTCTCCTCCTCACAACACTTACAGAGGAATAGTACAAAGGGAGAATAACTAAAAAGAAGCAAAGATGGGCAAGATAGATATACACAGCAGAGCAGCATGCTCGTCTTAATGCATTTTCTATATTAGAGTGCCTGGGAATTAAGCACCCATGAGGCACCTGTTGCACCCTTTTGCAATAACAACCTTTAAAGTGAGCAAAAACCCTGTTAACTTTTATTATTTCTACTAAGACTGTTTACCTGGAGTCATCTTGCACACTGCCTTAGCACAGTCAGGCAGCAATACTGTGACCTCCGCAGCRTGGATGTAGAGTCTTTGCAGATCTGCTCCTGATGCTCACAAGACCACTCTCAAGAGCATGCAGATCCCACTAAGGAGCCAGAGACACTCTTCAGAGGGTCAGTCCAAACCCAGCACCTTTACTGCCAGCATCCCAAGCTTTGGAGAAGGTACAGAAGACCGATTCCATGCAGTTCCAGACCAAGCCGACCCCAGTCTGCATCAGCCATTTCCCCAGGCCTACCCTAGTCTGCCTCTTTGCAGCTCAGCCCTCCAGCCAGCACAGAACCCACAGGTTCAGTGTGAACCACACAAGGAAAAACAAACAAACAAACACCACACAAACCCACAAAATAATTAATCCTCAGCAATGCCAGACACAATACACACACGCTTTCAGCTTCTCTCCCTCACAGGTCAGTGAAACTACAAGACCTTTCCCATCTATTCCAGCCATGGAAACTGTAGCCTCATATAGATTCACCTTAAAACAGCTTAGCTGTGCAAGAAAATATCAAGCTGAAGACTACTAAATGAGAACAAATTCTAATTTTCTTCAGGAAAAAAGGTCAGTCTATCATTAAAGGAACACTGGTAGGCAACTGATGGAAGAGATCAAATGGGGGKTTTTTTTGACTAGAGACATTAGAATCCACTAGCAGCTAAACATGATTGTCTGCAAGACTGACAGAAAGACATGAATTATTTGTGTCATCAGGAAGGGGGAAAAGAACATCCAAGCTCATATAGCTCAAACGATGGAATGTGAGTGCTTGAGTAGATCCATAACCAGACCACAAAAATGCATGAAAAAGCAAAATCTATAAATTCATTTCTATGCAGTTGTGCAGGGGGTCTGCAAGATGGATCAAAGGTTGACAGTGGTTTGCTCTCCAAAACGTTTGGAATCCAGGGCTCCAAACAGTACAGCTTATGCTCTTCATCTATCAGCAGCTTATGTTTCTAAAAAAAAAAATCCAAAAATTTAAATGCCAAATTACAAACTTCTCAGAAGACATTCTTAAAGGGCTAAAAGAGAACTGGATACCAATGTTTTGCAGTTAAAAGTGCTGGCACTTTATAAAGAGAAGCCTTTTGTTAGAGACAGGAAGTTTAGTTTATTGCCTGGTGTATACAGTTCACCCACCACATTATTTTGGGCTATTTTCATTCCTCACACAGTAAAGAGGAAATTCTAAGAACGTTTCATTACTTTTCTTTGTTTGATGAACAGCAAAGGTTTGCAGTTTGCTGACCACTGTGTTGCTTTGCTACTTTTGACACACAATTTCGCTTCACATAGATCCTCGGGAGGATAAAACATTTGCTCTTTACAAAACTCARTTGTTTCTGTCCCATTCACTTGAAGTCTATCTCTCACCCTCATCTTTCATTACTTCATAGAGAGAATTCCTGAATACAAAACTAGGGRAAAAAAGCCTACGTTGACTTTTTTTCTTTTTAAATGAGCAAAACTTCAGGCTCAGAAACTACCAAGAGGCAAACTATGAAAACTTTTCTCTTCCAGAGATCTTTTCCAGYAGCAGAGGAATGAAACCATGCTATAGTACAACACTATTATTTAATAGTAAGGTTGCTCTTCTGAAGAACATTCATTCTCACTCAGATAGTGCATCTTACATACTGTTATGATTCTCTTGTCTGCACACCATGGTCCTATACAGCTGAAATTATAAAGAAAAGAACTAGAATACATACATGCTTGTCCATTTGCTATCTCCCTTTTCATCAATTCACAAGGTTAYCCCAAATGTTTTTATACCATTCTGGCCCAACAGGAAAAAAAAAGATTCCTCTTAAAAGGCTTGGTTTCTAAAAAATGCTAAGCATTTAAACATTTATTAGAAACAGTTTTAGTTCCTCATTAATCTGAAGATGAAGTATTATTGATTTACAATGAGCAATTCATCCGATATCCTTCAGCAGCATATAAAAACAGAGCCTGAGAATTAAAAAATGGGTGATGCCTGTTTGGCAGCAGTTTGCTGTGTCCTGCCAATGGCACAACCTGTCCAACTGGATGGAAAACAGCCCCRCTCTTTCTGTGTGTGTTCTGCATGCTTGAATGTATATGTCCCACACATCATAGGCTAACCTACATTTATTTTTGTATTACAGGATCAGCAAGTATATATTAGATCAAGGCTTTGGGGACTTTACATATTGCTTAACCTCAGTCACCCAGGCTCTTAGTCACTGCAGCGAGGAGCATGGTAAAAATAGATAAATTGCACAGATAGATTGACACAGAGACATATACACATCTGTGCACATAGACATACATATCCCTAGGGCCTGATGGAACAACTCCAGTGGAGTACACTGAGCTTTGGATCAGGCCCAGCACTAGTATATGATACAGCCTAACTGCCTCTGATCTTTGAAACCAGTTTCAAAAAGCTTATACAGGAGGTGAGCCTCCGTTCTGTGACCCTGGTTTTCCACCAGTGGAACTCTATTGGCTTTAGTGGTGTGTAAAACCAATGTAATGAAGTGGAGAATTATGCTCACATTATGTTTTTTAAGTAGCTTATTAGCCTGCATATTACACCCTTTTTAGTGAGTTGGCAGCTGTGCAAAGGACTCTAAGGACCTAATTCACTCAAGCTGATATGACTCTTCCCACTGGCTTTGGGTCAGGACCCTAAATCATTCTGAAAATTCTGGGGAGAGATATTATAAAGCAGTGCAGTAAAGGTAAAAGAGTGTTAATGAAAGTCCCTTGAGGAGGTCATGGCTTTTATTAGTTTGGAGGAGCTTTCCACAAGAAAAAGGAGTTTAAGAAAACCCAAACATTTCAAAGTGTGCCAAATGTCCCCGTATGTGACTTTTTCTTCCTTGTTACTACTAAAAAAAAAAAGAACAAAACCCAACCAAATTTCAGGATGGAAAAAAAATATGTAATTCCGTCTAAATAGATTTGTTTATACCTTGTAACAAGAAGTGAGTGTATGGGGTGGGGGTGGAAGGTAGAGAAAGAAACATATCTGTGCCACCCCCACCTCCTTTGCTGCGTGTTTGGCCCTCGGGGTGAATTTCCTGCCAATGCTGCTTGATCTTAACTCTTCCCTCTTGCTCCTTTCAAGGTTGCCTACCTCTCAGGTGTGCCAGAGTCACATCTCTCAGCCTTTAGGGCTGCACCTGCTTTTCCCCTCTCTGCTGCCATTGGCCTTGCATGTCTCCTCTGGCAGCCTCCTGTCACACCCAGCCCTGTGCCTGCCCCAGCTTCCCACACACACGCACTTAATGAGCAGGTACAGTAATTGCTTTCATAGCATTTTTCCCACAATGACATTTCTTAGTTTGCTCAGGCAAGATTCAGTGCTATTGTGCCAGTTCCTCGAGTCCTGTCTCAGCCCAAGTTCCCTCAATACTATTAATAACTCCTATGGAGACAGGCAGAGAGAGCTGGGGTTGTTCAGCCTGGAGAAGAGAAGGCTCTAGGGAGATCCTACAGCACCTTCCAGTACTAAAGGGGGCATATAAAAAAGAGGGAGAGCAACTTTTTACTTTTGCAGATAGTGATAGGCAAGGGGAAACAGTATAAAACTAAAAGAGGAGAGATTTAGATTAGATGTTAGGAAGAAATACTTTGCTGTGAGGGTGRTGAGGCACTGGAGCAGGTTGCCCAGAGAAGCTGTGGATGCCCCATCCCTGGAAGTGTTCAAGGCCAGACTGGATGGAGCTCTGAGCAACCTGGTATAGTGGAAGGTGTCCCTGCCCTTGGCAGAGAGGTTGGAACAAGATGATCTTTAGGCTGCCCTCCATCCTGAACCATTCCATGATTCTGTGACTGTTAACAAATCTGGGTGCTTTGTCCAAGGAATTACTACTGGGCCCTCAGCTACAAAGGCCTGGGAACTACAGAGCTATGAAAGAYTGGGTGCAAAGCCCTGCTCCTGCRCCATCTCCCATCACCTCTTTGTCCCTCAACTTCTGCAGAATGGGAATTAGCAACACAGATTTACCCTGCAGAACAAGCATGGGACCAAATGTAACAAAGATATGTGATGACCAATTCTCACAAGCCCCAAAACACAGCTACAATACAAAAGAGAGTAACTAACAACTTTCTGAAATTATGTCAGTCCTTGGCCAGGAGTTCGAAATAAGTCCTTCAAAAGATGGGCTAGGTTCCATTCATCTGATATGTCAGGATAAACRTGGAGGCTGGAGGCCAAGGGGAAATTATGGATTTCAAATGGGATCTACCCAGAACCTGCAAGCCTTAAGATACTATTGTTATGGAACAGAGGACTTTGCAAGGACTGAATATTCACTGGTGTTGATTTGACTCTTCCCTTCTGGTGTTGGGTCAGGGCCCTGAGTCACCAGGACATGACAGGCCACCTCCAGAGGCACACCTTGCCTGGATATCTCATGAGCTGACAGCAGCTACACAGCAGCACAAGCAGCTCTTGGCAATGCTTGGAATAATGTAACCTAAAGCAGTGGGCAAGAAAAGTCCARCTTGGGCCTCTGCCCCTCACAGCTCTTCACACCTGAAATTAAAGCTAACTCAAGCGACTACACTTGCTACAATTTTCCTCCTGAAAGCTGGATAAGTTTTCACTGAAAATCCTCTCTTCTCTCGGACACCTCTAACTTTCCATTTTTCCTATTACATATTTTTTTATGACCTTACACATTATTTTCCTTTCAAATGATTATGAGTTCTAATCTACTACTCCATTATCATATCTCAGTGACTCGGAATAATTTGCAAATGTTTAAAATTTTGACTGCGTGAGTTTGAATAAAGATTAATAGAAGGAATATAACTATCCAAAATGGGGGTTTTTTTCAGAATATTTATTGGATTCACCAGAGGAAAATATTTTCAAAATTAGAAGATCTAGCCCAGAAATGCCAAAATATTTCATTTAGCCATGCTGATGAAAAAAACAAAGTAATGAAATTTCAATGTATTTTCATTTCAAAACACTACCTTTTGTTTCAAAATATTCTTAGAACACAAAGAAAGTGCAGGGTAAAGTCRTACTGTAATCCAAAATATATATTCCACTTCACGCCAAAATATGGATGTAATTTGGGARGTTCGCATATTCTTGAAAGACACGGAAAATGTCTGCTTCAGTTCCTGCTCAATCAAGTTATTTTCTAATAGTTTGGTTCAGTTAACAAAATACAAAGCAGAGAGGTGTCCATTCCTTCATCACTAAAAAAGAGATTTCTGTCCCCAGAAAGTGATGATCTGAAAGCAGCAGCCTTATGGTTTCAAGAGCAATCAGARAGTTGCACACAACAGACGTGTTCTGACAGCACACACTGAAAGTGTGTTCTTTTTCATAGCTGATAAAAGTAGATTAGTAGTTGTTTCTATCTGTGTCAATGCTTTTTTTCATGTCACCAATGCCACCTAAATCATTGACCATATGCTCATTTGTTAAGTGAAGTTATACTGAGGGGTGGAGAATTTTCTCTCTGTTGGACTGAAAAAAAATTACTAAACCCACATAAGAATATACCCATGTATTAATATCAAAATACTTAACAAAACCCTCCACACTTCTCAAATTGAAGTGCTAAAAGTCAGAAAAAATTCCSTCAGAATGCCAAACCCTCAATTGTTCTATTTTCTTGATGAATCTTCARGAGTGCAAAACTCATAAGGGTTTTCATCAAGAAAAGAAAAACAAAATGTCCAAGAAATATTTCTTGATAACCACTCATGTTTGCAGCTTCAGAACTCTCTGCAACAATTTTAGGTGAAATTTATCTTAATGAAATTTATCYTGATGAAGAAGTTCCTACACAAGCTTTCGTACCTCGGCATTTGAGTCCTTCTCCTTCCAGGYACATGTCACTCTACACACGATGAAAAGCAAGGGATAACAGTGCTTAGCTGTACCAGTAAGGTATGAAGCAACTGGTGAATGAATTGTGCTCCTGGTTTGGTATTATTTTGAATCAACTGCTGCCATTACTCACTCACSCAACAATAACATTGCAGCAGAGGCTTAGTGAAGACAAGAGGAAGGAACTCAGCACTGAAAAGGTGAGTCTGAAATGCTGCCAACCCTCACTGAATTCTCTTGACTTAATGATATAGAACACACCACAACATGTCTCGACCATGCCRYGGATGACTTTCYGTGCAGCACAAACACCCAGCCCGCRTCACCGGACTCACCAGTGAGAATCCACCTTGCTCACATCCATGAGGGATTCAGGCTTCACTCAGCACCGTGGCTGGAGACCCTGGAGAGGTCAGGCACAGTATGGAAGTGAAGCCATTAAAAAGCCAGCACTGAGCACGAGTAGCACGCTGGTGTTTGGGGCGTTACTGGGATGGAGGGGCAGACTTTTCYGGTTAGGGTGGGAAGGAAACACATTGTCCTAATACAGCTGTGCTTCAGATATGAAAATGCTGGGGCTTCTTGAAAATGACCCCTGGACTGTGCTGCTGCAGCAGGGTGAAGTTTAATGCAATKCAAAATTTTAACTGGCAGGATAATTACAAAGCAGGCCATGAGGTCAGGTAGGCTGTTTTCACAAAAAAAAGGATTATGCATTCTTCTATATCCAAGGCTTGGCATYTGATTATTACTACTGAAATTACTATTAAGCATGAACCTACTRGCCAAATCCAAGACCCACTGTGGAAATCCCTACCATTTCTATCAGACTTTACAAAGCAAATCAAAATGAAAAACTGGCTGAAAGTAATCAGTAGCAGAGCTATACACTGAATACATCAGTTCAAGCCTGATGTTTGATTTTCATCTTTTGAATCAACCCAGATTTTTGTCTCAAGATGCATTTCCCAGTGGTACTGCATTGCATCAAAGGTGGCTTAGGGAGTCTAATGCTCTCTTCGCTTCTGAATGATGCACTGTCCTATCCTTAGACCTGCTAAGAACTGCCTTCTCATTAGTAAATTCTGAAGGGAAAAGCCTCCTTCTTTCTCTGCACACCGTTGCTGTCCTACTAACTCCATCTTCCATCATAGTAAGTAAAAAGAGATTCTGTGACAAACTTGTCCTAAGAGAAACAGAAAACAGGTTTGAGTTATCATCAAACTATACCCCTAAATCCTTCTTAATCCTTGACCTCAGAAATATAATCAGAAGAGGACATGGCAACTACCTTCATATTGACCAGTACTGAAGCAAACATCCTCTGCTCTTTCGTTTTTATTTTGAATGGAGTAACCTGGAGATGTGTTAGTTCGCTTGCAATGTGCCAGCAATATATTGGGCACTGTGTAACAAAGAATATGCATTCCCCACTGCTAGTCTTATCTAGCATCCACTTTGTTTCTGTTAGCTCGTTCCTTTCGCACAGGGATCGCCAAAGAAGTGGTACTTGAGCAGGATTCAGAGCTGTGGACTCTGGGCTTGGGCATACGATCTCATTCACCATCAATTGCACTTTAAACTGGGACCCTGAGTGACCCAGTTTGCTTTCAGTGTTCTGCCAGAATACTTCCACTCTCTCACATTCTCCAGAAATTCCAAAATAGCTCTCAAAGTTGGAGGCAYTGGCAGCAGTTGATGCCTGGCTGTCCACCCTGAGGGATAGGGCGGGCAGTGGCAGTACAAGCCCTTTTCCCCATGCCATGGTTTCCTCTCTGCTCGTTGAGAGGCTCCAGCTCTCCCTGACAATGTTACGTTCATCCCACTCGGCCAAAACATGGACAGTGAAGTGTTCTAGGTTGTCTCCTCCATGAGGACCAAYGGTCTGATCCTCCCAGAACATTTCTAATTTTGTTCTTGTTATTAAAAATGAACAGTTCCAGGCCTGAAAGCCAAGCAGTTTACTCACTGTCCCATGTAATTCTTATTTCCTGACTAATATAATCCATAAGGGCCAGAATATGTTAATTTTGAACTCATTCAGCCTTTTTTCTTTGTTTAGACTTATACTGCAGACATCATAAATTTGACATAGCAAACAGTGCTTTACATCAAATATTCTGGATAAAAGTGTGTCTCAGCAAGGCAGTTTTCTCTTAATAGGAAGAACTTCAGAAACTTTTTTTTTTTCTTTCTGTGATATTAATTGTTACACTTTAAAAATGGAACAGACTAAGCAGCTTCCTGTTTGGTGGTGCTCACCCTTTTCATGATCTGTAGTATTTTACACCATCTCTTCCTCCTGCCTGCTGAAAACATCCTTTGCTTGGAAGACTTCCTATATGGTGCTTTTTCCATCTTACACTAGCTGCTTGTCCTTGGACAATTAGAGCAAACAGTAAATATTTGCAGCTTTGAACAAGCATCTGGGGAATAGTCACTACAACTGTCTGAATTACTTCAAATTGATTGTCAATCAATTTACCTGAGGGAAAATTATCTAGCATAGAGTAGCTGAAGAGGAAGAGCTGAACTCCTTAATGGCCCCAAGTGGTTTAGTAGTCAACAATCACAACCACTCAGGAAAACAATGGGAATTAAACCTGCTCAGTCTGTTAAAGCCTATTCGGCACCTCTTATAGAAGTGGAACTTGAATGTGTTTAAAATCCCTGTGACAATTTCAGGTATTCCGATACAGACATTTTTTGAAAACATGAGTCAGTTGTTCTGTTGGGAGAGTTGCTAATAACACAGAGATCACAGGTTTCTGAGTCAGGCGCATGCATACGCAATAATATTCCTTACCGGAAACGCGGCATTGATGCGTGCAGATACAGCCAGATGGAGATGCAGACAAATGATGGCTTGTGATGGTATAAAGGCTTCGTTGGCAAGGGTTTGGGAAAGCTGAATTGCTCACAATTAGTGAGTTATGCAAAATGTCCTCAAGGAGTGATGATGCTTTGTGTTTCAGAAAAATTGTTACACGCTTTCTTCAGAACTCTTCCCCTCACCTCTGCCTTTTAAGCCAAACACATACTTGGCAGATAAGCAATCAGGTTCAAACTCTTCCTACCGTAATCTCAGGACTTGCAATTCCAGAAAACTCCTCAAGCAATATCAGCGGATTGCTTTTTTTTTTTTTTTTTAATTAAAAGTAAATTTTGGAATGAATGGTAYAATTTGGTGGCCAAAGTAGGAAGAGATCATTCCAGGAGTAGGAAGTGCTCTTTGGAAGAAAAGGAATTGAAGAGTGCAGAATTGTCTCCTAAGTCAGTTGCTGGAAAATCTAATGTGCTCAGTGCTACTGAAATTATCACCAACTAATTTCCAACGCCGAAAAATCAAACACTTGCCAAATTTTTTTAATAGACTTGCAGGAGATTAAGAATAATTACAGCTGTATTGTTAAGGGGGCTCCACTTAAGTGCAATCAGTTTGATTAGCTTATGTTTTAACCTCACCATCATTTTACCATCAGTTTTTATGTCCTGCAGATTCTAGATGCTGATAGATCATCTCAGTTCCCCACTTTTTCCATTACCAAGGTTTCATTATGCACGTTAAGCATGTTTCCATTTGCCTGAGGTACACCAGGGGCAGGGAAGCATTTTTCAAAGATAACTCATTTAATATTAAATGTCAAAATATTACTCACTTCTTTAGCAAGATCATGCAGCTGCAACCTGGAGAATTAATTTGGGATGGTGTCTCTGTGGAGTTCAGGGCGTTGGTCTAAGCATACCTTTAGCTAAACAAAAAAATCATTGACTTACCCAGAATTTAAAACATTGTATGGAACTGACTAAAGGGCARTAATGAACAGCTAAACATATGAAGGAAGTGGTTTATAAGCCAGAAACACTGTGATTAATTATGGATAAAACAGCCAGGGGAACTTCTCATTACATAAAGTAATGAAATAAGACTATTAGCATGATAACAAAAAAAGTGGAAATGGCTGTAGGCTTTGTTTTGAAGATTATCACCATAGCATTTCCCTTCTGCACAAGCAATCAAGAACCCATTGAAGAAAAGAATCATGAATACCCCCCACTTTACAGACAGAAAATTGATGTAGGAGAAATGGACAGGCTGTTTATATAACACTTGCTTCCTGTGTTTCATTGGAGGCAATTCCTGATTTACATTCATGTAAAGCAGCTTCCAGACAGCCCTTAAATGACATGTCCAAGGATCTGTGTCAACAGAGTGAACTGTCACCTGATCCTCCCCATCTCAGCTCTGAGAATATGCAGCGAAGGCTTGCTCTTCATGGGAAGACTGAAATGATAATCTGACTTCCAAGAAGGGTTTCCCATGTCTGCACAGGTAATTGCTTCAGGAGCCACAGACATCCATCACCGAACTGCGCATTTGTCAAAAGAATAAAAAAGAAATGATAACTGATCAGTCCTTAAGTGGCCTTCACTGTTTGTGTTGCTATTTTGGGGTATAAGGTTAGAGTGTTGTGGGGTTTATTTCTAAGTTTTTCATTATGTGTTTAGCTAATTCCTTCCTTCCATACAGTATCAGATTAGGAAATAAATCTTTCAGGATGGTTTTTTTTTTTTGGAATTCACACGTTCTTAGGGACCTTCTACACATAAAAACTATTCCACAGAAAAGGTGGAGTGAATCTTAAGTACAATAGCCATATTGGTGAACAAAACCATMTATAGACACTTTGATTTTGTATTAAAAATGTCCAAACTGGATGTCAGGCAGAAGCAGTAATTCTTCCTCCAAATTACATCCATTCTTACCTTAAAAACTTCCAAGAGTCTTTAAACCCAAACTAGCCAAGCTCTCCAAAATGCAGTGTGTCAATACAGTTTATAGTAGCCAAAACAGTCAGTCTTTACTGACTTGCTCCAGCACATTCACTACAGAAGCCATATGAAACTAGTTTTGTTAAAAAAGCAAATGGAAAGGAGACAAATTGAGTTATTCCATGTTTCTTAAAAATGGCATTTGAATGTGATAACAGCCACTCTTTTGCCTGTAAAACAAGACAAAGCCAAATTACTCTTTCAAAATTTATGCCAATTCAAAAGCCTGAGAAGAATTTTAGTCCCTCTGTTTAATTCTCTTTAGCAAAACAGTTAAAGTCGGCCAGGCTTATTCACAGGACCCAAAGTTTCTTCCTGAAAGCCAAGATTTGCAGTATGGCTTTTTTAAATGCTCTTCTGTTCAGTCTTCCCYGCAAATGTCTTCTACCAGATCCCCTTTCAGCACGGGACTAAAGCCCCAAGATTTCCTCTCAGGATCTGTATTTTGAAAATCGCTGCCTTTGAGCCATCAGGTAATTTTTGGTGCCCCAAACCAGCCTTCAACACATACTTTCGGGTTCCCATGTATTTATTTCTTTGACCCTCTGCCTGCAAAGAAAAATAAACMCCTCAAGAAGGCTCTTGAGGTTTGCTCTACGGCTTCCCTCTAGTTCTGGCTATAGGCCAGACTTCTTAGGTGGGGCCTTATAACCCCAGGATGAACCAAGATAAATCTGTGGCACTAGCAAGAAGCTGGGAATGCAATACTTGCTTCCATTTCAGAAAATGGCAAACAAAACTAAAAATGGCTTTCTTGTGGCTACATGCAAATCCRAGATCTGAAGCTGTATCTAATAACTGCCTAGTCCCAGCTGCTGTTACTGCACAGTCCTACGTGTTAAGGTCCTTAGACAGTACAATAATAGCTACAGTATAAATGCACTGCTTTTCACACAAAAATAATAACCTTTGGGCTGGACATCATGGACATCAGACATGTCAGCACAATCACTTGCATACAAGAAATGAGTTTCTTGCTTTTGACAGGTCTTTGTTTTGTCTTTCACCATAATTTGGCTCTCATGAATATTGCCAGTAGATGCTCCAAGCCRTAAAAGCTTTGTAGCAAAAATGTTCAGTTTGCAGAGAATCCTTTTCCCTAGTACACACTAATGATGAAATACTCCTAGAGACTCCTCTAGTTCCTCTGTAAWGACTAGGAGAGGAAACTGAGCAGAGAACTGCTCTTAACACAGCAGAAATATTTCCACACTCTCCTTTCCTCTGTCCAACTGGCAATGTTCTCATTTATGTCCAGTCCACAGATGCTTCTATAGGAACTTATTGCAAAATCCCTTAAGCTGAGACATATCTGTTTAACTTTAGTAATAAAATTAACATACTTTGGGGACAGGCACATAGAGAAAAYGTTTGGTCTGAAGGGCTGGCTACGGAGCTGTGGGTGTATAATCAGTCCAGCTTTCCAGGAAAAAAAAGCTACATTTCCCAAAAGCCAACACAATCAAAACAGATTTTCCCTTTGAACTGGTTCAGTACTTCTTTATGCTGATTTTTTGCACAGTTCTGCAGGTCATATAAGGCATGAAGAAAACACAACTCTTTACTAGTTCCGACACTGTTAGGTGGCTGCTCATGCTGGCACTGCTCTTCTGGCTGACAAGGAATATCACCACACCCTAGAAAATGCATTACACAGTACAATGATTATGCATGTTAAAGAAAGAATCATTGCTGCAGGAGAAAGTAAGTGTTAATTAGAGACGAGCAAATAAATTCATAATAGCGTCTCTCCCTTTAAACTTTCGCATCGTGTTTATTTCAAATTTTTAGTGCATCTTTCTCATTAGGATTTGGGAATTTCTAAGTTTCTCTGACAAACACTTCTTCACAGTGCCTCGCCTTACTTCACCAGTAGCTGGCAACGACCAGAATTACCCAGGATGGTGTTTGTTTCCAGAGTGAATAATTTAAGAACAGTTCAGCTGACCYACAGGATTTGACCCAATCTGCTTGGCATCATGTATTGTCTCTTAGAGGGGTCAGCATCAGATCTTGCTGAGGAACAGATAAGGTGTCAGTTGCTGCACCATGCAGTAATTTAATTCCCACAGAGGGCTCATCCTTGTCTTTACAGTCAGRTGCTGCCTATTAAGCTCAGTATTCCCTGTGTAATGTTGTCATGATCAGTTCTAATTCTAAAGATGTTCTTTGTCCACATTATAGATAAGCAATCAGCATTTAAGCTGAAAACGATATATGTGGAATATCAAAAGAAAATAGCCATACTGGTTGGATTCTGATTCAAATACTTTRGTTTAAAAATTTTAGTTCAAAGCCAAAAATTTTTAGTTTTATTTGCTYTTGATAAATATTTTCCCTGACAAACTCTGGCCACTAAATATTGTCAGAAACCAAATATAAATGAATTGTGGACACCACYCAACTCAAACTCAGTTTTTCAAATGTAAACCAGTTTTTAAAGAATTTCTTTCCCTTTTCTACTGATTGTCTAATAATACCATGTTTTTATTTTATTTATTTGGCTTTTCGATTGATACCTTTCACTGTTTGACAATTCATGGCAAATCCAACTATTGTATTTTGACAAGGTGGCTCTGCTGAGAATTTAGACTTCAAACAATAGGATTTTATTCCAGCCACCATTTTGTTTAATCAAGAATTAACATGACTCTTCAGCTTTCACCAATTCAATGCTGTACACACCTTCACAAAGACTTTTGCTAGATTAATGAATGTGTGGTTTGGCCTGAAGTACTGTGATACTCTGATTGTGCTTTTTGACATGCTTTTAGTTTTCTGTCATGTGTTGCACAAGCCTCTTCTAATTTAAGGGCTATTGCAGTCACAAAGATTGATAACTTAAGATGATAAAACAATTACTGGCATAAGAATACCAGCTTTATATTTTTTGTATCTTAATACAATTTAAGCATTTAAAGCAGAAAATTACACTGCAGAAGTTAAAATTTCCTTGAAATTCCATTACACAAATCACAGTTGTTTATTAACCAAAAAAGTGTAGTGGAGGGATTTTTATTTTGTAAAAGATTTAAGAAATTTCTGACACTTCCAAACCTTTTAATTAAAACTGTTCTCATGACTCATTTAAGTCACTTTAAAATGTAGACGTATATCAAACTAAGTTGTGGGTGTGCACTGATACTGTGATTTACTCTCAATTGCTGGCCAGACTTATCAGCTAGAACAATTTAAAACACATGGGAGTTTTGTTTTTCTCAACCACAGACTAACAGGCAAAAGCAAAATGGATTTAACCCCTCCAGTTTGAGAGCTGCGTGGGATTTAGCCACACAGCTCTCATTAAAGTCAGCAGAAGTTCAATTCCATGGGTGTGACGTGGCACCCTTCCATCTAACTCCTGCAAAGCTGGAGGCTTTGTATGTCTGTGGGGGCAGGATGGTGGGCAAAAATACCTTATCTAGTGGGGATAGTGCCCTTCTGCTGACTTCAGTGGAGCATCTGACTGGATACCTCAGCCAGCTACAACCCAGAAGGTGGRCAGGTATCCATGGTCTTATCCAAACAGTGATTTCTGCCTCAAAGTATGGAGCAAGCAGAGCTTGTGCCACTTTGGAGTAATCCACTGCTTTACCTATCGTCAAAAGCAGGCCACCTGTACCACCTAAAACTTGTGAGGGATCAGTGTCACCCTTTTATAGTAGCAGCAAAGACTCAGATGGACTTCTTGAGGTCATTAACACAGTGCAAGCAAAACGCAGGAATTGCTGAGATCATTTAGTTTGTCRGGTTGGCCATAAGAGCTTATGTTTACGCTCTGTAAAAGATCTGCTCCTTCTTTACATTTGAATGCAGCTCAAGGTGTTTGTTTGTTGCTCTTTAAAAGACATGGGTGGAATCCTGGGCCCATGGAAGAACATGGGAACGCTACCATGGAAGACTTCATCCCACATGAGGTGGTGAAGATTCCTAAAACAAACTTTCCTAGAGGGCAAAGACATTTTTAACTGTTTAAAAGGCTTGCAGCAATGTTTCAACTTGTCCCAAGCTCTATTGCCTTTTGCATATTTTCTCAGGTTTGAAGAGAGCTTGGGAAAGACTTCCAGGAACTGATATGTAAAAACAGGCTCTGACTCCTGCATTTCAGCATCTCCAGCAGCTCCTGCTGAGTTATCTGAGCACRGTTCTGGGCTCTGCCTCAAATCCTCTCTGTGACCTGGGGTAAAGTTGCTTATTCTCTCTTTTCCTTAGTTTTCCAATCTTAAAGCCCAGCTGATAATGCTTCCTTTCTTCTGTGTCATGTCCTGTCCACAGGGACCATCAGCTCCAAGAGAGGGTCTCTGCTACAAGGCGGTGTTTGTTCCGTGCCTACAACACAGGGCTGGGATCCCACTAAAGGCTCTGGGGGTACCGGGCTCCGGGCCAAGACTCGGATAAGCTTGGCTTTTGGTTCAAACAAAGGTTCTCTCTCCTCGCAGGCCATCACATCCATTTATTTTGCCCTGTGGTGAAGTTAATGCTACATCTGTGATGTCACAGTCGTTCCCATGACAACAGGTTTATGACTTCAGTGTAAAGTCAAATGGAAGGAGAAGCTCAGGGACATGAAGGAAAGCTCTTATTCAAATCAGAAACATCTGACACAATAACAGAGCAAAGGAACGGCCAAGAAGGCGCATTTCTTTTATTGTTATACATGTCTGTGGCTTCTTCTTTAGTTTTCAACAACGTGTACTTCTTCCATCGCATGTTTTAACAGCTACTCTTCCACTTACATTTCTTCAGTTAAAGATGTCTTCTTTCTTCTTTTAAATAAAAAAGTAAATTTAATACTGTTTGTTTAACTAGTTAATGAATGTCTTTGCCTTTTTTCAATTAGGTTTAATTTAATAGGAGTAAATTTGGACTTCAGTGTAGTCTTCCTTCTGATGCCAAATATGAATGATACTATTKCTGAACAAACAGGGGAACTGTTAAAACTGTGGCTTTCCATACTTAGCAGAATAGACTTTCAAAGAAGAAAATTAAAAAAAAAMMAAMCC